>CM052814.1:36220798-36415023 GCA_028533885.1 Nasua narica
GCAGTTAAATGCCGGGCTCCTCCATATGCTCCAAGTCCCAGCTATAGACCCCGTTAGAAAACAGCAAGGACAGGAGGATCTGATGGGCCCAAAGGCAAGACTTTCCCAAGTTCTCTGGCCCAGCCGGGTCAGGCAGCAAGCAGCCTGCTGGTGTCCTGGAGGCTGTGTCCTCCCTCTGCCCGGCCCAGCTTCTTGCTCCCTTGCCAGCAGAGTGCAGATGTGTTCCTGCTTCCCCTCCACCCAGCCAGGCGTCTGAGCTGGCCCACGCTGGAAAAGAACTGGGCCAAATGAAGGCCGGGCAGGCACAGACCCGGGGTAGTCTCAAGCGTGAGTAGGGTCTGTGCATCTCCACACGTGATGGGGCCGTGTCCTTGCTGGGACACATCCACAGCTAGCTCTCTTTGGGGAGAAAGAGGGTGGGTGTGCTTTCAGCCCTCCCCATTTACTGTTCTGAGGGCTCCCTGATTCTCTAGAAGGTGGGAAGAGAGGCTTTCTCTCCATCACAAAGAGGTGGACAAAACTGGGGGATTGCTGACTTTAGAGAACTCAGGATTTTTAAAGGGAAGAGCATCTCCCCAGCTGTGGCCCTCCTCGGGGCCCACCCCTGTGAGTGTTTGGAGAGCCATTGGAAGGAGAAGGAGCAAGTGTACCTGTGGCAGACGGCATTGTCCACTCTTTGGACCCCTTAGGTGTTCACCAGCTACATTGACCTCCTATACCCAACGGAAGATAGGAATGACCGGTTAAGAGATTCTTACTTCTTCACCTGCCAGTGCCAGGAGTGCACCACCAAAGACAAGGTAAGGTGCCGACCCTACCCTGCAGCTCAGGACATGTCTGCCTTGGGGTGTCTCCTACAGGACTTTTGACCCTTTAAGCCCATCTTACTAAGAAAGCTAGAGAGAAATCGAGTTACACCAGGTCTCTGTTCAAACCCTGATCCTCACAGCTGATGAAAACATTTGCGTTACACTGTACAGGTAAGAGAAGGAGTTGCCAAATTGCTGTTTCTTGAAAAGAAATGGCTGCTCAGAAGAGAGGGAAGGGGAAAAGCACATGGGAGTAATTTTCTGGCTTTCCAAACCTGTTTGTCAGAATATGGAAAATTTCCTCTGGCCTTGCCCATGTTCTTTTGTCCATGCCCCCCCTCCTCATTCTGTTCTCTTGATTCATAGATGTGTGAACCCACAGATCTGCCCATAGCAAACATATTCTCAGTGTCCTGCCTAGATAAGGATTGTCTAGAAAATTTGTGTTTTTATTTGTTGTGAAAAGGTATCAGAATACTGATTTTCTTAGATCCAGTGCCCAGTTTCCTTGCGCCTTTAGAATGGGCAAGCCCCTACCTCTGCGTGGAAGAAGAGACTATTCGAGAGGTTTCCCTCTCACTGTTGTTTCTGTACGAGGTAATACCTTGCACGTGTGGACATTTCCCTCAGGATAAGGCCAAGGTGGAAATCCGGAAGCTCAGCGATCCCCCAAAGGCAGAAACCATCCGTGACATGGTCAGATACGCACGCAACGTCATCGAGGAGTTCCGGAGGGCCAAGCACTACAAGTATATCCTTTACAACCGTCCAGAAGTTTACTGCCCCTCACCTGCAAGAGGTGCTGGTGAGCTGGGAGGAAGGAGTGGAAGAGGGGTGGGCCCAAGATTCTGAACGTGGAAGGAGGAATGTCTGCTGGCAGACGGGGGCAGAGCAACTGACCGCCCGTGTCTTGGCGTCAACCGCGCCAAGTTGTATGGTGTTGATTTCATCTTACTTTGTGTCACGAGTGTGATCAGGAGCTGGATGTGGTGGAGAGTTTTATGGCTAAAAGCTGTGAGGGAGAGTTCCTGGAAGGCCCTCATTGCTTGGCTGTGTAATCTAGGCAAGCACAGTACCGAGGGCTTGGCTTATTACAGTATTGGAGCTAATCCACACGAGGACGCACAGGCTGCCGTCCCCATGGAGCCGATGGGGACAGACTCCTAGGTAGCAAGTCATTTACCCGAGGGACAGAGCTCCCCAGGATTTTGCTCCAGGTCTGCTCACTACCATAACCCATATTCTTAACCACTACATTATAGCAGTTTCTTAGGTTGAAAAGGCATTATTACATGTACACTGGGGGAAAAACTAAAATCAGTGGAGGAAATTGGAGAGAGGCACATTTTTTTTTTCCCTCCGTCTAAAGAAGCACTTTCCCGTAGTGGAGACTTCTTCCTTAAACATGCTTCCACTAACGTGCTGAGCTTGGGTGAAGGAGGTTGAAGGTTTGTGATCCTAAACATTGTTTACAGCTGAACCGAGGGTCTGTTGCCTGTGGCTAAAGTTTTTCAATCGTGTTTAATAGTTGAGGTTTTCAGTTTTTCCTGAAGTTTGTTTAAGAAAAATAGGCTTCTTGCAGAAAAAATATTTTTCCTTTCCCTTTTGCTTGGCTTTCTGTAATGTACTTTTTCAGAAGGTGAGGGTAGGGGCGGGGTGGAGGGAATAACTCCTTGAACCCAGCCTTGGGCAGTGTCCATGTGGAAAGGCCCAAGCCTGTGGTTTCCTTGACTCCAGAGCACCCCCTAGTGAGCTGCTGGAGATCTGCGAGCTCAGCCAGGAGAAGATGGGCTCCGTGTTTGAGGACAGCAACGTGTACATGCTGCACATGATGTACCAGGCCATGGGCGTCTGCCTGTACATGCAGGACTGGGAAGGAGCCTTGCGATACGGACAGAAAATCATTAAGCCCTACAGGTGAGTGCAATGGTTGTTCTCGTCCCCCCAGCAGGCGGTGGAATTCGGTGATTTGGAATGCTGCATTTGTTTTCTGGCTGTCCTGTGTTGGAACATGCCTGGAACAGCTCTTTCTGCACCCACACCTGGAGGCCCAGGTGCAGGCGGCTGCCGCGTCGGTCCGGCCTGTTCCCTCCGCCATCTGCAAGAGACGCCTGTGGAGGCAGGTTGAGGTTAGGAAGGGGGTGCCGGGCAAGAGCCCTGCTGGGACCTGTCCAGGGTGCTGTATCCAAAGTAGTTAATTCCCATTGGTATTAAGAAGCCACTAGCTCGTTTCTTTTCCCTCTCATGCCCTCCAAGGTAAACACACTTATTCATTGGTAAGTGGGGGTCTCACATCCCTGCTTTTTCCTCGTTAGTCACACCATCCCCTTACTGTGCTTTTTGAATTTGCAGCCCAGTTTGCAAATGGGGACATGCTAGGACCATTGCGTTGGCTCTGATTATCCATCGTCTTCCCCCCACCCCACTCCCACCCCTCGTTCTGAGTAAAGCAAGTTGGGATTTTAGCTTCCAGTAATAATGGATCTCAGCCCTGGGGAAGTTTCCTGTTGAGAGGGTATTGAACCCTTAAAGTGTGTGACAGATGGAGCTTGTGGCTGTGTCCTCCGGCTCTGATTAACCATTTCAGGGCTGGGATGGTCTAGATCTTATCAGTGGGGCCCTTGTTAAACCCATTCACTTGAACATTTATTTGCAGGGTCTCCCTGAGACCTAAGTGGCTCAGAATCCCTGGGCATTAGACCTGAGATCTCTGTGCCTCAGAAGCACCCCAGGTGTCTCTTATGGATTCGAGAAGCCCTCAGCACTCCCTCCGGTTCTGAGGTTGGGGACTATATAAAGTTTGGGTCCGTATGGATTTCCAGGGCCCTCCACTTACCCTGCCTTGCCAGGATAAGCCATCAGGGGGAGCTCAAGGGAAGCCAGCTCCTAAAATCTGCTCTTCAAAACTATTTGCTACATCATAGAGGTGCTCAGTCTTTCTGGGGTGGGTGAGAAAGGCTTCTGGTCTTATGCCCACTGCCCTCTGTGAGATCTGGAGGGAAGGGCTGAGAGAGAGATGAGATCATCTTAGCTTTGTGGTCCCTCTCCCAGCAGGGCCTTGCTCTCCTGGACCCTTCCTTAGCTCAGAGAGCCCCTCCTGGAGGCCGGTTCTGCCACCACAGCTTCCTCCGGGCAGATGATGCCGCCTGCCCAGGAACACAGCTAGGCTGTGCCTCTTTTGGGTGACTCTTGAGGGTAGAGCCACACAGACCGGTCTGTAAATCAACACCTACACACACATGCATTCCTTCTCCCCCATCCTGGTCTCTTTCCCTGGCAGGCCCTACCCGGCAGCCTTGTAAAAACCGGAGAGAGAACGCCTACTGTATACAAAGCCCTCTGCTGGACAACAGAGAACGCTTCTCTAGAAGTAGGTGTTCTCCTGACTGCAGAGAGCTGGCAGCTGTGCTAAACCGACTGATACCATAGAGTGTGCCAGAAAGCTGGGGGCCTGAGACTCCGGGGGGGCGTGACTTTAGGTGTTCCGTCTTTTTAATATGAGGGGATAGGCCTAGGGTCTTCATAAATAGGGGATTCACTTTAAAAGATGTTTTCCCAATGCCCTGCTGTGGGCGCACCCAAAACAAAAATCTGGGCCTGGGATTGAATGTTGTGTTTATCAGTGTTTTTGCAGGATTTCCCCTACAGTTTTACTGTAGCTTTTCAGAAACACACGAACTGCGTGAAAGGAAGTGCCTCTAGGGTGCTTAGATAGGATCGAGCCGTCCACACTGTCCCCCCAGCACCTGCCAGGACTCGGAGGAGCCTGGCCACTGAGGGGACGGGTTGCGGGCTGGGCAGCCGTGGGCTCACTGCACCTGGTCTGTGGGTGGCTCAGGGGCCTTCGACAAGTGACCCGCTACCTTCTCTTCTGCCCGCAGCAAGCACTACCCTCTATACTCGCTCAACGTGGCGTCCATGTGGCTGAAGCTGGGGAGGCTGTACATGGGCCTGGAAGACAAAGCTGCTGGGGAGAAAGCCCTGAAGAAGGTACGTCCACAGCGTGGGGCTGGGGCCCTCACGCCTGATAGGGCCGAGTGACTGAAGCCCTAGAGACTTGACCCACTCTTGGGCCACCTCCAGCCAGAGAGGTGGGCGGGGAGGCGGGCTTGGCAAGTCAGGGTAGGTGATTGAGCCTTCGCCTGGTCTGCACTCGGGCCCTCCCGTAGGAAAGGGGTGCGCCCACCGAGAGGGGCTGGCCGCCATCGTGGGCACAGCCCATGACTGGGGAGACGGGAGTCCCGCCCCTGTGCCACGTGAAGCCCTGGAAGTGGACAGAGGCTAGGGGGTGGGTCAGGCCGCTCCGTGAGGGAATCTTCCATGTGTGTGCTTGGGATTATAATTATGCACTTGCAGTTTCTAAAATGTACTTAACAGCTGTCCTCACTGTTCATCCAGTACCAGTTACAAGCCAGGACCCTCCTGTGTTATTTTACTTTTAATTATCACAAAAATGAGATTTTCCTGATGGAAAAATTAAGATTCAGGCAGGCTGAGGCCTTCCTTCCGACTGGGGTCTTTCTGAGTTGAAAGCATCTGCTGCGCTCGTCGGGGCTGTGACCCACGCCCGGGGCAGACCAGGCCCTTGAGCAGTGTTGGCCTCCCTGGGTGTCCACAGCTGCCCTGTGTGGGCAACAGGGCAGGGCCCTCACCTTGTACCGGACTGCAGCTCAGGATCCTATCCTGAATACTGATTCTTGTTCTTTATCAGACATTACCAGTCAATAGAATGTAATCCTTTTTTTTTTTTTTAGAATGTAAGCTTTGAGACAGTCTGTTGAGTCCTGTAAGAAAATGTCCGTGAAATTTGGGGCCAGAGTCCCTGTATCTTCCCAGCAGACTAGTTGGGAAGGCGGTGTAAGGTCCCAAATGCCAAACAGAAGGGTCCAGGCCCAACTAGGCTAGAAGTGTGAGCTAAGTTTAAACTTTTCTCTTTTTAAACCGCAGAATTTATCTCCTAAGGGAACAGATTTATTGTCTTGGTGAATTGAAGAAAAATTGACCAGTTGGGTCACAGGTGCAAGGTGCTGGTAGGTCACGAGGTACAAGATCAGTGAAGGACACAGGGGATCTAAGCCAGGAACATGCGTCCTGAAATGAACAGAGAGGAGAGAGAGCAGGGGAGGCATTTGAAAGGGAACATTCCTGAAGGCTCACACTGTCCCTTGGCCTGCCTCCTGTTGGTTTGAGATCTCGGAAGTGAATGGTGTAAGTGAAAGGATTGTTCATCAGAGGCCCAGGCCATCAGAAATTCCCTGCTTGGAGAGTGGAAATAATTTTTCTATCTGTGAGTGATACAGTTGAATACAAAAAAGCAAAATAAATTTGTAGAGATAACATTTGGGCTATGCTTCCTATATGCCGGACCCTATTCTAAACACTTTGTGTACTAACAACTCTGAGAGGTAGGCATCGTTCCTATTTTGCAGATGAGGAAAATGAGGCACAGAGTAGTTAAGCAAATTGCTCAAGGTCACACAGCGAGGGAATGAGGGAGCCCCTGGCAACTCTTCCACTTTATGTTGCCTCCCTAGAAGAAGCCTTGTGATAAGTATGCGCTCTCCAGCTTCCTCCAGTGAGACCTGCAGCTACTTTTAAGTTTTTTTTTAAGAATATGCATTACAAGGAAAATGTGCTTTTTGAAAGGGAAGGACGGTTTTGTTATGTCTTGTGGATTAGCAGTGTAAACTAGAGCCACAGTAGGTTTCATGTGAAGTTCACGGTGGACTTTGTGTGCCAGCCTTGCCTGTTTACTTGGTCGAGCACAGCCAAATAATTCTATCCCTAAAGCATTTCTTACTGCAGTACCATTTTTCTGTGTCATTTCTTCAGCTATAGTAGAATAATGTTTAACTCAGCCGTATGGACTGGGTGACTAGTTGGCTATCAGCTAATTTTGTCTGTTTAAAAAGAAAGAAGGAAAGGAAAGGAAAAAGCCAGGCTCTAGAGGAGAATGGGGCTCTAAGAGCCTGTGTGTGTCCTGGGCTTTGGTGCAGGGCAGTCTGGCTGGGGTTACGGGGGCCCGGGGTACAGGGTGCGGGCTAGAGGGGGCTGCTTCCAGGCTCTCAACCCTTCACTTGTCTCTGCCTCTCCTAGGCCATCGCCATCATGGAAGTGGCCCACGGCAAAGATCATCCGTACATTTCTGAGATCAAACAGGAAATTGAAAGCCACTGAAAACATGCCAACACGTTCATTTTTATTTAAATGCTAGTGCAGAAGCCTTCCAGGATTTGAGTATTTCCGATCCTACACATGACTCCTGCATTTCCGTAAAATCGCTGGAATGAAAACACTACTTGCACTTAACCTCACACATGGCTTACCTGGAAGTTGGTCTTCACCTTTACTCTTAGTATCAAGATAATTTCGGAATGCTATCGTTGCACTAAGAGATAATGGCATGGTTTCATTTGTTATCAGAGGTTTTGGACAGATTGAGTTTTAAAAAAATGCGATTATTTTTCCCTTCATGCCTATTATGATGTTCTGAACACACCGGAATGAGGGAGAATAAAAAAGGTAACAGTATTTGAGGTTTGTCTTTTCTTCTGTCTGCGGGGAGGGGTTCCCAGCATGGGTGGGAGCTGGGTCCAGGAGGGGCAGTCCCTGCCGTTCTGCGTCAGGGATTCAGCCTGCACTGGCTCTCAGGCCTCGGTGATGTTGGAAGAAAGAAGGTGCAAATAAGTGACCTGAGTGCCCCACGCCAGCAGGGGAAAGTGCCCGTTTTGAGGCTTTGGTCTAGTATCTGGAACCTGTTTGATGCATAAAGGTGCCTTGCTTCGCCTTCTTGGTGTTTTTGTTGTTCCTTCCCCTCCTCTATCTGAAAGCAGACTTTCCATTCCTCATTCTGTTGATTGTTCTCATGCAGGACTCTCCTTGTTTGGAAACCCTCCAGGGTAAGCTGGAGAAGGAAAAAAAATTTTTTTCCTTACCAACTCTGTGTTATTGAGCAAACACTGATCTGTCCCCGCGTGGCCAGCAGAAATCTGGCTTCCCACAACCCGGAGGGCAGCAACCTAGGCGCTGTTTGCTAGCAACCGCCTCCGAGGGCCCGGCCGCACCCCCCAGACGGAGCTGTTTCCTGGAGGAGGCTCCTGCAGTCCAAAGAGAGGCACTTCCCCACTGCTAATAGTTACAGCCGGATGGAGTCTACACTTCAGCTTTCCTCCAGATTCATGAGCCGCAAGCAGCTCGAACAGCTGTAATCCTGCATGTTACCCTTCCGGCCTCATCGACACCCACACACACGGTTAACTGTCTCACACACACGGTTAACTGGACACAGTGGGGATTCAGCAGGCTGAATGCATTCTCATCCAGTGAAGTGCAGTAAGATGCTTACTGAACACCTACTGTATGCAGAACACTCTGTCTCTCTCTCTCTCTCCAAGTGCAGAGAGAGGAGTGAGGCCCGGGGCCCGGCTCCAGGGAGCTTAGTGTTTGAAGAATGCTAATTGACTTTGGAGCGAAGCCTAAAGTAAGTTTATCCCCTCCCCCCCATAGGTTTTGTACATGTTAGGAAAGTAATACTTTCTCAAAAAATGTAAATACTGGAAAAAAGTAAGCTGTGCTTTCTTTCTTCTCCAGAGGTGACCCCTGGAAACCGTGCACTGATGTGGTCCCAGTTTTCCCCACGCCCACGTAAGGTGTGTATGGAAATAGATGCAAAAAAAGGCAGAATGGTACTCACCTATTATTTCGTGATCTCTCTGACTTTATGAGGTGGACCTCTTCTCACTCCAGCATTTGCAGATTTGCTTCACCTTTTTCAGAGTCACAACACTGCACTGGATAGGCCATAACTTACTCGTTCTGTTTATGGACATGTGGTTTTTCCAGGTCGCTGTTACTAGGAACAGTGCCACAGGGCACAGTCGTCAACGTAGAACTTTGCTCTCAGGTGGTAGCATTTTGGGGGCTCGATTCCTAGAGGCGGAATTTCAGGATCCAGTCGTGAAAACTTTTAAAATCTGATTAATTTTGGCCACATTTCCTTTTTAAAAAACTGCATCAGGTACCAAGAAGATACAATGTTTGTAGGATTTGTTTTCCTCTACCATCAATAACAAGGCACCTTTTGAAATTGTTTTGCCAGTCTACTGCCTGAGTTATTTTGTTTGCTATGCATGTATTAATGAGATGGGGCACTTTCTGCTGTACTTAGGAATTCGTGTTTTTCTTTTGCGAGTCAATATTCACAGCCATTGCCCATCTTGCTAATCATGTCTCTCATAATATTTTTTAAAGATTTTATTTCTTCCCAGGGAGAGGGAGAATCTGAAGCAGACTCCCCACTGAGCGACGAGGTCGCTGTGGGGCTCGATCTCACAACCCTGACATCATGACCTGAACTGAAATCAAGAGTACGGTGTTTAACCCACTGGGCCACCCCAGGTGCCCCTGTCATAATAATTTATAAGAGCTCAATGTTATTTTGGGATATTAGCTCTTTGCCATGTCCTGAAAATATTTTTTCCCCGGTTGGCCCTTCACTTTATTTTTCATGACACCTGCTGTACAAAGTTTTCATCGTTAAATGAAGAAAATGTTTTCATCTTTAAATGAACAAATGAAATAATTTTTTTTGCCCTTTTTTTTTTTTTTTAGAAATAACAGAATTTTTAAAGTCTTTGCTTTACCTGGAATTTAATAGGAAGAGATCCAGTTGTACTCTTCAAAATTTTTACTTTTCCAAATTGCAAGCCACTTACGGCCCCAGCATTATTGATTTCCCTCTGGTGATCTGAAATGATCCCTCTATTGGTCCTTAAGATTTAGGTTTATCTCTGTAGTCTCAATTACTGTGGCACTGCGGAACTTTCAGTGTCGAGTAGGGCTCGTCCTCCATGTTCTCTTGACTTGTTCTAACTGTTCTCCCACGTTTAACCCTCCACAGTCTTTGAGCATCATCTGGCCAAGGCCACTCTGGGCCCTTCCCTCCTTCCCCACGAAAGTGCTGTTCGGTATTTATTAGAACTGCAGTTAGAGCAAGTGATGCACAGAGCGCTGACTTCTCCGTAACAGGAGTCTTTCTATCCAAGAATGTGGGGAGTTGATCAATTTGTCTGTTTTGCCTCAAAACGCTTAGGCTTTGTTTATATAGGTCCTACACATTGATGTTCACTCCTAGATTCTGTGTTTTCCATGGCTGTTACGAATGAGCTGTGCTCTTCCATCATGCTTCCTAACTGGTAAGTCAGATAACGTTTTCCCATTTATTTTTACCAAGATGTAAAATCACAAAATCGACATATTTGATCCTGCTTTTGTCATTTCATTGCATGTCTGTGTATGTTTTCCTTACTCTTATCTTTGGCACTCTGAGTTTTCTTTTTCTTAAAAAATTTCCTTCCTCAGCTCTGTTAAACAGTCTGGAGATAAAACAGGAACCACCAGTAGACCTGTTTATCTCCAAATTATATGATAAGACTCTTTCTGTTGTTATCCAAAGAAAATAAACTGAGTCTGTGTACTCAGTCCATGAAAGAGAAAACAAATTAGCGTGCGGACCTCTTTTCTTTTCATTCTGCTTCTCTCCATTTCCTCCAGCACTTTATTTATTTATTTTTTTAACCATTATGGAGTTTTTCTTTCAAGACCTGTAATTGCTTTGTTGCCCCTGTCAACCTATACACAGAACTATTTCTATGTTTGAGGAGACGAGCCTGCCGTCCCCTCTCACTCGAGAGTGGCTCACGATATTGTCATTTACGCGGCCTGAAATACGCCGGGACCTCGGGGTAGACTCCTTGTGGAGTGACGGGGGGAAGTGAGTCTGTTGGCCCATTTCTCCTCCAAGGACACCTAGTGTCCACCCTTGTCACCGGGTGTTCACCGTGGATGTCTCCGGCAGTGGACGGGCTAAAAATACGGGCAGGGCAGCCTTCTGTACAACCTCGACAGGAGCTGTTGAAGGACAAACGAAGAACATGGGTGTCCCAGAGCAGCCGGGGGCCCTGCTGTTCCCACGTGGACAGTCCAGGGTCTGAGGAAGGGACTTGGTGCTTGATCAGGGTTATCATGGCGCTGGTGGGAAAGATCCCTATGTATTCTTCATTCCAAGTGATCACCCTGGTCAGGTTTCTTTTCATAACCCTGACAACTTTGGAAATTTCAGAGTTCTTCAGTATGATTGAGTTATACAGGAATGAAAAGTGGGTAGAGATAAACGGGCTTTAAAATAGTGAAAAAGCAGATTTTACCAGGCACTTTTGCCTATGAAAACAGTCCTAAAAGTAAAGGATGTAGATGCTTTCATCTAATGCAAACATGTATGACACAGAAGAGAGAAGATTCAACTATTTTCTCTGGAGAAAAAAAAAAAGTTTATTGCATATAGAAGTCAATAGATATCTTTTTACAAAAAAGTTAGAATAAAGATCTCACATTTGTAAAGGCACATATGAAACATTTTACAGCAATGACAAGGGCTGTGAGAACATAAACAATATGCAACTAGGAACTGTCAAAAGACTTTATAAAAACAGATAAACAGTGCAAAAAATACTGTTAAGTCAGTTTTATACATCTCATAATTGTGTATAAAACTGGCAAGCATAAGCTTATTTACTGATATAAAAAAGCACATAGAATAGCATGCATAGTTTTAAGGCTTTTAATATTAAATTGAGAGAGGGTCTATACCAAATTAAAATTACCAGGGATATTAATAAATCACTCTGACATAGGGAATGTCCTATAACTTTCAAATGCCCCCCTCTCCCCTTACAGCCCCTGTTGGTCGTAGAGAGACTGGGTTTGCATCTTGTAAGGGAGCCAGCGGCTGCCGCGGGGAGAAATCAGGCAGTGTCGGGATCCCCAGGCCCAGCCTGGAATGCGTGCTCACAGCAATGGCATCAAAGCCAGTTACGTTTCCAGCCACACCGGGCTGCCCCATCCCTGCACTTCGGCTCTGTTAGAAGTCCGAAGGCTTTTAGGGGCTGACCCAAGAACCTTAAGAACAAACTGGTGTCTAAACTGGGGACTTGGCTGCACATGGTTCCAAAAGGAAACCTATGAAATGCCAATTGTTTCGAATGACAGCACAATTTGCAACATTTTCTAAAACACAGACGAGGAAAGCATCAAAATACTGAGTTGAGTAACAGAAGAAGAGGCCCAGTGAAAACAAACTACATTGGCCTGTTATTTGATGTAACAAATAATAGACGGTTATATGTTTAAATAGTCATCTGCATATGTAAACTGTCTTCATTTTTCCCATTTAAGAATCCTCAAGCATGTCAGCTGACAATATGAAGGAACCAAGGACAGACAGGAAATCATCTCTGATGAAGAATAACCGTACTTTTAAAAGGGTATAGGGCTACTAGATTTTTAAGATTCCAAACTGGCAAGAAAGTTTAGTCAAAGGAAGTGGCAGTAACATTTTACAATGTTCACGCTGAAGAAAACAAAGGCTCTGAATTACAGCTTTCGGTCCCCTGCTGAAGGTAGTTATTAGCTAACACTGTAGTTGAGGGATGGGGGAGGGCCCTGAGAAATGCGGAGAACGCCAGGCACCCCTGCTCTGAGAGCTACCCTGACTCCAAACAGGATTCCTGAGATTTTTAGCAAAATGGTTCCACTCCAAGGCACAAAAAGACCCCAGCCCACTCGCTTCAGCTTTCTCCTGGAAACCTGCGGGCCGGAGAGAAGGCATCTGGGTTTCCTGGGGGGACGAGGTTGGGAGAAACAACAGCATAAGGCACAGGGGGGCTCCAAGGCGTATCCTGCCCTTCCCTGGGCGATGGAGAACCGAGCACCGAACAACAGGTCCCAGCGCCTGGCACGCCCCTCCCTTTCCCGGCGAAGAGGCCATCCCCCACGGAGCGGGGGTCGGGGAGGAAGCCCGACACAGATGAATCCGACCACACACGTCACGCTGCCAAACGCAGCCACTCTGGATGCGTGGACGTTCACCTCGAAAGACACACAACGTACCTACTGCTACGATCCGTGCTTCAGCGGGACTGATCGTCGAAGCCATCCTTCCTCTGGTACTGAGGAGTGACAGTATCTACCACCAAGGCAGCTTCTTGGTTGATGACAATTTTCTAACTATCTTTCATTCTCTTTTTTTAAAGATTTTATTTGAGAAAGCAAGAGGGAGAGCAGGAGGGGGGTGAGGGGCAGAGGGAGAAGCAGACTCCCCACTGAGAAGGAAACCTAACTTGGGGCTCGATCCCAGTACCCTGGGATCATGACCTGAGCCAAAAGCAGATGCTTTGAACTGACTGAGCCAGCCAGGTGCCCCGCTATTTTTCATTCGTTCTGGTTCTTTTCATTTGCCAGATCTTGTTCCTTCAAACTCGGTAAGCTTTTAAAAAAATTAAAATTAGATTTCCTATTTATGTAATTTAGAGCAGCTTAAGAGAGTAATTCTCCACAAGACTGAACTATTTTGTAGGGGTTGTGCCAAAAGGGCAGGGAAAGGAAAGACAGAGTGGACCCGTAAAGCAAAAAAAAAGGTCAGCAGAGCCTTGAGCAAGTGAGGTGCTCTTAGAATGAAGGGGACGCCACAAACCAGTCCTGCCCATGCCCCCCAGTGAGACAAGGAACCACTGCAGTCGCTGTACTGACATCCTCCCCATTTTTGTGCCCCGATTACAAACACGATGTGCCATCAATGGGAACAAGGTCGGTGACTGCCGCCGGAGAGCAAGAGAGGACGACGACACGCAGGGGCTGTGGCTACAGCTGTGGGGGAAGAAGCAGGACCCTCTGCTACTGAGGCCACACGGAAAGGGGAAGCTGCCAACAGGCGAGCGGCGACGACACCCCCAGGCGCACCCCCGAACCCCTGACCTTCAGCGAGCTCCACCACAGTGGCGAGGGCCGTTTAAGATTGCGAGCAAGGGTGAGACAGACCCCAGCCCCGCAGCCCGGGCTTTCCTTGGGCCGCCACTGTGCCCTTTCTACCCTCCGGCAGAAAGCAGGAGCCGGTCCAGAGTCCAGAAAATTATTTGTGAATCAGTACATTTTTTGGATAGTAACTTTAGGGTTGCTCTGAAACGCCCTCCCTCTTCTTCTTCCCGTTTATGACTTCCCTGGGCAAGCTTACGGCATCTTTGGGAAAGAATGATCCTGACAGCCCCGAGCACCACAGTAGAAACGGACTTTGGACGCAGATGCTCGTCATGGCCAGGCCGCACATCAGCTCTCACCCTCCTTCCTGCCTTGTCACAAAACGTCCTTGAATTTATTTTTAAACTAGAAGGGCTGACCGAAGCCCCGCACGGACTTCACTGCCCCAGGCAACAGTAAGCTCTCCAGGCTCCTGCACCCGATGGAGGCCACTCACTCACTATGCCAGGTTCACGGACATTTTCACAGGGAATGCTTTTCGTCTGACCTCGCAGAAGATGCAGCCCTATTCGGCCGAGAGAGAAGAAAGGTAGCCAGCAGAACCCAAACGCTCACCCACCTGAGTTTATCACCCAAACACAAAATGTGAGCACAGGCAGGATAAGGGCTGCTTATGAGGCAGGCTGGCTGCTGAGTTTTATGGGATCCCATGAATAACAGTGACTTTTGGGGCAACACATCTGGATGGGCAGATTTGATTGGCTATAACCTCACATCTCCCCCGGGCATGTTGCGGTTACTTTCAAACAAGGCATCACTAAGGTCTTTTGCCCCCAGATGTCTCAGGAGCCGAGGCAGAGACAAGAACCATTCTGTTTTCTTGCACAGCATCCAAGGGAAGTTTCAAACATAATTTAACATCTTAGAGATTTCCACCCTATAGGGCCAACTAAGATTATTTCCATCCTATAGGGCCAACTAATTTGTCATCCGTAACGCTGCAGGCCACTGGAAAATTTGTGCAGTGTCCATGGAAAACCCAAATTTCTCCATCTGGAAGCAGTATTGGATGAGTGGTTACTTTGTTCACAAAAAGAAATCACTAAGTAAGAGCCTGACGGGCAGCTGATAAAATAATGGGACTAAAACGAAACAGAGCAGCTGAAGAATCTTTGGTAAAACGTGAGGAAGTGGAACTGCCCACACAGGGCCGCCTAAAGACCCCAACAGGGATTTACCTGGTACTTCTGGAGATTTCCTCCTCTAGGACCCCCAAAGGTTCTTGCCAAAATGGAGGAAGGAGGAACTGAGTAACAGTCACATGGGTCTGGCCCAGTCCCCGGCATCCCAGCTCCCTGGCACGTATCTTAGACTGACTAACCCTGCCACTGCCCCAGCTCAGTGGCGGGCACATGTCCCCAGAAAGAAAGTCAGTAGCCACACCGGCTTTCGCCATCAAACACATCACCGGAAGCGGAGGAATGAGATTCGAAAACACATTCTGCTTTCTGGCTGAGGACACCTTCAGGCCCACACACCATGTGCCATAGCCACTGGGCCAAGGACGGCTCACACAGACTATATGTCCAAAAAAAGATGGCAGCTGAAAACCCCATAGTGATGTGCCTCACGACCAACCCTGCCTATGAGAACATCCTAAATCCAGGTGTACTGACAGCTCTGCAAAGAGTGACTTCCCAGCCCCAGGGGGGGGACCCACGCACTAAGGGCAAAGCTCACCACCGCAAGGCCAAGCTGCCCATTGCGCATGCTCTCCTGTTCGTTAGCACTTGTGTGGACAAGTGACCTATGGTGTGTTGGGACCCTACTATATGAGGGGGAAGAAAAATATTGTACAGATTAGGTTGATTCATGTGAATTTTCTATCATCGTAACAAAAAATGGTCCAGCTATTGTCAATTTCCTATGGTCAACCCGTAAGTAAGCCGAAAAGAGGAGAGAAGTAGGCAGCTGGATAACAATGCTGACCTCCTGCACCCCCTGGAGTCCAAAACTGAACTCAAGAGCTAAGAGTAGACGAGGTAAAGGATAAATGAGTATTGGGAAAGCCGGGGGGCCCACAGAGCCCCTCTGACCAGGCTGGTGGAAGAAGGGGCTGGAGACGGCCACGTGAGTCTCAGGCAAGCAACGAGAGAGAAATCATAGAAAAAAATCATAAAAGAAAGAAACCATAGATAAACCATAGTTCCTCTTCTTAATCTGAATCTAGGATCACAAAGTTTGTAAAAGTAATATTCTCTCCATTTAAGCTCCTTGGAAGCATAGTGCTCAAAATAGCCCATGTGGAGGGGTTTTCCCCTTCCCGGTCTTGCTGTTGCCCACTCACTGAAAGGAGGAGGTCATTGCTCTTTCCTCTCCTGTAAAGAAATCAACATTTGGCATCCCGCTCGAATGCAGCCGAATGGTCCTCTACCTCCCAGCCAAGGAAAGAGGTGTGTTAAGCGTAAATGCTACCAAAGGTGGTGTCTCCTTTGAGCCCAGGGGAACCAGTAAGCTCAGCTCCGCTCAAGGATGAAGACATCAGACTCAGCCCCCGCCACCCCGGGCCCACGGCAGACAAGGACAAATGCTGGCTCCCTGTGCCCGAATGAGCGCGGATCACAGAAACAAAACATTTCGACTGGAAAACTTCAAAACCAGAGGCCCCAAAGCAGTGAACGGTTTGCTGCAAGATGGTGTCTCCCCCCCCCCATTTTTAATTTTCTCTCTTCAAATCCAAACAGAAAAAAATAGACCCCGACAGCTCCAGCTTCAGACTTGATCCATCATCAGGAACTCAGTCCAAAAGCTCTAACTAGATAACTAATTTAATACACTTTGCTTCAAGGTTCATTCCTTGGCTTGCTTCCCAGATATAAAGCATCTCTGGGCAATTATTATGCAGATGCCACTAGAAGGACTTTCGATGCCTGCTGCTAATTTCACAGGAGCTGTGCTGGCATTCACTGGAGATGGGGAAAAGGAATGCAAAACGCGTGACAGAACCCAAAACATTTGTTTTTAAAAATGAAATATGTGGAGGAACTTTTAAGTGGTCTCCTTTGGGTTTTGACAGAAACTTTGGCGAGGCAATTGGACAGCAAACCTACCTCTTCCCCGTGTCGTGTGCGTTAGCGACTACTCCCGCAGCACAAAGAGACAACGGCGGGCGGGTTGGAAGGACGAGCAGGTATGATGAGCGCAAGAGACCACGGCTCTAGGTGCTGCCCACACGAGCCTTGATCTCACAGTGCCCACGCTGGGGCCCAAGAGACGGGAGAGAAGTACCGACGCTACTCATCAGAGAAGCCGGGAACTGCAGACCGACTGTGAAAACATCCCAAATAGCAGACTATCCCGAGGATGGAAAAGCGTCCAAGGAAAGGAAACAGATACCTCTTTGCCTGTCCATGAGCCAAGTTCCGGGTGTCTCCTGGTGAGGGCGATGAGCTCTGTGCCGTTGGAAGTAGAGGGCATACTCATGGCTTTCTTTTCCAGAACACACACCCACATTTCAGAATCTCGAGAGCTTAGTTGGAGCTACCCTCCTTGACCGCTGCTTCAGACTTTGGAGTAGATGAGAGGAGGCCCCTCGTCACCAGGTACTCTGAGCCTAAGTGAGAGAACCGCCACCACAGCCCCGGCCAGATGCGAAACCGTGGGGACTCCCGTTGAGTTCATCGGGAACCCCCTTCCATACCCTCTGCAGCCGCGTGGTAACCGGGGGTCAGCAGGTTCGCTCTTCCTGGCCGACCTGAGGCCATTCTTTCTGAACATTTTCAGCTCAGGAAAAACAAAACAAAAAGGCAGCAGCAGAGGAAGACTTATATGAGGGGATGCCCACAAATGTCAATTCTAAGAGCAAAACCACGGTTTAAAAGCTGCATTCAAGAAAGAACTAAGACAGGAGAGAGGCAAAGTCCTAAAATTCAGCTAGAGGGAAAACGTGTGGCATATGATTTACTGCGTCCTGACCTAAGAAATGTGGGGCAATGACCAGCGTAGGCTCAGGAAGAGACACACAGAAGCGGGCTGCGAAGAGCCCGGAGAAGGCGGTGCACGAACAGGGAAGCAGCGAAGGGCTTCGCATGAAACAGAGCCCCGCGTCTTGCATCCAGTGGCCAAAATGCGCATGACGGGGTCTTGAGTGGGCCTAATGCTGCTCTCGCAGGCCAAAGCCTGTGGGGAGAGCCACGCAGCTGGGAGAGGGCTCACAGTGCGCTACCTGGCCGGGGCCCCGCTGCCGGAGAGCCAAACAGCCCCCCTCAATCAGCTTTCCCAACTGTTCCCTCTACAGCCTTCCCAATGACTCGGTGACTGACGGAAAGACAGAACGTCCCCAGGACCTTGACCTTCACGCCCCCGTCCAGCACATGCAGCCTACTTAAATAGGAAATGATAGCAAGGGCCTACCCGTCTCCTTTCTCTTCCCACTTGGGTCCATTATCTTCTCTCAATCGGGCAGGAGGCCTAGCTGCACAGATGGCCTGGCCGGGGGCCTCGAAGACCACCAGCCTGGGGTCCGCTGAGCAAGCGGGGAGCAGGAGTGGTAGGGGGTGCTTCCTTGGCCGGGAGCTCAGGCTCCAGAGTCCAACAGAAGAGTGCTGAGAAGGGTGCAGTACAGAGCTCCTCGCTCAGCCTGGGGATGGCTGTGCCCATCTGCAAGTCGAGCTGCTGAGCATGAGGACAGAAAGAAGGGAGGCCACTGGCCATCAAGGCTCATGAGGCCCCAAATATAAAAGAATAGTGGTTTTGTTGTTGTTTTCTCCCCCCACCCTTCAGGGAAGGGCCTTGGCCTTTATCTTTTTATTTTAGAACGAATTCATTTTCTTGCCATCTTTGATTTGGACATGAGAGATCAGGGTGAGAATTTCAGGGTCAGTTACTAATCTGGCTGCAACTTCACGAGAGATGCGTTCCCTTTATGCCTCCGTCCCCCAAACAGTCCTCCGGGCAACCTTCCCTTACTGACATATTTACAATGCAGATCAGTCAAAATATGGTTCAAATGAAAAGTACTATAGTACTGTGAAAACTGAATTACAATGATTCACAAAAGTTATCCCGAAGGGGGAAAAAAAATAAATTATCTCATATAAAATAAACTATGATGTTTGTGAATGATCTCAGCTCCTGTCCCCCAGGGAGCCCACGACCTCCCTGCTCTGGCCACCCGTGCCCTGCGCCGGGGGGAGGGGGCAGGTGTTGTCTGCACGACGGAGCTGGGTCGGGGGGTTAAATGAGTCTGGAGTTTTGGAGGAACTGGATGAGGACTTGGTAGACAAACTTGTACTGGGCGATGGTCTGGATCATGAACATCCTCTGCTCCCTGAGGAGCCGCAGCATCACGGGCACGTCCACCTTCTGCGAGAGAAGAGAACAAACAACATCCTGAGATGAGAAGCCGCCCTTGGGTCCCTCCTCATTCCCTCCTCCGAGCAGCTCTGGCTCACCCGCCCATTTGTAGGTACCCGAGAAAGCCTAGGGCCTGCCCCTCCAGGGTTGCCCAATCAAAGACCTTCCACCAGCACCTGGAGAATCTGGCTGTCACGTGCCACTGGCCCGGGTGTGAGACTTGAAACACACACCAGATGGTTCGAGAAAACCCAGAGGCTACAGTCACTTATATCGGACTGGTACTCCCCACTCCGCCAGGAGTCGGTGGCAGGATTTAAGACATCTCTGGGTCTTAGTTTCTGATTCGTACAAGAACAATACTGATGCTCTCCTCCAGTGCCACCGCGGCCCTGCCCAGGTTAGCAACACTTCCGCAGCCAGGACCGTGGTGACTGGTCGTACCTGCCTCATGGGACCCCAGTGACATGCAGGTGAGGCATCCAGCACAGTGCCTGACACACCCCGAGTTCTTAACAAGCGCTACCCATTATTAATGGTACCGAACTGAGAACAATCATACCGACCCTGCCACCTCACGGAATCGTGGTCATTCTCAAGTGCGGTAAGTTACGGGTAAACCTCGAAAACATCAGATTACAATCTCTGAACACCATCATGTTCGTTGGTTGGTTGATTTTTTTTATTCAGTTGGTCCTTCTCTTTTTGTCTCTAGCCCTCAAACCCAGTTTCAGAAATACTATCAATTCAGTGTTTGGGGTCTTCTCCAGGATAACTAGGCTGCTTCTCAGCTTTTCTTTGCCTTTTCTAAGTTTTTATCTAAATCCCAGTTAGTTCCCATACAGCGTGACGTTAGTTTCGGGCGGACAATACAGAGATCCAGCGCTTGCACACAACACCCGGCGCTCATCCCAACAGTCCTGTTTAGAGTGAAAGCCTTTCACCGGAAGTATCTCCTGTACTAAATGAGACGGCCCGTGTGTCGGTGCTTTGGGAGTACAGAACCCGCTTCCACAGAAGGGAATTAAAACAGACCAGAGGCTCAGTCGAGTCACTTCCATCCTCTGGGACGAGCCAGGGCACAAGTGTCACGGGGTCGGCCCAGCCAGCGAGGCCAGCGCCCGGGAGCTCCTGCGCGGCCCACCGCGGCCGTGAGGTTAGCAGGCCGGAGCAACCACAGGACGCAAAACGATACAAACTCGGTTGTATGTCTTTTCTCACTTTTACAAGTCATTTCAGCTACTTCCAAACTTCGTGTAGCTAAGGTACAGCGCACGGCAGCCTTCTTAGTCTCCCTTCTCCAAAAAACAGTTAAGTAACGCGCACCACAGATTTAAAAGGTACCACGTACCCGTGGAGCTAGAACCGCGGCAAGTCCTCAGTAATAAGGAAAGAGAAAAAGGCACGTGAATCCTCCAACTGTTAGTCAAAATCCACGGCCTACGCCATAAGCTTCGAACTCGTGGGTCTTTGCCTACACGACACTCCAAAGTAACGGCTGCCACGACGCACAAGGCAGAGGCGCGCGGCAGTGAGCTTACAGAGGCACACAAGGCTGGCTGAGCACCGCTGAGGGGGCGCCGAAGGGCAGAGGCAAGCTGCGACTGCCCGTCCCCGTCAGGGTGTTGACGGGGAGGCAGGGAGGGTCTCACACAAGAGCCCGGGCTCGGCTCAGGCTTCACCTGCCAAACCCCGGCCTTCACACTTGCGGGCTGTGAAACAGCGACACGTCCCTTCATCTTCTTGTGCCTCGGAATCTCGTCTGTCACACAAGGGCATCGCCAGGACCTCTCTTACAGGGTCATTGTAAAGGCGACTTGAGTTGTAAGGCTGCTGGAATGGTGTAGGCACGTTCAGTACGGGTCGGTGGTGGTTACTGTGATACTGTCCTTGTTGTCACTGTCGTCCTCACCCCTCCACCTCCATCACCATCACCGCCTGCACCACCATCGTCACACCCCCCTCCACACCCCCCTCCCCTACTGACGGCGGCCACCTCCACCACCTCGAGCTCCTCCCACCAGCGTGCTCATTACCATCCCAATAGCCTGTAAGACTCAGCTCTGCGACTATGACTATGCGGATAAGGGGCAGCTGAGAGACAAGACAAAGAGAGTTCCCCTGATAATCGAGGAGAGTCCTAGTTGCCTTGCAGATTCACTCCCGGAGTCTGCTGTCCACCGTCCCTAACTCCAAGGAATCACGCAGCAGTTGGTGTGTGCTCAGTTTTATCTAGAAGGCATTTTCTCCTCTCTACTCCAGCAAGAAGGAATAACTTATTCAGAAAACCAGCAAGAGAAGACATCTCGTTATTTGGCTAGTGAGAACCTAACCTTTTATTATGAGCTATTCTAGGGCAGAGTGCTAAATCCAGGGGGGCAAGGATTGCAAACCATAAAACGAGGGCTTTCTAGGAAAAAAAACACAGGCATTAAAATGTCAAGCTAACATTCAGTGACGCAAAGCGGTGGGCCACGAGGAGGCTTGTCAGAGCCGCCTGGGAGCGTTCCCTCCCCTCCCCACGTCACAGCTACCTGACTCGACTGTAATAAGCATCTTTATTCCAGGAAAAAGAAAAGGTATTTTCTTTTTTGTCAGTGAAAAAGTGACAAAACTAAAACCGTACGGATTACAGACTAAAACAAAGTACGCTAAATCCAGAAGGCAGGGAAGTTTAGAGAGGAGAAAAACGGGACACACAATTTCATATTTATTTGTCAAAATCTTTGCTTAAAAAACAAACAAAAGAGCTAAACATGTTCTACTCTTCTTTTGAAATGAGGGTTTGACTCTTACTAGCCAGGCCTGAAGCAGAATAAAGTAGAGAACCTTTTTCTCCCTAACCATCTACCAGTAGCAATGATGGGAAATGGGGCAGATAAGACTGGCTATATTTGTGCTAGGGGAAGGGAAGTGAACAATATGAGTCATCTTGCTATCTTTGAATATCAATGGGAACAGAAGTCCTTTTTGGACTGACCATGTTCCAGCAAAGAATGTTCTGGTGCGCAACTGGGCACTGAGGAAATCCACTATGTTTGGACACGCTGTAGAGAATTTAATCACCCTGAGCCCTCACCGAGTCTGGGAGCGGCCCTCATGGCCGAATCCTCCCTCGGCACCACACTGGCTCGGACACGTGCTATTTATGTTCTATTGGGCCAGTGACATCTGGGGGCCAGTGAGCCTTCATCATCACGTTACTGAGGCTCAGCTTTCGAGGGCTCTCCGGAGAGCTCAGAGCAGAACCACCTTCCATGTCAGACAAGATGGACAGAAGGAGCAGGGGAAGGAGAGGAAGAGTCCACAGGGAATGGAAGACAGAAGGGGACTGTGGGGAAGACAGCGACACAAGGGGACGGTAAGATGGCTAAGTGGGGAGGGGATGACGATGAGGTCTTCCTCCTCCTCTGGAGCCCGCTGGCGTCTCCGGCGGAGCTTGGACATACTCAGGCCACATATACCCTGCTTCTACTTCATCTTTCTCCATCTCCCCAGCCCCGGGACGATTTGGGACTCAATGGCAAGCTATTCAGTCTACTAGACCTTTCTAGAGACTTCTAGAAGTGACTATCAAGAAATCTCACAATGTGAGACAAAAGGATAAGAACTTCATAAGAAGATGACAAAACTCCTGTTAGGCCGTCTAAGCCAATTCTGTGATGGGCATTTTGCTCATCAACAGAATGTCCGTCTGTTTTTAAAAATAGGCCGCTTTTGGTATAAGCCCGATTCTATTTTTTTTTTTTTTAAGATTTACTTATTTTAGAGAGAGAGAGCACATGAGAGCAGGGTGGGGCAGAGGGAAAGGGAGAGAGAGAGAAGCAGAACCCCTACTAGTGTGGAGCTCATTTCCATGAGGTGGAGAGGATCATGGCCTGAGCCGAAACCAAGAGTCAGATGCCCAACCAATAGAGCCAACCCACACGCCCCATGGATTCTACTTTTTATTTTATTTAAAAAAAAATTTTTTTTTAAGATTTATTTGAGAGAGAGAGCATAAGCATGGGGAGTAGCAGAGGGAGAGGGAGAAGCAGGCTCCCTGATCAGTGGGGAGCCCGATGTGGGGCTCGATCCCAGGACCCTGGGATAATGACCTGAGCCAAAGGCGGCTGCTCAACCAACTGAGCCACCCAGGCGCCCCGGATTCTACATTTTAGCAGCACATTCATATATATGGATTCAAAGTTTCCAGAATGAACTTTATATAGGCAGCTTTTAAAAATCCTTTGAACATGTTCAAACTTGGTATTTATCGTTTTCCTAGAAGTTTCAATATAACAAATTTCATGGGGCAATATTTAATCTGATTTTCAAACCACTCATACTAATGACTAAATCCATATATCTTATCAGTTCTTTCAGAGAACACATATTGTCACATTCCCTAATTTATAACAACTAATGAACCACTTTCAAAAGCTTCCTTGGATTCTCTAAACTATATGATTTAAAAAAAAAATTTTTTTAGTATTTTATTTATTTGAGAGAGAGCCTGAGTGCGAAGGAGAGGGAGAAGCAGGCTCCCCGCTGAGCAAGGAGCCCCACGAGGGGCTCGATCCCAGGACCCTGGGGCCACGATGCGAGCCAAAGGCAGACATCTACCCGGCACAGGGAAGACAGGAAAGAACTCGGGCTTGGGAGGAAGAAGACCTCACTGCTCACCTTAGCACCGTGGCTTGAGAGCCACGTGGCACTGGACAAGTCAGTAAGTTGTTTCCGGGCCTCAGTTTCCTCATCTGTAAAACAGGACGACTGACATGTCCTGCGCTGAAGACCCCAACTAAGAACACTAACAAAATAAGCCAAAGCCGTTTAAAACCCTCAAAGACCCGTGTGAACAGAAGGCGGAAGAATGGTTCTCTAGCCTGAGATTTGGTCTGATCTCACCCACCGTGCGATTCCCCGGCCTCGAGCCACGGGGACGCCACACGCCGCGCGGCCCACCTCTGTGGGGAGAGGAGCTAGGGGTCCAGCTGGCAGGGGAGGCAGGCCATGTCTGCGCGCTCAGGTTCCCTGCCCTGTGCTAGCCCAGGGCCTGTCCAGAGAGCAAACCACCTCCCTCCGAAGAATGAAAACCACCATCGAGTGTACACATTTTCACAGAGGATTTCAGCCGAAACACACCCCAGAAACCCAAGTCGAAGCTAGACGACCTGAGACCGGACCACCCACCGAAGACGACGACCCACAGTAAAACCAGACCGGCTGCAAAACACCACACCGCCTTCTGGAAGCAGGTACGACGCACATCAGACTTTCTCAGCGTTTCCTACCTCACACTCATCTCTTCCTTCGGTGTGTTATCTGCGTGTCTACGAGAACAAGGGAAAGGCGGAAGGTGGGCAAGGCTGTAAGTGTCAGAGGCCAACTGGGAATCATGGATCTGGAAAACTCTTGTCCCAAGACGGGAAATGAAGCCCTGGAAACGCAAAGGGCCCCGGGGAAGGTCTGGCTGCTGTGGAGGCTGGTCCCCAAGGTGGAGTGTTCGGGAAAGCCTCCAGTGACTCACTTCGTTATGCTCCAGGCAGTAGATCATGAGCTCAGAGAGAATGACCACGCCGGTCCGGCCCACGCCGGCGCTGCAGTGGACCACGATGGGAGGGTGCAGGCTCCGGGCGCCGTCCAGCATGCTGTTGGTGTGGCGGCGGACGGACTGGATCTCCTCCAGGTAGGCTGCAAGACAAAAGGCAAGCCCCGTCACCCAAGTCCCCCCCCCCCCCACCCCGCTTTGCATACCAGACGGGGGGGGGGGGGGGGGGAAGGGGAGAAAAAGGAGGAGGGCGAGTCTTTCCCGTTTTTTTCTTTTTATTCAAGTGACAATAATTTACAGTTCTTACAAGACACTAATTATTTGGCTGGTACCCACGGTACAGTCCTGGATCCAGAAAGGACCAGCTGGGAGTCAATTAGTCCACGGGAGGATTTGTTCTTTAAATTAAATAGTTCTTCTTTAAAAATTAAATTCTGTTTTCCCCCCTGCAAATCCCAAAGTCCCCCAAGCAGATGATTCTCGACATTACTTACAGCAATTCCTACTATTAACACACTGGGATCAGAGCACCAGCGAGGTCCCCTTGAAACGCCCGCCTGTCAGAGCCAATTTCTGGTGGGAAGAGCGTCCATCTGCCCCTTCCTTCTTCCCCTCACAGAATGAGTGAATGTCAACTGAGGCTTGACTTCGTTTTTGGATTTAAATATAGACTGGGGAGGAGGTCCTGCTTTTCAGCTCAGATTCCACGGGGTTATGTGAGTAGCTCAAGATGAGCCCTCCCCCTTCTGGAGGCAGTGTGTGTGTGTGTGTGTGTGTGTGTGTGTGTGTGTGTGTGTGTGTAGGGGAACCTGTCACCTCCGCGTCCCTCCTGACATCTGCCTGGCTCGGCAGGGCTGGACAGGGGTCTGCTCACTATTCCAGTTGGGCACGAATAATAAATTACAGCACTATAAGCCTTAATGACTTTGTTGTTAGTGGGCACGAAAAAAAGGAAAAGTCTATAAAACGTAATCCTCGAACAGTCTTCTAAGAAATGGAAGAAGTCCATTAGTAATAGAGGTTCTACAGTAGCTAGCTCAGGGGGGAAATGGATTGAAAGGTTCTTGATACTCAGAAAATCTCATCCCCATGTGGCATTGTAAACAAGACTGGGGAAGCGCTCAAATTGTTGGAGAGAAAAAAAAAGGGAGTCCAAACCGGTCTAGTAACTTAGAAGCATCTGTTTACATACAATTAATACAAACTCCTATTTGCCTTTATGACATTAATGCAATTACAAAGTCACCTGAAGTAGTTTACCAAAATAAACCATGACCACCATCATCACCACCACTGGTAATGCAAAATGGGCTACAACAAAACAAAACAGAGGGAAGGCAATCCGAGATGATCATAGTAGTTACTATCTGGGACCAACGTGAGCTAAGTGTTGTGCGTGGAATTCTCCTCGCAGTTTTTCGGTAAGAGGGGTGAGAAATTCGGTGACCGTGCACTCTCTGTCTGATGAAAAAGGCAATGTTCACACACAAAAGAGAGGTTTTTTTCCTCATGTTAGGTTTAAGAAGATAAGTAAAAGGAATATCGATCCATAAAGCAGATGCTACCACCACATGGAATTTCATAAAACACAAGGAAACTGAACTAAAAAGGATGCTCTCGGGGTGCCTGGGTGGCTCAGAGGGTTAAAGCCTCCGCCTTCGGCTCAGGTCATGATCTCAGGGTCCTGGGATCGAGCCCCACATCAGGCTCTCTGCTCGGCAGGGAGCCTGCTTCCTCCTCCCCCTCTGCCTGACTCTCTGCCTACTTGTGCTCTCTCTCTGTCAAATAAATAAATAAAATCTTAAAAAAAATCCCTTACAATGGATGCTTTCCCTAGCAGTCATGTGAATAAAGTTCCTTAAGCTGCAACTCAGCGAAGACTTCTCCAGACTGGAAGGCAATGTACCCGAAGCCCCTGCCTCCAGGGAATCTAATTTAAACACAAGCAAGAATCTTTTTAAATTCCTGAAATCTCGGAAGAGCCAACATTTCGAAGACCCCACTCCTTGGCCCCCTGGCACAGAGTTTCTTAGAAACGTAAATAAGTTTACACTGTTTAAAAATATTCTCTATAGCAGTGCCTGGGTGGCTCAGTCTGTTATGCATCTGACTGGTTTTGGCTCAGGTCACGATCTCATGGTCGTAAGTTCGAGCCCTGCATCAGGCTCCATGCTCAGCAGGGAGTCTGCTTGAGATTCTCTTTCCTTCGGTCCCTCCCACTGCCCCTCCCCACCCATCCCCCTCTCCACTCTCTCTCTAAATAATAAATAAATCTTTAAAAAATATTTTCTCTGTTTTTCAGTAATTTAGATGGGCCTTCCTTAAACTGGTTCTAATTGAAAAATCTGACTATAATTTTAATCACCTCATAGACTCAATCTTCTATCAGAGCTGTTTGCCCACCATCAAACCGATCTACTTTTATTGTTTCCATTTTCTGCATCTTGGAGATAATGCTGGTAAATTAAATAGCAAAGGCTTATCAGAAAAAAATTAAGAGCACTGTTACGAGGAAAGAACGTTCTACAAAGGTCCCTGCCCTCCTTATGAATGTTTTGAGCTACAGATAACTGATCTTGGGCGAAGCACTAACCCTCTCTAGATCTTGCTCTAGGTCCTTTGATTCCCATCCCCCTTCTGTTGTCTGTCAGTGACCATCCCCTCAAGTCCTACGGTCGCTGCCCCAGTGGGAAAGCAAGTACCCGCATCAGTGAGCAGGTATGCATCAGAATTCTCCCGCTGGAACTTGTGAAATGTTCCTTTTAGGTTCCCGAAAACCCATCCTCCCTCTCCCTTCTCCTCTGCGCATACCCCAGTTCTAAGTGAATATCAAAATAAAGTCAAGGGTTTAACGTTATCCAACATCCAGATGATGTTTCCATTGTTGCCTTCGGTCCACTGGGGAATCAACAACACAGCAGGGAATAAACCTGCCAAGAGCCCGAGGCTTCACCGGGTGAGCAAGGAATAGGGTGTCCCCACTAGTGCAGGGCAGTTAAGCGGGACTGCGGGCAAGGAAGGAGGGGCACTGTAGCCGTCACCAGTGTCAGATCTCACCCCCGGACTGTCCTCACTGGCCTGCCTTTCTCCTGAGACTGAGTGCCTTCCAAACAGAAATGGTTTCCTGATTCTAAGAGCCTGATCCACAGTCTGAAATGCAGGGGGCACACACTCAGTTTTCGGCTTTTCAAATAAAATACTGCATATAATTTAGGTCAACGAGCTTCTAAGAAAACCATATTCTCAGAAATACATCGACGCATTCAAAAATGATAGTTTCAAAAACAACAAGTTGATTTCAATGATTCCCAGTATCTTAATCAGGTAACCAGAAAGTACTCATTGAGATTTCTGTTATAGAGAAGGGAAATGCAGGGCTTATGAGATGCAAACCCCCATGAACAATTAAAAAATAAGTGTTTTTCAGAGAGTTGTAGAACTATCACCAGGATCCATTTCTAGAACTTTTTCATTGCCCCAAACAGAAACTTTGTACTCATCAAACAATAACTTCCTATTCCCTATTCCCCCTTTCCCCTGGTCCCTGGTAACCTCTACTAACCCTTTCTACCTCTGTGAAGTTTTCTATTCTGGATATTACATTAAAGTGGAATCATTCAATGTTTGTCCTCTTGTGTCTGGTTTCTTCTACTTAGCATAATGTTTGCAAGGCTCAGACGTGTGACATCTGTCAGATCTGTTATTGAGTACCTAAAAGCCTACATCACGACGGAATGAACTAGTTTACCAGTTTCGGCTTTTCTGGGTAAAAGGTAAGGGGCCTGGGATGGATGACACGTATTCCTCTCTGTTCATACCTTATGGAGGGACATACACTTCAATGATATAATACGTTTGCCACTTATGAGAAAACATCTCTTTCCCTTTCACTTCCAACTCATCAGACCATTGACGCAGTGGGTAAAATTCTGACTGGGAAGAAAAAAACTTACATAAAAATCCTTGGACGTCCTCTGGGCAGCCATGATCTGGCCAGTCCGTATACTGCAAATGCCACACCGTCCTTTCCTGCCCAGACAAAAGGTGCTTGACCTTCAAGCCTGTGGTTGCATAGCAACCGGAATCTGTTCGGAACTTTGTGGTGACCTTGAACTTGCCATAGGTGGCCGAGCTGTGCTTGGAACCTAGTTTGGGCCAGTATCGGTGGCTCTTGGTTCTTCCGCCTTCCTGAATCAGACACAAAAGCAAAACCGGAAATACGTCAGGGGAAGCTCTTATCCCCTTTGTCTTAAAATCTGAGGACAATGAAATGCGAGCAGCTTCTAGGTCACTACCGCAGGGCACTGCGCAGTCTCCGCCACAGGGGAGACCCCATGCACTAAGTCCTTTGCAGCGGTAGTGACAGCACGGAAATACCCCGAAGACTGACAACTGAGCTGCAGCTGAACAGGAGGGAGAAGAACGGAGAGGGGCCAATGGCAGGAACAAAATGGGGTCTCTGTTTCTGAGGCTTGCAGAGTTAAGTCACTGGAGTTGGGGGAGGATCAGACGGTGATCCGGAAGGAAACCCCGAGCAGGAAGCGGGAGGAGGCACAGGAGGGCTGAGCAGTGGGCAGCGCTGGGCAGTGAGCGCGGGTGCTGGGGCAGCTCTTCCGAGGGGCCCTAATGACCCCCCACTTCCACCCATGGGGGGCTACAAACACTCCTGCCCCGATGCACCTGCTTCAACGGAGTCTTAGGTTTGAAGGACACCTGCCTCTTTTACTGACCAAGCCTGTGAGTGTCCCAGTGGAGGACAAATTCCAAGAGACTGTAAGCCTCTGGCTGCCGCACAGATCGTCAGCCTTCCCATCTGTCAGGCGGCCCCTTCTGGACACCCCGGTTTCAGCTCAACTGCAACCTCCTTGCAGGGCCCTTGGCCACGCAGCTGAGTGAAAGCATCACTCCCGGTCCCATCCTCGGTTCCGCTTCCTTCATGGCCAGGACCCTCTGGGCTTCCTTTATTTGTTCATTTTGTCTGGTCCCTCCCACCGGGACGGGAGCTCCCTGGGGACGGGGATCACGCCTATCTGGTCGGTCACCAGGCCCCCGGAGGTCAGCACAGACGACCGACTGCATGGAGCTGAATGAATCCCTTCCAGTAACGCGATTTCATAAGACAAAAAAACGATTCTACACATTTTATGGAGAATTTACTCTTCGTGGGAAGGTCAAACAGGTCAGCCGAGAGATGTACTACTGGCATTAAGGGGCTTGAATCCTGTCTTCTTACGGGATTGTTCTGGAAAGCAACTGCTCAGAACAGTCAATGGAGCAAATGTGACTTCTGTTTTCAGTTCACCACTCCCCACCCTTTAAAAATTTGTAGGAAGGCGTATTCCTTACCATAGACACTGGTGAAAGACAGATGAAGCTGGTCCCTTAAAGGACCTCAAAATGGAAGTTAAAATTTCACGAACGGAAGAAAAGGAAGTGGTTAAAATAAAAAAAAAAAAATTGAGAGTGTGGCAACAGAAAAATACAAAATTTCTTCCCTTAAAGGCAGCACGGTCCAAGCAAACTGCTAGGTGGACGGGTGGTGTGCACCAGTTTTTAGAACACCACGCAGAGTTCTCTAGTTACAACAGAAAACTATGTGGGACTTGGCAAAGAAAGAAAACGATTTTTTTTTCTCTCCCCAAAGGAGAGAGAGACCTCTACAGGAACAAGAGTTTCTGGTCTCTTTTCGGCTGATAAGCACGAAAGCGTGTGGGGCTGGCCGTGCCCGGGGTTGGGAATATGTGCCGATCTGCCCACAGCAGTCCCTGGTTCTCGCTCAGATTCCAGGGGAGTGATGATGGCATTGCTTGGCACGCAGAAGTGAGCTGGCTGAACTGAAGTTTGGTTCTTATTTGTTTGTTTGATTGATTCTAGTTTATGGCAGTCTGAGGAAAAGCGCTAAAGAGCTGGATGAAAATGGGATACGGCGATAAATTATCTTTGGGAAATAAAACAAATCTATGTAGGAGGAGAGATAAGAAATGTGTGCCAAAGAGTAAAAGGATTTGCAGAGAAATGCTGGTGGAGGAAGCAGGATGAGACAGCGAGGTCACCAGATGCAAAGCCGATCTCTGCCCTCCCCCCTGCCACCGCCCCTGGGGACAGACGGCTGCACCCCCAGTGCCCTTACCTCCTCCGCAGTGACCATGGCAATCACGTTCACTCCCTGCTCCCACACCATCTGCCAGAAGTCGTGACATGTGTGTGGCAGGGGCCCCTGAGTGGCTATGTAGTGCCATTCTGCCCCACCAACCACCACCTGGAAACCAAGGAAAGGGTAAATGAACCCCAAATCCAGGACAGCATTATCAGCTGACCATGGCTCCATCTGTCTCTACCTGAAAACCTTGGCTAGTATCTTTTAGGCCAAATGGGTTAGTGCCATTATCAAAAAGCCTGGTGACACATTCTCACCTGAAAATATATTTTGTCACTCGAGCCTATTAAAATACACCTTTTTTTTTTTTGGTCTGTCATTTATAGTAATTATATACAAACCAGTGAGTGTTAAAAACATACACATACACACATTACATGACCCTATGGGTGTGTATAACCTAACAGAATTTGTCACAGAAACAATACTTGTGCTTACTACGCACAATGTACTCTGATCATTTCTATTCTTTCCTCTTCTCCAGGCTAGTCTATTTCATTTAAAACACACGCGCACACACACACAAAACCTCAAAGTGGTCCTGATCGCTAAATTGATTTCACACCCCACTATTATACTGTGATCCACAGTTTGAGGCACGGTACTCTCTGGCATCCTTTTGCACAATTAAAAAAAGTGTACCATGGGATATCATCCCTTTGGAAGCGATGTCTTTGTACTGATGACCCGCTATGAACTGTGTCGTCACCTGCCATTGCCGCGACTCCGCGGTGTCGTATTAGGAATGTTAGAATTGTTAGGAATGCACCTCTAGTGACAACACATGCTATGAGATTGTTAACTCCTCCCTTGTGCAGTACCACACGATCCAAACAAACTTTGGAGTCATGAGATGATTTTGGATAATAAAAGTATTACCCCGTGCAGCTCAGGGTGACCCTGGGAGGCTAATTCTGCAGCTCTAAGTACTAGTGACCGAGAATCAGGAGTAAGCTGTGCCCAAAGTCTTGAACGTCATGCTGTCAGGGTGAAATTGTGCCCTTTGGCGCCCTGCTTTCTGTGTTCCTCTCCGTTCCTGTGCAAAGTCGGGCCTCCTTAGACGTCCACCAGTGCAAATTTCTAGATAGTTCTTGGAGCATGAAGTGATCATTGTTTGAAACTTTTTTCTCTCATTTATTTTATTAAACTATATACTAACTGGATTCCAACAAAAACAATGTCAGTTATTGTCTCATTACACAAGACATGTTTAGGTCAAAGCTGGCAAGCAAAATCCATTTTCCAAGTACTGGTGGGAGATAACATTCATATATTGGCTGGATGGCGAGGAGTTTCGTGTATCTGTGGAATTGTGATTTTAAACATTAGCCTCTCTGGCACCCAACATATACGAACCATGAATACTTCCAGAGTATGCGGCTGCCTGGGGCCTTTCAGCAAATTCCAAGTATTGACAGGAGGGCATTAAAAACTGCATTAAAAACACAACAACCCATGCTACTGAGGTAGATTTCACAGATGTGATGATTCTACCTCTGGAGCAAATCAATCTGTGCTCTGCGTTAATAGCTGCTTGGAGTCCGGGGAGAACACATTGGCAAGATCTACAACTCTACTCCAAAAACACAAGGACAAGTTCTTGCAAGCTCTACGGGTCTATTAAATGCACCCCTGCCTAACCCAGATCCACAGGATGAAATGGAAGCCTCGAGAACACAGAGAAAGGGGAAGCTTCTGTTAACAATACCCAGTGGGCACCGCTGACGCAGACTGACAGCTTTTCCAGAAAGCAGATGGAAAATGAAGGATGTTTGGCCGAAAGAAGAAGATAGCACAGCATAGCTAGGTCCGACTTAAGACACTCTTCCAAGGAGCAGCTCTGCGATTTGTACCTTTGTCGGATTCGTTATTCTGGCCATTAGTTCATAATCTAAATTAAGCCCAGGACACTGACCGGCATCAGTTTACTCGAGAGTTTCATTTTTTTATCATTTTAGTTCTCGCTCTCAAAAATTAAAACTAAAATACCCAGTATGATCCATACGAGTTACTCCTTCATATTTTTGGACAGTACTTTCTGGTACTTAAAAACATACACATAGTTATCAATGCTCTGTGTACAAAACCCCTACATCCAACCACAGTGTTCTTTTCCTATCCTGTCCTGCAATGATTGTAATGGACGCATGCACTAGGTCAGACACCTGGCTGTATTTTATTTTATTTTATTTTATTTTATTTTTTTTTTTTTTAATTTTATTTATTTATTAGAGAGAGAGAGACTGAGAATGAGAGGAGAGAAGGTCAGAGGGAGAAGCAGACCTCCCGCAGAGCCGGGAGTCCGACATGGGACTCGATCCCGGGACTCCGGGATCATGACCCGAGCCGAAGGCAGTCGCTCAACCAACTGAGCCACCCAGGCACCCTATTTTATTTTATTTTATTTTATTTTATTTTATTTTATTTTAATTTAATTTAATTAATTTATTTATTTATTAAAAAAAAATTTTTTGGCTGTATTTTAGAGGCTCAGAGGAACCTACCAAAAACTCAGCTACAGTTGGGAAGTCCAATGAAGAAAGGAAATAATACCAAACAAGGCCAGAAACCGATCTCTAAGAATATGATCATAAAAGACCATTAACATGAACTGTATCTTATTTAAAAACATCCTGCTGTAATATTACTATGTGAATAAATTCTCCTGCTTTGGAGGTCAGAGAGTACAGTGATATTCTAAGCAACTATGTTGTTACTGGGAAGACTGAGGAAGGCAAGCCATTCAGGAAACATTTAACCACAGAGCCATGCATCCACAACTCTAAATTCTAGCTGGGGTCGAGCTACGCTACTTTTAAAGTTGACAAAATACTGAGATGTGATACTGAAGTATCTGAGATACCAACAAAGAATTAACGATATTCACGCACTGACTAACGCAGCCAATCTTGCAAGATCCACTATCCCCTGCACCTTTGTGGCTTGTGTTTAAATGAGTCCACTCTTCTAAATAACACACATATTTGGGGCTTCAGCGGGACAGCGCGTAACCCGCAGGAGTACTGGGGAGAACCGGTAAGTTTCCCCTGCTCCTAAACACCCTAAAAACTTCAGCGACAGAAGAAGCACAATGCCTGCGATTTCCAAAGTCTCCACCATGTGCTATTTACGAACCGAAGAGGAAAATCCTTAGCTTTTCCCGGCGAGCGTTAGGGAGAGCTGTAACAGACAGGGGAAAAAGTGAAATGCTCTGCGGCGAGCAGACCGCAGAGATCGCTGACCTGAGGTTTTCCCCAAGGCTGCGAGGCTTCCTTCTCTCTGCAGAGGCAGACGTGCCCTTCCAGTTGACTAAGACGCACAGGAGTTCAAAAACACGCCCTCAGGGGCTGGGGACGAGCCAAGGTGCTCAGTAGGAGCCCGACGGGTTTTTTTTTTTCCTCCCTGCCTTTTTCCTCTAACCCAGCAATCTTTCGCAAGCCTCCCCAACACGCCCCCCTTCTCACCTTGATGTGGGAGGCATTAATGTAACCTGTGTTATTCTCTTTGGTTGGGATCAGCTCCACTCTGTTTTCCTCATAGGGGACCACTTCGCGGATGCGGCTCCGCTCGGCGTTTTCCGGCAGAGCGGCCGTGCTGAAAATGCCGTTCGCCTTCTTCTTTGGGATTTGCTCGTATTCTGTGAACACCATTCCCTCCTCTAGCTTTTTCTTCAGGGTTCTGAACTGCAACAGAAATTAATCTTCAGCTCTCTGGGTTACAAAAACTCCAACGCGTCCAATTCCTTTATTTTACAGTGATCGTGTTAATAAGCAGTTTGAGGAGGTACAACGAATGCTTGATTATTTGGTCTCCTTATTCACCATATTGCTAGTTTCTTTGGCCCAATAGCCAATCTCCTCCTCACTCACGCTTTAAACAGAACTGGTCAGTAAGGCCAGGCAAGAACCGAAATTCAAAATCAGTATTTTTGTTATTAACACCTCTGTTTAAAGTTGCAGTGATAAGAAGACTATTCATCTCAATTACCCAAACATCCTTTTCTCCACTTACAGAGAGGTTTTTTGTCTTTTTGTTTTGTTTTGTTTTAGATAAATTTAAGATGATACTGATCCATAGTTCCCTCGTCCTGAAGATGAGACCCGTCTTTTATTTTTCCCATGGCCAAACTAGTAATTACAAACACATGGTATTCATTGGATTAAATGATTCCTCTAAAGTCCCTTCTACCCTTAAACTTTTTTTTTTTATTATGTTAGTCACCATACAGTACATCATCAGTGTGTGATGCTGTGTTCCATGATTCATTGTTTGTGTGTAACACTCAGGGCTCGGTGCAATCCGTGCCCTCCTTCATACCCATCATCGGGCCTTTCTAATACTTCATATATACTGGCAGAAATCTAAAATGGGAATGTTACTAGCGCTCTATTAAATTTATACGTGTTTCTTAACTGAGAGTAATTTTAGGAACTAAAGGAACACCGTTCTTCACCTCTAAAACACTAGCATGCAGCTTCTTCCTGCTTTTCAAAACCAAAGTTCTCAAAATGCATTATCTTAGCAATGAAAAATCATCACATTTTATAGCCAAACAAGGGGATGGTCTATTAAAAGAATTCTATGAACGTCTGAGTAAGATAATCACTCCCTAGCAAAGGGTAATGGTTCACAGAATTCATAGAGGCTGAGAGCTATAGCAATGGCTTAACTTCCTTGTTTTGCAAAAAAAAAAAAAAGACCAACAAAACAGGCCCAAAGAAATGGAGTGACTGGACCAAGGCCACGTGGCTTGTTAGGGGCTGGTCCCCTTAGGCAGGCATCACGGCACTGACTCAACAAAGAAACTCGAGATGCTGGAAGGCATCAATTTAATACGATGCACGCACTGGGTCTTGCTAATATCAAACTAGGGAATTAATTCATCAAACAAACCTCCGTGCTGGCATGTTTGGGCAAGGAGAGAGCTCTGGAACCCCAAGACCACGGAGAATGAATTACACGTTCGACAAGCCCAGCGCTTACCCTCTCGTCCATGGGAACTCGGGCAGCATCGGCTCGACTGTCTTCCCGCCCCGAGACTCGGGCAACCGAGAGTCCATTCAATGCTGCCAACATGAGCGGCCGCTTCTGTGCCTCCAGACTGGCCATCTTCTGCTTCTCTAGATTCTTGTGGCAAGAAAAGGCATGTCCTCATTGTTTATTATACGGGTAGAATGCTGGAATGTGTTTTAATCTCCCCAAATCTGTAACTCCCCAGCCAAGGAATGCAGACAATCACCATTAGCGGGGCAGATTCAAACACAGCCTCCCCATTATTCCCACTGAGCCTGCGGAAGCCAGGTCCTCCAGGACTCCTGAGCTTTCATCTAAAAATGGATGAATGAGTGAACTAACGAACAAATAAGAGCAAAGATACCCTGAAAATACCCCCCTGCCATGGGTTCACTCAGAAAGAAAAAGAGAAGAAAAAAAGAAAAACTGTACTAGCAACATGCTTCCAGAAGGTAAGGCCTAAAGGAAGATGGCGAGGGAAAGAAAAACAGCCAATCCAGTCACAGTGATGGACCTTTTATACAGATCAAATGATTAAAAAAAACCCATAAACATGGTTTGTTGCATTGTTAAGAAATCCAGATTCACAAACCATAAAGAAAAACCTTCCCAAGTTTCCACTCTGAGGAGCTGAGATGGAGGACGTCAATCCTATACTGAAGCTCTGGTCCCTGGGACGCCATCCCCAGTACAAGGACTGATGGCGGGTGAGCAGACTTGCCAGCACCAAAGTCTCTGGTCGTCTAACGTGCTCCATGAGGCATTACCCTTCCTGCTGCAGCCAGAAGGCCCCACGGAATGGGCACCGTGGCTCCCAATGACCACGGTGGGACATTACTGAATGGGACGCAGCTATGGGAGAGTATGGATTTGGGGGCTGAGCAGCCCATCCCGGGAAAGGGTTGGAGGTCTTGCTTGTGGCATTTTGACTTCCTCCCCACCCTCACCTGCACCAACATTCTGAAACTGGATCAGTCCGGGTTCTGGCTGTTGCATCTCTGGCTAAGCTTCCTTGTGCTTCCTAAACGGACTGAGGTAGAAAAGACACCTCCTTTCACTCAGGCAAGCCAGTGAGAGCATTTCCCAAAATTAATTTTGTCTTCAAAGACAGAAGAATAGCGGGACTTCCTAAGGCATACGAGCAGAGGAGTTAAACAACATTTACGATTTTGCTCCTGACAGAAACAAAACCACTCTATATAGATCCCTCTGGCTGCCACACGTCAAGGGGTCATCTTATCGCTGGTTTCTCTTCAAGGCTTAAGGTACTTTTTTCTCCCCCGAGTTTATTATTTATAAATTTATGCCCCTGAGCGGTTGGTGGTGTTGGAGCCATGGCCCTGGCAGAGGCCAAAGAGTTAGATTATTCCAAGGCGGGGAGGAAGGGGGTAGGCGGGCATGACCACCCCACACGCATCCCGTCAGCCTCCCAACGTCACCCAAAGTCAGAATGGAGCACTGGCCTTTCTGAGGGACGGCCACCAATGAGAGGCTTCATCCAATGACAGGACCAACCCAGCAGACAAACTAAAGGAACATCTCAGTGGAAGACTAACTGTGGGCAAGTGAGAAAAGTGCCGAGGTTCACCTTCGGCCGAAAGAATGGCCCTGGCTTCTCAATCCCAGGAAGATTTTGAAGGTTCTGGATTTCAATTTGGGGGCTTTTGTTTGTTTGCTTGCTTATTAGTTTGTGTTTGTGAGAAATAATTTTTTTTTCCCGTTACCTCTTCAAATTGGGAACATTTCACTTCCTCTGTGAAATTCTGAGAAAAGCAATCATTTTTTGGGGAAAAAAAGTCCCTAAGGTCCTCCCAACCATCTTTCTGCTTCCTTCCCTCTGTACCATAAGGGGACACTAACAAGGCAAAAGGTAACTATCTTGTCTTTCTTGGGAAAGGATTACTAGTTACCTAGTGAAAACTGAAACCCCAGTGATATATGATTTCTCTTAGCTCCTTCTCACTTATCCTATTGGCTTGTTACCAGAGATAAAAAATAACTCAAAAATCCGATTTGGCCTCTTCTCTTCCCGGCACTCGATTTGGGGTTCAGGGGCTACAGACAGGAAAATGGCCTCAAGGCAGGAGTAGGAGCCGGAAGGAGGAGCTATCCCAACAGCAGGCCTGAAATCATCCACTGAAGAGACAAGCGGCTCCAAAATTATGGAGAGTTGCCAGAGGGGACATTCCCACCATACCTGTCCAAAGCCCCCCGCCCCCACCTAGTTCCCCTTTGGTTAAATTTTCTCACTGTTTTCTTATCCCAGAGAGGCCTGGACAGCCTTCTCCATTCTTAGCCTCTCCTAACAAGCCAGGCACAAGCTGCCCATGGTGGGAAGGGCGGAAGAGTCTAAGGGGTGGGAAGGGCATGGGGGGGTCGGACCGGGGTGGGGGGAGTTTCTTCATCAAAAAGAACAGATGGAGAACCACCCCAACCTTCAAGACCACTGGCACCGTCACCATTTCGCTGGCACAGAGGCTCACTGAAGAACCTTCGAGTCCTTCTCTAAGGTCAAGACATCAGCCAAGGGCAGCGGTCCCTGAGCTCTGAATACGTATAATTTGGAAAAAAAAAAAAATCAGTGGGAAATGAAACAGGGATGGGATACCGATGTTCCTGAGCTACAATTAAGGGATGAAATCAGTTATTCGCTATTATCCATATGGATGGGGTGGGAGAGCCCATGGGAAAAACAGTGGAAACTCCCTCACTTCTCTGTGATGTGGTGCAGGAAGCTCTACGCAGGGATCCAGGGTTTTGTTGAATACAGGTAACAAGAGGAGAGGATGAGGATGACCACCAGGAGGCTACGGGGCCATGGAGGTGTCAATAAAGATCAGATCAGCAGGGGAAACAGCAGAGCCGAATGCTCCGACTGACAGGTTCTTGAGTTGTGGTAAAGGAGCCTCTGGGGCCAAGACGTGCTGAAAATCCATTTCTACCAATGCATGACTTTTTCCAAGCTGGGAAAGCTCTCCCCCAGGGCGCCACCCCCGTGTTTCATTCCATCCCCCAGCCAAATGATTTTATTGGCCAGAGGCACAAGCACATCTTTCACAATTTCCCTCTAGGTTTGCAAAAAGTGGAAAAAGTTATGCCTGTACCAAATTCTTAGCGCTACTCTACTCAGGGCCAAACCTGGGCTGCTGGGAATATTCTGAAAATTTGTCTAAAGTAATAAGGTTGCTGTGGATTAGATTCCTGAACCCCAAAACGTGGCTTCCTGAAAACTCTGGCCCTTAGCTGTTCTCTTCGGCTTGATTACCCAACTGGAGTGCAGGGAGACTTATAAAAGGGAGTCTAAGAAACCCCCTCGAAGCAAACTGAACTTGGCAGCTGCTCTGAGTCCCTAAGTGCCAGCTACCTTATGGCAGAGATGTGGTACCTGCAGAGGAGAAGTCAAGAAGGGTCTGATTAGTTGTAATGACGTGATTTTTCATTTTTTAAGGGAGTGAATATTCCCAGAACAAGCAGCAATAGTAATCTGAAATATTTTTTTTTAAGTAGCAACTACAGGGGTGTCTTGGAGGGGGGAGGGCTCAGTCAGTGAAATGTCTGACTCTTGGTTTCAGCTCAGGTCATGATCTCAAGGTCATGAGATCGAGCCTCGGGTCAGGCTTTGCACGCAACTTGAAGTCTGCTTGAGATTCTCTCCCTTTCTTTTGCTGCCCCTCCCCCCGCTCACTCTCTCGCTCTAAAATAAAATGAATAAACAAAATTTTAAAGTCGCAATGACAATCTAGCAATTTCCTCATTAGGAGATAATTCACTTTGTCGGTCCGCGTGAGCGCCTGGTACCTACACACTCTTGCTCGGGCAACACACCCGGCCCTCCGGCGGGCACATACCCTGAATGAGAGTTACTCGTGTGTAATATCAGGCATCTCCAAACGTTGTGTGTGTGTGTGTGTGTGTGTGTATAGATGCACTTGTGTATTCCACACACACGTGTGAGTTCTGACAGGACGAGCTCAACGGGGGAATGAAGCTCAGTGGTGAGCGCGCAAGTTTACTGCAGCGTTCTTGGCTTGTGTTAAACATCTGTTGAAAGACAATCTGAAAGCGAGGCTGGACACGTCGGGTCCCGTCAAGCCTGGTGAGCCATCTGGACGCAGACATCGCCACCCAGAGCTGCGCTCGGAAGGGGGGTTGCTCCGTCACACGATCTAGTCGGGGGAAACAAGCTTTCCCCTGAAAGAACCCACAAGAGACGCAGAAAGGAGAGCCCCCAGCCCCTCACACAACAGGACGTCTGCCCCTGAACAGAGGGCACGACGCCGGCCCGGGCCGCGTCCCGGCAACCAGCCTGCGTGCAGCACCCTAACTGCTCGGCGGCCGTGGCGCCGAGTACGCCGATCAGAGGCCCTGAGTGAACACGGACCGGACGGCGGAGCTGAAAGGGCAGAACACAGAGCTCTGTGAAAGAAAACAGGGCCTGCTGAAGTGCTCGCCGATTGTCCAACTCCCCAGCTCACGCCCCGGGTAAGCCCCGCGCCCTCTCCAGCGCCCAGCGGCCGGCTGCCTTGTACTCTCGGGAGTCCCGGCAAAGGGGCAGAGGGCGCTGCAGGGACGCAGACCCACCGTGGGAGAGCAGGACACTTACCCTGAGGGCCATCTCTCTCTCTACAATGCTGTCTTCCAGGGAGAACATCTCGGACACCGGTCTCTCCTTCATCGGCTCTTTTTTGACGCGCTCCTTCACACTCGTCAGGTCAGGTTCAGAGATGGACGGACCGAGGGACGGCCCGGCCACGGCCAGCTGGTCAGCTCGGGAGACGCTGATGGCCTTGGCCGGCCCGTGTCTCAGGACCCTGGCCCTGGCCACGGCAGGAGGCAGGCTGACCTGGTCCTGCCTCAGCGCCCCGTTGCTGACGCTCTTCCTTGGGCCGGGGTACTCAGGTGGGGGTTTGTTTGGGATCCGGGCCAAGGCTGCCTGTAGCTGGGCACTGTACCCCATCTTCTCCCGGAGCACAGGGATCTGGGGAACCGACCCTGGGGCCTCCTCGTCCTCCTCCTCCTCGCTCTCACTGCTGTGGATCAGCATGGTGGCATCGGAGAAAGTCTTCTTATGGTGGTAATGGGGAAGCTGGTGAGCCTCGTGGCTCCCGGGCACCTCCTCGGGGGGCCCCTGCTCCCGTAGCGTGTTTCGGCGAGCCATGGGGATATTGAGGGACTTCAAGGTCATGGCTTCCATGCCCCGCACCATGCTGCTCATCACCTCTAGGCTGTGGCGCTTATTCACTGTGCCGTGGTGCTTGGTGGCCGTGAGGGGCTCGCTCACCTCCTGGAGAGACTGGTGCACCACGGGGGAGCTGTCCTCTTGGAAAGTCTTCACCGAGAGCTGCACTTTGCGGGTCACCAGGTCGGGGCTGCTGCCGCTGACGTACTTGTGGCGGTGGCTGGCGAGGTCCGGCGTGCTGGTGGCAGGGCGCGGCCGCGGGTAGGGGGGTGGCGGCCTGAAGAGATAGTTCTTGAGCATATGGGCCGTGCTGTAGTTCTGTGCGCCTTGGAGCTGCACGTTGGCCAGCTCCGGCGTGCTCACCGTGTGGGAGATGGCGCTCGCCCCCGGCTTGCTCGGCACCGGGTTACTCTTTGGGTTTATCGGGTCGGATGGACTGACGAGCTTGTTTCCGTAGCCTCCCTGTGGCCCGTAGGGCACGGTGTAGGGGTGCCTCTCCCGCATCTCGGGCTGGCTATACACCAGATCCTCCGGCTGGTTGTAGGCATGTGTGTTGATGATGTTGAGGTTCCGCAGAGATTGGCTCTGGCTGTCTGTGTGCAGGACCCCCCTCTTCAACTGGCGCATGACTGTCTCGTAGTCGGGGGTCGGCCGGTAAGACGGCACGATGATGGCGCTGTGCCGGTGGCTCGGGATGTAGTCAGCCCGCATGATGTCACTCCCCGGGATGCTGAGGCTGGAGGACACGGGAGAGGCCTGGATGAAAGTCTGGGAGCAGCTGAGGGAGTTGATGCTGTGAACGCTACACACGCTGCCATTGGTAACGGTGCCATTTAAATAACTCAAGTCCAGGCTGTTGTGAGAGTTGCGATACAAGGCTTCTTCGTTCCCGTGGACGATGCTGTCTACAAGGAGTCAAACAAAGGCACGTGAGCCCCCACGGCATCCCGCTTCGATTAAGTTCACACTCATGGGCGTGATTTTTAGAAGCCATTAAAAGTGAAATCCTGTGGTCTCCACCCGCATGTTCCAGGGAAAAACTAGGAATTTGGGGTGAGAAGGAACACTTTAAAGCATACTAAAAAGAAAAAGGGAATCGAATCATAGCAAGCCACACCCATTTGGAATAGTTACCACCTGGGTCAGTTCTCAATTTCACCATCAGCTTTGACATCAGGCACCGACAATGGTCCTCAAGCTGGGTGAGTGAACCTGTCTTCTTGTTCAGGGTCCAGCAACAGAGGACTGGATATTTGGGCCAGGAAGTCAGGAACTTTAGTAGGGCAACAGATTTGACGTTACCAAGGATCTATGGCTTACGTTCCTGACTGCACTGGAAAAGGTCCCCTCTCCCGAGGGACGGCTGGGCATTAAGACACAAGGACGTCAGCACGCATGGTTAGTTTGTTCTGATGAGCACCCAGAGGAGGGCAACATCACAATCAGGAGGTCTTTTAGCCACTGCCTACAACTCTCCTCTACAGTCAGTTTCCTCATGAGATCAATTCACATTAAAATTAATAAGCGTCTAAGAGGTATTGAGAGAGAGAAAAAGTACATTACTAAAGTCAGGCCCATTCTAGGTGACCCGGGTTCCTTTAACACACACACACACACACACACACAGACACCCTCGAGGAAGGCAACCTCTTGCCAAGACACTTTTTGGTGGGCAAAGTACATTCATGTTCACACTATGGATCTAAGCATGAGCAAAGGAGAGGAAGACAAGGCAGAAAAGCAAACAAAACAAAACACCCCTATCAACCAGAAAAGGTGACTGAAAGCATTCAGCTGCCTAAAGAGGGGTATGGTCCCAGACCAGATGAGATAAGTTGGGTAAGAAAACCCAGCAAAACACGGAGACAAAAGTGTCCCCCTTCTCCAGCTCTAGAGGGGTTTGGTGCTTTCCCAAGGAAGCAGGGAAACTTTGCTAGTTCGCTTATAAAAAGTAGTGTTTTATTAAATAGTCTTGGTTACCGAAGTTTCCAAATGCACACCCTGACAGCACAGAGAGATTCAAAATCGCCGGCATATGATAACACAGAAACTAACTATCCACTTAACCTACTGTCAACCTCCCAGTTTAATTTCCTTCCTTTTTTGAGACGCCTTAGTACAATGATGAAGAGCGCTGGCTCTGGACTCCAATCTTCCTCTCCAAGCTCCTCCAACTCCCCTTCCGTATCCCACTTTCTGAATCAGCAAAATAGAATAATGGTACCTATCGCGTGGGTTTGAGGATTAAATGAAACAATCCGTTGCAAGAGCCTAGCACAGTGCTCAGGGAGAGGAACTGCTCCGTAAAAGTTAATGGTGACTTTTAGTATCATTATTATGGTATTAGATTTTTCGCACACACTTTGCACAGTGGTGTTAGGGGGAGAAAAAGAGGAAGAAAACAGATTTACTCGGAGGCAAGAACAAGTGCACAGACAACTGACAGGCAATAGTGAAAAGGAATTGAGAGGATTTTTGCCTTTCTCCTATGTATTCTGGACGCCTGTATTCTCTGTCACAGTGACAGCCCAGGGCACTGTTACAAGCTTTCTGATAAGGGCAGTGAGGGTGAAGAGTACTCCGTGGGCTTACTGTCCCTCTCTCTTCTCCAAGCCCACTTACCAGAGGCAGAAGAAAAAGGAACTTGCCCCCTCCCTTCTCCCAACTCGCCCGGTAGCCATTTCTGGAAAACTTTTCCTCTCGGGGGCCAGTGACATTCTAGGCCTTTCATAGGTCAAAACTGCTGTCTGCTGTCATCCAGACGATGACAAAGTCAAAACAAAAGTATGACTGTTGTCTAAAAAAAAAAAAGTTGGTCTTTACGGCTTACAGGCACTCAACTTTTCGTTTTAAGAAGGGAAAATGGCAAAAAAAAAAAAAAAAGAAGGGAAAATGGCAAGCCCCAGTTACCTTGTGAAGTGTGTGTTTCCGAGTAGTGTTCCCCACACTGGACGTGCATGGGAGGCAAGATGTACGGCTGCTGTCGGGGCTGAAAGAGAGCACACGACAAAGGTGGGAAGGCCACAGCACAAGGGGCCATGGGCGCTCGCTCGCTCGCTTGCTCGCAGAGAACCCGCCCATCACTCACCCACGCCAGCAGGGAAGCACAGTATGGCTGCTCGGCCTGTCCACCCTTGACCCCTTCATCTTTCACTCATCTGTACCCCTCAGTCTCACTAAGTTTAGGACTGGAGAAAAAGGAAAGGGAGGAGTAGGGAGACTGGTTCAAGGTGGGAGAGAGAAAGAGGCTATAATGAACATACTATTTCCTGATACACTTGCAAGACTCCTAATGCCTTTTTAAGAAATAACTCAGAACATGGATAGTATTCTGTTCTCCCCAAGAAATGAGAACATGGGGGAACGCTCTATTCTATTTGAAATTGGCTGTACCTATATCCCTTATTCACAGCACATCAACTGCCAATAAGGACGGCGTGGGGGAGGGGGGTGTTGGGCTGCGTCCACTTGCAAACTCATGTAAAAATCTGAAGGGTGAGCCACAACAATAAGTGTGTAGTTCCCAAGACCACTTATGGACCCTTCCATTGGAGAAACCAATGTGGAAAGGCCTTGCAGGGAATCTAATTCGACCATCTACCCCCCACAACTCCCCTTCAGTGAAGAATCTTTTCCAAGAAATTCTTAAAGATGGCCATTTAGCCTCAATCTGATTAACTTCCTGCAAAGGTAAACTCAGGGGAAAAAAAATGCTTAGACTGGTTCAATATTTGGTGAGCCAGCAAAGGAAATACGATTAGTCGCTAATGGGATCTGGAGCAAGACATTGAACCTGAGTGGGTCTCAGCTTCTTGTCAATCAAATCACGCCTCTCCCCCCCATCAGAAATAATAACCATTTTATTTATATATTGGGGTTCCAGATGAGAACTTGCTTGAAGAAAAAGCTTTGATACAAAAAAAAAAAAAAATCTTTTAAAAACTTTAAGCCTGTAAACCACCAAACAGGATAATCTTATATTTCTATTTGATTATTTTGAAATTAGCCTTATAGATACTGGTTTAAATGTTACTGCTCTAGGAAAGAAGTTGAGATCAAGCCAAAAAAACCAAAGCCAGCAGGGGTCACACTTTCGCAGAGTCCCTCCATCGAAGAAGAGCACTCTCCAAAATCGTTGTAACTCATCTACCATTTTTTCCGCCACAAATAATGCTTAAGCATCAAAAGGGCAAATAAAGAAGGTGATGAGGACAAGGGATCCAAAAATTAAAAAGAGTCAGGAGAGAAGAAATAAAGAACTGAAATTAATCTAAGAAATTAATCTAAGAAATCTAAGTGCACAGTACCAAAGAAAAGGTGAATTGGTATCGGCTTTTCTAAATATTCCCAAATCTCCCTGTGGCTGGTTTTTGAAATACAATTTTAAAGTATTTTTCCTCTTCTTAGTAATACATAACTCAACTCAGTTTTTCCAGAGTGGGACAGCCAGTTTTGAGGCTTGAAACAAACAAAAACAGCAGGGAGGGATTCATACGAGGTAAGAGAAACACATGGGAAGGTACAGCTGGCTCACTGCCTTCTCTCGCTCTTATTTTTAAAAAAAACCTAGCAAGTGATTGTTTATGAACTTGCATAAGTGTACAGCAAAGGACAAAATACCGAATCCTCCAAATACCATTTCAGAATATTATTTATTCCATATACTATATATATATGTATATATTCCAGGTATATAATGCATATTATTCTATTTCCTTCCAGCCCTGCTAATACAGAAACAAGTGAGATGCCATAACATAGGCAGCAGAAGGGCAAGAGAAAAACAGCAGTCCTGGTTATCAGCAAGGAAGCCAAAAACAGACAATGTCACTCATCCCAGGGAACTCCTGGTGAGATGGTTTAAGCCTAAAGGGTATAGAAAAGAGGGAAGCCTTGAATTTGGCTTTCTGCAGATGGTCTTCATCCAGATAAAACAGGAAAGCCTCTTTATCTTCTCTAGATAAGTAAGATAAGATCCAATCACAAGAAAGCCTTATAGTGCTTTGTCCCCTTGGTGTTTCAAGGACATAAGTGAAAAATTATCTCCCTAACGAAGAAAAAAATAAAAATAATATTCACAAAGGAGAAATATAAAGAAACCAGTGCCATGAACAAATCTATTAATGCCACAAGGGGAAAGCCCAAAGTGACCCTCGAGATCTCCAAGGCAAGGCCCACTTGTGAGATACTATGCATGATATCAGGATTAATAATATTCATGTGGGGACACAGGAATGTGATGACATAATGGTGCAACTCTAGAATTCTAAGAGTTCATTGTCTATGCATTTTTCAGAAAGAAAAAAGTTCTCAAAACTTGCCTGGTAAAAGACAAGTTAAAGATGTCCTATAGGATATACATTGTGTATGAGGAAAAATTCAGTTTTATTCTATCATCTGAAAGGAGTGCTCACCAAGAAAATTTTAAAGGTCACATGTTTATTTTGATTTTGTGTCAGACATCACAACCTAAAATACAAGAATTATGACTTAAAACAAGTAGATACTTTAAAGGGAACCAACTCTCCTGCATCTTTCTATATTATCCTTAAATCATCCTCAAAATAAAATAGCCTAAGACAGAACATATGTATTGAAATTAGAATTGTGTTTCCTTATTCAGAAGAGTTTAAAAAAAAAAACTATTGTTAGAAAAGCAGATCAATTCAGTATATCAATTTTGTTGACTAAAATTAGAAGATGTGCAATTAATCTTCTCCACCGAAAACCCTATCTGAGACCATGGACAGTAAACTCATTCAATTTGGGTTCATTTAAAAAGCATTTTTTCTTTTTTCTTTCTTTATTTCTTAAGAGAGGGAAAGGGGGAGGAGGATAGAAGGAAGGGGAGAGGAAGAGAAAGAATCTTAAGAGGTTTCCATGCCTAGCACAGAGCCTGATGTGGGGCTCGATCTCACAACCCTAAGATCACGACTTGAGCCCAAATCAAGAGTCAGATGCTTAACCAACTGAGCCACCCCAATGTCCCTAAAAAGCACTTTTCGTCTAGTTTATTTACTAAGCTCTATCTATGGACAGTGAATACAAAAGAATTCATGGAGCTTGTAACTGAAGACATGTCTGTAAACATGTCTTCAGTGAGTGATAAAACCACAGATGAGCAAGTGGATGAAAACACATGCAATAGGTTGCACACTAAGGAAATATCTCATCGGCCTTGAGACTTACTCTTAAGGGGTGAACCTTGAGCCACACTTCAAGAAGTGATGGCCATGGATGGGCATGTGGATGTCCCACATGATGGGACATGAATGGGACATTGGATGTTCACCACACCTGCTTGGCAGACTTCTGGGTTTTCATCAGATCTCACTGGTCATGGCGCCCTAGCCATGACTCCTCTTAAATTAGCAACAAAAGGCCACTCCATCCCCGACATTTAGACCACTTGACTACTGAAAACTTTATACATACCAGAGAGGATCGGCTCCAGGTGGGTTGGCGTCTGATGGGGGGTGGAGAATTTGATTGTCTACATGGAAGACAAAAAAATGAGAATGGTCATTGTAAGACACAGACAGGAGACGGAGAAAAGGGGGGAAACAGACAAGACAGGAAAGTAATTTACAGCAAAATGTAAACACTGATTTCTGAATGATGAGGCTATAAAAATTTTTGATTTCCTATTTTATTATTTTATTTTCAAAATGTTTAGAGCATATGACCTTTAGATAATAAGTTTTACCAAAGAATAAGGCTTATTTCCAAAGAAAGATTATGAGAGAAATAAGCAAGACTGATAAATATCGCTATTATTACATGGATTTTTAAAAATTGTATTCTTTGTGTCTTTGTGTTTGTATCAAATCTTTCATAATGAAAAACAACAAGTAGAAAAAATATTTTTTAAAATGCTGCCAGTCGAATGAAATCCAAAATAGGTTTGAGTAAGACCATATAAAGGTCTTTTTGAATTAAGATAATACACTACAAATATTTACCTAATCAGATCCTTTCCAGACTGAGTATGAACATGGATTTCTTTTTTAAAAGTAGAGATAAAAACGTGTGGGGACTAAGAGTATTATCAAATTCTGGAAAACTCAAATCAAAGGAGCCCTTGAAAAATGGGTCCCAAATTTCAGAGCAACACTTACCCTAGTGCTCAGTGAAATTATAAAAAGACAAAAACCAACCAACCAACAAAACAGGACCTGTAGAGCTTTCTATAAACCCAGAATTCTTCAATTTAAAGCACTCTCCTTAATCTGATAGTTCACCTTCCTTACCCTTTTACACCTTTCTTTTACAAAGTGATGGAAGCAGTACAATAATGTCAGATGTTTTTTAACAACTTGCCAAATACAATGTTATAAGACCTAGATTATAGGTTTTATAACATTATTACAAGACTGAAAATTTTTCTTCTCAAGTCAAGTAATATGAGAACCACTCCCTGGAGCTATATGCGAAAATGACAAGTAGTAGTAGCTCTGTGAGCAAAAAATAAAAATCAAAATCGATGACTGTCTTTTAGAGGTCAGGGTGTGGAGATCTCTAGAGAAGGAGGCTGGCAAGATGACGCCAGATTCATAAAACTCCAGGGGGTTTTCCCGACCTGAATGCAGCCTGCACTGAGATTCTGCATTTATTGTGTATATGGGGTGTGTGTGTGTGTGCGTGTGTATGTGTATATTAGAGAGTCCTGGTTCTTATCAGGTAAGCGGTTAGGAACCTCTCATACCTGGACAGGAATAGGAGAACGGTTATTACAGAAGTAGAAGAGAAAACACAATTCCCTTAGTTTTTACTCTCATGTAGGATGTTCACTAATATTAGAAGACCACGAGGTAAAAATACTCAGAAAATTTTTTGATAAATCCACCTGCTGAGAAATGGTCAAACCAGAAGACCACACTAAAATTCACTTCTCAGAACAGTTTTAATTCACCCTCCAGAAGTCAACCCCAGAATTCCTGTTCATGTCAAAGACCCCCCCACAAACGAAAGGCATGAGCAGAGCTGACCCGCACAGAGGTGATCCAGAGGGAATCTGGTCAAAATGAGGGCGCGGGCGCATGCGCATGCCCAAGCGCGTGCACTCGCACTTGCGTCCGTAGTTACGGCGGTTTGATTTGCCATTGCCCGATCACTGCCCGTCTCGATTTACGTTTGCAAACTTTGCTGGCAGACCCGATAACTATTGCCTCTCCTTTCAGACTCCACCAGTGACCAATTGCAATGACTGGCTTGAAAGAGCCTCCATCGTGTAGAGAAGAAAGTCTGTCAGGACGTGAGGCTCCGGTTCTAAAGCAGCCGCAATTTTCAGCAGGAACTGCTCTGGGACAATACTCTCACACTCTTGGATGTGTCCACTGGGGGCATGGGAAAGCAGTTCCTCTCCTGCATTTATATCCCCGGACTCTTTGAAACACAATTAAGCACCTTGGGCGCCCCAACTGCCGAATGTTCTCTGCTGAGGAACGTCTTTTGAAGGCAACCAAAATAAAGGCAATGAGAGCGTGAGGCCCAGGGACGCCACGTCCAAGGTCAGGTCACGTTTAAGTTCCCGTATCAGACTCCCTTTACCGTCTTTATTTCCAAATTAGATTTAAAAAACACACATGGACTCATGACATCTATTAGTGTCTTCCAAGGCTTCCTGTAATTACCCTGGCCTCTCATTTACAGGCAGATGACATGACCCAGGAGCACACGCAGGGTTAGCCAACTGTGTAAGAGAAACAGGGCTGAGGATGACAGAGGCTTCTTCTCTTTCAAGTTGGCTTGCCACTCCGTTACACACTTCTGAACCTACTCTGCATCTGACACGAAGGGGCACCCCAGCAAATTGGGAACAGCTCGGCTCCTCCAAACTCTGAGCAGAGGATGGAAAGGCACTAATGCGGGCCAACCCATCCAGGTAGTCAAGCTCTCACAGTCAATTTGTGAATTATTTTCTCTCCAGGCATATGCACTATGCCAGACAGTCTTCATCATTAAAGTTCTTTCACTCCTGCCTGGATTCAGCTTATTCCTTTAGCTTTGGCGAGGAGGGAGGGAGGAGGGCGAATGGAAAAAGCGACCTAAGCGATCTACAACATCCCTAAAGCACATGAACTGAACGTGAGCAAGTCACAGGGTGAGGGGGTGGGCTCCATGGTTACTTACTCAGTGCAGATTTTGTTTTGTTTGTAAAACTTGTGCCGTGTAGCAAACAACCGAGAAATGTACTTGGCATTTTCAATATCATCCTTAGAAAAGAAGAGACGGGGAAAAAGTAAATATTTGTTTGACTGTAGATGCATTTCCCTAGGATTCTCCTGAAAAGGGCCACATCCCTTCCTCCCATCAGGCCAAGCGCAAAACAGCACCCCGAGCCGCAAACCCACATGCTGAAATCCTACGGCGCGCGTGGCTAGGAAGCCCACCCAAGGATGCAGACAATCCGTCAGTTAAAGAATCCTCTGGGCTCAAGGCACCAGGCTGACGCTGATGAGCTTCCATGTCTTCCCACAGTTTCAAACCAACTGCTTTAAAAAGAAAGGAAGGAATGAAGACAGCCTGGAATGAACCCCGAGCATCACTGAGGTGGCCGTGAGGTGGATGAACGGCCTTGGTTCTCAAGGGGGCGCTCAACAGAAGGGTGAGCACCCCATTTACTTCAGGCCAGGCTCGGGCTGCGGTGGGGAAGGAAATCCAGGTCAGCCAGCTAAAGAAAATGCTGGGGCAATATCCTCAAGAGGTTCCTGGAAGCGGGCTGTAACTTGAGCGCTGAAGAACGTGGCGCGCTGGACACGTGATCCACCACGAACACAGCAGGTGGAGCGACCCAAACCCCAGAGTCCAAACTCAGCTTGGAAACCTGGCATTTTGAACAGGAAATTCCCACCAATGCCCGGAAATGAGTAATGACAGCACTGGGCGAGGGCTAGGCAGTCATCAGTTCAAGAGAATATTTATCCTCTCACGACACGGAGAGCAAGGAAAGGATAGTGTGAGGTGAGACATCAAACGGTAGGCTGCCTGTCGGACCCTGCCCCTGTCTTTCCGTTTTGCTTACCGTGTGAAAGAGGGCAGTCTCTTCTTTGTTGATGAGCTCCACTAGAATGGTAGACTTGTTGTGAGTGATATTCCCGATATCATTCCACCTGGTCAAAAGACAGGGAACAGGGTTTGCCAACGATGTTCCATGCAGTTATGAAACAGCAGGAGGGTCATCTGCTACCGGTAAGTCTCATTTGACAAATTATGATTAAACTATAGTTTTGAAAGCTCAACAGTCCTCTGCAAGCAACAGAGTAAAACCTAACATGCATCGACTTAACTACCTAAAAATGCTGTAAGACATCCATCTAGATACTGCTGTTCCTAAGGTACGGTTTCCTTTATGACCAGTGATAAGGAAAATGTTTGAGGATCCTCTGCCTGGTTTTTCACATTTCCAAACTGCAAAGCATTTCCCAGGATCCCTGCTTTTAAAAATGGAGAAGCATATTTTAAAGGCATGTGTTTCCAGGAATCTAGGCCAAAGAATCCACACAGATTCTGTGTCGCAGCGTATGCTCCAGATGGATTATGCCACCAAGAAAAAATGCCCAGGGAATGTTTAATGTGTCTCCGTTTTTGTGATGGAATGAACACACACACACACATTTCCTTCCCTTTCCTCAAGAAGACCTTAGCTCAAATGAGACACATAAAATAACCACCAGACAAGGGAAGGTAAGCTACTGTTTCCCACCCTGTTTGAAGCCAATCTTCAACCGTCTCTTACTACGGCCTACCTTCACTCTGTGCCCCAGTCTGTAATTCCCTGCCCACTGCCTCTTCGTGCCAACATTACACTTCCCTATCCTCTTCCTTTAAGATTCAGCTCAGAAGTCGCCTTCTCTCTCTTCCTCATCCCCGACCACCCACGTGGCAGGAAAGAATCTGGTGTGGTCCTCTCCGGAGCACCGCACGGTATGACGCTTGTTTACTTCTGTGACTAGATCCCTAACTAAGGCAAATGAGACCACAGGCCCCTTGCCTAGAGAGATTCCGCTTTCTTCATCTCTGGCCTCCACGCACTGAGCCACGTATCTGGCACGCAGCATGCAGTAAATGTTCGCAGAGAGAATTAAAAGTCCTAATATTGCCTCCCATCCGTACAGAGTATGGTTTCTCCATGAAGGTAGACAAGGCAGCTCCTTTTGTTCCTACTTTAGAGAGGAGACGACTTGGGCACAACTGAGGACAGGTCTTAGCCACGTTCGGTCTGCCCGTCGGGGGTGCAGGAGCTCTACACCTGGGGCCTCCAGACTTTCCTCCAGTCCTTCCGTTACTCCAGTACCAACTGTGTTTGCACACGTCTGCCGGGCCATCCTCTCCACAGGGGCTCAACACAATCGTGTGCTGACTTACGATGCCGTCAGATCACATCTACACGGACTCAGAGCTACGTGTTCCTCAGTGAAGGTCTCTAGAGATAAGAGATAGTTGGTTTCCTCGGGCTCCATTCCTTCAAATCAACTGCCAAAACTCTGGATCCACCCCTCGCTCCACATCGCCACTCCCCTGGGGGCCTTCTTGCCATGACACTATGGTAGAAGTAAATTCCCAACCTGTAGGAGTTTCAACATAAGTGCTGAAGAGGTCTGGGAGCAGTTCCTCAGGAACTGAACCAAACCATGAGTGGCTTATCATCAACAAAGTTTCAAAGGGCTATTTTCTTCTATTTAACCTCCGTAGCTGGAAGGCAAAACTTGTCTACTTTTCTAGCCTCAAGGAGAAAATGAAGCATTGACTGAGAACTGTAGGAGACAAAATGCCTGGACAGCTTGACGTGGGCATAACAATGCATAGTCACAACTCTGCACAGTTTATGTATTTCATTTGATTACTTTATAATTTGTTGTAGGTATATGGAGTATGAGGTATATGAGGGAGGTTACATGAGAGGTGATGGGAGGGAGGTTATAGGAGAGGTATATGAGTTGTAGGTATATGAAGGAGTATGTCCAAAAGTAAGAAAGTTTATTCTGCAGCCACAAAGCTCTCTCTCCCCACTCCTGCTTTAATAATGTCTCCATTCAAAGAGTAAGAAAAAAATAGTGGACAAAAATAGTATCAGGGTGGAGACCTAGCAGAGGAAAGAGCCAACTGGGAAGCTTTTGGTGGGGGAGAGGGGACATTTGCAAAATAACCTGCATCAACTACTGATTCCCAGGGTACACAGCTGGGCAAGATCCACTTCCAGAAGGCGGACTTGGGTGTGCCTCTAAGAGCTGTCTTCGATTATCCGCACTAGGTGCACAGCTCTGCCTATCAGAGGCACATGCAGGAAAGCTGTGCTAATAAACAGTCGACCACATCGCCCTTGGGAATGAAAGCAAGCACGTGGTTTTTGAGATCGTTGACACCGTGGTGACAACTATGGGCACCAAACAAGCAAGCTCACTGACACGTAAGAGAGAATACACTCTGCCAAATCCCTATACTGGTTCTCGCCTGTTCAGTGCAGAAGAGGGTTTAAAATGCAAAATAATGCCCATCACCCAATTATCCCTTCCCCTGAATGAATGAATGAAAAAATAAAATGCAAAATAATATAAAAGTACCAGCCCTTTATGATAACAAATTCGTTGCTTTTAAAATGCATTTTCACAAATATAAAGTGTTGTATGTGTTTAATATAAAAATGAGTCTGCGCTCCTCTAGCATGTGTGGTTAGCCAGAGGATGATGGAAAACGGAAAGACGCCAGTCTCGATTTAATGACTGGGCATGGATAACATGGGCAAAGGTAACCAGCGGGACTGATGGGACAGCAGGCCCCCACCAGACTCACAGAGTCATTCTTCCTGCTCAGCAGGGTCCCGCAGCACCTTTCCTGGAGTCGAGTGGGAAGAAAGAACTTCCCCCCTCGCTTACCCCCCAAACAGGTCTCCAGGAAAAGTGAGATGCATTTCTCGGTAACTGCTCAAATCTCACAGAGGGCTCATCTTACGTGAGTTGAGAAAAGCTCAACTCTGAGCCACAGTCTGGCTCTTAACTCCCCGGGATCCCTGTCATCCTCCGTGGGCTTTTCTAGAGTCCCTCAAGGGGAAAAAGGAAAAAGAGACAAATGAGACTACCTGTATATGACTGCTTGTCTTCCAATTCTGTTTCTCACGAAAATCCCCATAAAGAAAATGCCCAGGTGCACACTGTTTCCGTGATTATCCTGCGTAAGACCAACAGAAGAGCGGGGTGACCAAAACAGACAACCAGGGTCCCGCAGAGCCAAGCACCCGGCCTGCCCCCCCTCGGGGCCACCACACCCCGTTTCCTGCCCGCGGACGAGTGAACCGCGGGGAGCACCAGGGCAATGGGCAGCTGGGCCCTGAAGGGACTCCGCCCGCTGCACACCCCAGCGGGCCACACACATACATATACTATTGTTTTCTTTTATCTCAATTTGTCACAACACATTTCCCGTGCAAGAGAGAATTTTAAGATTTTCTCAAATTTGGTGGCAGTTAAGACTTTCTCTTTCATGAACATCTATGAATGCCTTTTTCACTTTGGTTTTTTTAAAATCAAAATTGTACATATCCATAGTCTGAGTATGTACACACGGCCTCTGCGTGTGATCACGTGCGCACACGTGCTCAGTTCGCAGGACTGAGTGGATCCTTTGGAGCCTGTTGAAAAGAAGCCAGCAGCAGACCTGGCCGACCATTTCCTCTCCCCAGAGGCACTGACTTCTACTACTGAACGCCCTCGTGAGTGTCTATTTGCATCCACTGTGCTTGGTCTTCCAATTTACAACCTTATGGTCCTTAGTCCTGGGACCCTTTCTCGAATTTCCTTTGTTGTTCTTCCCGAACGCCTATTATTCAGATATTGGACATCCCAGGCCAGCCTTCTAATCTTATCTCCCACCTCCCACATCCCATAACTTCATTTTTTGGTGAGATTTTATCTTGTAACCTATTACCTTTCCCATTTCTGATATCGTATTTTTAATTTCTGAGAATTACTTTCTCTTTTTTCTTTTCTGAACGTTCCTTTAAAAAAAAAACATTTTATCTGTCAGAGAGAGAGCACGTGCGTACAAGCAGGGGGAGCAGCAGTGGGACAGGGAGAAGCAGACTCCCCGCTGAGCAGGGAGCCCGATGTGGAACTGAAACCCAGGACCCCGGGATCATGACCTGAGCCAAAGGCAGAGGCTTAACCGACTGAGCCACCCAGGCACCCCTGAATGTTCCTTTTTAAAAGCAATCTATTCCTTTAAGGAGGTGATATATTTTTATTTTCTTATCTGGGAGATTCGGGGACGGTATTTCAGGCAAGGGGGTTCTTCACCCTGCAGAGTCTGTTGCTTCGCTCCCTTTGCACTGGCCTCTGTCATACTTTGGGGGGCAGCCTGCAGGGTGATGCTCAGCCATCTACTCGCGATCCAGACTGGGATGCTAAGCACTGGCTGGGAGCTTCATGAGCACGGGAGGGGCGTGAGGATGGCAGAGCTGTGGGGCGGTCTGCTGGGCCCTGGGCCGAGGAAGCCCAGATGACTCGTCTTCAGTCTGGTCTCCTGGTCCAGTCAGGTGCTTCCAACCTCCTGCCTGGGAGAGCACAGACTGCTGCCAGGGGGCCTGAGAGCAGAGAGGGGACAAGGCTCCCCCTCCAGGGAGTAAACTGTCACTCAGGCCCCTGCTTTTACTGGGGACATCCTCTTTGTGGAGTGAGCAGAGGGGTGTGCACAAACGGGCACCAGATGGGAAAGAAGGATCTCTATATTCCTCAAAACACCTGATCCCATGCAAGACACAAAGATGACAGTGTCCCTTTGCAGGGACCTTTTCTCAACCCACTCAGCAAAGCACACATTAGAACAGGGCTCCGCGAGCAAGGACAGAGAGAGGGCCAGACCACTGCTGGAGGCAAAGCAGAGAGAGGGTCGGAAGAGGATGACATGGGAAGGAAAACAAGTGCCCTGGGGGTCAGGAGAAGTTAAATCCTGTAGAAGGTAAATCATACTGTAGAAAAATATATGTGAGGGGGCGCCTAGGTGGCTCAGTCGTTAAGCATCTGCCTTTGGCTCAGGTTGTGATCCCAGAGTCCTGGGATCGAGCCCTGCATCAGGCTCTCAGTGGGGAGTCTGCTTCTCCCTCTCTCACTCCTCCTGCTTGTGTTCCATCTCTCACTGTGTCTCTCTCTGTGAAACAAATAAAATCTGTAAAATTATATACATGTGTGTGTATATACACACACATATAATTATATATGTATTAGATTATATATATGTATATTACTACACATATTATGTATGTATATATTATATGTATTACATATATTGCATAATATATAATATATTTTATATATATATAGAATTTGCCATTCCAGGCAAAGTGGAGATGGGAAGGGGAAAGAAAATTCTTTGAAATCCTGGAAATCCTCCCAGGCGCACTTTGCCATTAGATGGCTGGGGGCAGCGGTCTGCTGGTGACGGGGCCGCAGGAGGAGTTCCCCAGGGCCAGGCAATGGCAAACACACGGGACAGATGCCCGGGCACCGTGTCGGTCAGAACTTAAAGGCTCAGAGTCTGACTGAGCTAAGGCTGGAGGCTCCAGACACGAGGGGCCTCCCCGGGTCCACACGCTCTGACAACACAGGAGTGACAGAGGCGACGGCCCTCCTGGGTGTGCGGAGGGGGAGGGGTGGGCCTGCCAGGCCGCGGACTGGTCCTCCTCCCACCTTGAAGAATTCTGAAGAGCCATTCGTGGAAAAGCCCACACTACGTGGAAATGTTCTTCCCTAAAACATATCCACAGCAAGTTCGTTTGCTTTACTTGGTCAAGAAGGACCCGTACTAACCCAGAGGGACTGCGTCCCTCCTCAGTCTGCCCCTGAACCCTCCCTGTCTGCCTTAGCACTGAGCTCAGAGCTGGGCACAGCACTGCCCCAACGGGGACGGCTGCCCCTCCCGCCATCCTCGGGTCACTGGGAGTCACGTGGTCTGGAGGTGGTCACCTGAGTCATGAGCAGATACGTGGACAAAAGGATGACGCCCAGCTAAGTCATACTCCCTGGCAGCGTGTGGCCGCCCCCTCAGACCAAGGTACAGTATCCCCCTTATGCTCTTCCCACTGAAGAACATACCAGAAAGTGCACCGGAAACAAGCACAGTGGATTTCGACACTCCTCCCGCTGCCCTGATTTCCCACAGCCCAGAACTCCCGAAAACAGCACAAGTAAATGAGCACAACAACTAAACAAACCCTCAACTTCCTGGGATGGACAAGAAACTCTGGGATGGATCTTCTGGCAGTAAAGAAAAGTTTACTCTGATTTTTCAATGACCCAAAATATCATGACTATATATGGGCTGCTGCAACGTTGGCGGGATGCAGATGGCTTCGTAAGGCATTATTGCAACAAAAATGGATTACAACCCTACGAAGGGCAGCCATTAGAGGAGCAAAAGAAAATTAAACAGATCTAAAAAAGAGCTATTTAGCCCTTTCGGCAAGCGGCGGCCGCCCTGCTCATTCTACTTGATGCGCATGGGCAGCTCTCATCAAGGCAAATTGCAAACGTGCAGCAGAGGGGGAACAGACCTTATAAAACAGCCAGCGGAGCCACTCTGGAGGGAAATGTTTGTGCTACAATCACACCATCGCCCAAATGGCTGAAATGTGCCAGTTGCTTTAGGTTTCTGATAAAACTCTGGCTTTGGTGAAGTTGGTCAGTAGAGAGAAGAAAATGACTTTGGATTATGGGCTCAGCTCTAGAAATGACCATGCACCAAGACCCCCCACCCCCAACCACACCCACTTCAGGAGGTGGATTTGTTGCCAAAGATGTGCTGTGCTATAACACTTTCCTAGGCACAGTTGCCAGAAGACTCTGAAGGGGATGGAAACCCACAAGGCAGGCTCTGCAGAGCTCGGAGCTCGAGAAATAGTGCGATTGCACACAGGGAATGTTTCATTCGGCCTCAGAAGCAATTATCCCCGTATCCCCTCAAATGAGAGAAAAGCAGGTAAAACCAGGGGTCAGGGTCTTTATACTAAGCCACACATGACATTGGCTGTTTGTCCAGTTGCAAAACTGCAGGTGACAATATACATTCCTGGGGCCGGACGGGCCGGTGTTTACAGATGGTTGCTTCACCCACAAGGTATTCTGCCCAAGACCATGGAGAACTTCAGAATCTCTTGGTTTAGAAAAAATGCTTGTGGGGCACCTGGGTGGCTCTGTTGTTTAAGCCTTTGCCTTGGGCTCAGATCATGATCCCAGGGTCCTGGGATCGAGCCCTGCATCAGGCTCCTTGCTCAACAGAGAGCCTGCTTCTCCCTCTGCCTCCCGCTCCCCCTGCTTGTCCTCTCTCTCTGACAAATAAAATCTTAAAAAAAAAAAGAAAAAAATTATTTGCTTCCTAAAGTAATGTGGATTTGCCAGCTAATGTCACGTAGTGATAAGGAAGCCAGGTCCTTCTGGCCTGCTGCCTATCATCGCTGGCTTTCCGACTGCCGGCGCCATTGTGAGAAAGCGGCAGAACGAACGGGCCAGGGTCTGCTACCTTCACCGAGAAGATCTCCTGTCCAAATCCATCCAAACGTTCCACTTCGTTGATGTACATGAGCTCAGCTTCTGCTGGCAGGATTCCACTAAAATCATAAGAGCATCAAAGAAGGAAATGGTTAAGGGCAACGAAGGCAGTGGAAGGTCCTACACTCCTGATGGCAAATTCCAGAGCTGTGGTTTAGCTCTAGTTCTGGGAAGAGCAAGCATCACCCAACTGTGAGGACAGGGTGCATTACTAAGCAATTCATTAACATATTCCCCACTGGCCTTTACTCAACGGGGAATAATCAGAGGAAGGTAAAGTGTTTAATTAAGAGCCACAGTCCTATAAACACTAATTATTCCAGACATCCCTGTGAATAATGCTGCCTGTTTAAAAAAAAAAAAAAAAGTTAATTGTCTCCCACCTGGGGGGAAAAAAAAAATAACAAACTCCACTGTTAAGAAAAAAAGGGGTAAAAGGAAAAGGTTTATGAGGATGCTATCTGAGGACCTAAGTGGCCAAGATAAGAAAGCCTGGGACCACAGCATAGGTCCTCTGCGGGCTGAGGGGGCCTGTTCGTTCTCTATTGGCCCCAGAACGACCGTCTCCCGCTTGACCTTGACTTTCCCACCCAGAGCCCCTCTTGAGGTCTTCACACAGCTTAAGCAGCCCCAGGCTCCCCAGCTCTGGCAACAGAGCTCTCGGAGGGTCAGAGAGACGAATTCTCCACATCTGTGTGGGCTTGCTGGGGGTCAAGCAGAAAAGGAAAAAAAGGAAAGGTGAGGAAGAAAAAAGAGAACAGGCGAAAGGGGCAGGAGGGCGAGCGGCCGAGTTTTCAGGTCTACCCACATGCTGCAAGACGCACAGGGCCTGACGCGGCCAGAGGCCAGGCTGGGAGCCGGCACGTTGGCCGGCCTTACCTGTGGGCTTTGTGTTCTTGGGCCACCTTCTGCGTCAGCTCCTCCAAAACCGCCTCTTCCAGGGCCAAATCCTACCGACACAGAAGCAGCGAGGGCCATTTACTGCTTTGCTTATAAACCTTAAGAGCTCTCTTCTCCAGAAGACGTTCCTGAGCGGCCTCCCTTTTCCTCGATCTCCCCTGCACTCCTTCAAATCAAAGACTGTCCACTGTAGGACTGAGCGTCCACCGCTACTTCCGCAGTAACTGAGGTTCTCGGCTTATAACTAACACGCCTATTTCAAGGCATAGTTTGGGTCGCTGCCTACATTCTACAGGGTCCGGGAATAACACTTTTCTCATTTACCTTCTTCCCTGTCTGCCTCTCGGACTCACTTTTATTGAAACTGCTTTGTCAGTACTCACGTGGCTTATTTATTTATTTATTTTATTTGAGAGAGCGAGCAGGGGGAGGGGCAGAGGGAGAGGAAGAGAGAGAATCTCAAGCAGACTCCCCACTCGGCGTGGAGGCTGACTCCGGCCTTGATCCCAGGGCCCCAAGATTATGACCTGAACTGAAATCAAGAGTCAGACGCTCAATGACCTGAGGCACCCAGGTGCCCCAGGACTTCCATGTTTTTAACAATTGGGGGACAGACAAATGAATTCCCAGCCCCGTTATCCTTTCAAAAGCTAAGTCTAGAAAGGGACTGTGCCCCGCCTTTTTTGTCCCTAGTATCCGTGAGCTAATTCAGAGCTACCTGAAGGCAGAGAGGCTCATTCGGATGTTACTGGACAGAGCCCTGACAGAAGGGGCCAGGCTGGCTAAAACTAGGGAGTTCTAGAAGGTCACAGTGTGTAGCTGACCAGCTGCTTTCTCAACCACCTGACTCCCAGGCCCCTGGGACCACCAGTGTGCTGGCTCCTGGGGGCTGAGAGCGAACTGCATGCGCCTCTCGCCAACACCCCTTCAGTGACAGTGGGAGTATATCGGAGATTGTTAAACGTCGACCAGCACAGCCCCGTCTGGGACGGAGAGATGATCTGAAGGAATAAATCCAAGACAGGGAGACCAAAGCAACCAGGTCCTGAGACCCTGACAGAGCTGGTGACTCCAGAGCTCCTCGCATCCCTGGTGGTAATTTGGGGAGGTCAAGCCAGGGGCCAGCGGCCTCGACCCCTCCCAGGAGGCAGCTTTCACGCCCCTGCCCCAGGCGGATAAGCACCCAGGAGGACACAGATATGCACCATTTCCCTCTGAGCTCCAGAGGGGCTATCAGAAGGGGCTCGGAGCTATGTGTCCTGGTGAGGCCTTCTGAGGCTCATCGGAGACATTGGGGGTAGGGAGGGGGGTGAAGGACAGCACCCCCAAAAAGGTCTACCTCAAAACTGCACGGAAGAGCCTATCTCAAATCAGGAAAACGTGAAAAACCAATATCTCTTAAAGCTGGAAAACGAGGGTGTGACTATATGCTGGAAATCTGATGGCCCTACAGATGGTCATAAGAAACCTCAGTGAAGGTGGAGGGGAATTCCTGGCAGCTCTGAGTTTTCATGCGTTAACTGATTAATGTGCTACTTCCTGTTTAGCCATCCACTGAAATGACTCAAGGCCAAGGGAGGGAATAAGCTCCGTTCTACGCTGTGGAACAACAAGGACCACATAGCCTAGAAAGGGAGTCCTGCGCGCGCACCCAGCTATGGAGCGAAGGTAATAACCTGCTACTAATTTTGAAAAGCTAATCAAAGGCATGTGGCCATAGCATAAAATAAAGACGGGTAAGCGAAGATCAAAAAGTGCTCCGTGAAACCTCAGCTTCCTCCCTTTAGAGAGGAGAAAGTCCGAAGGTGCCGCCCCTCTGCTACTGTACCCCGTCTGCGCCCGGGGCCCCCGTGAGGTATGTGCCCCCGCCACAGAGGACACCCGGGCGGCCCCACGTGAATGAGAAACGGCAGAGTGCGTGCCTGTACACAGCCACACACCTGTGGAGGGCCCTGGCATTTCACTTTGTTCTTTTCTCTGCTGCAGAAATGCCATTTGACAAATTCGGTTGCTTTGTAAGATCAAACGGGGCCATTTATCCCATCTTCCCTCCCCCACCAAAGGAATGCATTCTTCTCTTTGAAAGCTCTAGTGGAACCAAGCAGAAAGTTTACAACCTTCCATGGCTCCCCACTGCCTGCTCAATTAGGTCAACACCTGCGCCTGGCATTTAGACTATTCTTCAGGGTGACCCAGCCTCCCCCCTTGGGGACCTCCGCTTTTGAGGGTTCAAGGCCGCAGACAGAACACTTGTATGTCTCCTGACACACTCACGCCGCCGACCCTCCCTGGGAGAACCCCCCGCCCCCGGGGCCAATCACATGGAGTGAAGTGTCACCCCATCCTTCAGGTCCCATTCCAGCTCCTGTTCCCTTGACAGGGCTTCCCTATTCCCCCAAGCTGGACGGAAGCCCGTGCCCTTCCGCTCTGGGCGTGGCTCCTATGGCCAGCACCACAGTCCCCCTACAGTCTGTCCTACACAGTTATCTGGATGCTCATCCCACCCTGTATCCTTGTCACCCTCCCTCTGCTCCATGAGAGGCACCAAGGGCAGCCGCTCGTCCCCACATCGCTGCCAGGCCCATCCCAGGGCTCTTACACAATGCCGGCTTACATGCGTTCCGTGCACAGGAAGTGATCCAGAGATGCTCACTGAACTCCAGAAGCAACGTGTACGTTTCACATGATCAGACTGGAGTTTCCCACCATGCAGAGCTGGTTAATAATCGTTTGTACCCTCTGCCTGTCCTCTGCTTACATTTCAAAATGCACACAGTCCTGTTGCCTGAAAAGCACAGTCTTGGGCACCCTCGTGCTTGCATAGCAGAGAAGGAACTGTCATGCTAATGGTAAGATGACAATGATGGCAAGGACCCGCACGACGAATAAACACTGAGAATTCACCCCGTGCCCGGTTACATCACTTGCACCCTCTCCTACTGCCCTCACAATTGGAATGGGCTTGCTATCCCCATTTTTTAGGCAAAAAAACAGACGCTTTGTTTAAATAACTAATTAAATGTTAAAATAAATGGAATTAAATAATGGCCCGAGTTTGCGCAGCTGTTAAGTGGCCCCGCCAGGACACGGACACAGAATGCTTGGCTCCTGGAGCCTGAACCACGTGACCACAGGCCACAGTGTATCCAGGCTACGGCATGGGGCGGGATGACAGGGCAGAAGCCTGGGAACATTCAGGATTCAGACATACATGCTGACATCAGTGCTGTCCAACAGGGCTTCCTGCAATGGTGGAAATGTTCTATATCCGAGCTTTCCATGTCACGTGGCTACTGAGCGTTTTTTTTTTAAATGTAGCTAATGCAACTGAGGAACTCAACTTTTAACTTTAATTAACTTAAATTTGAATGTGAATAGCCACCTGTCAATGTAAGTAGCTAAAGTCCCAAAGAGGGAAGTTTTATTTATATGTTTATATTTTTTAAAGACTTATTTGATAGAGAGAGAGGGAGAGAGAACATGCACAAGAAAGTGGGGAGAGGGGCAGAGGGAGACGAAGAGAATCCTCAAGCATATTCTCCACTGAATGGGGCCTGATCCCAAGACCCCAAAAGCATGACCTAAACCGAAATCAAGAGTTGGCCACCCAACCGACTGAGCCACCCGGGTGCCCCCAGAAGAGGGAAGTTTTAGGTCCAAGAATAACACATCCATATTTGTCTACAGTGAGATTTAACAAGGTCCATGCCATTCAAAGTATCTGGTTTGCTCAGAGCCCAATGGAGACATAGTCTAATTCTGAAAAAGGTATGATATACAAAATAACTCCTTCTAGCTTTCACAGATAGCACTGGCACCTGTCAAAGCATTTACAAACTCACAAAAATTGTAAATGGCACCCACGCCTGGACTCTGGCTAAAGGCTATATGATTAAGACCTTTAAGGAGAGACGGGAAAAATGTGGAAAATTATCAATTCAATTCACTGCCTCCATTGACAAGATAAATGCCCTCTTTCTAAAATTCTATGGTATGAGCTTCATTTTCCTCCCACCACGTCTGGCGGGAAACCTCCCAGTGCTTGAGGTGAGCCCCCAAGAGACCATCTAATTCGAGCCTGTTGGCACCAAATCCTATGAAGAACTTCCCTGCTAAATAATATGCTAATCTCTCTGAATGCAGGTTGATTTGCTGGGTAGAATTAATAAGGCATGAAATACACTAGACCTATCAGATCATACTGCCGTTTTCTTGGAGGGAAGAAGAATAAGGATAGAGTTATTCATGAAAAACAGAGAGATCTTACGGTATTTCCCGAAGCAGTAAGAATGAGGTAAGTCCGCAGCCAGTTAAGTTCACTGCACACACTGGTGGGGAACAGTAACTGCAGCTTTCCTTGCCCTAGGCTTTCAAAACCTGAACCTTTGTCACCAGACACTCGGCTTGCTCCCATCTGCCACAGCCCACTGGATGCCAAGTTCTGTCCATTTTATTTCCAAAATATCTCCTGCATTGCTTTCTGGTTTTTACTGTCATGCGTAATACCTAAATTATCTCTTTGCCAAGAGCACCACACAGATTCTCATCTGACCTGCTTTCCCGAATGGTCTTAATGCTCTAATCCAGCTGTTCTCAAAGGGTGGGGTCTGCAAATCCACCGACAGAGCCCAGGTGTTCTCAGTCCCTGTTTCAGCCTCTCTGCTGCCCCTCCCCCTCTGCCACTGCCGAGGGGCAGTCAGACTCGCCACTTGACTCTTTCGCATCACTCATGCCACCCGACCCCTGCTTTCTCTCTTCGTCTAGGTCATTCCTGGCTCCCTGTCTTTCTGCTGCAATCCTGCCCAGCCTTTGAGCTGCAACGCACACACCATTAGTCTTTAAACCTTCCCGAACCCCCCACGTAGAATTCTGACTGCACTTGATTACATTAGGCCTCGCTTTCTGATTTTGCAAACTTCCTATTTTCTCAACTACTCTGCCGCCTCCCTGAGAACAAGCACCGTTTCTTATATAACTTTCTCCCCCGGGAGTTAGTTATCCAGGTTAGTGCTTTGAGCAAGACAGTTGATTAAAAAAAAAAAAAAAATATATATATATATATATATATATATATGGGGTGAAGGATCAGAATTTCTAAAATCAGCCAGGATGCTGAAGCGGGTATAGCTTTTCAAACATTTTAATCCCTCCTCATAACTCTTCTCATTTACCCCAAAGCTACCGAACACACACACACACACACACACACACACACACACTCCCCAGGGATTAAAACCTAGCCTCATTCCTAATTTAACCCAGGCCTGGACGTATGACTTCACTGACTCATTCATCGAATTTTTATGCAGGCCGACTATCTGCCGGACAACAGTGAGTGAAAAGACAGAGAGCGTCTCTGCTTGAGGACCTTAGAGCTGATATTCCAGCTGACAATCAATCAATACTGAACACGTTTAGATACTGAAAGGACTCTGAAGTGTATGCACATAGAAGGGGATTTAGCAGGAAGTCGTGGATGGCTGGCATCTATCATACAGGTGGTTAAAGAAAGCGAATGCCTCTCTGAGGAGGTGATAGTTAAATCAAGACCTCAACGTCAAGTCCTAGAAAGATGTGGGGCAGAGCACTGAAGGTAGAGGAAGGCCAAGACGAAGGTTCTGGGATAGGAGCAAGCTTGATGTGTTCAGAGAGGATCTTCCTCCAGACCAGGGCTCTGGAGGGTAGTGGAACTGGGGGTTGGGGGTGTCAGGGGGGACAGGGAAGTGTCTTGAGGAGATGGGAAGAGGCCCACTTACTTTTCCGGTGTTTTTACAAAATGTGTCCCTACTTTATAAACGCCTGGACTTGCCTCCCTAGGGAATACGTGTACGGAAAAGCCTCTGAGATTTTCAAAGGAAAGACTTAAACAACCAAAGAAGGTAGAAAATTAATTAAGAAAAAGGAAATTACACTCACCATAGGAAATAGCACATATTCTCGGAGGAAATCTTGAGAATCAAACTGATTGTAGTCTCCAAAATCAGCTGAGAAGAAAAGAGGGGGGAGGAGATTTATTGAAATTAAAGATGGAATAAAATAAGAGTAAAATCAGCGCCACATTTATTATCCCCGCTTCATCCTATTTCTGCGCTAGTAAATGAAAACAGTGCCACAATGCATTTTGTAGCATTACCACTTTTCCTTAGCAATACTGTAAATTATCAGCATGTAAGTGCTGTTACACAATTTTCTAGGGGAAAAAAAAAACGGGGAAATTTCAAAGTGATCCCTAAGCTATTTTAAAAATTTAAAACAAACCTATACTTAAGTTTCTGTTAAATATGCATCAACACATATCTTAAGAATCCCTGCCAAGGGGACTTTTTAACTCAAGGTTAATTAAGAAAACTGAAGAGCCACACCCATCTGCATCTTTTCATATATTTGCAGCTGGAAATCCCCACTGTAAATCACCCTTGGCAAGCAACCTCGCGAATTTTTATAGCTCCCAAACAAGTTCCCATATTGCAAGATGCCAGAAATTCTGTTTTGTCCTGTTTTCATCTCACGACAGTATGTCTGAGCACATACTGTGAGTGCATATCGTCAATCTATAAATGTCTTGCTTCTCATCCCCCTGGCTCTCAAGAAGAAAAAAAAAAATCAAAACAGTATACAAATTTAATTTCATGTAAAAGATCTGGCATCTAACAGGAGATACGGAATGCAGGAGTCCACACAGAAGGCCAGCGAACAGATGTTGCTGAGAAGACAAAGATGCACCTACTAACTCATCTCGTTAACGAACTATCCATTAGGGGAGGCGTTCAAGACAGCGGAGATCACACGTTCAGCTTGATTTCAAGTTTACTCATTAGTTATCTATATTTTATCACAACTTACAACTCTTGCTGCTGGGTCTAACTGCCCCATAAGAGTTCCCAGGAAAAGTATTTTACAAATATTGTAGCTGGAGGAGATTCCCTCAGATCGAACAGCTACTGCTAGGACCCAGTGAAAAGGGAAGCCGGGCTAAGTTCACCAACTTCCTTCAGCCTGAATGCTATCGCCAGGGTCTTTCAATATCCCAGGCTTTCTGTAATAAGTCCCATGATTGAAAAGTGAGAGGGGTAAAAAGAGAGTCATAAAGTGAACAGAAGAGAAAGCTTTTTGAAAGGAGAAAGATCCAATTTGCAGATGAGGGACAGAGTGGGTCTTCTCTCTCTTTTTCCTATTAAAGGTGCCTTCTCTGTTATTTTTCTGTTCTAGTAATCGTTCTGGGCACTCTTCCTTTCCCTTCCAATCTTTAAGTGAACAGATGGGATCCAACATATTTTGTGTATTTTCATCCACAAGGTAACAACAGCAGCTACTACGAGGAATCGTATGTCCAGCAAAAGTTGCTCAACTGCTAATACCCTGGGATGAAAGAGATCAAGGGAAGGCTGCCTCTTTAGATATTCTGGAACCCTAAAGGTTCAACTTCAGTTCAGAGTCTGGGATGGGAAGTTCAGTTCACAGCTTCTACAACAACAGTCCCCACAGTAAGGACTCCGCGGCTGGCATTCCATTTGGACGAGAACTGATTTTAAGGAAAAAGAATGACTATTGAAAAATTACATTTTGATCTTCTTTACAATGTTGACTAAAGGCAATTAAGCCACCACTCAATAAAGAGTAATGCATAAATCTATGTAAAAATCATGTAACATGTTAGGTAAAAATACATGTAACAATTTAGAAAGATGAAAAAAATAGCTCTCTGATAAATCTAAGTAGGACAGATTGAAAGGCAAATGTACTCCACTGTGTGTTTGTTGCTTCATATGACAATCGTGCATTTTCTTTTATTTTTATTTATTTTTTTTAAGTAGTCTCCACACCAGCATGGAGCCCAACACAGGGCTTGAACTCATGACCCTGAGATCAAGACCTGAGCTGAGATCAAGAACCAGTCGGTTAACTGACTGGGCTACCCCAGCGCCCCTACAACTGTGCATTTTAAATCTCTCTCTTTAACTGTGTGAGAATAACTTAGACTGCAATGTTTAAAGCTATCAAGCTTGAAACTGATGGGAAAGTCACCGAGTCATACCATGAAGCCACAAACTCTGACCACATTGGGCAGTGCAATAATTCTGAGAAGATGTTCCACAAACCCTGAATGTAGCTTTAATTAAAGGCAGGATGAAAGCTGCTATTTCTTCAAATAAAACTAAAATTATACAAGCATGAACGATTTGCAAACAGCTTTGAGAAAGCCACCAGCCTGCCACCAAAAAAAAAAAAAAAAAATCACTATTTCGGCTTTTTTTTTTTTTTCCTATTTCTGCATTTTTAACGTATCTTGGAGTGAAAAGCGAGAGTTACTAAGGGATCATTTAAGCAAATTCAGTTTTTCCCTCTGAGAGGCCAGCAACACCGCCGTCAGGGAGAAAGTGGGACTGCCCGTTCCTTACCTTGCACAGCCAAGCCGGCCAGCCGGATCACCTGCTCCAACGTACAGCGCAGCCGCCCTTCAAGCACGTCTTTTTTGACTTGCAGGTAATACTGGTATCTGTCCATGGGAACGGAGGGACAAATAACCTTTAAAACACATGCTTGGAGATCCACGTCTCTAGATGTAAGACCCTGTGTACGCAGCAGGACCCGGACAGCAGGGAAGTGCCCTCGGCCTGTGTTTATCTTCGTTTGATGAGAAAGCCCGGGCACTCTCATTTTGAGAGCATTCTCGTCGAATCGTCTCATTGTAGGTCGGCTGGATGAAACACCCAATGAGGACCAGTTCTTCCTAACAGAGACCAGGAAGGAAAATGCTCTTCCACACCTGGACACCCAGGGGGACCCAGCTGCCAAGCCTACATCCAATAGCCATGTGAAAGGCACCATTTTCTAGACTCGACAGTTTGGTGGTGGTGGTGGGGGGTGACCACAAACAGGTCACATAATAGGGCATTCTGCCAGCGGAGAGGACGAAGCTTTTCAGAGTGAGGCGCACCCCACAGGTCTGGGACTCGCAAAAATCCAGCCCGAGGTCCATCCTCGACACAGTGGAGCGCAGAGAAACACAGTGTGTCCGTGGGCAACGGCCAGCCTTGGAGAGGACCACTGTCCTCGGAGACCAGTACACGGCACTCAACGCTTAGAATTACCCGATCATTTAGAAATCTCCTCACCCCGAACCTTTCTTCCCAGGACTCTCCTTTCCTTAAAACACCGTCTCCTCTAGAACAGACTTTTCCCAGCATTAATTCTTGACAAATGCTTACCATCTTTCTGTTCCTGGTAAACGTACTCTCTACTCTTCCTCAACTGGGCATGGCAATCCAGGGAGCTCAAGAGTGATCTAAAGCTCAACTCTGTTTTACAAAGGGGCAGTCAGCACTGAGAGCTAATTATTGTCGCCTGTACCTTGATATCATGGATGTCACTACATAGCAATCCAAAGCCTATATGAGGGAAGAACTCAGGGTCTCTGTCCCGCCCTCCAAAGGGAGTCTCTATTTCTTCTCTCTTCTTAGGTCAACTAGATGGGGGTAGAGTTGGCGGTGGGAAAAACCTATATTCCAATCAGAAGGACCAATGCTGAGTTACTTAAAAATTCATTTTAATAAAATTTAGTATATAACAAAAAAAAATGCTCTTTCTACTCCCGCCCTTTCACCTAAAATTATCTATAATCATTTTATAGGCTCCCCTACTGAATCAGTAATTGCACTTACTGTCCACATCAATTAATCAAATCAAGTAATGTATATAATAAGTATTTGTGCTGATTTTCAAAGACAAGTCCCCGGTATGTGTAGAAAAGTTTCGTGCCCACTCCGTGCCCTGAGATCAGCGGACACGGCTCCATTTCACCTAGTTATTCTGTCCTTAGCTGGTTAGGGGCATCATGGATTCTAAATCCTTATATATAAGGGCATGTGGCCAAAAGTCTTCTGCTGGTAGTCAAGGAGCGGTGCTGCTGTTTCTGAAAGTCAACAAACAATAAGGAGGAAATACTAGGCAGGATACTTTTAAAAACCCCTTGAAATTGAAGGCACTGCCTGTTGGGTGAGTGTGGGGGGGTGGGGGTAGTTTTGGGGGGTCATCTACCGTGGAAGGAAAGCGGAAGTCATAACCTGTCTCTTCATTAGTCACAGCAGAGAATCAGAGTAAACGAAACATTATGAAGAAATAATTGTGTATGAATTTAAAGCAACACCAAGAGTAAATCAAAATAGCAAAGACTCAAGAGATCTGGTTTGCTACTGTTAAAATAGGTCTCATGTTATCTTCTGGTTCCCTTTTATCACCTGGTCACTAAAGTTAAGTCCCCAAGGTCAGGTGTGTTCAAGCTCAACGTTGTCAAACGTTTTGTCCAAGGTCAGTTAACACTACAGAAGTGTGTAGTCCCATGCACTCCTGCAATACAGGGGCCTGCTGTTGGCCTGTTTTCTCCAAGGGGGAAAAGAGAGCAACTTGGCCCCATGGTGAGTGTTAAGGATCTCAGGTTCCATGGTTTTATCTGGAGCTCCAAGAGCTCCAACAGAAATGGTTTACGTTAGTGTCTTTGCTTCAAGGACTGTGCCCCCTGTCATTCATGAGCAAAGCTCAGCTTATGCAGCCTTACTTAAATAACAGATTTATGTCTAAAAGTATAATCTGATGCACACTATTAGTTTACCTCCTGGGAGAGAGCTCAGTAAAAGCTGAACTAGGAGGGGAAACATGGGCTTCCGAAGCCTACTTCCCTTTCCACATAGCACAGCACGTTTCCTGTTTGTGTTCCCTCCCCTCAAGACTCTTCCTCAGCACGGTCTGCCATGTTCCTTCCTTGTTCTCCGGGCTGGCTCTTGGTTTTCCTCTGGCACCTGTCTTGGGCCTCTGGGCCAGTTTTCAAGGAAAGAGTAAAAGCTCCACTCATTTGTGTAAGGTCACTTTCCCTTCAGGAGACGGAGAACTGCCTGTGAGCCGTTTATGGATAATCTTTCACGCTTCTAACTTAGCCGGTTCTTAGACAGGACAACATCTTCTGGGGGAAACTGGGGCAAGGAAGGGGCCCCAAGTCAGCAAAAAGTCTTGTAAGTGTCAGGAGTTCATTGTGAAAGCAGATAGATCATTTGAAGAAGAGCCACTTAGAGTGTCAAGACCATACTTTTGAAAGTGGGAGAAGAAGAAGAAAAGAATGATGAAGAAGTGTTACTTTATCTTATCACCCGAGGATCCTGCTGTGACCTTCTTCAGAAAGTGAAAGGATATCTAAACCAAATACACAGAACAACCAAACAACAACAACAGAACCCCAGAATTTTGAGATAGGAAGAAATCTTAAGCTTACTGAAGAAAGGTGCAAATGAGATTCTTGAAAAAGAAAAACAAACCAGAACACCCAATTTCAAGGTAGGAAAAGTGGTAAAGTTCACCTACTCCTCTTAATTCTACAATGTCAAATCTCTTCTATATGCCATACACTCCTTGCCATCTTTTTTTTTTTAAAAGACCTATTTTATTTATTTGAGAAAGAGAGAGAGAGAGAAAGAGAGCATGAGAGGGGTGAGGTCAGAGGGAGAAGCAGACTCCCCACTGAGTAGGGAGCCCAATGCGGGGCTCGATCTTGGGATGCTTAACCAACTGAGCCACCCAGGTGCCCACTCCCTGCCATCTTGAGTGGGCGTTTTTTTTTTTTTTTTAAGATTTAATTTAGAAAAGGGGGGAGGGGGAGGGGGAGAGAGAATTTCGAGCAGACTCCCCACTGGGCGGGGAGCCCATCCATCCCACGACCGTGAGATCATCACCTTGAGCCAAGATCAAGAGCCAGCCGTTTAACCAACTGAGCCAGCCAGGTGAGCCATCTTGAGCAGTTTTGACTTATTTTCTGCTCTTCAAGTGCAGGAGAAACATGGATAGTCATACTCATGAAGCACTTCCCGTATGCGGAAGTTGGTCTGATGCCCAGGGACATCCTGGAGAGGTTTACAACAGTCTCTGCCTTTCGAGGATGGTCATCCTCTCTTGGACCACTGACATCATGGTTCTCTCTCTAGTGCACTATTAAGGGCTCCATTTTTAAGAACCAAAGAGTAAAACATTTTAAAAGGTGTTACCCTAGCATTATCTGCCGTGGCTAGAGCCTTTGATCAGCTGATACCCCGGGGAATATAATCCACGGAATCCAGCAAAACAATAATTATAGTTTTCTTATCCTGCTGATTCCAATTTCATCCACAGCTCTCACCTCTATAATACACGAGGGAGTTTTAGAACACATCCACTCTGTTCTACGCAATGGGGTGTCCTAACCCACTAGCAAGGAACACCAGGATCGCTCCTGGTCATTCAGGTTAGACACAGGCTTCTACTGGGATACAAAACCGAGGAGCTAAAGAAAGCAAGAGCTCTTTCCTGGAAGCCATCCAGGCTACGAGAGGATCCCACCAGCGTTAATGATACGCTACCATAACCACATAAGACTGTGGAGAGGACGACGTGAAATCGCAGAAATGAGAATGAAATCTGGAACACTTTGGAAATTGGTACGTTTTTGCTCAAAAGGCGCTTTTGCAAAGTATCATAATTCTATCTGATATGAAGACTAAATTAGAGAATATGAGCTGAAATTCTATTTCGAGAATGTTTGGTTTTTGCTCATTTTTGATTAGAGATTCAATTCTAACTGTGGTAAAATATAACAGTGAATCCTATTTTGGAAACATGTAATTTCAGGGAAGTATACTCCACCCTATCATAGCTTTGGGTGGAGGGGAAAACACACACACACACACACACACACACACACACACACACACACACACCAATCCTCATGCCAGGAAAGTAAGTATCTGCCAACTTTCCAAAGGGATCCTCTTTGAAAACCCAAGCTCACAAGGAAAACTTTTTAATATTTTTCATATTCAAAGACCTGGAAGTAATCCATCTGACTGCTGGGGTCCAATGAATGGTTTTAGGTTAGGATTCCGCTCTCCCTCTAACAACTGGTGAATATAATTATGCTTGTTGAGTAAAGCTAAATTTCTATTTTCAACGTGTTTTGTTTTGTTTTTAATCCATAGAGATTAAAATTCAGGTTTCTCTAGGAGAAACAGAAAAGTTTCCTGACAGTCAGGGCTGTTAAATATTACAACGGGAAACTGACAGATAATATGAACCAGTCTTGGGATGCCTCATCTGTCTGGAAAAGTTCCAACCAATCTCAAGAAAATAAGTGACTTTTCCACGTTCCTTCCTCCCCCTAAGATTAGGAAAGGAAGTTTGAGAAAATGCTGGATGGGGTCAAGTCAATAGTGCATTCAGTGCTTCTGACAGTCATATCAAAGAACTCTTTCAAAATTATATCCTGTAACATTATCCTCAACACTGAACATCTGAGCGGTACATCTGTAAATCTCTCTTTGCCATTTACATATGGCGGATTTATCTCAGCACTTAATGCAACTCGGCTCTATTCACGGGTCTGTTACTACTTCTCAGATTGAGACATTCCATGTGGTGTTCTGAAAAGGATGGACTGTATCACCACAGGACCACAAGTAAGGCGAGAGGAATGCAGAGGCCGAGGATGTGTTGCTTTTACAGTATTTCTTCCTCCCCTCCCACAAGTGAAATATTCATTCCAAGTCCAGTTTAGCAGAAGTGCCTCCAACAGAGAAGAGCCACGAAGGTATAAAAAGCCTAAAGAGCTGATTTTGGTCAAGGGCTCCACGTTCTTAACATAAGTCAGGACGGTGGCGACAGGGGAGGGGGTGGCCATGATGACGGCTCCAAATGTTTGTTCTCCATGGAGCCTCCCTCCTCGATCCTCCGTCCTCCCCCTACCTGCCCACCTACCTCATCAACTCTGCAGCTAGGCTTTGGGGTCAAAGGAATGGAGCACCACCCCGGAGCAGAAGCCTTCCGAGCCATCTGTTTCCCTTTGCCCTGAGACTTGCAGAGTCCGAGTAGGACTGCCCTTCGGTTGGCCTGAGCTCCCGGGAAGTCAGCCAGTGGGCACAGTAGGCGTGGGCAAGGTGGGCCTTCTGTTTCTGAAGGCCACAGAGATCTGTGGGTCATACGCCATCACGCATGATTTAGCCGAAGCTATTTGATAAGCAAAAGATTTCAAAAATCCAAGTCCTACCCTTTTGTTTTTAGAGAAGGAAACTGTGTGGAGGGAGAATGACTCACCCAAGGTCGCACTGATCTCGGAGGCAGGGCCCGACAGACCAGGACTACACAGGCAGTGAGAGTGGGATCCGAATCCCGGCCCTTGTGGGCGGGCAAGTCATTAGTTCTACCGAAGTCCAAAAATAAAAATGAAAATAAAAATGCCACTACACCATCTGGTGATTTTTAGGATCCCACCACCTCTAAGGAAAGGCTTCAATCACCAAGCAGCCTTCCGCCCCATCAGAGCGCGTGTGCCACGGCACAGGAGGCAGACGCTGATGTGAGGAACTTTTCTGTTAAACATAAGACAGGACAGTCGCAAGGTGATAGGGATCTGTTTTTTTTTTTTTTGTCCCAGCAGCAGCCTCTGGGAAATTTCACTTTCCTCCTCCAGCGGCGGGTGAAGGGAAAGGAGACCAAGCTGTGTATTCTAATGACTTATTAACATTATAAGATGCATAGAGGAGCAAAGTAAAACCGAGAGAGCAGGGTCCCTGATGGTAGGCTCCTACCTAGAGGGAGAGGCTCTAGCCAGAAGTGGGCATGAACAGCCCTTAGACGTACTTGCCAATTCAGATTTTTTTTTTTTAAAAGCAAACTGCAGTTCATTTTTGGTATCACACACAGTCTTTACTGACTCTTGCACTGAATCGAGGTCCTTCTATATTAAGGGATCATAAAGAAGGGATCTGGACTTCATTCTGTTGTTAGCCAACTTAGTAACACGTGGTGAGTGTGTGATTGGCAGACATCACCGATGCAGTACTCCTTGTATCCCCACTGCTCAAGCCGATCTGATAGAGAAAGAAAATGCTTTCTCATAGTTAAAAATAGGTTAGTGAAAGCATTCTGTTAGCTGTAACTATCGACCTGCCGTACCACTGTTATTATTGGGCAGCTCGTGTCTGCCTCTCCCTTCTCTGCAGGTCAAGGTCAGTCAACCCAGCTTCTCCCTTCACGGTGCACGGTCGGTACACATATGACAACTTAGAGGGGAGCATGTTAATACCATCCTTACATTCCTCAGTCTGCAAAGGCTTTCCAGCTGCTACTCCAGGGAGAGGGTAAGAGAGAGAAAGCTGGGTGGTTGTTGTTGTTACGAGGGAAAGTGTGTCCTCACCAGAAAACTTCCTTCCCAATCAGCCACATCAGAAGAATCCTGCTAGAATGTACTGGAACCTAGCTCTCCCAGGACAGTGCAGGACGTACCAAAGCACTACCATTGCTTTCTGATTGACGTGACACGGGGCAAGTAAGAAACAAACGTACAAGTTTCTCTACTATAAAAAACAAGGAAGAGGGGACGGAGGACAGGCTGTGCTAGAATTCTGGGGTACAAACAGCAAAAGAACATAATTTTAACACTGAGATTGACAGAGATACCCGCAAGAGAGAAAGGGCACATTCCATCCATTCCAAAAGGTGTTCGCCCGCTGTAAATCCAGATACCCGGCAGGGTGGCCCACCCTGTTCTGTCTGCCGGGACCAGATAAACAGGATGGTCCACAGGCCTGCGACCAGATAAACCTGAATGCCTGCCTCCCTCTGTCCCTCCATCCTCAAACCCCTGAGAAGATTTCAGTTGATGATGATTCGCGTATAATAGTGTGTCTGCCCCCGACCCATGCACTCTCTGAATGCTTTCATACTTAATGAACGTTCGAGTTGACAGTCAAGTCAAACTTGTATAGTCGAGCACACTACAAAGCCAAGGCGCCTGCAACTGTGCAAAATGGAAACAACCCAATGGGGGAGGGGGAGGGGGAGGGGGAGGGGGAGGGCAAGGCTAAAACTCAAACTCGACAAAGATAACCTTAAAAGGGAAAGTTCGGCTCCACGAGCCAATACACGTGCATGCGTGAAAATACAAACACGTGCATATGCTCTCTCTCTCTCTCTCTCACATACACACACACACACACACATACACACACACACACACAGAGACAAGACTGTCCCAGCAAAAATTCAATCCCAGAAGTTTTCAACATTGACCTATCAATACCCTATTTTGCCATAGACGACTAACTTCTTATAGAGACTCCTTAAGTTTCAGCGAGTCAAAGGATTGCAATTCTTTCCTAAAAAGGATAATGTTTGTTTAAATGCACACAATCACACACAGGCCTTAACTACTAATGAAAAAAGGCCAATGATAGCAAGGTGTTGCAAAAGAGAAAAGCGTGCCACAACCTGATCCCTGCTTTCTGCTCTTGAACTCCTGCATTAATTATAACAAATTACAGGGAATCCAAGTACAGTTTATAAGTACAATAAACTCCCTAATAATAGCCTATAATTTAATCAAGGGTTCTTTTTAAAAAGGAAAAACTCTTTCTCTACAAATACATCATAGCGGGAGAGAGAATAACCCGTCACCACTTCTTTCTGCCACATTCTGGGCTAGTGGGTATAGATTCCTTTTATGACGATCACAACGGTAAGATTTTAAAAAACCCAAAGGGTTTCACTGCTGTGGGCTGTGATACCCTGAACTAGGAAAACATGACAGAAGTAGAAATACCTAGTCTCGAAAGAAAATACAGTCCTCGAGTGTGTGACGTTTAAAATAGAATCCCGGCCTGTTTTGCTCCGTCTTAAAAATCTCCAACGACTTGGAAAAACAGTTTGGCAGTTCCTCAAAAAGTTAATTACGGAGTTATCATATGACCCAGCAATTCCACTCCCAGGTGGAATTCCACTCCCCAAGAGAACTGAGAACACATGTTCACACAGAAAGTTGCACACAAAGAGCAACAATATTCATAATGGCCAAAAGGAGGAAACAATCCAAATGCCCATCAACTTATGAATGGATAACCAGGATGCAGTCTGTCCATACAATGGGATATTATTTAGTCACAAAAAGGAACAAGGTACTGACACCCGTTACCATGAACTATGAAAACATTACGCTAAGTCAAAGACGACAGACAAAAAGGTCACATATTGTACAACCGCAATTATACGAAATGTCCAGAATAGGCAAATAGACAGGCGGAAAGTGGATTAGCAGTTGTCAGAGGCTAAGAGAAGAGGGGAGGGGGCAAGAAAAGGTTCTGAAATCAGATCCTGCCGATGGCTGCACAACACCGTGAATACACCACAAACCACTGACTGGTATACTTTAAAATATTAAATGTTACATTACGTGAATTTTATCTCAACGAAATAACCACCTAGTAACCTTAATTGGGATAAAGTTCACACTCCTGACAGAGCATGGGGAGGCTCCCCATGATCCATCCAGAACTCCTTTCTTTCTGACTTCACGGCTCCCCGCACACCACACACCTGAGCTGTAATCAGTTTATGCTGCTTCTCCAAACCTACCATGTTCCTTCCCGTCTCCTGACTGCTTCTGCGGTCAGACTGCCCTTGCCCATCCCCCTCCATTTGGACCATCACCTACTCATCCTTCAAAGTTCAGCTGAAATTAAACTTTCCCAAACCTCAACCAGTTAATGGAGCCTCTCCACCCGGCCCCCATGGTACTTCACCCGGGTCTCTCCTGCAATGCCCTGTGCACCTCCCCCATTCCACCATAAACTCCTCACAGACTAGAGACTGGGGTCTTATCATTTAATGTCAGTACCTGGCACTAAGTAGACATTCAATAAACATTTCTGAATAGATGAAATACCGACAGAGGAACGCATACAGAGGGAGAGAGGGAGACTAATCACTTCATAGTAAGATTATGAGATGTTCTTTCTATGGTATGAAAGAGGCTCCTAAAAGTTTAAAAAATGTAACCCATCACACGCTGAGCAGGAAGGCTTAAACTTTTTGCTTTTAGGTGAAGGGGGAAAAAAATTCCTTCGAACACCTGGAACAGCCAACAGCATACTCAAGGAGAGCAAATCTGGAAAAATGACACTACCCAATTTCAAAGCATTATGAAGACAAAGACAAGACAGTGAATATTGGTGAAAGAAGATCAACAGAAGAGAGAGTCCAGATATAAACCCTCATAAACAGAGTCAGCTGATTTTTGACAAAGGGGCAAAGGCAATGCAATGGAACGAAGATAATCAACCTCTTTATCAAAATAGTGTTGGGCACAACTGTGAATCCACATAACCACCCCCCTCCCCAAAAGAACCTGGAAACAGACCTTATACCTTTCACAAAAATAACTCAAAATGAATGGTAGACTTAAATGCAAAATGCAAAACCCTAAGAATCCTAGAAGATAACGGGAGAAAATCTAGATGACCTTGGATATGGCAGACATTTTAGCTACAACACCAAAGACACACTCCATGAAAGAAATTATTGGCTTTGTTAAAATGTAAAACTCTGTTCTGCACAATGTCAATGAGAACGGGAAGACAAGCCACAGACTGGGAGAAACTATTCACAAAAGACACATCTGATAAAGGACTGATCCAAAATATACGAAGAACTCTTAAAACTCAACCCAATTAAAAAATGAGCCAAAGATCTTAATGGAAACTTCATCAAAGAAAATAAGTAGATAGCAAACAAATACATGAAAAGATACTCTGCATCATGTCATCGGGAAATGTAAATTAAAACGAGACACTACTTCACAACTATTAGAATGGCTAAAATCCAGAACACTGACCACCGAATGCTTATAAGGATGTGGAACAGGAACCCCCATTTACTGCTGTGGGAATGCAAAATGGCACAGCCACTTTGGGAGACAGTTTGGTGGTTTCTTAAACTAAACATACTCTTACCATATGATCCAGCAATCACGCTCTTTGGTATTCACTCCAAGGAGTTGAAAACTTATGCCCATACAAAAGTCTGCACACCGATGCTTACAGCAGCCTTATTCATAATTTTCAAAACTTGACAGCACTCAAGATGTCCTTCAGTAGGTGACTGGATAAAGGCACTGCGGTACAACCAGATGATAGAATATTATTTGGAACCAAAAAGAGATGAGCTATCAAGCCATGGAGGAAACTTAAATGCACATCACTAAGTGAAACAAACCAATATAAAAAGACCACACACTCTACGACTCCAACTGTGCGACATTTTGGAAAAGGCAAACCTATGAAGAAAGTAAAAAGATCAGTGGTTGCAGAAGGGAAAACAAATAGGCAGAGCGCACAGATCCTCAGCACAGTAAAAATACTCTAGATGACGCTACAATGATACATGTCCTTATATATTTGTCCAAATCCAAAGAATATACAACACGAAGAGTGAACTCCCTAAAGTAAAATATGGACGCTGGGCGATGACGATGCATCGACGTAGGTCATTCTTGGTAAAACTTCTGTTAAGTGATGCTGATAATGGTGGAAAGGATGCATGCGTGAGGGCAGGAGGGTATACAGGACATCTTTGTACCTTTCCCTCCATCTTGTTGTAAATTTAAACTTGTTCTAAAAAGAATAGAATCTTACCAATAAATTCATTCATTCATTCATTCATTCATTGATTCATTCATTCATTCATTCCTCCAGCGTGGCCTATTTGTTTACTTGTTGATGATTTATGCTGCTTTCTGAGCTACCAAGTAGCAAAGAAGAAACTCAGGGCTGAATCAAGGACCAACAACAGCATGAAATAAATCCTTGTGCAGACAAACCATAAGAGACTCTTGACTCTGGGGAACAAAGGGAGGGTTGCTGGAGGAGAGGGAGGCGGGGGAGAGGAAGGGATAACTGGGTGGTGGGCATTAAGGAGGGCACATGATAGAATGAGCACTGGGTATTCTCTATGCAACCGATGAATCACAAAAGTCTGCCCCTGAAATGAATACTACAGTATATGTAAACTAAATTGAATTTAAATAAATAATTTAGAAAAAGAAAAAAAGCAGCTCTCATGGTGGGCAAAAGTTCAGATCAAGGAGGAACAAGGCTCCATGCAGAGTAGCATGACCCACACCACTCCCCAGCATTCCTACTGGAAACTGTGGAGCCCCATCCTTCTGATACTAGGAATAAGTAGGTCTTGACTCATCGGCTCAAACTACGTACCTGCCTGACCCCAAAATCATATGTTCACAATATTATCTATGACTCCACTGTGGGAAAGGGGAGCTTAAATTACACCTGTAAGCTGGCTGAGTCAACTCTCCAAAAATCTGTCTTCCTGGTAAAGAGCCAGGCTTGTGGCTAAGAAGTTTGTATGAATCCTTAAAAATCCGGTGAGCTAGCAGATGGAAGGGTAGGGCTGTTGTCAGGTATGTGCCTGGTCTGAAGGAGAAAACAAATGAAAATCGACAAATCGGGACGTCCTGTGGACGGCCGTGAATTCTTCCGTATAGGCCCTAATGAAAGGCAGCTCCTATATTGTCTCAAGAGAACAGCTGCCGAAAGCAGCTGAGTCTTCTCTCAATGAAGTTATGTCCCAGAAGTGAGTGCGACGGGCTTGATAAATGTTGGATGAATGGATGATGGAATGGAAGTAGTTAATTACCTGTCCCTAGAGAAACAGAAGAGAGAAACAGAAGTTCCCACCCTATATTAAGTCACATGGCTTGACACACACGGCGAGGGTATCTGATCGTTCCTGGTGACCAGGAAGCCCGATATGGATGGGGACGAATGGGAAGACCACTGGGTATTAGCATTCTATCTTCTTCAGCCCGGCTTCCTACCATCGCAGAAGGTCGGTGCAAAGCAGAGGCCATCCTCTGCTCTTAGAAATGGAACGTGCCAGTCGACCCAACTCACACGTAACTGGTAGACTCAAGAAACAACCGAAGACTCTATATTGGCCAAAAGGCAAGTGACAAGCCAGGCCAAGGGAACACCTTCCAGCTGTGGGGGCCCTCCAGCCTAAGGTAAGTGTTGGAAGAGAGTGATCTGTCCTCGATGGTGATTTTTTTTTCCATTCAAGGTGATGGGCTGAGAGTCCCGCCTGCCTTTACTTCTGTCTACAGTTAGTCCCGTCTGGCCTCCGACACCTCACGACTCTGGGCGAATGGCACCTTCTACCTCCCGCCCTCCAGCATCTCTGTCATCAGAACCCATGAGCCCACCCAGCTTTGGTCCCTAAAAACCAGCCAAGTCTAATTTTACACTCTGGCTACTGGTTTTTTTTACTCACTGACCAATCTAAATTTTAAATATGTCTCATCACTGGGCTTCTGGGGTTAGTGTAATTTAAACTCTGCAGGTACCCGTTCACTCTGTGCTCTCTCTTAGTCACTTCACGTACATTTTCTCATAGTCACAGATTAACCACGTCTAAGTACTGAATGAGTACTGAAAAAATTACCCACGTTAAAGTATATTTAAAAACACTGAGGGAAACATACACACACAAGCTGGATGGGAAATTCATCAGAAATAGCAAAAGAGCTGCTATTTCTGCCCAGAAGTCAGAAATACAGGAGATCCCTTGAGATCCTGTTGGATGACCTTTATTTCCATAGACTGGACCCTACTGGGAGACAATTGCTCAGCCCACCCCCCTTTGAATCTGGCCAATAAGATCATGTTCAGCCTCTCGCCAATCGTAGCCCCTCAATATCACAGATTCTGTGTATTTCTAACGATGACAGGCTCACCCATCTCCACTGAGCCCCCAAGTACCTTGAGGGCAGCAACCACCCCTCTTTGTTCAGGAATTCACAGATCCAGTAGATGATCCTAGACTTGAGAACTGTGCAAAAAGCATTACGATCATTTACTGACTCAGAGAAACCCAGTGGGCAAAAAGAATGCTTCTTTGGAAGCTAGCCATCCAGATAGTTGGCATAATACTGGACTCAGCAGCAAAACAAAAACCCCAAATCACCTAAACTCTAGGTATTGCACAATATAAAGCTTTCCCCCAGCTACCAAATTAGAGTATTTCATTCCATCCTCTTTGCTCCCACTCATTCTGTAACTAACATGACACTGATTAGGCAATTTGTTTAATTATGAATATCTACTTTGTTCCCTTGGCTATTTAAAAAGCTTGTTTTGTTCATCTTTGTATTTCCCCTCAACACCTAGCATAGAGTAGGTCTTCACCACACATTTACACTTGAGCAAGGCATCAAACAGTCATATGTGACGTGGTCTTCCTTAAGGGCCAGTTAATTACAGACTGGCTCAAAGAAACTCTACATCATTGCTGGTTATGCTCTGCAAGAAATAATAAAAATATACCATACGTCTATCAAACGCTTTGGAGACCTGAACTCTCAACTGAAATTGTCATCAAGTTCTCTAGATGTTAAGGAATCAGAAGATTCGAATAATCCTTCACTGCAATGATGCCTCAGATTGACAGCATTGTCTTCCATGTGCTTTCTGGTGCAATAGCTCATGTCATTTCACAGTCACAGAGACTCTCGGAGATGGTGGGTCACACATTTTGCGTTTACCCATGAGGAAATGCAAGCTCAAAGAGGCAAGGTGATTTGCCAGGCCTTCTGATTTTAGAGTCAAGGGCTCTTTCACTAAGACATTGTGCCTGTGTAGTCAACTGGGATGGCCTGTCATTTCTGCCAGCCTGGAGCATAAATCTGAAAGGAAAAATTGGAAGGATAAAAAAAAAAAACTACAGAAAGTTGTAAACACATTACAACATGAATCTAGGGACCATTTACTGGATTTTGACTGCTGGAAATGAATACGCTTCTTCTGCAGAATCTTCAAAAGCAGCTGAGGATATCAAGTGTGGCAGCCACTGCCAAAGATAAAATACCAAGCCAGCAAACATCTCACTGCCCAAGAATCTAACATCTTCCTATGCTGCGCCGTCTGCCGAAATTGCGCTTGACATTTTCAGGCATGGAAATGTCTGTCTACAATTCTTCCTTTCAACCCCCGTCTAGAGTTCTAGGATTAAAGGACTAGATACTCCTTTTGTTGGATGCAATTTAAGAAATACTTCTGGATGCCCTTTCTTCTTTTGGAGTGTGGTTTCCTAACTGCCCCAGTCTCTAAAGGCAGTCTTTCACATCCCCCAACACCCAGGAAACTTAAAAGTAGAAAATGCCATTTCCTTGAAAAGAAAATGACGATCCACAGAGAAAAGAGATTACACACAGGTGGAAAGAAGCCCTCTGTTTAGGTTTGGGGACAAAGAAGGGGGACTATCAAGCAGAAAACTGTAATTGGCATGTCAGAGAAAATTCTTGATCTCTTCCATCTCATGGAGAAAGCTGCTGTAAACACACCCCTCTTCATTCTAAGTTTAAGAATTAAAAACTATTTCATTAGTACAAAAACACATCAAATGCCTCTTTAGGAGCCAAGAACTCACTGGGGTATAAAACCAAGGAAGGGCGTCCATTCTGGATGCTCAGGGCCTATACCGGGCATGTTCAGTGGGCATAACTCCACGTTCAAAGGACAGCATTCCTACACAAGAGAGGTACTGCGTCGGTACTCAAATTGCCCCTTAAACAAAAAGCTCAGTAGGCTTCTCCTAAAAATTAAACCTGCAGAAAATATATGGCCTCCTGTATTTAAGTATGCTCATGAAACCAGCCCAAAATCCATTGGCTAGAAATCATTATAAAAGCTGTCAAATTCTAGGACTATAATGATTTCTCAGCCTCTTACAGCACTTCTATTTAAAAATTACACCAACTTAGACCCAAAATATTAGAAATGTACTAGTAAACATATTCAATTATTTTTTCATCCATTTGTCAAAAACTCAGTAAGCACATACTACATGCCAGGAGGGATTCCCAGCATCAGGCATGTAAACTACAACTGCAACTAACAATTGCCGTCCCTGCTCTCCTTCAAGGAACTTACATTCCAGGGAGGACAACAAGCAATAATTAAGTAAATAAATAAGTTCACTGAGATAAAATCAGAGCAAAGCTAGGGAGAGTAACAAAGTGGGAGATGGGCAAGAAAGGTCTTTCCGGGAAGGTGAACTCTGAGCAGAGAGCTGAAAGAAATGAGGAGCTAGCCTTACCATATCTGGGCGAGGGACGCTCTGGTTCAGCAGGGCTGGGAGGAACAGGTGCAGTGGTGTGTTCAAGAATGGCAAGGAAGCCTGTGGAGCATGGAGCAAGCAAGAGGACAGACGGTAGGGAACGATGGGGGAAAGGTCACAGAGGCAAACTGTGATGGAAGGATCCGGACTATTCTGAGCGAGGGGGCAAAGCAGCGGAAGAAGCCACGTTAACTGACACACACTGGAAAGAAAGGCACTGGTTGCTACCTCGCCGCTGGCCCATAAGGGGCAAGGGTGGAAGTCGGGACAGCAGTCAGGCGAAGGGGCAGTGGGCGGAGCTGAAGAGTAGCAGCGCGCGCAGAGACCGGCAGACTCCGCGCATGTTCTGAAGGCTGGCCGTGGGCTGCAGGAGAAGGGTGCTCAAGGACACCTGTGGGAGCTCTGGCCTGAGCCGTGAAAATAAATTTTTTTTAAAATTTTTTAAGGATTTTATTTATTAATTTATGTGAGAGAGAGAAAGAGAGAGAGCACAGGCAGAGGGAGCAGCAGGCAGAGGAAGAAGGAGGCTCCCCACTGAGCAACGAGCCCCATGTGGGGCTCGATCCAAGGACTCTGGGATCATGACCTGAGCCGAAGGTAGATGCTTAACCAAGTGAACCACCTAGGCGCCCTGAAAATAAAAATTTTAGATAAAGACTCCTCCTTCTGGGGAAAATAGACTGAAATATTGCTTTAATAAAATTATAACCAGATTATCTTTCACTAAAACTTGCAAGCTTATCAAACCACTCCAGGGAGTTGTTTGATCTCATCATTTTTTAAGCTGGGGCGGGGGGGGGTGCTCTTCTCGATATAGTAATGGATCTCCTCTTTTGTTCATCATTCTTCTTCCTCCTCCTTGTCCCCTAAATCCATGGCTTCATATTTCTGTATAAGACGTAGCTTTACAGAATGAAGCTCGTAGATATTTCTATCTGTTTTCTATTATATGAATTTTCCGTACAGACCAAGATAGGTGAGGAGACCTGTGTAGCAAGTGTGAAACGGGCAAAGGTTAAGTTGCAGGAAATGGGAAATGAAATACTACTTTCACCCCATCTTCGGCAAAATCTCTGGAGAAGCCAAATCATGGCCACTTCCCACGTGATCTTCATTAGAAAACTGTCATACTTAAAAAAAAAACCAAAAAGGGGCACCTGGGTGGCTCAGTGGGTTAAAGCCTCTGTCTTCAGCTCAGGTCATGATCTCAGGGTCCTGGGATCGAGCCCCACATCGGGCTCTCTGCTCAGCGGGGAGCCTGCTTCCCCCTCTCTCTGCCTGCCTCTCTGCCTACTTGTGATCTCTCTGTCAAATAAATAAATAAAACTTTAAAAAAAAAAAAACCAAAAAACTAAAAACACAGTATCATCAAAGTGAAGACTAACAACACTAAAAATGGTCTTTGCAGTATAACTTGACCCAAAAACATGCCCTAAAAAAATGAGAAAAGAAAAACAAGTTTGTGTAATTAATAGTTACAAGTCCACTCATGTTGTTACTGAGAATTTTATTATTTTTATGAAAACTCATTTCGAGTCCCTGTCACCTTTACCCTGGCTATGAAGTCCTGTACACAGAACTACGTCCCAAGTATTTCTCCACTTTCTCAAGTCAGCACATTCTGTGTAACTTCCATCACTTCGGACAGAAAGGCACGACTACGCTTATCAACAGACTGCTTTTCTCACGGTAAAAGTCATGAACATAGATAAAGATTTAAAGGTAAGTCTAAAAGGGAATTTGATCAAAAGCATATACAAAGGAAGGGACGTCTGGGTGGCTCAGTCAGTTAAGTGTTGACTCTTGGTTTCAGCTCAGGTCGTGACCTCAGGGTTGTGGGATCAAACCCTGAGTCCAGGCCAGTCTGGCTCTGTGCCCGGCGGGGCATCTGCTGGTCCTTCTCCCTCTGCTCCTCCCCCTGCTCACATGCTGTCGCTCTCAAATCAATAAAACCCTTAAAAAAAAAAAAGTATAAGGGCGCCTGGGTGGCTCAGTTGTTGAACTTCTGCCCAAATCGGGCTCCCTGCACAGCAGGGAGCCTGTTTCTCCCTCTGCCTGCTGCCCCCTACCCCAACCTGTGAGCTCTCTCTCTCTCTCCGTCAAATAAATAAAATCTTTAAAATAAATAAATGAATGAACGAATGAATGAATAAATAAAAATAAGGCATATATAAAGTAAAACATCTTCATTTATAAGTGTTTACATAAACTCTATATGTTTATCACCTTCTCCATGGAGGGGACCTGCAATAATCAGCACATGAAAATAAACCATTATATGGGCCCTTGAATAACACTGCTTCACACTCTTTTTAGAGAATATAGTTCAGTATCTAATTTTAATCATTCTGATAACTACGGTACCATATGCTCCTATGATTCCCAACCGGAATTTTATAAAAATGGAAGAAGCCACTCAAAAGCTACTATAAATATTTTAAAAATATGGCTTCATGAGGGCAGGGATATTGTCTATTTTATTCACGGCCGTATCTCCAGTACCTGGAAGATTCCTAACGCACAACAGACGTTCAGTAAATACTTATTGAATGCATACACACGTCCGTGAATGAGTGAATGAAAATGCCACAGTGATTGGCACATTGTCCAGAACAGCTGTCCAAGTTAACTAAAATATTGATTATTCAAAATTATGGTAAACTATATTAATTATTCACTGTGAAGGATAAATATGTAATATTTAATAACAAAATACTTACAGAAAGTACTAATGGTAGATAACTTATTTATTTGTTTGTTTATTTTTTAAAGATTTTATTTACTTATTTGACAGAGAGAGAGAGATCACAAGTAGGCAGAGGCAGGCAGAGAGAGAGAGAGGGAAGCAGGCTCCCCGCCGAGCAGAGAGCCTGATGCGGGGCTCAATCCCAGGACCCTGAGATCATGACCTGAGCTGAAGGCAGAGGCTTTAACCCACTGAGCCACCCAGGCGCCCCAGTAGATAACTTTTTAAAACAGGGTTTTGGGGCACCTGGGTGGCTCAGTAGGTTAAGCAGGTGACTCTTGGTTTCGGCTCAGGTCATGATCTCAGGATCATGAGACTGAGCCCCACATGGGGCTCCAGAGTCAGCAGGGAGTCTTCTTTGAAATTCTCTCTCTCTCTCTGCCCCTCTCTCCCCTCTCTAAAATAAATAATCTCAAAACATAGGACATTATCATGAGGAGAAAAAGTAAAAAAGAAGAGTGTTCCCTTTATAATGAAAATATTGGGTGCTCTAGATGTGGAAGGTAATATTTTTCCTTAATGAATCACCATTTTGAAACTCCAAAGAAGAAATTACATAATTTAGTTCCAAGACGCAGAACTAGACTTCATACCAGGAATCAATGACCCAATAATAACAGGAAAGTCTTGTCCTTCAAAAAAATCCTTTCTTCCAAGAAATCAAAACCTTATGCAAAATGATTTAATTATTTCTGTAAGATATAAATTTTCAAGTTCTGCTGTGATTAAGGAGATAGTTAACAGATTAGGGAGATAACAGAGAAGCTAACTGATTTCCCCAAGGTCACACAGCAAGTTAACGGGGGCACCAAAAGCAATGCAAGATTGCTGGCCCCTGGTCTTCTCCATTTCTTGCTGCAACCATATTGATTCGATATAATTGGACAAACGGATATGTCCGTGTTGGCAGAAGGGAGGAATAAACTTCATCATCTCTATTTTCTACATATGAAAACAGGCTCATGGATGGTAGTCAGCGTGTACATAGTCAGCTTCTACACAGCTCCTTGTGTAAGGAGCAAAGAAATGGAGCCAAAGTATAAATCCAGGGCTCTGTCTGCTACACTTGGCTCCCTCCCACCACATTCTACAAAATCCATGAGGTGTTTACACTGCAATTTTCCTCTCCTCAGAATGTTCTCCCTTCACACTTCCCACCTTCACCCATCAGGGAGCCCCTGCTACTGGGGGGATCATCTGACCCTTTGGGTATGCTGGGGGAGAAAACAGGCTGATGGACCCTCACCTGGCTCGTCTTCCCTTCCAACAGTCTTGATTCACTTATCACAATCCAATGTCTTCCTCAAAGCCTGGTTCAACAGACACTCCCTGTGATGGCTAATTTTCTGTGTCAGCTCCACTAGGGCCACACTCCCCAGAGAGTTTGGTCAAAGATTACTCTCGATGTGTCTGGGAAGGGAACTTTTAGATATGATCAACATTTAAGCCGGTAGGCTGAGCAAAGCAGATGACTTTCCATAATGTGGGTGGGCCCCATCCAGTCAGTAGACAACATTAAGAAAAAGACTGACCTCCCCCAAAGAAGAGGGAATTCTGCGAGCAGTCCACCTTTGGACTCAACCTGCAACTCCTCCTGGGGTCTCCAGGTGTATTGAATGCATACACACTGTAGGATGCAGAACTACCTTGCGGATTTTGGACATGCCAGCTCCCATAATCATGTGAGTCAATTCCTAAAAATAAATCAATCTCTCTGTGTGTGTATCTATATTAGATATAGATACCGTTATCCCATTAGATCTGTTTCTCTGGAAAACCCTAAGATACCTTGCCCAAGCTTCCCCTCACCACTCCGCCCACAAAGGGTACCCATCACATACCACCCTGTAGTGGTAGATATATTTATGTGACCATCGAATCTTCCTTAATAAAGTGGAAAACCCATTCAGGACAGGATGGCATCGTGTGCCACTCGGCATCTTACAGATGGCTTTAGACTTAGAAATAATACGTGGGTAGACTGAATGCCCAGAGATCAGTCCAGAAGGCAGAGGAGGCTTCCCAGACAAAAGGCAAAAGGAAAAGGTAGATACCTCAGTGACTGGCAAAGACCCCAGGAAGGAGAAGCCCAGGGTGTCAAATACTGAATAGATCAGCTAGAGAAGAAAGAAGGATTTGTGGAAGAAGTAGAGGGCAATAAGGAGGATGTAGACTTGCAACACTTCCAATGCCTTTGTATGTTTATCTTTACCTGCCAGGCAACGGTAAGTCATTAAAGTTTTTTTTTTTAAGATTTTATTTATTTGTCAGAGAGAGAGAGAGCGAGCGAGCACAAGCAGGGGGAGCAGCAGAGGGAGAGGGAGAAGCAGGCTCCCCGCTGAGCAGGGAGACCGACTCAGGACTCCATCCCAGGACTCTGGGATCATGATCTGAGCTGAAGGCAGGTGCTTAACAAGACTGAGCCACCCAGGCATCCCAAGTCATTAAATATTTTTGATAAAAGAAGAAAATGATGAAAACAGCCCTTAAGAAGGATGCTTAGAGTTGTTGTGCATGGTTTAGAAAACCATGTTTTCTAAAATATTTATTTATTTTAGAGAAAGAGAGGATGTACACAGGTGAGCAGAGGGAGGGGCAGAAGGAGAGGGAGAGAGAATCTTCTGATTCCTTGCTGAGCGTGGATCCTGATGCGCGGTTTGGTTCCATGACCCTGAGATCATGACCTGGGGTGAAACCAAGAGTCGAATGCTTAACTGACTGAGCCGCCCGGGCGCCCCTGGCAATGCACACCATATCAACAGATGGATGGTTGAGACACAATCAAACAGGAATGGGAACGGTGGCCAGGCCCTATAGAGCACGGTTTTCCATTTACTAACCAGTTCAATCATCTAGGATCCTTCTGTTCATGAAGAAACTGAGTCTTGGGAAGGACCGATATCTTCCCTGAGGGCAGAGAGAAAGCAACAGAAGCAGGATTCAAATCCAAGCCTAATTGATTCAAAAGCTTGTGCTCTTACCCACTTCATTGTATTTCAGGCTGAAAGTAAAAAAACATACAGCAGGGCAGAGTAGGCCAGAAATGGATTTAAATAAGATATATATAGCATAGTGGGAAACACGTGGATTCTCGGGCCATGTTGTGTAGGTTCAAATCATGGCTCTGTCACTTACTCATACTGTGATAGTGGGTAAGTTATACAACCTCCCTGTGTCTTAGTTTCCTGTTCTGTAAAATTAGAATAATAGTGCTAACTCTAAAAGTTGTCATAAGAACTAAATGACTTCATACATATAGTTTAGAATTGTACCCTGCCACAATGTAAGTACTCAATAATGTTAGTAGTCACCATTATTATTCCTATTAAGAAAGATCAATAATCCTATTGACCTGCAACTATGTGCCAGAGCACTTGCTTTTATATTTACAGATGTAGCCTAAGGGCCTCAAACATAGTAGGCACTCAATAAATATTTAGTGAATGACGAATTCAATATAGGGAGTAAAAGGACAGCAAGGTCAAGTACCTAAAATTTTTCAGCCTTAAAAATGTGCTTTTTATTTTGCTGGCAGTAATAAACATTTTGGAGAACTGTTGGGTAAAACTTGTGTGTACATACTCAGCAGAAATGAGTACATGCATTAAAACTACGTGTAGGAATATCCATAGGACACACACTGGGATGCCCGTACAACATGTACTAGAAATGTAAATAGCAGCACAGGTTCATAATAGCTCCAAACTGGAAACAATCCAATTGTCTTGCAACAGCAGGATGAGTAAAATGTAGTGTACAAACTTCTAGTTATAAAATAAATAAGTCATGGGTATGTAACATACAACATAGGAAACACAATATATAATTGTGATATAATAATTTTGTATGATACCAGACAATAACTAGACTTATCATGGGGAACATTTCATAATGTATAAAAATATTGAAATCACTATGATATAACACCTAAAACTAACAGAGTACTGTACATCATCAGTAAGACTTCAATTTTTAAAAAATATAATCTATATTCCTGTGCTGGAATATTATGCAGCACTGAAAATGACCGGTCTCTAACTACACACGACAACAGTGATGACTCTCAAAAAGCATTGGTCAAAGAAGTAAGATACCAAAGAGCACATGCTCTATTATCCCACCTTAAAAACAAGCAAAGCAAAACCAATTTATATTGTTAGAAGTCAGGATAGTGGTCACTCCCAGGGGAAAGAGGTTGAGAGGGAACATGAAGAAGGAGGTTTCAGTTCTTGATCTAGGCACTGGTTGCGGAGATGGATTCATATTGCACAGATTCACTGAGTTGTACACTTTGATTTCTGCACCTGTCTGTACATTCAACAAACAGTTTATCTAAAAAATGACTACTGGTAATAGAAGGTGACTACCTGACTCCAAGGGAAATGTCTACCAGAACTCGTAGGAATGGATTTAGGAACAATTTAAATTTAAGGTCAAGAGAAAGTAACAGGAGGAAAATAGTTCAGTGGTCTCTATCTTTCTGGTTCCTATGAGGACTGGTTAAGATAAAGTGTCCTGTGTAGAGATGATCAACAAATGGTAACAGTCATCATCACCCAAAGAGCCTGAAGCAAGAAGCAACACAAAGCAGGGGGGCTCACGTGAATGCCTGCTCCTGGAAAAGAAGGTTGTATCTTACCTATACTTCTGGTGTCTTGTACATAGTAGATATTCAATACATGAACGAATGAATGAATTTCCTGCCAGCAGGAAATTAGTAAGATGTGGGTGATACCGAATCAAGAAACATCTGTCAGAAACTACTCCTAAAGGCTGAAAATGACAAAAGTCTACTGCAGATCATATATAGAGAAAAAATGCTTAGGAGGGTAGAATTCGGGCAAACTTGGGATCAGAAGATGAAAAGCGATAGGTCCAAGACTGGATGAGGCTTGAAAGGCACCAAAAACCCAGGAGGAGGAAGATTTCAAGGAGGGGGCTCTTTCTATCTAGTGCTGTCTGTGAGTGAGAGAGAGAACAGAGTAAGAAAAGGCCACTGGTCAGAGGTGGGGTGTCCTTTGGTAACCTTCAAGAGGCCAATGTGAGCAAAATCGGTAACGTAATTTTTCAAGGACTCAAAAGGAACCAACAAACAAAAAATGACAGAGGAGCAGGTAAATACATAGAAAACAAGCCAAAAACCAGACATCCGAAGGTAAGAAAGATATTCAGACGTAACTAGGATGTATAAAGGTGTATAAATATACACAAATATAAATATTTTGTGGATAATATTAACAATAGAGAAAAAAACATGGTTGAAACAGAAGACAAGGAATCTATGAGAAACAGATATTAAAGACATTCGAAAATTATGGGAAATTGGAGTAAGCCTAGGTAAAGCACTGAGAATCAAGAAAAAAGGCAGCAGGACGAACTATCTTGCAAAGGGCAGACACCCAGTCCTTGGACTCGGCTGTGGGGGTGAGGGGGCGCGGCCAGACCGTGTGGAGCACAGGCTACACGCATGGGGGTGGGGAGGGCACCACTCTGAAAGCTAAAGCTCAGGCTGGCTCTGATCAGGTTAGTTTCATAAGGAGGAGTCGGATTTGATGATTTGTAATGCCCTTTATAGTTACAAAATTCTGTTTCTTCAATGAAAATCCTAAGAGGAGAATGTGTACAATGCCCAAATGAGCCTCCTTCATCATACCAGCAAATACGATTGTAGACAATTAACTGTATTTTATTCCCCATGGTCAAAAAGCTAGATTGATTCTTTTATTTGAATGCTCTCTAATGCAATTACTTATAGGCCGAGTCAAGGGTAAGGAGGGGTAAAAATGTTTTAGGTTTGTTTTGTGAATGTGCTTTCAGGTAAAATGCAAATATCACAGAGCAACTGATAAGAATTTCTATAATTCAACATTCTTCTCCTATAGATGTTTAAAGCTCTAAATGCATTTCTAATTGTAATGTGGTTATAATTACACAATGTTATAAATTAGCAAATAATCACATGAACTGAGAAAGGAAAAATGCCTACTTTGGGAGAATAATGGTTAAATAATCTGGGACACTCTTTTGAACATGAACCAGGTATAAAGAACACAGTTTTCCTATCTCTGGTATTTTCCAGCTTCCTGTGGATAAAATATTTCCTGGCCTTTTTAAAAAAAATAAACATGGAATTTTTTGGTGAAAGACTGTCAGAATATTAGCTCTCAGGATAACACATTCACTACTCATAACAAGAGGGAGCACATCACAAAATCATGGTGGGGGGTACATGTGCATAAGCCACACAAAATATCTCCATGTATAGTAAGGAGGGGTCGCAAAAGTTTGTTTGAAAAATTAAGATAAATCCTATCTGGAACAGAGTCTTTGTATTAAAAATTTTTTTTTTTTACTTAAATATATTGTGCTTCTTATTAGTATTTGGAGTCAAGGATTCAATGAACCAGTCTAGAAAAATATGTATTTTTAAAAAACTGATCATGAAAAGAAACTTTAATGTTTTCACAACTTTAGACTTATACTTGTCTGAAGTGATCTTATTCCTATTTTTCAATTTACCTGTTTCATCTTTAATCTACTTAAATGCAGTAGACATCAGCAAACCAAAGAAATCCAAGAACAGAATTCTCAATTTTGAAAAATTCTCATTTTCTTAAATTAAAATTAAGTGTACAATGTCAAAGTCTGGGAAAATAGTGGAAAAGGTCTCATTGAAGGTTCTAGAGTACTAATGTAATATAACTCAGGCCTGTTGTTATTACTGCCTTTATCACAGCTGCACGTAACACTAAATTTTTGCTACAGTATTGCCCCTCTAAAGTAAATCATATATTACATTAAATATAATCTATTATGCATTGTCAAAGTTCAACTAACCAAAAGATTAAAGTGTTACATATTAAAGTAGAGGAAACATGAACTGACCAAAATTCCTGCAGAACCTTTGGGTTCCCATTCTGTATACATCAGGATCCCATGAAGATGCCCACTGTTATTCTGCAAATAAGCCTAAGCCATCCACCCTCTTAAATTCCTCAGCCCAAACCAGGTGCTCCGGACTTTGCAACTCTTTGATTCTTTCCCAGTGCCTTGAAATCTGCCTTGTTTCTAACACCAATAGACTAACATCAAACACCAGGGGTTGCTGAAAGAACATCAACATATAGCTGCATTCCTTTTAACCAAACTTCAGTAAGTGTAAAAATCACCTGTGGCACTAAATAAAAACAGAATGTGATTCCGGAAAGTTGAGAGGGGCTACAGCAAAATGCATTTTTAAAAGAATGCCAGGGGCGATTCTGCTAAGGGCCACCTTTCAAGAGTCAATGGGCTCCCAATTTCTCCGTTTCGCTTTGTTTTTTTAAAAACAATCATCACTTACCAAATGTCTATCAATCATCTCCTTAAATAATCTTTACTTGGAATCTGTTTATCTTCTTTGGACTACACTCGCTTCAAGTTACAAGTTCTGCAAGATTAGCATCAGGTCAGCCTGGTCCCTCCTGCTGCAGCCCAGCCTGGCTTCAAAACCCTGAACAGCTGCTCTGACCATCTGTGAAGCTGCGAGGCCAGGCTCACGCTCATCTGATAACGTCCAGCCTGGGCCCTCTGGATTAGACCCGCTCCCTCACGTGGGAGTGGGGGTGAGGATGGAGAACCTCCTTGGGAAATAATGTATTTATGATAACAATACAGTTTTTGTTTAAATGAGTTTTTGCAACTCTACCTTCGGGCAGTATCCAAGAGAATATGGGACAAGTTTGAAGTTCTCCTGGACCACATTAAAACCTTTACCTTTTGAGAGTAATTTTGTTTTTCCGGAACTCATGAGTCAGTACCAACTTTGGATACGGTAGCGTCGACCCGTGATTTGGACTCTGCTAATCGTAAATTATGGACTACGCCCCTTGGTGGCGCTGTAATGGTTCGACCTGGCTAGGCTGAACTACATTTCCCAGAATGCACCTCGCTGGGTGTTTGGCCTGGTGATTGTTAACTTACCTGCAACAGCTTCCTGAGGGATGCAGCAATTTGTCACTACCCTCCAACATATCTTTTTTTTATTTAAAAAAAAAAACAATAAACATTTGGGTATCTACTATGTACTGAACACACTGATAGGTGTTTCCTGAAACTGTGCTAGTATCATTTCCGGATTGACCATAAACGCAGAAGGTGAGTTTTGGGGAGTTTACAGACCCTGACCAAGAAACAAATACCTGAGAGTTAGGTCTTCTGACATCAGGTCTGTGCTGCTACTAAAGTCGTTTTAGTTTTGAACATTTTATTTCAAGTTTTTTTGGGGGGGGAGGATTAGACCAAATATCGGTTCTTTGCTGATTCCATCAATCATTCTAAATATACAACACAGTCTGGCAGATACGTAACCTGCCTTCGAATTTTTCCATCAGGATCCACAATTGGTCATTTATTTTGAGGATCCAAAGTACTGAACTTTTCCAGTTTTCCTTAGATCTACGGGTTTCCTGCTTTAGTTATCTTCATAAATGTCTTGACTACCTCCTTCAAAACATCTGTCCTGGTCAAAAAACACGTGTTTCTAACATTGCTTTATCTCCATGAGTTTCTATTAAAGTATCACGTGTCTGACTTGCTTTTATTAGTTCAACTTAAGTAAAATTTGCTGGGCTTTGCTCTGAATAACAGTAACACATTTTTATGCTGGCGAGCTGTCTACTCTCTCTCCCAGCTGCAGGCTAAGATTGACGGGCTGACCTCGAAAGAGTTCAGCTGGGGTAAAATGAAACATGTTGCAACATGTCCCCCTATGATGACTCCCGATCCGCTTGCCTTCCCAAACTGCACCAGAAAGGAGGATTGTTATTTCATAGTTGCACCTGGTAACTTGACACCGGCTGACACCTTTCTACTGTTTATTTCCAATGTCTCAATTTTCCACTCTTCTAAAAGGCTTAGTGTCATCTGAAATCTTGGCACTTTCCCTCTGTGCCCAGGGCTGCAGATGACTGATAAAAACATTAAATAAAACCCATCTTAGTTCCAATCTCTACATAATGCTCACTATTTAAATGACTCCATTCAAAGAAGTGCCTGTTTTCCTCTACTCTTTGTTTCTTCTGTCTGGACTACTTCCTTCCCTTGGACAAAACTCCTCTCTCCCAGTTCCAGTGTGTCTCAGCTGTTGCAGGGCAAGGGAGAGAAAGATGCGCAAGGGTATCTGGAAGTTTACACAAATCCCATCCGTAGGCTCTGCCATGTCCGCCTGCTTGGTTCACCTAAAACCACCCCAGCACCTCATGAAGACTCAGGCTCTACCAATGGGCCAAGGGTGACAATGGGCAAAATCCCTTTATCTCCTTGGTTCTGCTGCTTCATCTGTAAAATGATGCAACGGGTCTCTGTAATGTGTGATGTTCTGTGCTTAGATATAAACTATGATTCTAGTAAAGCTTGATCTGTCTTGATAGAAGGCGAACTATACTTTCTCAAACAGACCATGTTTGCTTACGATTTGGGGGACTTTTTTTTCCTTTGGGCCTACAGAACATTTGGTACCGTTCTTCTGGATGGAACCCTTTATGAGTAAGGCAGATGCTGCAAGCACCAAGGAGAGAAAATCCGGAAAAATCTGAGCTACCTCTTCATAACAGAAAGTACAGGGTCATGTAATCTAGCACCATGGAGTGATTTTACACAGAAACAAAGTTTTCAAATGAGGGCTTAAGGGAAATGATCTTCCCATATCCAGCTATAGTCTCCGGGAGGTAGCCAAGGTGTTTAGGCAGGGAGATGCCCAGTGGCATAAAACCAACTGGGCCAAGGTATGAAAAGGTATGGGTTGACTCAAGTACCGAAAAGTCCTTCAAATGTCACGGACAGTGGCCACAGTCTAAATGCCTGCAGGACCAATCAGATCACAGGAAGGTGTAAATGTCCCCTGTAACACCGCGGGCAGGGCAGGAAGTGGGACAAACTGTAGAGCCCGTGCCTATATGTAAGGCATCCAAATTTAAGTTTTTAAAAAATGGTCCAGGTGAAACAAAACCTACTGGGAGACCAGAATCCACCCTCCCGGTACCAGTTCGCTACCCTTCCCCTCGCAGGAATGTTAGCTGTCTGCATTTCTTTCTTGACACTTCAGTAAAAGTTAAACCCCTCTGTAACTCTGGGGAATACGGAGACATATGGGAAGATGTATTTCACGGGCAATGTAACATAAAAGAGTCAATTTATTTGATGGATGAAATCTCTACTTATTATAATAAAACTTCTGTTAGAAAAACAATCCTTTTTCAGAGGATGATAATAATAGTGCCAATTCGGAGGTTCTGGTGAGGACTGAAAAAGATAATCGCCGAAGATACTTAGCACAGCACCTCACACACACATGCTGGCCAGCGTCATTATTACTACCACTAAATTATATCACGTGATGGAATGCAAACTACATTTTTGCACAGAAGCACACAGAGGAGGTTTGGAAGTCTGGTATGGGGTCAGACAATAGCTCTACCATCAGACACGATGAAGGCTTCTGTGCTTTCGAGATCCTGCTGCTGCTCGGACCTGTGTGTGGGTCTCTATGATGTGTGAAGACATGACATCTGTCTCTTCCTTCCCCTCCTCCACACCCATTCAACCCCAACCGATGGTCCCATCCCTGAGAGTCCAGGAAAAAGGTAGAGCAAAGGATTCTAAAACCTCTACTCTCTGTGTTTCCCTCTCCTCTCAAGATTTTCAAAAACCCATTTTGAAACTCACACACCATTGGCAATCCCAACCGTTATAATGATATCCCTACAAAGCCTAAGAATCCTTCCTAAGGAAGTGGGTGTCTTTAAAAAACTCACAGAGCGCAGGGGGGATGTTCTGGCATGACCAAACACCTCTTCCCATGGCTTTGGTTTGTTTTCCCCTCTCTCCGCCCCTCAGCTGAAGGTAAACACCACTGTGTGGGATCATGTTCTGCTCGGCTTCTGAATACGCTAAAATTTGAGTCCATGCTCGATTCCAAATCTTTGATAGTCCCTGGGTCGAAGGTGGAATCTTTCTCAGTTTTCTGCAATGTCGCTCTAACAAAGAACTATTTGGAATCGACTGAGCAAATGAACGAATGAATAAATTTATCTTCGGAAAGCAAGAAATACACAAAGACCGCAAATACTACCCTTGCTTAAGAAATCATTTTCAAAATGGCTTAATAGGAACACAATATTCGTTTGCCTTTGAAAAGTTCAGAACAGATCATCAAATACTGACAAACACGCATTAACCAGAGGATTACAAATGAGATCATCTTAACACTTGAAAGGCAAAGGCTTTTTGCCTTTGCAAAAAGCAAAGTATACCTTTGAGGTATACTACCTCATCTATTTTAGGGAAACTCTCTGCTTTACCCGTGATTAAGACATACATGAGTATATCTTGCTTTACGAAGGGTAAAAATCAGATGTCAGAGCTGCTTTTGAAAAATGAATGACACTTCTGATGTATTTCCTTTTGAAAATCTTATTTTTCGGGGCACCTGGGTGGCTCAGTCAGTTGTGTCTGCATTTCGTTCAGGTCATGATCCTGGGGTACTGGGGTTGAGCCTGTACCTCAGGCTCCTTCTCCCTCTCCCTCTGCCCCTCTCTCCCTGCTGGTATTCTCTAATAAATAAAATCTTAAAAAAAAAATCTCATTTTTCCATGCATTATAGAACACCTACAATGAATAATAATGTCAAGTGACAGTACTAAAATATACTGAATTTTTATTACTATTTGTTTTCTCTCCCTTAAAGGGAAAGAATAAAAAAACAAAAACAAAAACCACATAGACTATATAAAGAGTTAACTTCACTTTATTTGTCTATACTTTGTTGTTCTAATGGCAGTAGGTTGTCTAAATAGCTAACAACCTCCCTGGATATCTTGCAAACTGTATCTTTTTCCTGGAGCAGGGGGGTTACGGCGTGGGGCAAGCAGCCCCCCATGCATTTGAAGACCGACAATTAAGTAGGCGCTAAGGGGTACCCTTGATTTAATTAAGAAACATATAAACTTTGCAGAGTCATCTTCATAGTAAAATAGGAAGAAATCCTAGATGAGGAACGAGATACGCTAATCAATCAGCTTTCCCAAAGGAAATTAAATTGATTTTATAACAGCTCCCAGGCTGGGCAGGATTTTCCCATGAGTCAGGTCCAGGAGCAGAAATGGCTACCAGGGCCACGGTTTTATTTTCATATTTGCATAGATAGTGAACATTTTATTTTTGTTCCACGGCAAGTTTTTTTTTTTTATTTACTTTTTCTCTTTGATCATGCTCCTACCAGGAGACTCGGACCCACCCGTGACTGAGAGCAAATCCCAAGGAAACACCGAAACAAGAAGAGAATGAACAGAGCTGAAAGTAGGAGGCTCTCCCGGGCTGGACCGGGAAAATCACTCCGAGAGTCCAGTGAAAAATAAACATGCCGTGGTTCAAAAATTATTAGGAATTTCAAGAGGGCCACCGCAGAGCATTAAACCAAGCACAGGGCCTTTCTGAGCTCCGGCCCGGGCAACTAACCGCCTGGGTCACAGGCCCACGAAGCTGGCCTGTGCAAGACACTTGCCAGGCTCTCGGGGTGTCTCCGGTAACAGCTGAGAAAGCCTTCCCCAGGAAGCAAGCAGGGGCAGCAGTGTTAGCTTTAAGGACAAACTCAAACGGCAATAAATCGCATCCGTGGAAATGAACTAAAAACTGCTTGGACACCCAGCTCTTTGCAGAAGAGGGGGAATCGTGAAGATGTGTTCGTTCTTACAGTCCCCCTCCCCCGACTAGAATAGGTGTTTCATAACGGCCGAGATGCAGAGTCACGCAAATGGCAACTGACATTTTCATCAACTAATCTTCTTTTGGGGAGTTCCTCCCTCGGAGACTGCTCTGCTCTTCATAGACATTTTCCTCTCCTCTCATCAAACAATACATCACCCACACACAATAATGTTCAAGGTTAAATCCTAGGAACAATGGCATCTTACAATATCTGGCAGAAACAACTCCATTCTCGACCATCAACAGAGAGAGAGACAGAGAGAGACAGAGAGAGAGAGAGAGAGAGAGAGAGAAAACAAGTTCCCATTCACCCGCTGGAGCTGGCCCGAGGAAGATCTGCCATTCTCAGCAAATTATATTATCTACGGGGGACTCGTGCTGAATCTTAAGTCGGAGTTGAAGGGAGTCCCTATTTCCCAGCCCACGGGTAAACTTTAAATAGCCATTAAAATGACATTTCAAAATAATAAAAGAACTCAAAGAACCAGAGGAACAAAATAAATGGCGTTGTAAAAGGAAATGGAAACATTACCATAATTAGAGCTTTTAAAAGAGACACTTTAAACATCGGTTGAAGGCTGACTTGTTTACAATAGCACTCAAGGCACGTCGCAAGCAAGAGCCTACGCGGGGAAAGCATCGGTATTTACAAGAAAGGAGAGGTGAAGAAAGCTTTTGCAAGGTCACTGGAACTACTTCCTGAAACCTAGTTTAAAAACAAAACAGGAAAAAACAACACAAAACCAAAACACCAGACCGGGAATGTAAGGGTTCATCTAATCTGGCTTTGCCATCAATACGCCACGGGTCCAAATCCGAAACTGGAGGAAAAGGGCCCCCGTCCTAGTCTGCACATGTAATAACCTAATTCCCTTGTCACTCACCATCCGAAAAAAATGCACTCACCCTCTTTATGAAACCTAAACGGTGTGGTTTCCAATGTGGACATTTATTCCCAGTTAGTGAAATGACACCCTGTCCCGTAAGCTCTTCCCAGACAGGAACTTCATTTAACATAGAGCCCTACCCGGGCCCAAGCTGAGATGAAGTCCTTTTTAAGGCCTTCTGATAATAACTGGCAGGTGTAACTAACAGGCTAGAATTCAGCCTCGTCGTCCAGTACTTGAGAGAAAGTGGGGGAGAGACGGAAGAACCGTGAGCCTAAAAGAGGAGGCTGAGAAGTGCAGAACACAGAGGCAGCACCCACTCGACCGAGGGAGCCTGGCACAGGGCCCACAGCCCTGGAGAGGCCGCCAGATGTACCAGATGTGCTAAGACTGCCCTTGGCAAGGACAGCGACTGTGCTGGCGAGAGCGGGGGCTGTGCTTCCGCACAGCAGTCGCCACTAGGACGGCAGAGAGCCCCCCTACCCCACAAAGGGCAGGCTACAGACCTGTCCTGGGTAGGAAGGAAAGGTCATCTGACTTCATTAGGATAAGCACACGCTCCTTGACACCGTGCAAACATATCATTCACCGGGGAGTGATGCAAAGACAGACGTGTTTTGGTAAAAGGAAAACGTCCGAGAATTAAAAATTTTAGAAAATGCAGCATACCATCAGTAGCTTACACTTTGAAACCTAGATTCGCCCTGAAAAAAACTACTCTCTTGCAAGTGTTCTCTTTAGTACTGAAAACACTAAAGAGGAACTTCCTCACTGGAGAAAGACTTGGAAAAACCCCAGCCCTAAACTAAAAGCAGTAACCTCGGCCAGCAGCTTTCTGGCTTCCCCTTCTGTTTGACGGAGGATTTCTCCACCTCTCACCAACCATCTTTTCTCTTTCTGTGTCCATAAAAATCTGAAAACCCTGTGTTTATAACTGAGCCCGTTGCTATGCAAATCATTAAAACACATTACAAAAATCTTTCCTTTGAGTCAGGAGGAGAACATAATGGGGAAAGAGGAATCGCTAGCAAGAATCCCTCTGCTGCACAGAGAAGCTGGCAAAAAGGAGCAGGAGAAGCAAAAAGCAATGTGGAAAAAATTATGGTGGTCCCATCCCTTGAGTCATTTTAACCAAAGTGGGAAAACTGACATTTTCAAAGCCCCAAGGTAATGCATCTTAGTTTGGAGTGGGGTTAGCAAACCCTGGTCTTAATCTCTTTAATTCCTATGGTTTCATGACTCATCTTCCATCTGTCTACTAGTGTGTTCTTTGTCTCAGCTTTTTCGCACTTCTGTAAGAATATCAAGAAATATTTTTTTCCTTCTACTTGGGATTCCCGTGCGTATTCTCCTTTTGATATCTTTTGTCTTCTTGTCCAATTATCACCTAAAGGTAGGGCCTGAATTGTCCATTTTTTCTTCAACTCAGTCACGGTATCTTGGCAGATCTCCTCTTATGAAGAGACTTGTTCTTCAAAAATCGTATCCAGGAGAGGAGATGAAACACAGTATGTCAAAATTAATGTCTAAAGAAGCAGAGTTTCTCAATGTTCTAATTAAAAAAAATCTGGACGTGATAATTTTCAATTTTCTAATTCAAAAAATCCGACCCTGATGATTTTAATAAAGTCAACCACTTTCTGAGATAGTTTACAATCAATATCATTCCCAAATTTTTGTTGTGTTGTTCCTAGTAGTCTATTAACCTGCAAGTTTTCAACGGTAGGATTGTCTGGGGACCAGAGACGAAATACGCAACCTTTAAATACATTCTCCTTCCACTGCTATGTGTCTTGATATATGTGGGTTCACATCCTCCCCCAAAACAACTCGAGTACTCATTATAAACTCTTTGTCCTTATTCAGAAAGCAGAAATGGCTGGGCCCTGCTAAGGCTATAGAACCTGTTTTATTCTCCAACAGACGTGTCCAAACCCTTACAAACATGTCTAGACAAAGGCTCATTCTTTAAGCACAGATGGTTAAATGGCTGCCCACAATGAAAGACAGACTCCCATTTCTCCATTTCTAATCTATGCAAATATCTTACTCTGTGGGGCATCTCATCCTCCAAGTGGCAGATCCCAGGTGCTCTCCGAGATGCCAAGGCACAGCTCCACCTGAGATGCCTGGTAACCAGGAGAGCAGCGAATGGCTGAAGAGTTAGTCACCAGCCCGCTCCTGATGAGTGCTGTCCGGGCCTTCTGTGAAACATTCCTCTGGAATCCTGCCCTACCACTGCTGCTTCTTCCTGGGCTGCTCTGCCTGGAAGACGGTTTCAGTATTCAGTTCAGACCCTGATACTCCTAAAACCTCCCAAGAAGGCTCAGATTCCCAGAGGCTCCTAAGGACCATTAGTAGCATTCTTCACCTTGAGTTCGGCTCATTTATTGGTCTCTAACACCAAACCCAGAATCCCTGAGCATTTTAAAATGGTAATCCGGCCAAATCAGGTCTCCTTTGTACTCTTCTCTGCTCCATGCGTCCACAACCCAGGGTACCGTCTCCTGAATCACGGATCACTTCCCAAGGATATACCGTTCTCTCTCTCTCCTTTCCCCATCAATTTTCTTTTCTGTATGTAACAACACTTCTCTCTTATTTCCTCACCTCCCCAGATGAAGTCTTTCACTTGCTCTGACATCCTTTGGCACATTCCAGTTTTGGGGCCCCTTGGAACAACAAAAATTTCTGCAATGCCGGAGCGGGGGGAAACTAAACAAGCAAAACCCCACAACTCCTCACGCTAACCTAGCTCCTAACTTTAAACATCCTTTACCATAAAGAGAGGGTTGTGCCTCACATCTATACAGTTTAGTTCCATGTTTAAGTCTAAAAATGTCCTTCAAGTTTCATTTTCTTTGTTTATCTGCTCAAAGGACAATAACAGAGTTTGCTTCAAAATCCTGGGTTGGAAAAGATTTCATTCACTCCTTATCGAAACTCACCTGAAATGAACCAAACCAAGTGAGAAAAAAAAAAAATTCTAAAGAAAAAGAAGTCCTTCCCAATCTCCAGTCTCAATAACCCCTGCCATCATAATTCTTACTCTGTACGTCAGTTTTTGAGATTTAAACACTTTCTGTGTCAGCTTGTGAATGCTAACATTGATAGTCACATAATTTGGCATGAAGTCTACCTACCCGGAAAATCTAAAACTGTAAAGAGCTTTAGAGGTTAACTAACTTGGTAATTACCGGGTCTGGATGAATATCAGAACCACCTGAAGAATACTGATTATTTTTTTTAAAGATTTTTATTTATTCATTTAACAGAGAGAGAACACAAGCAGGCAGAGAGGCAGGCAGAGGCAGAGAGAGAGGAGCAGGCTCCCTGCCGAGCAAGGAGCCCCATGCGGGACTCGATCCCAGGACGCTGGGATCATGACCTGAGCCGAAGGCAGCTGCTCAACCAACTGAGCCACCCAGGCGTCCCAGAATACTGATTATTTTAAACAATATATTCTCCTGATCCCCAGACCTAGACACTGCAATTCGGACTCCTGTTACAGTCCTAGAGTCCCATTTACAGGAAATGCCCCAGGTAATCGTGGTACAGCAGGCCCTGGTCAGTTTGAGAGCCGTCGATCTAGTCCGACACCCCCTACAGGGGTGTCCTCTCTAAGATGCCACCCCGTCTGTCCACTCAGTGCCACAGCACTATGAACCAGGGCCCTCACCCTTTTCTAAGTCTGCTTGTTCCCCCTTTTATGGCTTAAATTATTAGAAAGAGCATTCCTGTGTTCAATCAAATAACCGGTCTTTCAACTCCTTGCACTTCACTTACTATTGGCCCAAATTTTGTGCTGCAGAGCTAACACGGAATTCCCTCCCCACAAGAGCCTTCAAATTTCCAGAGGCCGCTACAGGGCACTCTTGCAAGTCTTCATTTCTCTAAGCTTAACCCACCTATTTTAGCTTCATAAAGTACAACTGCTGAGTCCCCCGCCTGTTACTTCAACTGCTCTTCCCCACCAACAGTCCTTACAGAGTAAGTCCGTCCAGAGTAGCAACACTGCATTTTTTTCCTACAGACTGAACTGTGCCCGAGATGCGTGAATTTACAGCCCGTGTTTCATCCTTGTTACCCACTGCCTTGCATTCCCTAGTCTCAGAGCCGCGATTCAGCAAGGACTTGGTCAGCTAACGCGTGTTCCTGCCCCTGTGTAAAGTACTCAAGGAGAATCCAGAAGCCAGGGAAAACTGTCCCATTCTGAGGAGTTAATAGGTTTCGAACGAATAACACCTGGAAGACTGGACACGGGTCTCTGGGTCAGGCTGTGAGCTATTTCACAGCCTCTGGTGACAGAAAGACCTCCTGGTTAACAACAGTTTTTGATTAAAAAGAAGAAGATGTCAACTATCACTGTAAAATGTGTATAGAAATTTTAAGTGCCTTCTTGTTTTAAGAGTTTAAAATCTAAGAAACCACATGGGCAATAGTCAAGGACAAGACTGCTCCTTCCTCCTCAGTATGTCACTAGCATTGCTTCCCAAGGACACTGAATGCCATCATCCAAGTAAAAGGTGAGAAAGAGAGGGTTAATTTCCTTTATTACCAGAAAGAACCGTTTGATGTGGAGATATACCCCCTCTGCATATTTTAATGGAAAACTCTTACCAACCAGGGAACCGTACTAACACCAACCAACACCAACTGTTTCATTCGTGGAACTGCAGAGTTAGCAGAACTTGAGAAACACAGGAAATCCTTCACTTTACAGATGAGGGAAAAGTACCGTTTCAAAGATGGCAGGTGGTTTCTTCGAAGCAAAATAGCCCATGAGCAGGAGGGGAAGACTCCCCTCCCAGGTCTCCTCTCTCTCGATGGCTTCCTGTCCCTTCTTCCATGACCAAGGACAAGCAAAACTCTCATCCTCTCAACATTCTCCTCCACTCTGCTCCCATCTTTAGTTACCTTCTCAATCCTCAAATCCAGAATCTGATGCTCCATTTTGCTTGGGAGCATTTTAAGGGAAAGAGTAGACCCAACAAGTACGAGGTGGTTAATTCTTTATGAAATTCTGGCACATCTATTTTACCCCCAGTCTCCTCCTGATGCTTCTATGCTGCTAGACACCATATTCGATGGCCTCAGGATCCCTGCTACTTCATTAGCATCATAGGGAACGACTGGGGTTATTAGCGCCCTGGATTCAAACCACAAGTCTAAAGCTGCAAAGCAACTGGTAAACAATCCCCAAGGGCTCCACCCTCTCTCCCCGCCCCCACACACACCCACACCCACACACCCCTCCATCAACCTGCTCATCAACTTCATCTGAAGCCCCGCAGTTAATCCACACCCTTATACGGAACACAGGAAGAAATGCACCTACCTTGTGGCCTCTTGCTGAAGCCATGACACATTTGGCACATAGAACATGACTCCGAAGAAAAGCAGAGGCTCGTTAGCAAATTTGTCCAGATGTTTCTTCAGAGGTTTCTCCAGCTCCACCCATCGCGCTTGCTGGCTCTTGCTGAGAAACCAAAGGCCAAAGTAGTGCGTCTAGATAAAAGGGTAAAACAGCATCAGTTTCGGCTTGTAGGGGGTAGCCCACGACTCCAGCACCTCGTGCCACACTGGGTTTCCTAGCTCACACGCGAGGATCCAGCTTTTACCTTCTAACTGTGGGGCAAGCTCAAAGAAGCACGCGCACACAGTCTACACCGAGTATCGTCCCTATGGTTACCGTTTGACCACGTGGGTACTGGGGCACCTACATTTGGTAAGGGGGTAGGGGCAGGGCGGGGGCAAGTGTTGGCTTTTTTCCTAGGCTCCCAAGGCTGACTTTCCAGTGCCTTCTGAGTGCCTCACGGTCTCGTGCGGAACATGCTGGCAAAGGCAAACACAGTTCTTGCACCTGCTGCAAAATAACTTATTACTCAACTCCTAAGACAAAACCTTCTGCCAGCTGAAGGCTTCCACGCTGTAGACTACTTCCACACACCAAAACCGGAGTTTAACAGAAAACTGATTCACTCACTGAGTTTTAATGGAGTACTTTGAAAGACATGGGCCTCCCCCACTTCATTATACATGAACTGCAGCAGACCTCTCCCCCACGTCAAGCTTTGAGAATGGGAGGATGTTCCTTCACAGCTGCCACAGGAGCCCCTGGTGGCTGTTCTTGGCAGATTACGGTGGGATTTGATAGATGAAAGTGAGGTTTTTACCCTTAGACGTGAAGCCTCAACCAGTTTAGTTGTGAACAACGTGCTAAATGATTAAAACGGGTACTTTTATGCATCCAATCCTGTCTTTACATTAATTCGTGCTAGGATTTCAGGATTAGCACAACAATCACCAAAAAGTAGATCACTGCTTTTGAAATATTCTTTTATATTTCAATGATAGCTTAGAACGGTTTACAGCACACCTGGAAATCTGCCTTCAAAAGAATGTTTTCATTGCAATGTTTAATTTCTAAAGGCATTCTTGTGCCGATGTTCCCACCGCAGCTGGCTGTCTCCTCAACGAGGCCACAGATCAATTCCTGCCACAGCGCTACCAAAATCTGTAACAGAAGTTTTGACTCTGACTTCACTAGAAAACCAGACCTGTCCTTGCTTATAGGACCCACATACTCCACAGGACATTTGCAAGTGCACGTGCCTTCAGAGGAGAACAAGGACTTCACCAGCTTAGCTCCATGAGGTTCTAAAGGGCAAGTTCATGGGAGGAATCTATGCATTTCTTGAGCAACAGAATGCCAGCAAACAGAGCCGAGGTTCGATTTCCTTCAGCCTGGACCAACTGGTTTAGTGAATTCTGACCCTGTCATTCACTTTCCAGCTTGGAGGAGTCTGTTAGTTGTTCCAATGTGATGGATGATGTAGAGGAAATGAAATGTGGCTGGACAGAGGAAAACTGGCCGTGAAGTCCATTCCTCTCCCAGTGTTTGCACTCACTGTCTTAATAGCCCCATACAAGTTGCTGAGCTTCCAGAGTGTCAAAGCTTTCTCATCCGTAAGATGGGGATGACGCGTACAGCCACTGCCCTCAGGCTATGAGGGGCATAAACGAGATCGTGTCTTGAACCATGTGCATGGCACACGTTAATAACTACTTCAGCAACGGAGCTTGCTGCTCTGTCGCTGCTACTGTCATCATCACCACCATCACCAGCAGAATCATCATCACCACCAGCATCATCACTACCACCACCGCTGCCACTACCACCATCACCACCACCATCGCCATCACCGCCACCACCACCACCAGCATCATCACCACCACCACCACTGCCACCATCACCACCACCACCATCACCACCACCACCATCACCACCACCACTGCCACCACCACCACCATCACCACCACCATTGCCATCACCGCCACCACCACCACCAGCATCATCACCACCACCACTGCCACCATCACCACCATCACCACCACCGCTGCCACCACCACCACCACCATCACCACCACCACTGCCGCCACCACCACCATCATCACCATCACCACCACCACTGCCACCACCACCACCATCACCACCACCGCTGCCACCACCATCATCACCACCATCATCACCACCACCACCACCGCTGCCAGCACCACCACCATCATCATCACCACCACCGCCACCGCCATCACCATCGCCACCATCGCCACCACCACCAGCATAATCATCACCATCACTACCATCACCACCACCATCATCACCACCTGCATCACCATCACCACCATCGCCGTCACCGCCATAACCGCCACCATCACCACCAGCATCATCACTGCCACCATCGCCACCGCCACCACCATCACCGCCACCATCATCATCACCATCAGTAAATGAAAGCAGGCAAGCCTCAAGAATCTTTTTTGCTGGCACTCCTGGCATGTCTATGAACCGCAGAATTAGAAAACAGAAGTTATCTGGAAATAGATGAGAAAAATCAGGGAAAAGGAGAAGCTGGAAGGCCTATAAATAACATAAAAACCTAAAAGGTGTAAGAAAAAAATTAATCACAAAATAGTGCTGCCCTTAAGATTTTCTTTAGAGCCTGACAGCTGTTAGGAGACACTGGAACATCACCCTGATGCTGTCCTAGGGGATCTATGATGTAGGCCTAAGCTAACCTGAAAATGAGGTAATCTAGGTACTTAATTTAATAAACTGTCTGAAAAGGGTCCAAGGCAATTCTGCCTTCTACTGAATCCCTATATGGTGCACAGTGCTGTTTAAGGGTATGCCGCTGCCTTTCGGGTGGCTAGGAGTGAATGCATAGAATAAATGAGGTAATATATGTAAACAGTTACATGCTATGTAATAGTTATTTTCATTGAAAAAGAGCCCTTTCATAAGCCTAGGTGGAGAAAGGGAGGACAAGCTTTGTAATTGCTGAACAGGTCAAACCATGATTTATTAACTTTCACTAAAAGCAGTCCTGACATTTGGGGGTTTAATTTCACGATCCATACTTCATTCAAATGACAACATCCACTCAAATGAGTACCCTTCAAAATACAACAGGTCCACATGAACCGCATCAACATTCTGTAATCAATTTTGCCCCCCTCCCAAAACAAGTTTTTAAAATGTTTACTGCTCCTGTGCTTTGAAGGCTAGTATTTTAAATTTCCTTTTCTCACTCCCACCCACCCAATCATTAAATCAGACCTGATGTTCCCCCAAAAGCACCTTAAGAATGTTCCATGGCGTACACATGCTCTTGCATGCACACAGATACATACACACACACATGCATACAATGAAAAGGAGGATGAGGTACAAGAGAAATCACAGTAACAGTCTTGAGCCATAATAACAGTACAGAGCTGTGAAGGACGACATAAATCACTTCTACTGCAAAAACCCATTTCATGGCATAAAATGTTTTTGTTGCTGTGATGTGGTATTTTCCAGAGGACATAGAGTATTTGAGTGACCCACTATGCACTTATCCAGTGAAATAATTACATAATTACTCAAGAAATGGGGTGTCCAGCACAAGGGTGAATTGAGAGAGGCAGGTAACCTGGAAGACATCAAAATAACCTAATTTTAGAGATGCTGAATTCGGTGACCTCGTGGGAAAGGAAATCCGTTTATGAGATCCCTATCAGGTAACTTCCTCCATTCCCACCCTACCACGACCGCCATTTTTCCTCTAGCTATATCCTACCCTGGAGTATTCAACAGAGGAGAAAGACCCTGTCTCAAAGTTCTCCCAGCACGAGTTTATTCTGCCGTGTCTATACAGTGGCTCCCAGGACAAGGCACAAGAAACTAATCTCTCCCTGAAACTAGTATGTGCACCAATCAACTTTCTATGTATTAGCCAAGGGACCATTAATCCCACCAGAATGCCCAGCTGGGACCACACCAGGCTGGCTCATAACCAATTTACCAACTTCAAACTCCTGCTGAATCCTGAAAGCTGAGCTCCCCTGCTAACCACTGCCACATGGTTCAGGAGAATGTGGTAGGGTGATCCCAAACAGAAACCACCTCCTCCCTGACCAAGAGGATCCCATCCTATCGCCTGAGTAAATATCCCAGGTGCTTTTATTTCTCTCTGAAGCTGCAAACCTAAGCCAGGTCCAGCTAATCCTCATGATACCTCTGGGTGAGCTATAAATCCCATTTAATTTCTCTGGGTTTCTTTGGAAAACAGGTCTGGTGCTTTGAGTTCTGCAATGAGCTCACTGCAATGAAGAAAAAAAGAACCAGTTCCCAGGAAAAGGAACCACATCTCTGAAGCAATGACTAAAAACGCACTACTAAGAAACAGTGTGAGGAGAGACACACGCTAACGTGACATTTTCACATGAGTGGTTTCCTAGTCTATTTGCTTGGCAGTTTTTCATTTTAACAGAGGAAGCAGAAATGTATGCATACATTCAAAAATATGTTAGTTTCTTCAGTGGCAGATTGGTGTGTGAATATTTTAACGCCAAAGGAAGATCCATCTTCAATACCAAAAAAAAAAGATTCCGGTGAAGAAAGGCCTTCAAAAATAGTTTGAGTTGTTGTCATTTGTTTATTCATCTACCTGGAGAGATGGTGGTAACCCCCACCTGAACTATTCTTAATAGGGAAAGATTCTTTGAGGATTTCGTTTTTCTAGTTTTGTGCCCAATGGTGCAGCTTTGATGCTATTTGCAAGGGTTACAGATGCAGCCTTGGCAATTACTAGGGATTAAATCTATGATCTTTATCTCAAGCATTCTGAAGAGTTAATCATCCAGAAGCAAGAGTTTAAAATATCTTGCATTACGTTGTAACAGTTTGCCTGTCATAGCCAGCACTTTGATTGTAAATTAAGAAACAGATAGTTGGTATGCCTCCACATAAAATAGAAGGGAATTACACACAAGCATTAAAACTTTGACTGAGGCATGGAAAATGCTTCAGAAGATGACTAGAAGCAGACTCTGAAACAGCCCCTGATGCCATTTCATTCCAAAGGCTTTGGAATATGAACTGCTCGATGGTACCGCACAACTTGTGTGCAATCTACCTCTATTCTGGGCAGGTCTGGGATGTCTGTAACTGACACGTCTGTAATTAACAACTGTCCCATCTTCATCTGCCTAGCCCATCTTTCCTAAAAGTATGGGAAAAGAGACTGTAGAATAACACGGGCCCAAGAAGCAAACCTCAAAGCCCGGAGGGGTGGGGGGAGAATCACTCTTCTAAGGCTGCACAGCTCACACAAAATATCCAGAAAGATGAAGACTTACAAGCTAAGACTGGGGAAATTATCTCACCTACCATCTATCTAGAAAACAGACGCTGGTGCCAGTTTGCTTCACAGAACTGACAGTATGCGAATAAGATCTCATGTTATAATCTAAAAAGGCAAAAAGCAATACAAAATTCAAAGACCAGAGATCTCCCAGCAGTCTACTCTTCAGTTGATTCTCAAGTCCTGTGCAAACACAAACATATATGGGTATGGTGAGGCTCAGGCTCTCAAACACGGCCAACTCCTCTGTTTGCAGACAGGCCAGGAAATGAGGTGTTCCATTTAACCAAATACTCTCATCATCGCACGTGACGTTACCAATGCCCAGAAAATTCACGTAAAATCAAACCACAGAAATATCCTTAATGTAAGTTAGCTTAAGCTAGTTAAGATTCGGTATGTTTGCACATTCTGGCCGTTAATGAAAACAGCAAAATGTGGGACATTTCTACTGTAGCCCATAGCTTGGGATAAATCACCTTTTAGTAAAAACGAAAATATAAATTCGCAAAAGAAAAAGGGGATCAGGGCACCTGTGTGGCTCAGTGGGTTAAGGCTTCTGCCTTCAGCTCAGGTCATGATCTCAGGGTCCTAGGACTGAGCCCCGCATCAGGGTTTCCGCTCAGCAGGGAGGCTGCGTCCCCCTCTCTCTCTGCCTGCCTCCCTGCCTACTTGTGATCTCTGTCAAATAAATAAAAAATTTTTTTTAAAAAAGGGATAAATCTGAGAGTCATCATTCACCTTATGATATGATTAGGGCTTTTTAAATTTTTTTAAGTCTCCTTTAAAAACCAAGGCTCTTAGTCTAAACGTAGGAGAGGTCCAAGAATTATTGAATTCACCATTCCCAAGAGCAGATTTCCTGATAAAGCAATGGTTCTGTCTTGAATAGAGTTTAGCTATGAAGGTACCTTTCTGAAATTATTTATTCCTCCTCCACTTATTATTCTTTAGTTAAAAGTAGAGTCAGGGGGTGCCTGGGTGGCTCAAAGCCTCTGCCTTCGGCTCGAGTCATGATCTCAAGGTCCTGGGATCGAGCCCCACATCAGGCTCTCTGCTCGGCGGGGAGCCTGCTTCCTCCTCTCTCTCTGCCTGCCTCTCTGCCTACTTGCGATCCCTCTCTCTCTGTCAAATAAATAAATGAAAATTAAAAAAAAAAGTAGAGTCGGGAATATCCCTAAAGGAAATAATTCCAGCATAATTCCACATTTTGTTGAAATTCTTTATATTCTAATTAAGTTCTTAATATTCCTTATTCTTATTAACATGGCTTCCTTGCCTTTCTTAGAAGAGTATTGTTTAATAGAAATATAATATTTGATTTTAAATTTTGATTTTTTTATAATATTTGATTTTAAATTTTGATTTTTTTATAATATTTGATTTTAAATTTTCTAATAGCTACATTAAAAACGTATGGAGAAGTAAAATTAATTTTAATAAATTTTATTTAAGATAATATAGTCAATCGCTTCTCGGCCTTTTGGCTAAGATCAAGTGTAAGATAATATAGTCAAAATAGTATGCTTTCAACATGTAACTAATGTAAAGGTGATTAAAGAGATATTTTAACTTTTTTCATGCTAGATTTTTGGAATCTGATCTGTATATTACATTAAATGTGCATCTCGGTTCAAACTAGCCACACTTCAAGGGGTCAGTGGCCATATGTGGCCATATGTGGCCGGTGGCTACCATATTGGACAATACAATCTTAATCACTGTTCCAGAAATTCAAAGATTCTCGCTCAATGTATGATCACAGTTTCTAACACTTGGAGCTATCTAAAAATCAAACAATCAGATTTAAAAAAGAATAAGAGCCCACTCTTGGGAGGGGTTGTGGCAGTCTGGGGAGCCCACGTGGGGTCTCACAGAGGAGACTGCCACACTGAGGGCTTCCCATGTGCCACGCTCTGTAACACTGTAGCAAAAATTGACTCTTTTAATACTCCCAACAACTCATGGAGGTTACTACTCTCACCATCTCCACTTACGGAGGAGGAGACGGAGGCACCGAGCCATTAAGCAACTATCCAAGAGGCACCGAGCTGTTAAGCAACTATCCAAGATTACCTAGGTAATAAGTGGCAGAGGCAGGACTGAAACTCAGGCAGCTTGGTCCACACTCACATTCATAGCCATCAACCCCGCTGCTTCTCCGTGCATTTATTTTTTAAATATGAGAATCAGTCATAAGACACATTGTTTTAGCTATTTCTCTCTTAACCTAGGTCAGGGATTTTCAACTTGTACTGGACGGTCGGAAGGACACGAGGACACAGGGTTGCAGATATCCATCCCCTCTGCAAAAGAACAGCTCCATTTTATACACTGAAGTGCCACCTAAAATCTCATTTGAAGATAAGAAAAGGGTGATGTCTATAAATCTAAACATGTTTTAACCATATTATCGGAATTCTAATTTTCTGAGCCTCTTCTCCTTAATAAGAGTTCCTGGGGGCACCTGGGGGGCTCAGTCAGTTAAGCAGGTTAAGCATCTGCCTTCGGCTCAGGTCATGATCTCAGGGTCCTGGGATTGAGCCCCACATCGGGCTCCCTGCTCAGTGTGGAGCCTGCTTCTCCCTCTCCCTCTGCCTGCCTCTCCCCTGGCTTGTGCTCTCTCACTCTCTCAAATAAATAAAATCCCCCCCCCAAAAAAAAAAAAGTTCCTAGCCAGCAATTCATACCTATTTTTTTTTCTCAACTTAAAACAATTAAAAAAAAATTTTTTTTAAGGAGTCCATTTTATTTTTTCTTGCCAGGACTATTGTTCAGTCCACCTAGCTAGCATCTCTGTCACTCCTGTCACCCCAATCCTCATTCTCTTTCTGCTATTTGGTATGTTTCCTAAACTGCAAGGTGTTTTTACAGGCTCCACCTTGAAATCCTCAGATGGCTTCCCATCTTACCGCAGCACTTTATTCTCCAAACGGCTCAAAGAGGATTTAACAGGAGGCTAAAATAATCATGAAACACTGAGTTCAACATCATTTTTTTTTTTAAAAAAATAGCACTTACGAGGGCGTCTCCCAAAGCGTTTCACCAAGGCTCCTTTTCTGCGGCCACAAAGGCAGCCCAGGGAACTCGAGCGGTGGAGTCAGCCCACCCGGGGTTTGAGGCAGCCTGCGCGGCCAGCAGGTCACCCTGTGCTGCGGTGTCCCCGTCTGCCCCATGGAGACAGCCAGAGGAGCCACCTCATGGAGTTCAGGGAGCTCGATGAACCGACACGGGGAGGGTGGCAGCGCATTCAAAGGTGGCGGTTATCTTAATTATTTTGGTGACACATTTTAGAAACAGAATGCAGTTGAAACTCCCCAGCCAGACACATCAAAGCGTTCAAAAGCGGACTCCTGCCTGCCTTTCGACACTCCTACCCGCCCTGCCGGGACCCCTCTGTGCGCACACACACGTGCGCGCACACACACACACACCAGTGCAAAATGAACTCTGCCCTTCCCTGAAAATTCCACATGCTTTCCTGTTTCTCGGCACAGGCTGTTCCCTTTGCTTTGTTCCTTGTTTGTCCTCGTCTCTCAACTCCAGGGGTTCTGGGAGCAGGGACCCGCTGCTGTCCGGTTTCCCGCAGGCCCTGATTGCCTTTGCGGACACTATGAGCCTGGCTGGGTCCTCTCGATGCCATCTGAAATGGCAGCACATCAGTCCGTTCAAAACCAGACTCGGCTCTCCAAAAGCCTGCCGTATGGGTCCGTGTCCTTACACGCTCGTCAAAACTCATAGAATACACACCACCGAGCGCGAACCCCCACGTAAACTACGGATCTGGGTGATGACGATGGGTTCACGTGGGTTCAGCCGACTGTAAGGTCTGGTCTGCCAGGGTGTGGGCGGGGGTATGGGCCTGGGGGAGCAGGACGTATACAGGATTCTCTTCTCCACTCAAGTGCATTACAAAGCTACAACGGCCCCTTCAGAAATCAAATCAATTTTTAAAATGATAAAGTGACAAACCACAAATGATAATTAATGTAGATCAAAAGTTAAATCAAAATTAATTTTCCTTTCCAAATGTACCACTAATATATATATATATATATATATATAATTTTTTTAAAGATTTTATTTACTTATTTGACAGAAAGACAGGGAGAGAAGGAACACAAAGCAGGGGGAGTGGGGGAAGCAGGCAGAGAGCCCGATGCAGGGCTCCATCCCAGGATCCTGGGATCATGACCTGAGCGGAAGGGAGACGCTTAACAACTGAGCCACCCAGGAGCCCCAATATAAAGCAATACAATACAATCTAGGATACATCTAGACTCCAGAACACTTCTAATGGCAAAGCCAAATAGCCACCATAATTTGGTTTCCAAGCCTTAATAAAGACTAAACATTTTGCTGTATTTTAGACAGATTTTCACTTTCTCCTCTCGAGCTCCATCAGCTCTGTTTGGAAAATGACCCGAATACAAAGAAAGTCAAGTGAGCAGAGCAGACCCTGTGTTCATCCCCTCCTCCTCCTGCTTGTGGGGGAAGCATTCCTCCTCGAGGTGCGTGTGTGCACATGGAGCACACAGTAGTGGACTGCTGATCTCACCCTGCGGTTGAGAGCCCCTGTAAGTACTGCCTCACAAACGGCTAGACCTTCGATGTCATCTGTCACTGAACAAAAGCACACAATTAAAAAAAGAAAGTAATTTGCTCTAACGTGGATGCGGCCATTTAGAGCGTGTCAAAATAAAGCCAGTGTCAACTGTCAACCCCACCTAAGCGTCAGAAGATCAATGACACCGAAACACACACCTGACCGTAGAATCTGGACTTCACCGCTTTATCCTTTGTGACAACACAGTCGCGGGCTAATCTGGGTTTGACCTTTGCCCTCTCACTGAGTGAAACAAAAGTCTGTTGAGAGTAATTATTACCCTACACGTCTCCAGACGACCTCCCCTTGCACCTTAGACTTAGGCAAGGATGCCTTCTTAGGCCGCAAGAACGGCACCTACTCTTCTGAATCCTCGCATCCACAAAAAATCTGATTCCCCATGCCCTGGATGGCCTTACTTGCTTTTCCACCTACGGAAGTCCTAGGCATCCTTCAAGTCCCCATTCAGAGAGTGAAGGCTCTGTTCCTCTTTCACTAAACATCCTCTCCCCCTCCCACGGCTGCCATGGTCAGTGGCACAGACCGTGTACTGCACAACTCTAAGGGGAGCTATTGCCTTTCAGGCCTGTCCCTGCACTGCCTTTTAGCACGGATCGCATTCAATGTTCACTTCACTTAAATGCTGGATTCCCCTACTCACCTGTGCATAGCTTGAAGACAAAATTATACCCTATTTATCTTCATTCATCAAGTCCTAAAACAGTATGGGGCACACTGGGTTGCTCAAGATTTTCTTCAATCAAAAAATTTTAAGACACTAAAATTGGGACAATTATAAATTATTAGATGCAACACTATGCATTTCCCATACTGAATCCCTTTTAATATTTACAACAGCCCCCATAAAATACATAAGGTGAGCATCATTATTCTGCTTTTATAGGTAAGAAAACAGATGCCCAGAGAAGGGCAGTAACTTTTGCAAGCACACCTAACTCCTAAGTGACAGAACTATAATTTGAACCCAAGTTCAAGATGGGAAAGACTAAGCTTACAGCTGCTCAAGGGCAAGCTGTAGTGTCTCCCAGTGCACGCAAAGAGCAGTTATCCTAAAGTGAGTTACTGAGAACACTCAAAAGTGGAACGATCTATAACTAAATTTTCGCAAGAAATTTAGACCAGTCTTCTGACCAACTCGCCTCCAGACTTAAGGCTTCTCCTTTATGCCCATGCATATATTTAAATAGGTATACCCAAATGTGCTACTGATAAGCAAAAAGGAACCAGCGATCAACCAGCACGGTCACCAAACTTCCCATGTTTTCCCGCTGGGTCGGCTACCAAGCTGCACCTATCTGTGGGATGAGGGAGTCTCCATCACAGGAAAATATACTTCAAAGGAAGCCCCGATCACCGAAACAAAAGCATAAACACCAAGACTGGCAGGAGACAGACGTGCTTGGGTGACACAGTCCCCCGGAGGACAGTAGCCGGCCTGCGGGGGACGACAAGGGGAGAGAAGACCTTCCCGGACCCCAATTCCCGTGTGCATGCAGCAAGAAGGTGGATCCAGACGGGTGGGCGGGACGACATCAAACCCCGGCACTTGCAGCAGGCCCCACCCCTCAAACCACCGCTCTGACGTGGCGGGCCACGTGGGCACAGGACCACCCCAGAGCTCCTCCTGGTCCTCAGATCTCAGGGGCTTGCAGTCCCTTTCATGCTGGTAACCACTGCATCACATCATCACACCCCCTACACACACACACACACACACAGACACACACACACACCCCGCCTGCCCCGTGGCTCTCAGGACACACCTGCCCGGAAGGGGTGGGGGGTTCTCACGAAAGCCTTGTCTCCCGAATGTCCCTAAGGCTGGAAAAAGTGGGGCGTGCTTGTTATAAAGGACGTACTGCCCTAGGAGTCTCATTCTGAAGCGCGATAACGTGACCACCCTCACGGTCAACCCCAGCTTCGCTTAAAGCCCAAAGTCTCACGGACGGCACCGAGAAAAGGAGGGTCATGAGGCATCTTGAAAGGAACAAAAAGCCCATTTTACAAGCGCCCACAAAAAGCCTCACTGGTCATGCTCCTTTTAAATACTTTTCCAATTTTGTCCTTTCTTTGAAGAGCAAAATATAGAAACAAACAAAAACTACAAGCAGCTGCATCCATCCCCTCTGTGGGCGTTTTCTCCTAGACGTGCAGCTGGGACCCACTCAACGGTCTGAAGGAGAGAGGAAGACTTGAGACACACCCCTCCCAAACGTCCTCATCGGCGGGAACAAAAGGGGAGCCGCCATGCCCTGAAAGCTCTGGGCGGGGTCCCTGCTTGGCAGGGCATCCGGGCGGAGGCTGAGATCCAGCCCATGGCACGGACAGCAGGGCCCTTCTACACCCGTGGCTGGGGCTGGAGAGCAGGGCAGGTGCCAAGGGCAGGCGGCCGGGCCCCTCAGTGAGTTCTAGCTCCGACCCCCGCCCTCCCGCTCTTACCTCCCGCAACTCCAGCCTCTGGGCCACCGCCTCCAGGCACTCCTGCCCGGTGCTCTCCACCGACAGCGTGCACTCGATCACATTGCTGTCCAGCAGGCGGATCCGCGTGACAAAGCAGTTCTTGCTCAGGACGTTGTAGCGCCGCGTCCGGCGGAGCTTCAGGCCGAAAGGCATGGCGATGTGGCCCCCCGATGCCGCCTTCCTCTCCTGGCGCCCACGCCCCTGGGACGGCCTCAGCAGCTTCGTGACTGGGTGATAAAACTACGGCACGTGCTCCTCCAGACGCCGAGAGGGGTGTCCATGCCCAGCGCGGCCCTCCGGGGAACCGCTGCAAACAGAAAAGCAGCAAGGTCATTAGCCGCGAGGGATGCTAGAGGTGCTGGGGCCCGTACTCCGCACGCGCAAGCACACAGCCCTGGACTGGGGAACATCCAGATTCGGGAACCAGCAAGTTCTGCTGCTCCCAGGTGTCTTGGCAGAGCCCATGCTCTTTACCTTACCTTTTGGGGGGGATCTGATAAAATCCACTCGACGGCTGAGGACACTGAGAGTGGGAAAGGTGAAAAGAACTCACCCAAGGATGCAGAGAGTGAAGGGCAAAGCCAGAATTCACACCACCGATGTCTATGCAATTTAAACTCACATGCCTTTTTCACTTTACCGTCCTGTCCACTCAGGAAAGCAGTAGGAGTGCAAACTGAGCACTGTTTAACTTCTAGACTATGTCATTCCGAACAACCCAATGGTGTAGATCTTACGATCCCCTTTTCACAAAAGAAAGAAGTGAGGTTTGCGGATTTCAGTGACTCGCTGATCCTGAACTTTGGATCTTATCTTGTTCCCCCTCCCTCTTTGCAACACTGCCTCCTTCTTTTCATTAACAGGTGTCTTTGTTTTTATTTTAATATTTATTCTGTTATTGGCTTTATCTTCTTATTTACTTTATACACTTAGGATGGAGGCTAGGAAACATTTTAAAAAGTTTCAAATACATGAATTGTTTTGTGCATTTAGTATCACAACTCTTGATGTTTTTCTTCACCAAACAGTTTGATGGGGGATCCACCCCACCATCATTTTGCTCTCTTACAAAACGCTTGATGCAAAAGCCTGGTCACCAAATTGCAGATAACTTAATTTACTAATAATGAGATGTACGGACAGCCTGATGTCCCACCAAAGGTGACTGACAACATGATTGCCATGGAGAACACAAGAATAAAATAACAACGAAAGTGGCTTTACCGGTCTACCTTGAACCAGTCACGCTCCCACTGGGAGCTCATTAATCGTATCTTCCAAAGAAGCCAGAAATGTCCAAAGAGCCTTTCTGTTCCACTTTCCCTTTTCTGTTAAGCTCAAAAGACCATCTCTTGCTCCTATGATTGAACTTAACTTGATTCCCTAACTCAAGCAAATTCAGCTCAGCCTGTCTTCACTCCCTTCATCCACAGAGTTACCTCTGAGCCTCTGGACACTTGGATGGGCAAATAAGAATAACTACTTAGAGAAATTCCTGAAGTAATAAATAAGATGGCTTTACTATTTAGAAACCACTCCCTGTCAGTACCCCAGGCCTCACCGAGGTTGTCAGGGCACAACCCTACAACACAGCAAAACACACTCCCCAGACTCCCTCGGCCAGTCTTTGATGCCTGCCCTTGGGCACATTCCTTAGCATGACATGTTTTATGATGGCTTAAAATACACATGCTAGGGACTGTGGCTTGGTAAAATCTATTAACGTTTCTAAATCACTTTGGGTTGGCAGAGTGTCATGTTTACCTCTAAGGGAGACCAACCTGACGATCTGATAGCTAGCTGCAGGAAAGACGATGTAAGGACCCACCCAAAAAAGCAAAAAAGAGAGAGCCCAAATTCAAATACAGAGCCCTTGAGAGTTGACTACTCACACATTCATCGCCTCATTTGTTGAAGCAAAGACACCAAGATTTAACTCGTATGTTAACCAGGGAGCCTCAAACAAAAATATTTGCTCTGTGGGCACAAGCCACATTTCTAATCCTGGGCCAGGTACTTTATATTTGGGTGTGTCCCACCTTAAACACCTATGAAAGAATGTGGCTGGCTGGGTACACGTTGATCCCAGCCACTATTAAAAGCAATCCCTACTGTATAATCTACAGGACGCCATCCAAAATGCACAGTTATTGAAATAAAAAGTAAACATACACAAAATGTAGAGATGATTCTAATTTTTATAATAAACGAGAATACGCAAAGTAATGGGAAAGAATGTAAGTTCACTGAACGGATGAACAGGGCTAGGTAGAGGTGATAGTATATAGAACTCTCTATAGTGTATACATTTCTAAACTGTTGTAACATTTTGCAATTGCCTTATATTATTTTAGCAAATAAAGAGTAGCATATTTTAAATATGTTAGATACTAAAAATGGTAGGTCAGAAGCAACATCTGACAATCTGGCAATAAATCTCCTAGAAAATACCTATTTTAAAGATTTTTAAAACTACTTAAATCTTCAATTTGTAAGAAACTTGCCAGGTAAGGTATCAAGAAAGAAGTTATAATAAAACTGGTCTGAAAAGTCAATGTCATGAAACAAACGTATTGAATGGGGAGTAGAAGGGGGACTCCTGAGTAAAAGAGACTTAGGACTTCTAAAAACAAAATGCAACGTGTGAACTTTAATCAAATCCAGGTTTAAAAAAATAGCTATAAAAGACATGAGACAATTAGGGAAATTTGAAGTAGGGAATAGAAATTCGATGACATTAATATATTATTGATTGGGTGCTTTGGTGGCTCAGTCAGTTGAGCGTTTGCCTTCAGCTCAGGTCATGATCCCAGGGTCCGGGGATCAAGTCTCACATTGGACTCCCTGGTCAGCTGGGAGCCTGCTTCCCCCTCTGCCTGCTGTTCCCCCTGCCGGTGCTCTCTGTCACATAAATAAATAAAATCTTAAATATATATATATTTAAGATTTATATGTGTGTGTGTGTATATATATATATACATAATCTGATCATTTTCTTCCATTTTTGATAGCAGAATTGTGCTTGTCTAACAGAATGCTTCAGGAGATGTCAATGGATACATCTGGGGTAAAAATGTCATTAACATCTGTAATTTACTCACAAATGGCTAAAAAAAAAAAAAAACCCAATATGTACATATATACGAATTCAGAGATGAACAAATATGACAAAACATTAATAAGAGTTGCTGAATCGAGATGGTGGGTGTACAGATATTCACTGCCCAATGTTCTTTCAGCTTTTCTGCGTACCTGAAATGTTCATAGTCAAAAGATTAAAAAAAAAAAAAAAAGGCAACCCTCAATGCCAATACTAAACCTAGTCCTTACCTCTCCATGGAAATGCAGCTGCCCCTTTCAGTAGATTTCTCTGATCCCTCCCATCAAAGTATTCTCTTTGTCTGAACTCCCACATCATCTCTGCGTATTTTAACATACCAATCCAACTTGTGTTAAAAGTATTAGCACGTTTGACTCTAAACTCCTCCAGAGCCAGAGACATGTTTTCTCCGTCTTTCACACCCACATCTTTCATCTAAATCAAAAGCTCATGGCATTTACACCCAGAACGTGTGTAGTAGCGCAGAAACCCTGGGAAGGGCTTCCAGGAGCTCCGTTAAGACACCCCTCACCTCTAGGATGGGCTCCACCTGAATGATTTCAAGTAAACAATCTCTGTGACACTGCTCTCTAACCACAGGGTTCAAGAAAATGACCTCTTCACACCTTTCAGTTCTACCATCTTAATTTCATCGAATTATCGGCCATGTTTAGCTCTCAAAGAATCCACAGCACACATCACGCGCCATCTTGTAACTATTTATACAGGCACAGAGTTCTTCGTTACGTGTAACCCAGCGCCTTCTGTATTTTAAGCCAAATACCTCTGCTTTGTCCTCGAAAGCCAGAGGGAGCGAGGATTAAGATACATCACCAGACGGTAGAGTGGATGTGAAATCTCTAACACGCAAGTCCTTGTTAAATAGTCTGGCTCTTGGCACCCTAACAACTTGGCCCATGCGGTTCTCGGGGCGTCCCGGTATTTACTGTGGCACACGAACAACATTATAAAACCTAGAACTAAGTGCCATATTCTCCTAAAAAGATCACATGTTTATGAGGCTTTCGATTTTCCTGATGAAACTGGGTTTTCAAAAGAGATCAGGGCGCCTGGGTGGCTCAGTTGTTTGAGCGATTGTCTTCGGCTCAGGTCATGATCCTGGAGCCTGGGGATCGAGTCCCACATCAGCCTCCCTGCTAGCATGGGGTCTGCTTCTCCCTTTGACCTTCCCTCCTCATGCTCCCTTGCTCTCATTCTCTCTCTCAAATAAATAAATAAAATCTTTTGGGGTGCCTGGGTGGCTCAGTGGGTTAAAGCCTCTGCCTTCGGCTCAGGTCATGGTCTCATGGCTCTGCTCAGCAGGGAGCCTGCTTCCCCTCCCCCCGCCTGCCTCTCTACTTGTGATCTCTCCCTGTCAAATAAATAAATAAGAATCTTAAAAAAAGAGAGAGAGAGATCAAATTAGAGGGTCATTATTCTACTTATGGTAAGATTTTTTTTTTAAATGGAAAGCTCCCTCACAAATAAAGTCACTTGAAAGACAGAGTTTTCTTTATCTACCTCTCAAGAACATACTCAGTAAATAATACCAAGCTGCAAAGGTTGCTGAGACCCATTCATGGAAGTTTAATGGAAGGGACTCTTTTTTGTTGTTGTTAATATAGATAGTAAAACCAACAGTGCTGACTTGTGATTTTTTTTTTCTAAGATCACAGGAACATATTCTAACTTCAAAACATCATCTGCTGATCCTCTTTTTCTAAGATGTGGCTTAGTGAGAAAGGCAGCATTGGATAAGAGTTAGACCCTAGCCCTAGTTCAATGAGAGTTGCTGAGACTAAGAAGCAAATGTGGGGCACCTGAGTGGCTCAGTTGGTTAAGCGTCTGCCTTCAGCTCAGGTCACGATCTCAGAGTCCTGGGATCGAGCCCCCCCCCCCCCCCCCCCCGTCAGCCTCCCTGCAAGGTGGAAAGCCTGTTTCTCCCTCTCTGGCCTCCCCTGCTTGTGTTCCTTCTCCCACTGTGTCTCTGTCAAATAAATAAATAAATTTCTAAAAAAAAAAAAGAAGAAGAAGCAAATGTGAAAAAACAAAAAATTACAGGGAAAGTGCCACCAACTCTGACCTCTCTGGTTCCCGGGGTCTTTGTGTCCATGGAGCAACTGGCAAGTGGACGTTAAAGGCTACCTAGATTAAGGACACCCACGCGACAGAAGGCGGGAGGTGCAGTAGAGCAGGGAGGTCCTCTCCAAGGACCAAAGTTTACTCGGAAACAAGCGGAACATGTGTAAACCTTCCTGCAAGAACCGGCCTGGGCAAACGCCCAGTGACTTAACCTCTCCCAGCCTCAGTTTACTCACCTGTGAAGATACTACCCACCCCACCAGCTTGTGAGAAGTCAATGAGAAAATGCATCCGTGGGTGGTACACATGTCCCCTTCCCATTCCCCCTCGTACAGGAAGCCAGGTTTGCTCACAGGCTAGCCGAGCAGCTGTGAAAAGAAGGGCTCAAGTACCTTACCACCTATAATAAATTTTTAAAAAAAGAGTAAAGCAAACAACACAGGGGTTGAACATGAAGGTATGACAAGCCCACAGGGAAACTGATCAAGTATAAAACATGAACCATGTATCTCGCAGCCCTCCACCTTGTAACCCCCCAGACGCTAACACCTGGAGCAGAAAGGAGCCAATCGTTAGAAGAAACACTCCCATAAAGAGCCCAACCTACGCGAGTAAGAAGGCTGTGGCCTTTTTTTTTTTTTTTGAATCTTCGTCAATGACATGTGTCTAGCACCTTGTATGAAGCAACTGTTCATTGTTTTCCCCCCGGTGGAAATTAATTCCAAATTGCTGTTGGTCTTACAATCCATATGGCTGTGTCTTTACAGCTGATGGCCCAGCACAGTGTCTCTCGCCCGAGACATGTGCCTGGATGGATCTTAGCTCCGCAAAGAGAATTTGGAAGGGAAGGATCTGCATCAGATTCAGATTTGTGGTCTCCTTTGGACGCAGAAGAAAGCTAAATAAATATTTGTCATGTTGATGAAAGAAAGAAGGAATCCTGAAGGAGTTGAGTTTCTGAGGCCCAGGGAGGGCAGGGGCCTCCAGGTGACGTCAAGTGACACTTGCGGAATTTGGAGCCGGAGATAGGTCTGACTTTTGGGGCCTGAGGAGAGGCTACACTGTGAGAAGAGGGATGAGAAGTTATTCAGCTCACTAGTGTTCTCTGGGGGGAAAGAAATGGACCCAGATTTCTAAAAGAACATTCCTACCACCCAAGTTTGCCTTTTCCAGCCCTTGATGCATCTTAGGTTGGGAGGTGGTCTCAGAGGCCAGAGAGATGCCACAGCCCATAGAAGCTCTTTGCAAAAACTACAATGGAATTACTGATGTGATAAGAATCCAATGTGTCCATGACTTCCAAAAGCAATTTGTAGAGATATTTGCTCTGTAAACATTTTAAAGGCCTTCTATAGAAGGCCTTCTATAGAACAGGCTACAGTAGGAGAAAACATACAGAAAAGCTTCAAAGTCACTTCCACAACCCATTTCTGACCAATCAGCTTCCTAAAAGATCTCATATGTAAGTTTCCATCTTTTAACTATCAGCTGTGGATTTACCTTCTCCTTTCTTTTTGCCCCCCAACCATATCAACAAAATACCTGCCACGTTGAAAACACAACATAAAGCCAGCTTTCTCATAACATAGAAAAAGTCAGTTGGCTGATCTAAAAAAATCTCACATATGATGGGTAAGAAGTGGACAGACCTTTCAGAATATCAACCAAATACAGCTTAATCCCCTTTCCTGAATTACCTGCATAGTCTTCAGGGGAAAGACAGAAAGTAAAATCCAAATCTTAAACACAGTCGTCCTTTTATTTCCCATGCTATCTTATGTATACTCGCCTTGCTTTTTTCCTAAGGGCGAGCTCTGAAATCACAAACACAAGCTAACTGCTGTTCAGCTGCATTCTGTATTTACTAACAGTCTCTGGAATTTTTCCAGCATTCCACATTATTACAACTCCCAAGCACACCTCACAGAACTATGTAACCCTGGTCTGGGTGTGAGAAAGGAAAAAATGATGCAATGAGTCCATCCTGTGTATAAACCTGCATGAGGCACAGCTCAGATTTGAAAAGTACTGCCATTTTTGTAAGAAGAGTTTTCAGAAGGGGTAGGAGGGCACAGGGCAAAAAAGGATGACAGAAGATGCCTTCTCTGATTCCCCCTTGAAGAAGAGCAGAGAGGAATGTAGCTCGTTCAGTGAAAAATCACACTGTCGGTTTCTTCTATAAATTTTCGTGCTACAGAATACCCAAAGCATAGCCATATTTCGAATTATGTTAAGCCATTTTACTTAACGTGGTACAAGGTTTAAAGCACCAGCCCCTGACTGTTAGTTGCTAAACAGCTAGAACAACAAAAGCAGAATGGTCCCGTTTTTAAATTCCTTCTTCTCCCTCCAGCTAACTCACTTGCAGACATCAAGTCGGGAGAGGGACAGAAATCTGTCCAAATCTGGAGCTGTATTTGAGGTTAGAACAAAGATTCCTGCTCTAGGACCCACTACAAGGGCACCTCGCCTCCACGAAAGGGGGCTCAACTACACACATGCCGCTGGGAACCAGGAAATGGGAGTCTGAATGTCCTTGTAGCCATCACATATCAAGAGTCCTTAATTCCAACAACAGGCACTTTTGCACAAGGAACAAAACCACCCTCGCAGTTCATTTACTCTAACTTCAGATACCTTTACATACCTTGCTTCTTAGCCCTTAGCAGATTTAAGAGAGATAAAAAAAAGTACGTTGGCAGGGAATAAAATGGCAATGAGGGAGGTGAACTATAAAAATAAGCATTCCACAGCATGGAAGACGGTGTTAAAGCACCCTGTAGTAAACAGGGACGACTAACATCCAGCAATATTTGGTTAAGAAGGCGATAACAAATAAACCTGTAAACAGTCCCATGCATGGGGGTTAAAAATAACAACAAAAAAAGTGGTTCTTGAGCGGTAAAGCTTCTGGAATCACTTTTTCCCCTAAGCAGTGGTTCTCTATTGATTATTCCTGCTCTAACACACAAAGCAAATCAGTTCTTCGGAGAATCAAAGGCTGCTTTTCCAACGGTATGTGGAAGGGGTAGGGTAGGGAGGGAGCAAAGCCTGAGGAGACAAGGAGTTTGAAAAAGCCCCCAAGTCATCATTGAAAAACACCACCTCTCCATTCCCTGCTTTGACCTTAAGTCTCTAGAGAGACATGATCTTCCTACAGGAAGGATCTCAAAACATGAACGTTTTCATTTTTTTACTTTACTGACAATTTTAAAGCATTCAAAGCACATCTTGAATATTTACAGATAAAATATATATCTAATAAAGAAATATCCATATATATTCATAGATAAAATAATATGTTGTCTGGAATTGGCTTAAAAATAACAGGGTGGGGGTCGGGGGGCACCTGGGTGGCTCAGTCAGTTAAGTATCTGACTCTTGATTTTGGCTCAGGTCATGATCTCAGGGTGGTGAGATCGAGCCCCGTATCAGGCTCTGTGCTGAGCGTGCAGTCTGCTTGATTCTCCACCCCTCTGACGCCACCCCACAACCCTGTGCCCATGGTCTCTCTCTCTTTCTCAAAATAAACAGGGTGGGGATTATGTGGGGCTACAGATAAAGCGGTATTGGCCGTAAGAGTTGGCAGTAGTTGTAGGTAGTAGACAAGGTCAGGGCTCATACCATTCCCTACAGTTATGTATGTGCTTGAAATTTTCCATATTAAAAAGTTAAGTTTTGGGACACCTGGGTGGCTCAGTCGGTTAAGCATCTGCCTTTGGCTCAGGCCATGATGCTGGGATCCTGGGATCAAGCCCCACATCGGGTGCCTTACTCAGCAGGGAGCCTGCTTCTCCCTCTGCCTGCTGTTCCCCCTGCTTGTGCTCGCACTCTCTCTCTCTCTGGCAAATAAATAAAATCTAAAAAAAATAGTTAAAAAAAAGAAGGATTTCTTAAATGGCATTTAATCAAACAATCTGGTAAAATAGAAAACAGTGCCCACCCTGCGGAGGTATGTTACAGAAAAAAGGGATCAGAATTCTCCCTCCATGCAAACCCCTCTTGCCCTTCCAAAAAAACTTGCATTTAACTACATCAAATTGACCGTAATCATTTTGCATTCCACTTTTAAAAGATGGCAAGAAAAATCCTTTTTATAGGTAAAGCTGACAAGTTGGATAAAATGCAAAGAACAATCAGGCAGAGGATAAGGGATTCTTTCTGTGCAACTTGCTTAATCAACTCTATCAGAGCACCTGACTTGGGCTCACTTGTGCGGTGAGCTTTCTCTGTCTATTCATGCCAGGAATGCTTTGTCCTCAGAGACTCCACCCTTCTTTGAGAGACCAAAGGATCAGCAACTCTCCAAATCCAGCTCAGTTTGCCCTCAGTGTCTATACCCTCGGTGATCTGCGTCATGGAACGTCACTGCTATTTACAGATAGGAAGCAGAATGGGAGAGTCCTGCGAATGTCAGAGCACTAAGAAGGCAATAATGAGCACCTCCATATTTTGGGCAGATACAAGGACTGAGGCATTCTGCTAAGCATTATCTCCAAAGGCCCTAGGAGATGGCTATTCCTAATGACCCATTTTAAGACTAGGGCACCAAGGCAGGAGAGGTTAAGACCCTGCCCAAGATCACACTGTTACTAATGGCACTATCTGACTCTGTGTTCTTACTCAGAGCTAAAATCATGCTATAAATACCCAGAAAGGGGGTAGGAAACGACCTGGGGATATAAAAATAACAATGACAATAGCTAACAACCACATTCTATAAGGAAGGCTTCACCATGCCACGTGCATGCGGGCTATCTGCTCGCCCAGAGTGGACTCTTTTCAGATATGGCGGAAATGCATCCTGAGCCCCAGATGTTCCATGCAGAGGGCATGGAAGCAGAATCAGGGTCCCAGCCTCCCATACCTCCGCCCCCCAACCCAGTGCCTCTTACCTAGACGACTCTCCTTCTATGGTTCTAGTCTGTGCCACACAGAGGGATAATCCTGGCCCGTCGCATACAACCTCTTCCAAAACCAATTTGAAAAACACAATCGCAAGAGCAACTGAAGTTTTCCAGCCTGTTCATATGACTCACTCATCCAAACAAAAGAAACTCGCTGAAGGTAAACATACCTCCAACTCACTTCACCCTCTTCCAGGATGTGCACCCTGGAGGGACAAAGCTGACCAAGAGGGGGGCTCTCTGTGAGAGGCTGTGACCAGTGGCCTCCCTCGTTAGCAAAGTTTTCCACACCTCCCTCTCCCGTTTCCTTCCTGCCCATGCCTGAGTTCCCTCAACTTCCCTCCCATGTCCAGGGCTTTCGGATGGGAGGACTCCCCCATGTCACTTCCTATCCAAACCGAAGCAGCAGCCACGCCTCTCTGCCAACTCTCTCCCCAAGTGCATGCAGCGCCCAGCTTCCCTGGGGACACTGCCGTTCCTGGCTTCTCTAGCCCCCCCAGGGAACCTCGCCCAGATGTGGTGGAGTGATTTCCCTGCATGAGCCACTTACAGGCTGCAGAACCATGACTCCAAGGCTGCCTCACTCTGTGCATTCGTGCTCTGGGGCACTCACGATGCCCGCCCCGCAAAGCTGGCGATCACCACCCTTAGTAACAGATCAAGTGCTGGCACAGTGCCAGGTACACGGTGCGCTCTACTCCTCTGTCCACAGTCCCTGTCCTTGCTGTTCCTGTCACTGAATACTGCAGGAAGCCCCTGGAAACCCAGACTGCCAAGTGTCACAAGAGTAAGGACTGCTTTCCAACAAGCCCACGGTCATCGAATTTGTAAAGGTAAGGCGAGTTCTCACAAGGAGACAAAATACGAGCGCAAAACAAGCAACCACAGGTCTCACGGACTGGGAACCATAAGAGGGATGCTCCATGGATTTCAGATACTGTGACCACTTCGGTGAGTCAGGAATACGAGCCAGCGGGTCCTAAAGCGTTCTAATGCAATCACTTCTCAGAGCCAAGAAGTTGAATCAGAGGGGAGAAAGAATGGAAACAGGTAGGAACTGGTGTCAGCTGTTACAGATTGCATAATTCCAACTGATGTAACCAAATGTTCATTACCGATGGGAGAAAACAAAGCTTCCAAACAGAGGCGGTCATGCCACAGGTTGGCATCTACATGCCAGGTAGAGGACCTGAAAACACGCGTGCACACGCACGCACGGGAAGGCTGTCACAATCGTCCTTTCTTCTCTCTGTCCCCTGCCCATGAGATAGATACACACACACATGCCCAGCCAAAGTGGGTACTTGGAAAAACTTATGGCGTATGAAGCAGCGCTCAGGAACATTACAAAGAAGAGGTGCCTGCTTCTAGCACAGTAACTCGGCTGGGGCAAAAACAATTTGTTAGCACACTAACATTCCGGTTACTGTTGGTGACCTCACAACTGAAAGTGGTCGGCTGCCTGCATCCCTGTTGAGCAAGCAGAGCCCTCAGAGACAAGACGCTACCTGCGGGACGGCTCTCCCCTCCGGAGGGGGACGCCTGCAGCCCTGTAGGGTGCGGGGCCAGGAAGAAACAGGAGGGCGAAGGTCAAGTGCTTCGGTTCTCAAGGTGGACTCTTAGCTCTTAAAAACTGAGAAATTTAAACATGTAGGATTTTTAACAAATGCATATCTGACAAATAGAGCAAACATTACACAGAGTAAACCAACTTCAAGAGGCTCCCTTTGCTCTCCTGATTTATACCTACGTTTCAGAATCTTAAAGATTTCCGATCTCCCTGGAAATAAACGCTGTCTACTGAAATCTTTGGACCTAAGCAAAAACATCCCTGGGGCAAGAAACACGTATCTGTTCTTTGACTAGACTGGGCAAGGCCAGGAACCAACAGTGCTTTCTCCAGCTTTTAGAACCCCAAATCCCTCTGCACTATAATTAAGGCATACTCTAACTCAGCAATGCCACTTTGGGGAAACGAAAACAATGAATCCTAAGGATTATGTAGAAGGATGGTGCAGTAAACACTGTCTGTAGTAGAAGGTGGGGGACTAAAAACACTCTATCTGCAACAGAGGTATGACCAAATTAATCCTGGCATGGCCACATTATTTGGGTATTATTATGCAGTTATCAAAAATTAGCTAAATCTGAATCAATGAACTCAGAGCAACACCTATTAAAAATTCTATACCTACTGGCTCGTTGCAAAAGTTGCAGAGTAATACATAAGGCAAAAGCAAAGCAGAGCTAGTCATTGTGTGGCTGTTTATGTCCACACAAGCTTAGAGAAAGGTGTCGAACGTGTCCGTCCTCGGAGGGATAAAAGGGGAGGCAGAACATCTATTCTGCCTTTATTCACTCTTTGGAGTATTAATGTTGTGTTAAACCAAAAAACCCACTATGTTAAATACTGCGTCTCCTGGGGCGCCTGGGTGGCTCCGTGATGAAGTGTTTGTTTGCCTTTGGCTCAGGTCCTGGTCTCAAGCCCAGAGTCCCTCAGAGTCCAGCTCCCTGGTCAGCGGGGAGTCCGCCTCTCCCTCTCCCTCTGCCCCTCCGTCCCCTTGTGCACGGGCATGCACGCATGCTCTCTCTCAAAGAAGATCTTTAAAAATAAAACTATAAATAAATAAATACTACCTCTCCTAAATACTAGCTATAAAAAAATCGGGGAGAAGTCTTCCTTCAGGAGTACGAGTCTATCAGGCGAATTTACCACGTCAGCTATAATATCATCTGAGTGATTACCACATGCCATAATTGAACTAGACGTCGACAGGCACTGTACCGTCCGGCCCCCTCCTCCCCCGGTGCCAGCTTACAGCCGAGGAAACTGGAACTACAGAACCCGGTCAAAGTTCCAAAGCCAGCAGGTGGCAGAGACGGGCTCCAAAGCTCAGTCTTCACAATCAGATTACACATACAGTAAGATGCACCTTGACCATATATGCTCCCCTCACAAATAACAATACTTAGAACAGTCTCATTAACCACGTGGCTTTTAGCACCATATAAATCATACCTTGACTAAAGAGTGAAAGCAAAAAAAAAAAAAAAAAATCACTTGGGATCAAACATTCCTTTTCAAAATTGGAATTAAAACCATTTAAATCCTGGGACTTCCAATGAGTTTTCCTTCTTTTGAATTATTAGGCCTAGATAGGCCATTCTTTTTCTACTTTAAAATTTTTAATCATCTTTAATCCTTCCCGATTATAAATGCATCATAAAAAATTGAAAATTGTAGGAAACTAGGAGGGAAAAACAAAAATAACCCAAGATGTCACCACCCCAACAGGATCAATTTCAAACTTTTGCATACTTTATCCCATTCTTTTAATTAAGTATATTTTAAATCTGTTGACATAGTTGGGACTTACTACATCATTTGGTATCTTTCATTCTTTCTGATTACTACTAATTATTTTCCCTTATTGTTTCTGAAAAACTTACTGAAAGTTAGTTCAATAAGTAAAACTTACTGAAAGTTGTTCAAAAACAAGTTTAAACTGTTACATAATATTCCACAATAAGGATCAATGTATATTGTTGAAATGTTGGGTTGGTTCTGATTTTTTGTGATTGTTCAAAATGATCTGCCTATACCTCTGAGTCTTTCTTTCGGGTAGATTCCTTTTTTTAAGATTGATTGATTGATTGATCTATCTATCTATTTATTTATTTGAGACAGAGAGAGCGAGAGCGAGCGAGCAGGGGAGGGGGTGAGGCAGAGGGAGAAGCAGAGTCACAACTAAGCAAGGAAGCCTGACATGGGGCTTGATCCCAGGACCCCTGACTCACAAGGCTGGATCCCAGGACCTTGGGATCATGACCTGAGCCGAAGGCAGATACGTAACCATCTGAACCACACAGGCGCCCCTCTAGGGTAGATTCTTAAGGAAGAGAGTTATAAGTCCAAAGCTGTATGTTTTTAGAAGTCTCTTACTGATGCCCCTAAACTGATTCCCAAAGCACTGTCAAATGCTTAAACTCTGATAAATTGCTGTGATTTCCATTTCTTTACCTGCAAAATGATTGAAATAATGTGTTTTCTCAAGTGCTTCAATGCATAGCCGCATAACACAGAACAGAAAGGAATCAAACTTCAGCATCAAAAGCACTAAGATCAGGTTACGGCTTTCTTTTCTCTCCCTGGGTTACATTAAGCATGGCTCCTCAGCAAGGCAGAAGAGCTTTCATAGAGGAAAATTTCAACCCAAAAAGGACATATCAAAGTCCCAAGGTGAGAGCAGGTCTGGGCGGCAGACCGTCTCCCCAAATCCAGCCTGCAATAAATAGGATCCCTTCTCTGATTAGCTACAGCACTGTCATAGCACCACAACTTTAGAGGCAGCAATCTGAAGGGAGCTTTTAAGAAATACAATGTGGTGTCCTCCATCAAGTGGTAACTATGGAGATTACTTGGCCTGCACATCAAATGACTGTACTTCCTTATTTTTTGAGGAAAAACTATTATTCACTCAGCACAGACTACTGATTGTGGGAAATCCCAAAGAACGAGTAAAGACACCCTCCCTGCCTACTAAGCAGTAGGAAATGCCAGGTGAAGATAAAAACAGAGCAGAACACAGGCTGGGCAGCTGGGAAGAGAGGAGCCCAGACACAGGCAAGGATGAGCAAGAAACAAGGAGTGGATGAGAATGCCCACCAACCACCTGGAGACCGCTCTCTGGTTCGGGATAATCCACAAAAGGTAGGAGGGCAGATGGCAAAGGCATATAGCTCAAGAAGAAAAAAGAAGAGCATCCAATATGGAGAGATTCTGACTGAGATTATGTCAAAGCTCATTTTGTACTATATAAATGCAGTATTTGAAGCAAGAGCAATGGGGAGCCCAAACAAATTCAGCACAGAGCAAGAATAAAAATTAAAATATTCTATTCATCCTGCAAGTACACATGATTTTTTTAAATTGTCCCATTGAAGCCAACACTGGAGGCATAGTCCTCAAGAGCACAGCTGTATGGAAGTCAGACTGTAAATGAGATAAATGAGGATTCTGACCTAGCAACTAGTGAGTAGTGAAGGCAAGTAGTGAAGAGTGAAGATTTCATTCTATTACCAGTGCCTGGATCCTCTCAAGGGAGAATGAACTAATTTGGGGGGAAAAAATAAAGTAATGGTGGGAATCCCTTCTATACTAAGTTAGAACTTTTAGAAACACATCAAAGGGGGGCACTTGGTGGCTCAGTCGGCTGAGTGTCTGATCTTGGTTTCAGCTCAGGTCATCATCTCATCGGTTGTGAAATCGAGCCCTGGGTCGGGACCCATGCTCAGCACAGAGTCTGCTTGAGACTCTCTGTCTCTGCCCCTCCCCCACCCGTGTTTGCAGACTCTCTCTGATAAATAAATAAAATCTATATTTAAAAAAAAAAAAACCACATCAAAGCAAAATTATTCAGGATGCCTGGTGGCTCAGTCGGTTAAGCATCTGCCTTCAGCTCAGGTCGTGATCCTGAGGTCCTGGCATGGAGTCCTGCATCGGGCTCAGTGGGGAGCCTGCTTCTCCCTCTGCCTCTGTGTCTCTCATGAAAACAAAATAAAATCTTAAAAAAAAAAAGAAAAAAAAAAAAGCAACATTATTCAAGCTGGCCATGCTTTTAAGGTTTATCCCAGTAACAATCTTTCAACCATATTGAAATTTCTTCTTTGTAAAATATACGGATATCTCTAGTGATAATTTTATCTTTTTTCTCCTCAAAGTCTTTCATCCTGAAAAGGGCAACTGGGAACCATCATCTCCTATCACACTTTCATATATTTAACATTCTTATTACAACACTCACTGCCTCAGATTCTCCGACGTAAATATCCCTACCTTGCTTATCTTCTCTTTTGAGGTACTAGTTCATGGCCGTGTAATCATTTCTGTGGTTCCTTAGTCACTCTAAATCCTTCTTGCTTTCTCTTCCTTGAAGAACTGAAATGAGGTAAATTACGTTTACAACTTAACTCCTGGGGATGGACTTATTTCAGAGTACACATGTTGGATCTGCCTGTGAAATGTTCACTTGAACAAAAAGATCACTTCCTAGAGAAGACCAAAACAAAATCTAACCACGTTCTCATTTGTATCAGATAATGAAGAAGAACGTGACAAAGGAAAAATGGAGTATGAAGTGGGTGTGGAATATCTAGGCTTAATTCCTTGCTCTGTCTGGGTACTTGAATCCAGTCAATAACTAGAAAGAGCTAGAAGTTGGGAGACAACTGGGTTTAAGTGGCAAAACGAAGAAGTTTCCCAGTTGAAAAATCACTTCAAATCATGGAGGGGAACACAACACAAATGATACAAGCTCCATGTTTGATGAAACAAGGGGGAATTTCAGAAAACCCCGCACACACACACACACACAAAAAATACAGAAGGGAAGAATCTGGGAGAGTAAGCTAGACGGGCCTTCTGGAAGCTTAACTTTGAAAGGCATAGGGTACCAGGTGTTTTGTGAAGTATGGAGGCTGTGAGTTGGGAAGGATTTGAAAGTCAGGGAATTGTCTGAATGTCGTTATAAGGAGGTGCTACTCCTCCCAGTCCAGATGGCACAGGAAGTCAGAGGGCTCCAGGAGAGAAAGAAGGGGGCAGGGTGAAATATTCTGATGAGACCGGCTCACGTGGAAAGTTGTGTAAGAGGAGTTCCTTAAAGCAGCTGTGTGGGAGGTGTGTGGGTGTGTGGGAAGACAGTCAGATGTTTAAAGAAAACCAAGCAAATGCAAAGGTGAAGCATTTACAAACTCAAGAAAAAACAAAAATGTGTCCAAGAAAGAAAACCCCAATCTAAACACCACACTTGGCTAAGCTGTAAACATGACCTACATATTTATACTGAACAGAAAGCACTGAACTGAATCTAACCAGAGTATTACAGAGACGATTCTGGAATGACGGTGGCAAGGAGGACGGGGTACAAATGAGCTGAGGTCCTTCCCTGCCACTGCCACCACCATCATCCTGGCTAACAATGGGGAGCACTTAGCAGGCTTGATGGTTCTCCCGCTGACCTCCTACGTGGCTGTGAGTCTCTCCCAGGAGGTGGCCACAAAACAGAAAGGATCTCAAAGCCTCCCAGACGAGCAAAGAGGGATGTTTCTCTAGCAAGGAAAGCCTCCTGTGAATGCCCAGCAGTCAGCCTTTGGCACTCTTTCAGCAAGGACAGGAGGAGCATCCCGCCCAACCTCAGGAAGTCTATGGTAACTGCCAGAAGCAAGTCCTCATTAGACAAGATGAATAAAGAAGGGCCAGCGGACAGTGAGCTGGGAAAAGTGGACCTGAAGGGAACGGACCCTGCCCTACAACTGCCCACCTCCACCACCCAAATAATACAGAAGGTTCATCTCAACGCAAGCACAGACAGTTTTGGTACTGAGCCTACAGCCATGAAGAGCGGGGCTGAAGACATCAAGCCTTTCATATGCACGTGGTGATCCCCTGAGCACAGACACCCCCAGACGCTGGAACCACTGAAAGCAGTATTACTGAGAGGGTCGATGTTACGGTCACTAACTGTTCAGGACCAAAGCCATGCCCTGATTTTACCAGCAATTCAAAAGTTTGGAATTAAATTTAATTTCATTAAATCAAAATTTTCCTAGTATTTATTCTTGCAATGTTTTTTTAATTTCAGCTTTATTGGAGTATAACTGCATATAAAATTGTAAGAGATTTAAAGTGAATGCCATGATTTGAAATACAAATATATTGTGAAAAGATTGATATATTGTATATATTAATTATATACATATATGTTTATATATGTATATATATAATGACTATGACTCCAATGACTATGGCTCCGGTGTTGGCTTCAAAGGAATTTTAATTTAAATCCATGGATGTTGTATATATTAATTATATTTTGTGTTATATATTATGAAGATTCTAGAATCATCATCTCACTAATAATCTGGTTAGATTCAGTTCAGTGCTTTCTGTTCAATATAAATACGTAAGTAATGTTTATAGCTTAGCCAAGGGTGGTGTTTAGATTGGGTTTTCTTTCTTGAATACATGTTCGTATTAAAATGAAAAATCTGGATCTTGATTTTTTTTTTTTTTTTTTGGTATTGAAATTAGAGTTACCATTTCTGGAGCATCTCCTCCATACTGAACTCTGTACATTCTAGTACTCACATCATCAACCCTGTGGTAGCCACTATACCCATTTTACAGACGAGTCAACTGAAGCTTACAGAGTTTAACTCACCTAAGAAACATACTAGCTGGTGATGGAATTCACGGTCTCAGTTAGGCTACATAGTCTCCCATCTTCCATAATACCTTGAAGGAGTCTTTCTTAGGACTCTTCTGCCGAGTCTGGAGGGTTCCAGGGAAGTCAATCTCTGTTGATGGAAATCTAACTTCGAGCTCGTGACCGACTGACAGTGTTGTATACAACTAGTTTTAACCATGTTAGAAAAATAGAATTTTTGAAGACCTGGGGTTAGGACAATGGGAACGAAGTTGCTGGGTGACCCCAGCGTCAGAAGAAAAAGCAAGAATTGAGATTAGAAGGAGTGGAGAGGGAGGCGCCCCAGTCTTCACCCACTCGAGCCCAGTGTTCACTCTAGACATATGCCTGCCGCTTAGCATACTGTTTCTCCTCTGTTTCAAAGACAAAAACGATCTCCCATGGATCCTCACATTCGTCCCCAAGGTGAACGGAGGCCCATCCTGATTCTGTAGTGTTAAAAAAATAAGCCAAAATGTGGGAAAGGTCTCAGATATTTACACGACAAACTGGCACAGCCCAAGGTTTAACTTCGGCACTTCTCAGGAAATCTGGAAAAGCTGACCCACTGTCACCCAGAGGCACCAACCTTCTACCTATTTGTATTAATCTGTACACTTCAGTCAAATTCTCCAAAGCACCTTTTCATTCCACCAACCGCATAATAAATGCCAGATAAACATGTAAGGTGATGAATGTGTTGATTAATTAAATTGGGGGCGGGGAGTGTTAATCTTTTCTCAATATATACGCATACCAAATCACAGCATTCACTTTAAATATCTTATGATTTTATATGCAGTTATACTCCAACAAAGCTGAATTTTTTAAAAAAAATTAGAAGAATAGGGGTGCTTAGGTGGCTCAGTGGGTTAAGCCTCTGCCTCTGCTCAGGTTATGATCTTGGGGTCCTGGGATCGAGCCCCGCATCGGGCTCTCTGCTAAGCAGGGAGCCTGCTTCCCCCTTTCCCTCTGCCTGCCTTTCTGCCTACTTGTGATCTCTTTCTCTCTGTCAAATAAATAAAATCTTTAAAAAAAAATTAGAAGAATAGGGGCGCCTGGGTGGCTCAATGGTTTGGGCCTCTGCCTTCGGCTTGGGTCATGATCTCAGAGTCCTGGGATCGAGCCCCGCATCAGGCTCTCTGCTCGGCGGGGAGACTGCTTCTTCCACTATCTGCCTGCCTTTCTGCCTACTTGTGATCTCTGTCAAATAAATAAATAAAATCTTTTAAAAAAAAATTAGAAGAATACCAGGAAAAAAACAAAGGCTTCTTTATTTTCCTGCGTAAGTGCAGGTGTGAACACAAACTGTGCTCCTTGCGAGCCAGTTCCGGTATGAAAACAAATTCAAGTCATGTCACTGATTCCTGGACGGTTCACCTATGAGCAAAGAAAGGAAAGGAAAGGAAGGAGGAGCCAGGGAACAACTTACTGACAGTCTCAAAAATTAGCCAGACTAGAATTAAGGAAAGTGAATCAAAGACTCCTAAATCCAAGTATAAGAGCAACAAGGGAAAAGAGCTTAATCAATTTATGCTTTGCAAATAACATATGAAAAGATCTGAACGCATCCTGACACCAGTTAACATGCTCACAGTGACTTAACCCTCAGCCAGCAGCATGGAGGGGGCTCCCCCCAACAGGCTCCAGAAGGGGAGGCAGGTGCCATCAGTAGGATCCACAGAAACGGAGGCATCTGAGAGAGGGTGGGGGGTAGGCATTGCTGGATGGCTTGCCTGGTCCGTCACACCTCCCATAATCCCATCATGGTAACAAGAGCAAAGAGCTGGGACCTCAAGTCTATGCCCTAAAGGACTGTACCCACTCAGCACAAAGACCTCGCCGTAACAACATCACACTAACGAAGGGCACGAGCGGAGGGAGCGACAGCTGTGGATACACCGTGTGGTGTAAGCCTACCTTCTAAAGAGAAAAGCATTTTACCCAAGCTTGAATTTTGTACTGACCGCAGGCAATCCTCCCACTTAGGAGCCAAGAAAAGCACCTGAAAGTTAAATGTGTTTCCCCTTGTTAGATTTAAGATTTTATTTCAGGACAATGACCTAACCCACATTTTTAAAAGAAATGCATTACTGCAAATATTTATCAAGGACCTACTCCATACCAGGCACTAGGCTAGAAAGTAGGGGTAAAACTATTTTAGAAGAGACACAGCTGTGTGGTCCTCACTGAGCTCACCCACTGTAAGACAACTTAATTCAAACACAACTGTCCACACAGAAGCGCCAAGGAACTGAAATTAAGCAGGGCGGTGTTATCACTGGGCATATAACAATCACCAAATAATGCGCTGGCACAAGTCTTCTCTCTGTTCCCAACGATATCTGCCTTCCTGGAACTATCAAATACCGGAACATTAAGGAATACCACCAACTTGCACGCACTCATTTCTCCTGGGCAATGACGACGTGTCAGACAGGGTAGATACGAAGAGTCCAATATGGTTCTTGTCCTCAGAAGCTCATAAACTAATGAGGATGAATTTTTGAGAATCAGAGGGCAAATGGGCTTCTCTGGAAAGAGGTTTGACAGCTGTGTTTAAAAAGTTTTTTTGCAAAACTGACACAAAGTAATCTTATTGGTTTTTTCTCCTTATGAAGTCCCTATAACGAGCACAGACCTCGGAACAGACTCTTGACCTCTCTGCTCTGCTGAAATGCACTTCATCCAAATGAGCTCGCTGACACTTCTCAAAATGTGAAATTCAGTCTATCCTCCCACGACAGCGTTCAAAGACTTCAGGATTTTCTCTAGTGTCTGCCGTGGCTAAGGCAGCTTCTAAAGATTCAATATAGTAGTGTGAGGGAGGTCCTTTAAGATGGGCTCCTTGTCTGCCTAAATAATGAGGAAGAGGAGGGAGAGGATGCTGATAACGATGATGGAGATGAATAACGGCGTCTTCAATGTCTTGAGCGTTTGCTCCGCGTCAAGCACTGTGACGCTTACCGCCCTACGAGAGAGGCATATTATTTATCCCCACTGTGCAGACGAGGGAGCAGAGGACTGAAGAGACTGGGCTCGAGAACACAAAGCCACAAGCCCAAACGCTTACCCATCGCACGCGGCCTCCCTCAGCCGCCCCTCCCTCGCGCGCACCCAAGGCCTGGTGCCGTCTCCATCCTCCATGCCGTTAAGTGCTATTCCCTCTGAGGTCTTCCTTTCCGGTCTGCACCCAGTTGACTCCTCCTTGTCTTTCAGAGCTCATTCGGAGTCACCTTTCAAGGCAATCTGCCCAGATGCCCCCTCTAAAATCTGATGCCTCCTCTCGGGATCGGCTCCGCACAGCACTGTCCCATTACGGCCACTCTGAGCTGCTCGAGGCCATGGGCCTTTCGGGTTCAGCTCTGCAGCCCCGCGGCCCGGTGAGAGCACGTACGCGTGGCAGGCAGCAAATCAGCTGTGTGGACTGTTGAACAAATGAACGAGGAAAGAGAATGGAGGCTAAGGGCTTCTTCCGGGATGATCTCTGGAACCAGAAATCCCTGAATTCAAGTCCTGATTCCATTTCTTACTGACCTGACCAGTTCACTTGCCTTTCCAAGCCTCAGCGTCTCCCCTATAGAATGAAGGCTGTCAAGTGCCACTAGCCCAGAAGGCTGTCCCGAGGGTTCTGATTCGGCAGCTTGGCTCAGGAAGTGGCACGGAGCACGCGCTCGATCAATGTTAGTCATTAGTAGGAAAGTACAGGCCAAAACCCAGCCCTCTAGTAATTACAAACTTTGCCCTCAATAGTCGGCTTCTCTCTCCCCTCCAATCTCAAGGCTCTGAGCAAATACAAAGTCATCCCTCTCATGATGTGGCTGAGGGGGGACGAAGGCTCATTTCCACAACCAAACCAGGTCCCTTCAGATCTAAACATCTAAAGATCTCTTAGGGTGGGGCGCCTAGGTGGCCCGGTCAGTTGGACGGCAGGCTCTTGGTTTAGGCTCAGGTCATGATCTTGGGGGTCCTGGGATGGAGTCTCTCGTTGGACTCCCCTCTGCTCCCTCCCCCTGCACAGCCTCCCTCTCTCTCTCTCTCTCTCTTTCTCTCATTCTCTCGAATAAATAAAATCTTAAAAAAAAAGAGAGAAAAAAACACATAACCTTGAATTTAACCTTTTCTCCCAAGACAAGCATTTCCTTGGAAACTGAGAACCTAGCTCCGAATACAGCAGTTGCTTGTATAACATTTACCTTTGACAGAGCGCTATCAGTAACTGTAGCATGTGCATCACTAAGTCATAGTTTAAAATTCCAGTCATTTTATGCCATAGTTTCAAACCATCCTTGGCTATATGTTAGCCAACGGAAGCATTTCCCATTGTGTATATATATATACACACATTACAGCACCATGAAAGATGTAAGAATTCAGTTACACTTACTCTACTTTAAAAAATGTACTTTACTTCATATGGTTTAACTCCATATTCAGTGGCTTAGGAATGATTTGTTTTTAAAATTACATTTTCCTGGGATGCCTGAGTGGCTCAGTTGGTTAAGCATCTGCCTTCAGCTCAGGTCATGATCTCAGCGTCCTGGGATCGAGCCCTGCATTGGGTTCCCTGGTCAGCGGGGAGCCTGCTTCTCCTTCTGCCTGCTGTTCCCCCTGCTTGCTCCCTCCCTCTCTCTCTCCCTGACAAATAATATAAATAAGTAAGATCTTTTTAAAAATTACTAAAAAAACAAAATTACATTTTCCTTAATAGGTTTGTAAAATCTACAGATCTCATTATAATCATGTAGGGCCAAGAGCTGAATGGTCAAAAAAATCTGCAGTGCCTCAAAGGGAGTCCAAATAAGAAATAACGTGCCATTAATCTGCTCTAGGAAAAACTGCTTTTGGACAAGACTGCAGCTGTCAAATTCAGATGGGGCAGGCTTTTTTGAAATAGTCACCATTTGCTATTTTAATATATTTTTTCACACCCACAGATAAGCAACACTTCATGTTTCTTTTCTAAACATAAAAATAAAACTCTCCTGGCATTCTTGGTCCTGAGCTTATAATGTACTCAGTAACTTTCCATTTTACTTTTGTGTGCACAGATTGAGAAAAGTACTTCGGTCCTTAACAAAAATATTTATGCTCTGAAGTATTTATTGCTTCCACATAACTAGATCCCAGAGAACAGATGAGAAAGGTATCCAAGAGGAAATGGGGAATAATAGCAGGCAAAGTGTTCTAGAGCCGAAGGTCAAACCACGGATCACACTTTATAACTGTAACAGGATAGGGCTGCAAACAGAGCAAGGCTCAGCCCAGCCCAGCCCCTCAAGGCAAGGAATTCTCACTCCGGTGAACACTGACCATATGCATGATCAACACAGACACACTGGAATCCCTCAGGGAAAATGAGTTACTATTACCTGCCCTGCGTCCAAAACTTCAAATGCATTAGCAAATCACTGGTTTTCTGTTTCTTTTCTTTTTTTTTTTTTTAAGCAACACCTTTATTTTCAAATAAAACATTACAGATAAAAGCAGAACTGACTTCCTGAGACCTGCATACCCTCTGGGATTCCCCCTTCCCCAGCCCCACGGCCTCGGACTTCCAAAGTGACCAGGAAACACTATTTGAAAAGATAAACTAAAGGAGAACTGGAGAAAGATTTGTAAATCCTCAAGAAAAAAATTTATCTGGAACATGTAACTTACCAACATTCGATTTTAACTTGATTATTATATGCAACTGCTCTGTTAAGTCACAAGAATCCTACACAAAAATATGGCAATTTCCATGATTAAACTAGAGAGGGAAAGGAATAGAATTCAGCCATCCGATCAATCTAGTTCAGTCTAAATGCAAGAGAACAAAATTATAAAAGCTCCGCAAGAAAATACATTATAAATGCGAAAGTAGGGAAGTCTTTCCTAAAATCTCAAACTCTGAAACTGTATCAGATTTTGTTACATCATTTAAAAGTGCTATATGACTAAAGACAACATAAAGCAGGTGACAAAATAACCACCTGGGAGAAAAACCTTGCAACATATGTAACACACAAAAATTAGTATGAAAGAAATGCCAAAAACCAGTAAGAAACTAGAAAAACAGACCATTTACAGCTGGAAGAAACAGGGCTAAGAAGCATATGAAGACATTCAACCCCACTATCAGGAAAATGTAAATTAAACACACAGAAGAGGCCATTTTTAAAAAACTCTCAAGTTGCAAAACAAACAAACCAAAGAGACTGATCATTTTCAGTGCTAATGATATAGAAGTGTTATTTATTGGAATATACACAGTAAGACTTTGGAAAAGGAAATCGGGCATCACTCGTGAAAACTTAGGTGTGCATGACATTTAACCAAGTATTTCCACTTCTAGGAATCTGTTCACAAAATTCTACATGCATCAATTTTAAAAAAAATGTTCATCTTGGCATTCTTTATAATCGGGAAAGCTAGATACACTAGAGTGCACACGTTGAGAAGAATGCAGACCAGCACATACTCACAAAATGGGGCTGACGTGTATCTCTAACGGCAAAAGCAAGTTCAGCATCATGCGTGGTCTAGCTTTGCTTCAAATTTGTGTTTAAGAACTTTCTTTACATTTTATATTACCTATGTACATGCCGAGGAAAAGTTCTGAGAGGGCACACCCAATCATTAGCTGTTGGTAGGGTGAAAAGGGAGAATATAAAACTACATCAGGGGCACTGGGTGGCTCAGTCAGTTAAGCGACCAACTCTTGGTTTTGGCTCAGGTCCTGACCTCAGGGTGGTGAGAAAGAGCCCTGAGCCCTTGGCATGGAGTAGGCTTAAGATTCACTCTCCCTCTCCGTCCCCTCTGCCCCTCCCCTCTGTTCTTGCATGTGTGCGTGCATTCTCTCTCTCTCTCTCTCTCAAATAAATAAAATCTTAAAAAAAACAAAAACAAAAAAAACACACATAAAAACCTCCCAGCATGTTCCTCCCAATTTAATTTCTCACACACATGGACAAAAGAATCGATGGAGTAATTACATATGGGTGACAGGATTCTAGGTGACTTTGATCTGGTGCTTTATAAAATTTTCCTCTATTTCTTACATTTTCTGTAATGATCATTATTACTTTTATACTCAGAATAATATTAAGAGTTAGACTTTAAATGTTACCATGAAGCGCTTGAGGGGGCTTAAAAGAAAACTTGACCAAAAACATAGGGCAAAGCCAAGAGTTAAATCCCTCCTTGCTCTTCCCACTCTAACATTTTGATTCTTCTGACATGATAAAAACATGATACAGATTAATTATAATAAAAATATATAATTGAGTATGGGAGCTAACTGTTGCCCCACATCAATAAAAGCTAGAATTCCGGAACGTTCCATGGGAAAAAGACAACACTGAGTGAATCTTAAAGAATTTGAAGCAGCACAAGAGAGAAAGAGAGGATGTAAGTCCAGTTTCTCAAATTACCTTATTATTCATCTGCTCTCAGTCTGACAGCTCTTTACATTTGAAAATTGCCACTTTAAGCAGCCATCTTTCAAAAAGACTCAAATATCACAACGCATAATGACATGTCTATTGAAACATATTTAAATATGCACAGGCATTTAAATATGTGCATGTATTTAAATATGTGCATATATTTAAATATGCATATTTTCAAATTCTCAAATCTCTACCCCCAAGACTTGAAAGCCCATCCTCCACAAGCTACTCCTATATATTGCTGGTGGTATAACTTCCACGGCAAGCAATTAAGCAATATCAATGAAAATTACAAGTCCACAAGCCTTTGACTCAACAATTCCACTTCTAGAAATTCATCCGAAGACTCACACATGTGTGAAAAAATTCTTTGAAATTGCAAAATCTGGAAACAACCTAAAAAGTCCGCAACAGAAGACAGTGTAAACAATGGTGTGTCCAAAGAAGGGAAAAATGAATGAAGAGGTCCTTTATACACTGAAATGAATAGGTTACAGGATGAGAGCCAACACCCATATACAACGGGGCCAGTATAGTGCACCAGAGGTGTGGGAAAAGGAGGGCAGGGATATGTAGGTGCAGTTGTATGTATACAAAATACCTCTGGGAGACCGTACTAAAAACTATAAACAGTGGACCTCTACGAGGGGAACCTGAGACTAGAGAACGGGATAAAGACATTTTACTGCATCACCTTTTGTGTTTCTAAAATTTTGCCTTATTCTTTTCACCCATTTGAACAAAAATAAATACAACTTTATAACACCTTTCTCTCTGCCCTCTAAAGAAAACTTCAAAGCCAATACTTTATACAGTAAAATTAGCCCTTTATGTGAACTCAAAGTCTGCCGAAGTGCAAGTAATAGCAATTTTTTAAAAGGTTGGCTTGTCAAATTCTCTGTGACGTTGTTGTATTATTTCCAACTGAAGTCTAAATTTTCTAAACATGCCTATGAGGCCATTCCTAAGAAGAAAATAACACTCAGTTTTGTTTGGTGTCTCTGAACACAGAAATCACCCTTCACGTTACAGGAAACTCAACTTCAAACACCGCTATGGTTCCTACAGAAACTCTAGCTCCTGGCGACCCATCAGGCACTCGAGGACGGGAAAGGGCTCACGGTCCCCACTGTGTTTCTGCCACGACTCGTGTGGGACACTCTCTCATTCTAGGCAGTGAGCCATAATTCGAGTTTATGGCATTTTGGCTTTATACTTAATTCTAAAACATCAGTGAGGAGGTGCCCAAGAACAAGAGTTCTCTGCAGAACATTCCCCAGGTAAGTTAACACGCACCTACATGTGTTCATGTCGCTGACATATCTGTAGCAATTAGGAAAGATACCTGGAAAGTGATCTTAGCAGCCCAGGTGGGACAAGAGATGGACTTGGGCCCCAGATCCCTAGTTTGAGGGGCCCGTACCCTGTCCGCTTCCAAGCCAAGTCTTCCATCTCCGCTATAGCATCCAAGTCAATTCAAATTTTGTTTAGACCCCTCCCCCCAACTTCCCTGACTCTTCCACGGGATGTAGCTTCACATTCCTGCGTGTGCTCTACGCGAGAGGCTTCCTATAATCAGGGCCACACTCTGGGCAGCACAAGGGCGTCACCAATACCCTCCTCTGGGACTCTGGAAACTACAACTCTTTTTTGGCTCCTGATACAAGCAGGTCCAAGATCACTGGACTACTGAATAAGGGGCAGAAATGTGTCCTGAGGAGAACAACGTTCTGAGGTGTCGGAACCACTGAGAAGCAGACGGACATGTTCAATCATCAAGTCTCACCAGAGTTCAATGATTTCGTGAACCTGAGCTCTCCCAGAAGGGGAGAAGCAGGTACTTTGTTACAGACCGTGCATGGTCTTCACAAGAAAAACTAAAAGAAACCTGAAGCCAGCAGAGGACTGATCTGGAACGAACCATGTCTGTGGGGCACGTGGTGCCTCGGGTCCCCGCATCAGTAGGAGGAGGAAAACAGACTCGCTCTGGAGGACGGTTGGGCACACTACAGGAAAGATTTAAAAAGACATCTGGAAGGTGGTAATTATTCACTACTGTTTTTTTTAAAGACTTTATTTAATTATTTGAGAGAGAGCACAAGCAGGGGGAGCAGCAGAGGGAGAGGGAGAAGCAGGCTCCTCACTGAGCAAGGAGCCCCACATGGGGCTCGACCCCAGGACCCCGGAAGCATGGCCTGCTGATGGCAGATGGCTAACCGACTGAGCCACCCAGGTGCCCCTCTTCATTACTGTGAACACACTCACCATGAAGAAGTCACCATGCTCCATAGTAAGTTGAGAACACTAAATAAAGACAAAAACATATTCTGATTGATACGCTGTGCAGTTTAAAGCCAATACCAAATTTTAAGGGAAAATACAGCAAATAGTGAAATTTATCTGGCAGAACTGGGCAAAACTGCCAAATCCATCTCTTAATATTTTAGTAATATTACAGTGTGACTATAATAACTTTATAGTCTCATAAGCCATATGAGAGCTGGTGAAACACAGAAAACTTCATCAGCAAAAACACAGTAAGAATTCTACGCGCAAGCAACTATCAACTCTTTAAGACGTGACCCTATGCCTGTCTTACACCTGCTGAATTGCTACCCAACACCGTACTGGAACATAGTAAAAGCTCAATAAATAGCTGCTAAGAAAATGAATTGGGATCACCAGTGGGGCACAGAGAAAAACTAACTGAAATCCATTTTTCATGACATATATTCAATCAATTCCAAGAACGATTATTTTGAATTTTTATTGTGGTAGTTAAGAGTCTGGACTTTAGAGACAGAGATGTGGGTTTAACCCAGCTTTGTCCCATACTAGCTCGGCAAGTGATGTGCAGTGTCTGTGTGTGTGTGTGTGTGTGTGTGTGTGTGTGTGGTGCATTTTTTAGGTCATTTTCCCGGGTGCAAAGTAGGCCTCATTTTCCTGAAACACAGCTCAGAGTAGCAAGACTTACACATGAAAAACAGATGCCAATAGTGCCCAACACATCGTGAGCTTTGAAAATGTCTGTAATATTAAACATTTCTATAATTTGGGGCGCCTGGGTGGCGCAGTTGGTTGAGCGACTGCCTTCGGCTCAGGTCATGATCCCGGAGTCCCGGGATCGAGTCCCACATCGGGCTCCCGGCTCCATGGGGAGTCCGCTTCTCACTCTGACCTGCTTTCTCTCACTCTCTCTCTTTCCTCATAAATAAATAAATAAATAAATAAATAAATAAATAAATAAATAAAATCTTTAAAAAAAAAAACCATTTGTATAATTTAAAATCTAAGTCAAAATGACAGGCATTGTAATTTAAGCTGTGGAGGAAATACAGCATCTGTTAAGGAATTGGGAAGAAATTCTCAAAAACAAAGGCAGAGTGATTTGATTATATAAAATAGTTCCCTAATAAGTCATAGCACAATAATGTCAGAAATAATAGTAGTACAGAGAATATCTGTGTGGAAAATATAAACATAACAGCACCATCATTCTCATTGCAATTATCTGCATAGGCTATAACCAGATTGCCTTCTAAGTTTTTTAACACGATGGAAAAATTAAATGGGAAGTTGTTGAAATTTGTAATTGAAAAGCTTGTCAGTATAGATTATTGATCAAAAATAGCAGCAGCTCTAACCCAACAAAAGCAAAGTATATCAAAAGAAAATTCTTGGAGGGGAGGGGGTGGGGGGTGGGCGAGCCTGGTGGTGGGTATCGAGAGGGCCACGTACTGCATGGAGCACTGGGTGCGGTGCATGAACAATCAATCTGGTAACACTGAAAAATGAAAATAAACAAATTTGGAAAATAAATAAATAAATAAAAGAAAATTCAAAAAAAAAAAAAAAAATTCCAACCAAAAAGACAAACATCCAATGAAGGGAGAGTTCTGAGCTTTAAATTCCAAGTGTGAAAATCACACCATTAGCTTATATTTGGGGAAACATTTCACTGAAAGCAAAATTTAGGTACAACTTCGTTAAAAATAAGTAATAATAACAATAAAATGGCAAGCACTATTGGGTGTTTACCACGGCAGAGACTATCTTAAGTACTCTATTAAAAATGAGCTCATTAAATCTTTAAAACAGTCTCCAATGACACAATAGAGGTAATCTGAGCTGGGTGTGTGTTGACTTTGTAGTTGGGGTGGGGAAGACATTCTGGGTCTGGCCTCCTAGACACAGCTCAGGCTTCAGAAGCCCTGGGCCTTATTTAAACATAGCCATAAATTGATCGACAGCTGCCTCTCTTCCATTCTTACCTCCAGTACGCAGGTGTGTATTTGCAGGACAAGATCGACTTCAAAAAAAATAGAGTTTAAGCAGAAAAATCGAAACCAGCACTCCAATTTCACTTCAAATCGCAGTTCAGGGAGCCCCTGGGTGGCTCAGTGGGTTAAAGCCTCTGCCTTCGGCTCAGGTCACGATCTCAGGGTCCTGGGATCGAGCCCCGCATCGGGCTCTCTGCTCAGCAGGGAGCCTGCTTCCCCCTTTCTCTCTGCCTGCCTCTCTGCCTACTTGTGATCTCTTTCTGTGTCAAATAAATGAATAAAATCTTTAAAAAAAAAACAACAACAAAAAAACCCCTCAGTTCAGGACCGTCCCATTTCGGCCAAGCAAAGTGAGCATGTGAACATGAGTTCTTGTGAGCCCACTTGTGTTATGCTGGCCTGGGAACAACCAGGTGGGGCAAGTAGGGAAAATCCCAGGACATCTTTAGCCACGGGAAGAGCACAGACTACTATCAACAATGATCAGGAGGTGTCTTATTTTATCTGCACATGAAATATATCTCTGTTCAGCAGCAAACACACCCGACTTCACCTACTCCAGTAAGGTTTGCCTCATGTCTTTTTACTCCTTGATTTTAGCTCACAAGTGAGTCTCCAAGCTTTCAGAGTAAGGACCTGTTTTCTCGGACTCTAGTCGCTCTGATCGCAGAGCTTTCTTGCTATTGAGAAGTATGAGAAATAGCCGGGAAACTGGTACCTTCGTCAAGCCGCTGCATCTGGAGATGGCCAGGAGATGCTACCGGGGATGCCACTATGTCCCGTTCCTCCCCACGCACAGGGAACGTGGCAAATTCAACCTGAGACCAAAGATAGGTCTTCCAACTTATATTAGGAATGCAAAGCAGCCACTGCCTGCCCCAAATCCCCACCCCTGAGAAGACCTTCACACTGCACTCAAGGAGCCAGAAAGATGAGGTGGCCTTCGTCAATCACCGTGTAGCCAGACAGGGAACCTTGTCACTGCTGCATCAAGTACCTACCAGCCCCTCGCAATGGGTTGCTGCCCCAAACGCACCATTATTGAGAACCAGCTACTCATTGGGGAGCTTCTGATGCATTATTCTTCCTTCATCGTTACAGCAAGGTGCTGGAAGTCTGTGTTCTTCTCAGGGCACAAAAACGGACTCCTGCCCTCCATTGCCTTCTCACAGAGGTCATATCCAATGTGAAGCAAGCAAACAAAGAACAGACATCACAGAAACAGGATTTTCAGGACCAGAAAGTCCACGGACTGATGTCCCAGCCCCTTCTGTTCATTTAAAGGGTAGGATCCCCATCAGCCATGGATGGTACTCAGACACTTCCGCTAAATTACACATTTCCAGCATAGCACTCCACCTTGGTGAGTGGGGACTACGGTGAAGGAGGCATTGTCGCAGGCGAGGCCAAACTCAATTAAGGAGAGACCAAGAGGTAACCAGGTAAAGCATATCCCAGAGTAAGGAACAGGTCTGCAAGCCAGGGAATCTTTCTGCAGGAGGCAAGGGACATACCCAATTGAAGGACAGTAAGATTACCTAGGATTAGGGGGAAAAAAATAGCTATGGTAGGGTAAGAAAAAGGTTTTGGTGACTATGGCATATACAGGGGGAAGGAGAATGAGGATCTTAGGGCTGACTCAAGTACTCTGTTTACCTCGACAGGAGGTGACACCAAGGAACAGGTATGAGGAGAAAGCCAATGAATTCTGTCTGTACCATTCTGAATTTAAGATTTGCAGTCTATCCACATAGCTCATCCAGTAGGCAGTTGGAATGTGGGGGCCCCTAAGAGAGAGGGGTATGAGTTACAGGGGAGCTCGGAGGGCTGGTCTTGGAGAAGGCTGTGAAAACAGATGCCAATCACACCCACAGGCAATAGGTGATCAGTGGAGGATAACCTTCAAAGGACCGTGACGGAAAATACCCAGCGTAGGAGAAGGAATGTCAAGGGGATCCGAGAAAGTAACGCTTCAAAGAGGAGGCTGAGGTCCATGTGGAATTCCAAAGGCAAGCCAAATAAGACACAAGCTGAAAAGTATCGACCGTGGCCATTACGAGATGTCCAGTTCCTTGGCAAACGCAGTGTCCAGGGAGAGATGGGGCCGCCAGCCAAGTACACAGAGCCCAAGCCTGAACAGGAGGTGGAGCCAGCTCTCAGGATGGTCTCAAAAAGCTTAGCTACAAAGGAAAGAGACCAGTGCAGCCTTTTTCTGTTTATTTGTTTAAAGAGCTTATAATAAACAAGAAGTAGTACGACACAGACCAAAGTGTCAGTTTGGAACAGATTTACAGTGAATTCTCAGGGGTAAATCCAAGCCCGAGAAACACTAGCAGGTCAGCCATGCCTCCTCAGATTAGAGACAGCAGACGGACTACCAGGAAGAAAAGGAAACAACCCTAGAGAGGTTTCTAAGAAAGAAAACTAGGACCCTGCAAATAAGCTGGGTATCAGGACTATATTAAGTCCAAAATTCTCAGCCAAGCTTTATTTTTTTTTTACTACAAAGGCTATTTCTAATGTTTCTAGAATGTTCTTAAGTGGGCAAGAGCACCAAAAGGTTTAGCCGTACATAATAAATGGAAAACCTGAAACTACCTCTTCGTGGTGGTGGCGTTCCATCAGGTGAGCACCCCGCATTAATCAGGAATGAGGTGCCCGACTCGGAGACTAGCACAGCCCAGCCTGAAACAGCCCCAGTGAGACCTCCCATTTTTCCTTTGCTCCCCTTTTCTTAAACTTTTTATCTTTTCTCAGCCCAGAGGGCTGCTCCCCAAAAAGAACAAAATCTCACCGTCGCGTGCAGTGCTGCAGACTGAAAGGGCAGCTCTGTTAACAGGAGCACGCTTCATTGTAGTGAATACTGAAGAATATAAAATGGTTTTTTATACTGGTCTCTACACAACTGAGATCAAGCTAAATGAAGATTCGGTAGCAATCATTCTACTTGTCCCTGGAAAGGGCAAACTATTCGTGGATATCACCAGCTGCTTTCTTTGCAAAGAATGAGTCATAAAACTTCTGTGCCATGTGAATTTTATTTGCAGAAGGAAAATAAAAAACCTTCACAGTCTCACAGATTTCCGAGAACAAACTATGGAGGGTATGCGGTCTTAGTCAAAGGTAAGGACCGGTTAACCATTACTCGTTCTGAGCAGTGGGGCTCATCAAAGATGAGGTATTCCGTCTGGCATGTTGCAGGAGTTAACCATTAACCTTCTGGCTAACAATAGCCCCCACAATCCTTCCCAACCCTCCGGGTCCACAAACTAGCCACTGAGAGAAGGCAGGAATGCCTCTTGCTTGGAAGGCCGCAGATGTGGTGAATCTGCGGTGCATCAATGCCTTATCAGTAAAGGACATCTCAGAAGTCAAGATCTCAATATATATACCTTTTTTCAATTACTCCTGAGTCAGGAGGGGTTCACCCTAGAATATTAAGTTCTAGAAAGAAATTTTCAAGAGGCATATAGAACACTTTTTAATCCTACATCTACAAATCAGCTGTAGTGGAGTGAAATCTACTCTTCTCCAGGATTTAGGGGGTTTAGACAGTAGCATTATTTTCACCAGATTGATTAAATCCAACTTTCTTTTGTTGTAATCAGCACTGACTAATGATATAGTGGGGGGGGGGGATCATTTATTTACTTTCCTTATGTGGCTGATTTAGTTTCTCAATCCTTTCTGAGTACACTATGCTCTGTCACTATGAGATGATTCACCTTCTGAAAAAAAGTCACTTCAACTCTCCTTCACCTCCCTTGCCCTTGACAACCTCAACTCAAAAAGCTCCATCATATTCCACACAATAGTGCTCTCAGGATGGGAAACAATCCCTCTACAATGGACAAATAGCTAGACAGCCTCTCAACTTGTTTGTACTCTTCCTGGGTAGGCCTAAGCCTAGACCAGAACACAGTAGGTCCTCTGTGAATAAATATTACCTTCTCTAAGCAGTTAGAGCCAAAGGCCAGGGTTCCTGGCTTTAGTTTCTGATTCTTGAATGGCTCCTCGAGCTAGGCTGGTTGGATGAGCTTTCCATCTCGTGCAGGAGAGAACACCATCACATTGAGAAGATTCTTCCGTGCTACACCAAGGCTATAATAGAAAATACACTTTTACGGTCCTTGGAAGCTCACCAATTTAAAGCTACTAAATAGTCAAATACAAAACAATGGCCAAAAAGCACCCAAAGAGATGCTCAACATCACCAGCCCTTCAAAGAATGAAAGCCAAAACTACAGTGAGATATAACCTCCTATCCATCAGGAGAGCCACAATCCAAAAACAAAACAAAATCAAAACAAACAACCACAAAACTAAAAATAACAAAAGTTGACAAGGATAGGGAGAAATCACAACTTTCATGGACTGTTGACGTGAACGTAAAGTGGTACAGGCATTATGGAAAACGGTATGGGTGTTCACCCCAAAATTAAAAATAGAACTGCAATACGATTCAATAATCCCCCTCTGGGTATACACCCAAAAGAACTAGAAGCAGAACCTTAGAGATATTTGCACACCCGTTCGTGGTGGCACCATTCACAACAGTGTGGAAGGCACCCAAGTGTGCACTGATAGACGAAAGGATACACAAAATGTGGTCTCTACATACAAGGGAATACGATGCAGCCTTAAAAAAGAAGGAACTTCTGATAATGCTACAACACGGATGAACATTGTGCTAAGTGAAACAAGTCAGTGTCAGAAAGACAAATACTGTAGGATTCCACTTCAGTAAGGCACCTAAAATAGTCAAATTCATAGAAATGGAATGGTGGCTACCAGGGGCTGGGGGTAGAGTTTTAATTTTGCAAAATAAAGTTCTGGAGATCTGTTACATAACAGGGTGTGGACCTTGATACCATTCAATTGTATACTGAAAAATGGCTAAAATGGTAACCATAATCTTTTTTGAGGATTTTTTTTATCACAATTTGTTTTTAAGAATTTTTTTTTAAGATTTTATTTATTTGACAGAAAGAGAGAGTGAGCACAAGCAGGGGGAGTTGCAGAGGGAGAGGGAGAAGCAGACTCCCCGCTGAGCAGGGAGCCCCATGCGGGGCTCGATTCTAAGACCCCAGGATCACGAACTGAGCCGAAGGCAGACGCTTAACCGACTGAGCCACCTAGGAACCCCTAAAAAAAAAAATTTAAGATTTTATTTATTTATTTTAGAGAGAACGTGAGAGGTGGGAGAGGAGCAGAAGAGGAAAAGCAGAGGGAGGAAGGGAGAGGGAGGGGAATCTCTCCAGCAGATTCCACACTGAACACTGAGCTCAACACAGGGCTCCATCCCATGACCTGAGCTGAAACCAAGAGTCGGATGCTTAACGGACTGAGCCACCCAGGCGCCCCAAAAAGAATTAAAAAAAACACAACAAATAAACAAAACTAAGAAAAACACCAGGAATGCTCATTGGAACACCAACTCAAAACAAGGGGATTTTAAATGATCTAAAGATTTAGCTAAAAAGTGACCTGGTCTGGCATACGAAGCAGCAGAAAAACCTCAAAGGTAGCTGGGGAAAGCCACAGAGCAGAGCCTGCAAACTGGCGGCCTCTGGGCGTTAACACGGCCCACAAACATTTCGTTGGTTCGTTCAGCTGGTCAACAAGCATCCGAGGAGCCCCGGCCGTATGCCAGGCGCTGTTCTAGGTGCTGGCCATCAGCGGTAAACACAACAGATTAAGAACCTTGCCTGTGGTCTCATGTCTTGTTTGGGCCAGACAGTTCTAAAATTTGAATGTGCTGCCACTATTTAAAAGTCAAGATGTTTCACATAAAAATATAGATTTCCATTTGCTCTTGGGGAAAAAAGCAAAACAAAACAAAATCTGATTGCCCTGGCCCGAATTTCAGCCTAGCAACACGTTGCTGGGACTGAAGTGATTACCCCCTGACAGAGAACTCTCGGGGGTGACTCCGGACATGTGTCATTCATTTACTCTGCCTGCCTAGCCTTAGAGGCATTTGAGTCTTCGATGTGCACTGAATGTTGGGCTCAGAGTCGCAGTCAGGCTTTCAGAGTTTGATTTCCACATGTGCCACCACTAGCTATTTGACTTGAGTGAAACTGCCTTCCTCAGTTTCCTCATCTGTAAAGGGGGTTGATAATAATGGCCCCTATGTCATCGGGCTGCCACAAAAATTAAATGAGGCGATGTATGCTAAGGGTCTAGCCCAGTGCTTGGTGCAGAGCAAGTCCTCACTAAATCCTTGCTATTCTTATTATTTGTTGTGTTTGTTTACAGTCTCACCTCCACTATCATCATCATCATTATTGCAAGAAAAACAATCAAAATAGGGAGGGAATTCTGGGGTTTACCCAATTATATAAGATGCCCTCCTTACACCACCCCTGCCCCTAACAGCTTTTCTTTTGTCTTTTTTTTTTTCCTCATCTAGGATAATTGTGAGAGTTCCCTTAGGAACCCCGGGGAGTCTTTTACCATCTGGATGCTCCCCCAACCACAATTTCCAGACCAGCAAGCATATTCGGCATATAACCCCAGACAGCAAAATTAATAATCTGAGATGGTCCTTCAACAGAAGGAAACACCCCATTTGAAAAGGCAACAAATCTAGTGCTTGCAACAGACTCTCAAGCTCTCTGCAGAGATACCGCGGAAGCCGCCATGTTTTAAGGGGAGCCGCACACAGGGGCCCTGCTGGCGCATGGGAAACGCTCTGGGCTCCTCACCCACCCGCCCACAGCCAGACGGGATGGGGAAAGGGTTCTCGAAACTGCAAAATGGGCTGTGAGCCCTGTCTGCAGGAGGAAAGCACGAACCAGTGGTCTTCCAGAGAATGTGCTAAAATGCAGACTCCAAGGCTCCCCCACAAGAGTACGGGTTTCCCCGCGTCTGGAGTCCCAGGCAGGAACGTTCAATGAGCTCCCGGGGGGCAGAGCTAGAGCGGGCCCAGAGGCCAGAGGGAGCCCACCCATCCACCCCCATCACCCCAGCTCCCGCCAGCGCTGCACGGGGCCTCCCCACTGTGCTAACACCACAGGCTTAGGACTCCAAAAGAGGTGCTGTGTGCCCTCAGGACCTTCCCATAACAGAGACGGGAGCGCCCTGAACTCGGCGTGAGCTCCGGAAGGGCACAGATGCTAGTGTAAAGTCACAGGCTCAGCAGAAGCCCTCTGGCTGCGCCCTCGCTCGAAGGTCAACACTAAACAAGCTTCTCCTCCCGCCCCCGGCCATGGCCATGACCGCGGAGCAGAACTAACTGCGAGAAAGGAAATTCCTCCTTCCGAGAGATCTCCTAACTTAATAAAACGGACACATGGCCCAGGGAATGGCACCTTTTAAATCAAGGCCTTTTGACCAGTCAGCTACCCAAAACTGCACAGAAAGACCCCTCCATTAGCAGAAAAAGCCTTACCTCAGAATAAAGGACATGACAAATTGACCCAACTATTTAATTGAGTTTTTTTTTTAAACTCAATTCAGCATATTCACTGCCATTTTAATCCCATAAAACAGATTTTATTTCCTTCTCTCGGAAATGTCTTGCTATATCATTGCCCTTGGAAAAGTAACATTTGGCAAAATACAACTTTCCTGGCCAAAATGCCTTCGGGCCGGATTTTCTCCTGTAGGCCCTTGTCCTGTATCTGATAAAGAGGGTTTTGCCCAACTTTCAAAGAAGCTCCCGATATCTGGGTAGAATTCTCCTGAACCCCTCCTGCCAAACCATAAAAGCAGGAAGCACACCTCCACCTCTCCCCAGGGGAGCCAGACTTCCCCCACCCACACCTCCTGCCACCCCCAGGTTCTGGAGAAAAATCTCCCTGGATTGGCACATGCATAAGGTGACAAGGCCAGTCACCAAATAAGAACAAATCATTTGCCTCTCCAGTTTCTTCACCCTTCCCATCCACCTCTGACAGTTAAAGTCATAATACTAGGGCGCCCGGGTGGCTCAGCCGGTTAAGTGTCTGCCTTGCGCTCAGATCATGGTCTCCAGGTCCGGGGATGGAGCCCCCAGGCGGGCTTCCTGGTCAGCGAGGAGCCTGCTTCTCCCTCTCCCTCTGCCCCTGCTCGCTTTCTCTCTCTCTCAGATGAATAAATAAAATCTTAAAAAATAAAGTAAAGTCATAATACTAAATGGGTAGAAATAATTTCTGTATGATATTTGTTTTGTTTTGTTTTTGTTTTTCATGGTGACAGTCTGAGAGGCTGAGGTAAATCTACAAGTTGAAAAGTACTTCACAGCACATCAGACTCGCCTTCCCAAGGATGACAGTGACCAATGAAATACGCTGCTGTCCCCCCATTGGAGTAAGTTTAAAAGAATCATCACAGCGAAATGTATGCCAGGCAGATAGTACACTTGCCAAAACCCAGCATTCCTGTCAAACAAATGCCTTATTAAGGTATGTTGACTTCCCTGCTAGACATCATTCTTGCCATAATAGCACCAGAGCAAAACAAATACAAAATGTGGTTTGGTAAAGAGTGTCTGAAATTCCCTGTGTTACTAAATGCTCGCCCAGGTGATCCACAATGCTACCAGGCCTGTAAATATTTATTTTCTCTAAGGACAGAATCAAATGGAAACAGAAAAGCAGTGTATGCTTGAGAACATTAGATTAACTTCGATATAAGTAGAAAAAAACCTCAGTAAGACAGGCAGGTATTAAGGGTCCCATCTAGAAAAATTCTAATCTTTCCAAATAGAAAAGTCACACACATTCCCTTTGTTACCATCATAGCCTGGCTTGAAACCAATTCTCATTCTTTGCCACCCCCCATCCCTCTCCCATTGCCACCCCCTGCCCGTCCCCCTGAGTTCCAGGCATCATATGGGACTCCTAGCTTCCTCCATATGCCCGCAGGTGGGCGGCCCTTGCCACCCCTCTCAAAGCCCATTTTACTGCTCTCCTTCTCGAAAACATTCTCTTCTTTCTTCCTGGAGGTCCCTTTCATCCGTTCAGGCTCGGCTCCTTCCTCCTCTGCTAATGTTGCCTCGTATCAACCAGGAAAATGCCACCAGTCCTGCCTTTGCAATATTTTATTCGAATCACTTATAGAGCACTCATCAACCCTCCATATCCACTCCCTTCTGTCTAATAGCATGACCATCTCTCTTCTGTGGAAACACGGGAGGTGCACTATCATGCTTTCCCTCAAAAGCAGACTTTATGCATGCATTATAAAATGCATGATGTTTCTTCCTCTCTGAAATCATCGTTGTGCCAAAACTTAAGGGACCTAAGTGGAGAAGCGTGAGCCCTCCCTCAAGGATATCCCACTGGAACACGGACCATTGAGGCTAAGACCAGCTGAAGACAAAGTCAGTCCATCCATTGAATCTAAAGAAGGAGCTTGAGATGCTGCTGCTGGGTCAATGAACCAAATTTAATGAGGATAACACAGCTACAATAGCTAAAGAAAGAAACATCACTAACCACCCACACGTAAAACCTTACTGCAGCACTCACCAAGAGCCATAAATGAAAAGAGGCAAGAACATCGCAGCAAAGTGAAACATATCTTTCTTCTGAGATGAAATGGAAGGGGGGGAAAGTGGAAGCCAGAAGAGGAGGGCAGGAAAGAAAAGACTTAAAATACATAAAGCTTATAATGAAGTTTTCTAAAAAAGGGACTTGGAAGATGAAGAATTTATAAGAAGATCCTTTAAAGAAGGAACCATGTGGGGTGCCTGGGTCGCTCAGTTGGTTAAGCGTCTACCTTCAGCTCAGGTCATGATCCGAGGTCCTGGGATCAAGTCCCGAATTGGGCTCCTTGCTCAGCGGGGAGCCTGCTTCTCCCTCTGCCTACTGTTCCTCCCTGCTTGTGCTCTCTGACAAATAAATAAATAAAATCTTTTAAAAGAAAGAAAGAAGGAACCATGCCATAATATCTTTTCATAACTCCTAACCTACCACTTCCACTTCACTAGCAGCACAGAAAATTCTCAATATTGTTTGCTGCTCTGTAATAAACAGAAGTGACTTCTTAATATATTTTAATATGGTCCAGCAACAGTTTGAAAAGGAGAGTCTTCCAAATTAAAAAAAAAATCTTATTTTTAGATACTAAAGCATTCTTATTTGTATAATAGGCTAACACTAAATTATTCTTATTTACTCACTGAATCTAACCTGCCTAGAGTTCTGCTAGGTCAGAGATAAATGATTGTACAAAGTCTTTTTCTAGTAGCATATAAAAGGAAAGTTCTTTCAAATTAATCTAGATTATTAATATTCACACAAAGAGTTTAACCCTCCTACCCCATGAAATCTTTTATTTAAGATATAAAAAGGCAGCGCAGTCAGATACGAATTAAAGGTCTGCCTATCATTTGGGGAAGATCCAATGGGAAGATGAACAGCCAGTCTTCTGGAAAGGAGATGAGGGAATGAATGTCTACAGACCCTAGCGCCTACTATGTACCAGGCCTTCTGGGTAGAAAATATTATGGACTTCTTATCTACAGGCCCTGCATTCTTTCCTTTTTAAAAAATTCTCTCCAAGCCACACCTAAAGAATTTTGAAAATATGGTAACACTAAAAATGACAAAACTGAGAAGATTTCAGAAAGCATTTACTTTAAACCCAACTGTGGCAAGCAATGTCATCAAGTCATCAACTACGGTAGAAGAGAAAATACAGAATACATTAAGAATGATGCAAGAGAAGGTTTGGGTAGGAAAGGTTTAAGAAAAAGAACTGAGAGTTTTCAGCAAAACAGAATTCTAAGACTTCAGGATGGCTGGAATCTGAAAGCAAGATGGCAGGCAATTCAGCAGCAGGGGGCAGAGAATGGGTAGAGCTGCATTCCTCATCACATCTACCCACGTCCTCTGCACCAGATTCCAGTGGTCATCTTTCCAGTGGGAACAGAAGAGCAGGCTAAATGCACTCTAAGGGCCCCTTCCACTCCCCACTTTTACTGTTCTGCATGCCTCATAGACTTTCCTCCATCACTTTGACTCGCTGAGTTTATTGGGACTGGTCTTGTGATTAAGAGGCCTGTAAATAAATACAAAACATTTCACCAGTTCACTCAAATGTTTTACTGCCTGACCTCCTGCTCAGAGGTTACCCATGGAGCTAATGAAAAGAATGTCATAAGCATTCTTTTCTACCCACCTGGACTAAATTGTTATTTACCCCAGGCCAGCATCACTTTAAAGGGGCTAAAATGCCTGCCTTGCTTTTTGTAACAGGAGGGGAAAATAGAGCAGAATCACAATGACTGCCAGGCCCACACGTCATTTCATGGAGGAATTTTAGGGAAAAGGAGTCATCTGTTTTCCTAACTTGAGAATGAAGTTTATCTTTGGAAGTGGCAGTTAAAAAAAAGAAAAAAATGTGGCTAGATGCAATTTAAAGAATAGTTTTGTTGAAAAGGCATTAATCAGGGGCACCTGGGTGGCCCAGTCAGTTAAGTACCTGACTCTTGACTTTGGCTCGGCTCACGATCTCAGGGTCATGAGATGGAGCCAGCCCCATGTTGGGCTCTGCGCTGAGCAGTGAAGCCGCTTAAAATTCTTTCTCCCTCTGTCTGCCCCTCTGCTCACATTCATGCACTCACTCTCTCTCAAAAAAAAAAAAAAAAAAAAAAGCATTAATCAGTGCAAGGTTCATGGTACATATGGCACATTGATAGTGTTAATAAAAAGACCTCCTGTATAAACGTGAACGCATGTAAGTTGTTTTTGTAAAGTATTTGACAATTCCTGAACTAGTGGCAAAAAGGACTTCTTAGTCACCTACTTTGACTCTGCTACAGAAAAGAGCTTTTTGAAGACAAGTATAATTTAAAACAGCAGATCCCTAAATTTTCTTTAAAAAAAAAAATCTATGAATACTACCTAGAGGACAGTTAAATAAAGAGAAACAAAAAAGAATAAGAAGAGTTCAATAGGAAAATCTCTTGAAAGTGGCAAAATAAACAGAAAGTATTGGCAACACTGATCTAGCGCGCGCATTCCCCCAATTTGTCAGAGGCACCTAAAACCATGTTTCATAAGATTTGTTTTGTCTATATTTAATATGCAAAATAAAAAATAAATTAAAAGCTTTGGGGATCATTTTTTTTCACAAGTTTGAGAAATTTCCTATCAGTGATGTAACAACTTTAAGATTCAAAACTAGCTTTCAATAAACATGGAATAGGGGTTGGTACCATCATCACTAAGGCAACCTTTAGAGTAAATGAATGTCTCCTTTTCAAAAAGAGTAACTTGCAAAATGACTGATCAACAGCTAATTCAACAGACTCAAATAAGTACTTATGTTCAGAACACTAACATCCAGACCAGTAGAATGTAACCGAAGGATGCACACACAACACAGTCTTTTATCAGATTCTGAAACAAACTCGCTTCCCTAATTACATTTGTTTTACAGCAGCATAAAAAAATAAAATAGCTAAGATTCCTTGAGTCTACACTAAATAGTGCTAAGTGTGGATAGCAGACTCGAAGCTACTTTAAATTAAGAACATGAAAAATACAAAACGAAGACCACCAAAAAGAAAACAAGAAAAAAAAAAGAGGAAGGAGGAGGAAAACAAGGAGAAGGAATGATGAGAAAGCTGCAAAAACTTTACTTGTAAACAAAAGATAACCAATTGTGAAATTAAACGTCATGGCGTTTTTAGTGATTTACTGTGCAACTTTATGTGCAACACTTAATAAAATTGCAGGTGATATCAATTATGTTTAAAATGCTGCCAAGACAAAACTGAGAGGAAAAAGGAGGCAGCCACTAGGCCTAATAAAAAGCAGGGAGGGCACCTGGATGGCGAACTCGGTTAAGTATCTGACTCTTGGTTTTGGCTCAGCTAGTGACCTCAGGGTCATGAGATCGAGCTCTGAGTCAGGCTCTGCACTCAGTGTGGAGTCTGCTTAAATGTTCTTTCTCCCTCCCTCCCTGTGCCCCTCTCCCGCCTCGAGAGAGCTCACCCACTCACTCTCTCAAATAAATAAATAAATCTTAAAAAAAAAAAAAAGCAGCAGCAGGGAAACACCAACTCAAGATTTTTTTTTTTTAATTGCAATGGTGATCAGGAGCTATGTTCCAAAATAATGAAAATTATCTGCCTTTTAAGACTCAATCACACATACGAGGTATCCAAGCATAGAGAAGACTAATAAACTATTAATCCTTGGGTGATTCTGGCATTTGCACAATGTAGGATCTACAGAGACAGGCGTGATCCATTTTTACAGAGGCAGTGACCTTGGGGCTTGCATCTAAAAGTCAACAAAACCCTTCCTAGGAACACGTCTGCTTCCCCACTCCCCCTCCCCATCCCCATTTTCCTTGCACATCCCTTATTGGTAGTCTTTCCTAACCAGGAATGAACCCACAGCAGTCACTGTAACTGGCCCCACAGATTTGACAACTTGGGCCCTGCGGGCAGTTTCTGTGAGGCTCCAGGAGGGATGGGAGCCCAGGTGTCCAGTGGCATTTCCTAGGCAGCTGGTCCCAGTAACACTGGCCACCAGTATAAAGCCTGGAGCCCTTTCCTCTTGCTGAGTCCCTGCCTCAAACTCCTGGCATGAAACAGAGAGCCGGGGATCTCTTTTTGCACTAAAATAGTATTTAAAATATAGTATGCCACGTAAGACGAATGGGCTCTCACCACCTAGCTGAGAACGTAAGCACTGTTTTTACAGGAAAATCAATTCCTGGTTCCAAACTAACTGATTTACAAACTTCTGGCTCACTCCTTGATAAAGTGGGACTAGAAGAGGAAACTGTACGGTTCGAGGGAGTAAAAGCAAAAGAGAGCAATTGTAGCAATAAAAACAAACTCTGTGTCTCTTTGTTTTCATCTGTGTGTCTAGAATGAAAAAATAAAGATTTTTAGTTAAATGATTCAGTTAAAGTGGAAAGTGAGAAATGTAAAGTATGCTTTTCAAAATACGAAAGGATTCAGGGCGCCTGGGTGGCCCAGTGGGTTAAAGCCTCTGCCTTCGGCTCAGGTCATGATCTCAGGGTCCTGGGATCAAGCCCCGCGTCGGGCTCTCTGCTCAGCGGGGAGCCTGCTTCCCCCTCTCTCTCTGTCTGCCTCTCTGCCTACTTGTGATCTCTCTCTCTGTCAAACAAATAAATAAAATCTTTAAAAAAATATGAAAGGATTCAAAATATAAGAGGATCAAAGGAAAGATACCATATATACCATGAAATCTGTTTTTTCAGACAACAGTAGTCCCCTGCTCATTATGGGGGATACCTTCCAAAACCTCCAGGGGATGCCTGAAACCTCCAGATGGCGCTGAATGCTACAGATACTGTAGTTTTTTTCCTATACGTACATACTTATGATAAAGTTCAATTTATAAAATAGGAACGGTAAGAGATCAACACAAGAATAACAGAACAATTATAATATACTGCAATAAAAGTTATGCGAATGTGGTCTCTCTTTTACCAGGCTCACCCTTCTTCTTCTTCCCGTGATAGGAGATGATAAAATGTCTGAGATTTAGTGACGTGAATGGCACGGACACTGTGACGTACGGTTAGGCAACTACCGACCTTCTGAGGCTAAGTCAGAAGGACTATCTGCTTCCAGACCCTGGACGACTGTGACTTTGGATAAAGAAGGACTACTGTGCGCTCAAATCCAGCAACCCGTACCTAAAAGCTACAGCTCCCCGTTTGGAAATCAATGACCCAGCTCCTAATCTTCTCCGCTCTCTCTCGTCCATCATGCACTGCTTTCTAGACTGGAGGATTCCAGCCTAGCATCTGAACCACCCCTGAGTGCCTGAAATTATTTCAAAACAAGTTATGAGATTCTCAACACAAATCAACGTAATAAGCATCTGCTATAAAGAAATCTGCAGCACAGGGTGTCAAGAAACCTAAAACCCTGGAGAGGATGTTGAAATTCCCAAAAGGATACAAATCACAGGATACAGCGCAGGGGAAGCCAAAGGGGCACGTATGTGATATACAGTGACCTACAGATACTTCCAAGATGAGCACGGCAACAGCAATACCTTGACAAGTCTGACAAGAGATCGGAAAGTCACGCCACACTGTCACGGAGATAATGTTTTGCAGAGGGCAATGGACAGACAGCAGGATGTGTATCCTTTTCCACGAGACAGACAGACTTCTGCTGTTTACTACAGGCGCCTCACTCCAGAGCATGCCACTCTGATTCAACATCTAACCCTCTCTAAAGCTCTGAAAATACATCCAAACACAATCTACATCAATTTCAACGAATGTTAAAATAAGCACAGTACATACATTAGAACCCTATTTTTCATGGGAATGATGAGAGGTAAATGCCCCGAAATCACGGAAACAAAATGAACAATCCCCACCAAAAAAAAAAAAAAAAAAAAGTCACACTGAAGATTCAAATATGCGACTTGAACCTATTCCTGGACAAAAATGAATCAGAAAGCTAGTTTCTTCTGAGAAGAACAACAGCACAGAGCCTCCTTTCTTTGCTCTAACCACAGATTCAACCGCAGGGATGAAACAAAAAGGTTTCTAGAACTCCTGAATTATCAAAGAAGTGTCAAGTTAGGAACCTAAGGAATCATATTCTATTAGACCAACTAACTCATGATGAAGACAAGGAAACTGAGTCATGAGTGGCTCAGTAACTCGCCTAAAACCAAAATAGCTAATTAGTGGCCGAACTAGGGACTCAGGTTTCTGAAATTCCACAGGAGTGCCCTTTCCACTGTACCACGTGGGGGATGATGGGGGATGGTTGGAGAGTCTGCAAAAAATCAAAATGGACGTGGCCCGTTGCACATCTGCCCAGAGTGGTTTCATCTTACATTGCCTAAGGGACTCTCATGTGACAAGTCAGTCACTTTATAACGGGGCTGCTTTTTTTAATGGGTAGTGGCTTTTTTTTTAGACCTATGTGTGATCAAAGCGATGAAAATCAAGTTAGAATTAAAGTGTACACATACCAACAGTAAATCCAAATACCATTCAAAGAAGTCACTGGCTTTCTAGGTCAAAAAAATAACTTATGGAGAAAATGCCCATATAATGGATATTTTAATGGATCCAATTACCGGTAAAATCACCCTAGGCTGATGGAGATACAAAAGGATGGGACCTCTGAATAATAATAATCAGATTGACTGATACCCTCTCCCTGGGAATCTGGGCAGTCTGTGTTCTCATTAAGTTGGAGAGTGTTGTTTTTCTCACTCTTTTTTACAGTTGAAACTTCCTACCAGAAAACTGCACTCTATCTATGCAAAGGACGAGGCCATATTAATGCCCTGAAGAGCGTTAAATATGAACAGACCAAGGAGACTACCTTTAAAATCTGTTTAGTAAGGACTTGAGGTCCCCAGACATTAAAACAAAAAAACAGAGACAGCTAGGGTTAGTAGAGAAGTTCTTTGAGCACTACTCCCAGAAATAAAATACAGCAAAGAGAGGACCCAAGATTATACCCCAATACTGACCGACTCAGACGGCAGAGAAGAAGGAGAATTGTGATTGGCAGAACAGAAAATTCAGGGCGCTTTTTCTTTTTTTCTTTTAAATCTGAGATACGTGGAAGCAATGATGGGGCGTAAAAGAAGAGGGCGCCTGGTTAAGCATCTGCCTTCAGCTCAGGTCATAATCCCAGGGTCCTGGGATCGAGTCCTGCATCAGGCTCCCTGCTCAGCAGGAAGCCTGCTCCTCCCTCTCTGTCTACCCCTTCCCCTGCTCATGCTCTCTCTCTCAAATAAATAAAATCTTTAAGAAAAATAACATCAGAAGAAAAGAAAGTAATAAAGTGGCAGAGAGCAGGTGATGTGAATGGGGAAGGCACAATGGTGCACTTTATCCAAGAGGACAGCAGGAAAGCCCCTCCCTGCCATCAGCAGACGAAAGCTGCCGTCAAGATGTAAGAACCGGAATAGGTTTGCAGAACATCTGGAGATTCCTGTCTGGGTGCAAACAGTGGCTTCTATCTACATATCAGGTCTGGCCTTTTCTTTTTTGCCTATTAAGGAACTTGATTTTACAAGTTCAATCAGGAGCGACCAATGCCGACCGAGAAATTATACTGAGAAGCCTAATGGTCAAGGGAATTCAGCTCATTCTCAACCCAAAAGGTCCAATGTCTGGGCAAATCAGTCTCAAACTCAAAAATTCTGAAAAAGGGGAATTAAATGACTCTACCTATCATAATCAGACAAGGCTAGCCTGTGCATGCATTGAGACTTCCGTTGCCTGTTCAGGATGTCCTTTAAACATTAATTACATTTTTAACTCTTCTTTCTTAGTATTCCTTTTCATTGCCACACACGCCTATCTGTACAATAATACTCCCTCCAGTGGGTGTGTCCATGATTCTGAATAGTCATGTACTGTGAAAGTGGACTGCAATTTACAGCAACAGAGAAATGCATGGCAAGATGCACCTAACCATAACACGGTCAAGTAGAAAAAGCTAAAAGGTAGATGGGAAAAGCAGTTAAGCAGAGCTTGCAACCTTCGAACCAAATGCTATCTAGTGGTTTTTAAAATTTTCTCTCTTCATAGTTTCCTCCCCAACCAGAAAAAACCTTGTAAACAACATTTAAAAATCAATAAAGTGCACAATATTGAATATGCTAACACTGATAAGTGCTTCTCCCTAAAGCTCCAGAAATTCATTTACAGAGCACCTCCTATTGAGGACCAAGAGTGGAATGAAAGACTCTGACATCAAGTCAATAATATGCTAGTAGTATTTAATATTAACCCATAAAATAAAACAATGACTAGATATGAACCACAGAAATTATAAGACCGGGTAGCAGTTTGGGCAATTCTTAGAAAGATGGTTTTGCCAACAAAAAACGTAAAAATGTGTACATTATTTTCTGTGATGCATTAATCTTTATCCTGGGAATTCAACCCAAAAGAATAGTGCAAAAGATGAAAGAAGACACTACATGACAAAGATGTTAACAGCATTTTATAATAACCAAAGACCCTCAAAATATCCCAGATAATAGAAAATTGCTAATATAACATATTAATTCACTGAATTAACCTTACCTCTGTTAAGGTTTTATACATAAAGCCTGTGCAGAAACAAGTATACCTAAAGACAGAATAAGAAGTATTCTCTTGATACGTTATTCTATTTGAATATTCTATACATACACCATGATTATAGTAATATAGTTAACAGAAAGTTATATAACAGTGGTTATGCTTAAGTGGTAGGATAATTAGTGTCAAGATCCTTGAGACATTTTTAAAAACCAAAGGACGGGTGTTTCAAAAATGGGCTCCAGTGTGATATCCAGAGGCACAGAAGAGTTACGGGTGCTAACCCATATGGCATGGAGACACACCTCATCACCAGCAAAGCATGCCTTTGTGAGACCAAGGTCCTCAGAATAGCAAAGAAGAGATGACCACGGGTCACTCCCAAGATGGCTATGCAAAAAATGCACTTGTCCTTGACTGCTGAGCACACAAGTAAATCAGAGTATGCTGCCTCCACCTTCCTTGTGGATCTGCAGCAAGGAGAAAGGAGGGAAATTAACGTGGTTTTTGCCACTGCCCTCCTTACTTACAAACGACCTCAAACAACTCATAGGTGTCAGCAAACGTACACTAGTTACTATATGGTAAACAGCAGATCGTAAGAACGACAGATGTGTCCTCGGTCTAAAACAGCTGTGGGGTGCTCTGAGCTCCCAGCGCTGGTTAGAGACGGAGTCGGATGGATGCAGGTGTGGGGAAACAGGCTGGTCCTCATAGGCCTCCGTAGGTGAACAGCTAAACCTTTTGCCTGACCCATCAGTAATCCATCAGTAAAGCAATGTGTCTTAGGCCACTGGGGCTGATTCACCCCCACACACTGGGTAGTGTATAAACAGAAAGGTATCGCTCACAGATCTGGCGGCTGGAAGTCTGAGATCAGGGTACCAGCATGGTCCGGTGGGGGCCCTCTTCCAGATCACAAACTTCTCACTGTATCCTCAAAGGGCAGAAGGGACCAGGGAGCTCTAGGTGGTCTCTTTTGTAAGAGCACCAATCTCATTCATGACAGCCCCACCCTCGTGACCTAATCATTTCCCAAAAGCCACACAGGAATTGAGGGTCTGGGCGCAGGAAGGACCTATTCAGCCCATAGCACCCCCTAAGTGGATTCCACTGGTAGGCCACATTCAGGCTTGGTGAAAAGTAAAATGGAGGAGGAGGAAGAAAGTACTGGGGGATAGACAGGGTAACCCTAACTGATTTGGGGCAATGCTGTACAGGGTCCCATCAGGGGGATCATCAAACCAGACCTAAAAGCCATATACACATATATTTTACACCCTAAGCCTCAACCCTCCCAAACCCAGAATTCAGTGAAGCAGAACGCACAGCAGGTGCGAGCACTTCTTTTGACTTTAAAACTATAAGCAGCTTAAGAAAACGTTTATCATGGAGCCCTGGGTGGCTCAGTTGGTTAAGCGTCTGTCTGCCTTCGGCTCAGGTGATGACCCCAGGGTCCTGGGTTCCAATCTGACATCAGTCTCCCTGCTCAGCGGGGAGTCTGCTTCTCCCTCTCACTCCGTCCCTCCCACTGACTCGTGCTCATGTATGCATGCACGCACTCTCGCAAAAATAAACAAAATCTTAAAAAAAAAATTACCGTGCACATGGCAACCTTCAAGAACAGCTCAGCAGCAACTTTTTGATAAATTCAATCTAGATATGTAATGATTCAGTACAAACAAGCATCCTGTTTGCACTGATTTTTAGGTTTCTACAATTACTTGGTTTCTTCTGTATTAACAAAAAGTATCCTCATTCTCACTTACTGTGAGCCTCAGAATCCAGTTTTCCCAAACGATTTGCCTATTACAAAATCAAGACTTCATAAACCAATGAGTCTTCGTCTTCCAAAGAAACTTGCAAAGAATTCCCAGAAGACGAGGAACTTAAGTAAGAAATCATTTCAGGAAAAAAAAAAAAAAAAAAAACCCAGAGACTCTGACAGCAAATCTACTCAAATTCCTGTGTCTTCAGCACTAGCCTGAGTCTTAATATTCCCACTATTAACATCCTAAATGCTTGTATACTTTTAACGTTCTGCAGTCAGCAACTACCACTGTCATATAACTCTGCTTCACATACGGATGTCGGGTTCACACATCACCTTGCTTCTCCCACACTTGGACTTGCTTCCCACTGAGCTGTAATATTTCTTACAAGCTTTACCAGGCTGTGTCTCAAAACAGAGAATGGGTTCCTTAGTTCAGAGGATGTTTGACATTCCTCTGCTAAATGAGGTGGGAGGCATTCGCACTCCAGTGGTAGTTGCAAAACCCAGCTAACCCATTCCCGAAACCCATTCCCGAATCCCAGCACCACTTCCCAGCCCAACACTCTCTCTGTGTCTATGGACTCACGATTGAGTGGCCTAAGGATTTCTCTTATCGGCCCTGCAAGTCGTCTTGCGTTTGTGGTGAGATCTCAGAGCCTTACATGAAGAAACAGAACCAAGGATATTTATGGGTAGGTCTAGACACCACTATTTCTAAGCAGAAGGCAAAGGCAAGTGTACCCATCAGGCAACATGACACTTGTAAGCCAAGTGAGAGGATACAGTTGGTAATAAAAAGTTTTAGTTTACAGTTTAAGGGGGAAAACTAACGGAAAGGCTGGTTCTTGCGTTACAATTGGTATTTTCTGCTATATAAACCATACGGTAACAGGGGACTCTGAAAACCATAGAATTAAAACTATCCAACTTTAGGCACCAAGAGAATAAGTAAATCCTCTCTCCTAAGACTTTAAAACATGAAACAAAATTGAGCAATTTAAGTAGGTTCAGCCATTTCCCCAGTCCCATAGTAATCACTATGACTTGATTCAAAGATAAGTTATAAAATCTCAAATCAAATATGTTTTCTTTCTACTTTTGTCACTATTTTAACACGAGGATAAAGATATATTTAAGACACAGTCTACTAAGAAAAATAGGAGACCAAGAAAACAAAGAGAGCATGAAAAGGAGCACTTATTTGTTTACAATGGCTTTGAGAAACTGGGAGAGAAAATTATGGATTGTTTTATTGTTTTCTCCAACTAAATAGATGAATAGCAATAACATTCGTTCTAAAAGGTTTTAAAATACCACCATTAGTGGTATTAGTAGCAAAAAATCAAACCGTACACAATAATGAAGCCAACAAAATGAAAACTTCAAAACCCAGTATGAGCAGAATATAAGGAAAGCTGTATACTTCAATATTCCTGATGGCACTATAAACTGATAGTCTTTCTAGAGAGCAATCTGGCTGCATGTAACAAGATCCACAAGCAATTCATGCTCTCTGACTCAGAGAGCCTACTTTGGAAACTACATCCCAAGAAAATAATCTCCAAGTAAATAAATGTAATTTGTTCAGCAACGTTTGTAACAATGCAATTTACTACTGTTAAAACTGGAAACAATCCAAATACCAAACCATAAGGGAACAGGTAAATCAATGACGGCACGAAAGATGGGATGACTAATCCCAACCCCTCGCTCCCCTCCTGTAATGTACCCCTCCATGTCCCGGTGACTCACCTGGGAATCCCGTGGGATGACTGTAGGTCCCTAACCCATTTGGGTTTTTGGCTTGGCCATGTGATAATACACTTTGGCAAATTGGATACGAGGGGACAACATATCTGCCACCTCCATGCAGCGGCTTTAAATGGGACCGCGTGCTTCTCACCTTATTCCTGCGCTTAGCCGTGAGAACAGCATGTCCCAGCTAGGGGCTGTCCTTTAGCCTAGGTTTTGAGTGAGAAGACAATGGAGCAGCATCACGCCCAGTCAAGCCACCAAGACCTGTGGTACATCCATAACTCTCATAACGTGGACAAGAAACAAACGTTTGCTGCTTTAAGCCACCAAGTTAGAACCCTTTTTGTTACCATAGCAGGAACTAGGAAAATGCAAGAGTCATCAAAATGTGGCAAGTTCTAGTAAAACATATCTGAAACAAAAACTTGTTTAGAAGACAAGAATAAGGGGAGTCTGGGTGGCTCAGTGGGTTAAAGCCTCTGCCTTCAGCTCAGGTCATAATCTCAGGGTCCTGGGATCAAGTCCCACATCGGGCTCTCTGCTCAGCCGGGAGCCTGCTTCCCCCTCTCTCTCTGCCTGCCTCTCTGCCTATTTGTGATCTGTCAAATAAATAAATAACATCTTTAATAAAAAAAAAAAAAGACAAGAATAAGCAGCAGTTACTGAGGACATCTAAACAAAATAAGGCAGGCCAACAAGTACCAGAAATTACTGTGGAATGATGTAATAGTTTATAATTATTTCTTATCAATGAAGCGTATACATATATATACCTTTAATTCTCTTTTAAATGCTACCCTTATATAAACATATTTTCAATAATTCCATACATATCATATTCATAATAGCAATAATTCCAACATGACTTTTTTTATATTAAATGATGTAAGGATTAGTGAACACTTATGCCAAAAGTGAACCTAGTTTATGGGTTATTATTCAGTCTTTGAATGTATCAGTTTAGGGCTCATCAAATCCTTTTGTCAGACTCTAACAAAAGGAACTATAAGAAAAGAAAAACCACACAGACAAAAGCAAGACTTATTTGCAAGACTTATTTGTTTAATCCCTAGGCATTAAACACTGTGCAAGCAAAAAAAAAAGATCTAAAAGAATATCAGCATCTGAAAATAAAATTGTTACCTTTCAATTAGTCTTCATGAGCTAGGTTTGAAATTCCATTTGTATGATTCAAGCGTCACTGAAAATGTTCATGCTAGCAATCTCAGACATTTATCTTAAAATAAATTCAAGAAAAATAAGCTATTAATGTGAAGACCCTCACTATCATCTTCTATGGGATAGCAAGAAATGTAACTATGTATTTTCAGTAATAAAAAAATAATAAAGCTAATTACAGTATATCAATTACCTGTATATATACTAAGTATCTATTAGCAATAAGTATGAAAAAGCACGTATATATGTGAAGGAGTACATAAAACTACAACTATAAAAATATATCTACTTAGGAACAAAGACTAGAAAAATATGAAAAAAAATTTTTGAATAGCTGGAAATAAACTTGTGGGTAGACTTTTACATTTTTTTTGAAATTGCAGTTATTTTGAGGGGAGAGAGATTTAATGGTTGTATTTACAAAACCTGTACTTGCTATGAAATACATCAATGACGCTAGTTAAAAAGGAATCTGAAGGGAGCTGAAAGTATTGGGTTGTTGTTGGGTTTTGTTTTGAGAGAGAGAACGAGAGAGCACCCGAGCAAGCAGTAGGCAAGGGCAGAGGCGCCCACAGAGAGAATCTTCAGCAGGATCCCCACTCAATGCAGAGCCTGACGTGGGGCTCGGTCTCAAGACCCTGAGATCATAACCTGAGCAGAAATCAAGAGTTGGACACTCAACCGACTGAGCCACCCAGGCGCCCCTAAGGTTTCTAAAATCAATTTCTTTTTTTTTTTTTTTTAAAGATTTTATTTATTTGAGAGATCACAAGTAGGCAGAGAGATAGGCAGAGAGAGAGGGGGAAGCAGGCTCCCGGCTGAGCAGAGAGCCCAATGTGGGACTCGATCCCAGGACCCTGAGATCATGACCCGAGGCTTTAACGCACTGAGCCACCCAGGCGCCCCTAAAATCAGTTGCTGATAAATATCCAAACTAAGGCAACCTTGGACTAGTAAATGAAGTATATTCTACCAAGCATAATCTCATCATTTCTTGCTAACTTGAGGCCATTCTCAGAAACAGCAACTGTTGTACTACAGTCCCTAACAGAGAGGACAGCGGCCAGTGTGGGGAAGGAGAATGCGAGCCCCCCACCCGCAAGAGACACTCAAACAAAACAGTCCTCTGGCTCCGTTCTAGGTAATGTTTTCTCTTCTGTCTTCCGGCAATGATGCAGAGTGGTTACAAGTACAGGCTCTGGATTCACGCCCAGAGTTGCCACTCAGCTCCAACATTTACCAGTATTTGCATGCCGACCGTGTTACACAGTAAACTAGTATTTACTAGCTGTAGGATCTTGTGCCTTAGCCTTTCTAAGCCCTGGTTTTCTCATCTACAAAGTAAGTCTGTGCGAGTAGTTACTTCAGAGTTGTTGTAAGGATCAAAACGATAATCCACTTAAAGTGCTTGACAAAGTACTTGCACACCCTAAGTAGTAAATAAATGCCAGCTAATATTAGTCTCCGTCTGGTGGTCATCTGAGGTGTCATCAAGCCGGCTTCTCGCCATCGCCAATGACTATTGCTAATTCCTGTCTCCATCCAATGGCCCCCACCCCCACAGGCAGCACTCCGAACCAGGGCTCCCAGGAGCAGTCTCATAAGGATTGGTAACAGTGCTGCCCGGAAGAAACATAATGTGGGCCACAAATGCAAGCCACACAGGTAATTTGTAATTTTCCAGTAGTCACATTAAAAAGCAAAACAAGAAATTAATTTTAATAGATCTTGTTCAACTCATATATCCCAAACATTATTTCAACATGTAATCAATTTAAAAATCCTACATTTTTACAGTCTTTTTTTTTTTATTAAGTCTGCAAAGTCAGATACGTATTTGATACTTACACCGTGTCTGAACTCAAATGGGGCCCATTTCAAATGGCAAATGGTCATAGGTGGCCAGAAGTTCCATCATTAGTTGCTTGTTACTTTCAAGATTATGACCACAGAAAGACATCCCTCCCTCCAAAAACATCAAAAGCCATTTATTAAAGAAACCGACTGACGGATGGACGAAAGGAAAGGAGGAAACGAGGAAGCACAGAAGTTGCAGGACTGATGCAGACGCAGACCTCTGGGCCTCACATCGCCACATTAAGCACTTGAGCTGTGGGGTCAGAGAGAATGGGTTCAAATCCCACTTCCTCCACTGACTAGCTGCAAAAAGACTTTCATCAATAACTTCTTCAACTCTCTTATTTCCCCGGGATAAGCTACAGATAAAAATAACCTCTCTTTCATAAAATCGTTAGGAGTTTAAAGGTTGTAGAAGGAAAGGAGTTTCCATACATAAAGCTCTGCTTTGTGAAAGCTCAGAAATGGGGGTAGGAAACATTGATGAAGGGGATACGGAGCAAATGAGCTTGAGGTAATAAAGGGGCCACAGTAGAGGGGAAACTGTTCATGTTACAGTCACAATGCCTGTCTTAAAAAATGCCCAGTTACACAAAACAACTTAAACAGTGGCAGCTATTAATAAAATAATTGCGGTGACATTTCTAAAGCCCTCAATGGTTCGATACCTCGTTAGCCTGCCTGCTTTCTTCTTGGCAGTATCATAAGCAAGGGGGAGCAGGGGAGAGCGGATGATTGCCGGAATTTGGAGAACCAAGGTTTTTTTTTTTTTTTTTTTAGGAGTGCTCATATTAACCACAGCTTCTGGCCTCAATGAGATGGGACCACTGAATGTGCCTAAATCTTTCTTTGAAGGATGAGGTTCCTGTAGGGTCACAAATGTAATCTGAATATTACTCTTCACTGTATTAATACATAAAATTAGATGAAATGTTTACTATCCCTAACACTTTCCCTGAAAGTTAGTTTTGTGAAGGTTCCCGGTATTTTGTTTTAAACTTGCTCTTCTTTTTTGAATATTTTATTTTATTAAGATTTTATTTATTTGAGAGAGAACGAGTGAGAAAGAGAGAGACAACAAGCAGGGGAGGGGGCAGAGGGAGAAGCAGAGTCCCCGCTGAGCAGAAAGCCCACTGGATCCTAGGACCGTGGGACCACCACCCTGAGCCCAAGGCAGCCGTTAAACCAACTGAGCCACCCAGGCGCCCCTTACACTTGCTCTTATTAGCTCCCCACCCCTCCAAGAAAAATCCAACTCATAAAAAAGAAAAAAAGAGTCTAGTCTGCAAATGAAGATTTTTAACATTTACCCATCTTAATACTCCAAGTCACTATGCTCTCTAATTTATACGGAGTTTAAGAACAACAAACATGATGCCTCTATTCCAGGGACTTTCTGAACCAAACTATTTCTAGAAAGTATTCCATATAATACCAGTGTCCCTTGAGGTTACATGTATCCCATAAAATCAAATTAAAAAAAAAAGGTACTACTAAAATGAATTCAGCTTTGACACCCTTTTGTTTACTGCAAGAGTTCTTGGGAGCCTTTAATACACTCACGTATACAGATTTCAAACTGCTATGCTCAGCCATTATTACCATTTTACCAGTCTACAAATGAGAAAAATAATAATATGAACTGAGAATCACACGATAGGGAGAGAGTTGAATTATCCCAGGGAAACAGACATTCTTTACAGGTCTTTGCTCTGAGTTTCTGGCCTGATGTGCTATGTGCTGTGCATTTCTCCCTTTTATCATCCCTGGTAAATATCAATCTTGAATACATATATAGTAATTAACCCATCAGAAGCCCCCAAATGCAGACAATTTATTATAAAGGGAGGGAGAAAGAAGGGAAGAGAAAGGACTGGAAGGGGAAGAAGGGAGGAGGGGGGAAATTCCTTTGAATGACTTAGTGTAAACATCACTTCATATTCGCAGCTAAGCTAAAATGCCTAAATGCTTTCATCAGGACGAAGGGACGTGAAATACACACTTGTACCTAACCTAGCCCTTGGAAAATAAGCCTCATTTTCAAAACAACCAAACAGCTGCTCAGCAGAAGCACAGCACAATTCATCCTTTCCAGCCTTTATTTTTAGATGCCTCTTAAGCAAACCAATAATTTTCTAAAGAATATCATTAAGATCCGTAGGTGTCATCTCATTATTTTCGAGTTTTAATTCGTTTCATATCAGTCACACATTTTTCCCTCCTAAATCACCTCATTATATCACATTCCATAACAAATTCCATGCCTTGGAATAAAAGAACTTATAAATTTTAAAAGGTACAGATTCTAAAACAGGACAATCTACCCAGAACGTTAGGATCACTCAAGGATTTAAAACACAGGGAGTCTAAAAGTCAGCCCCATTTTTCAAATGATCATTTGGAGCCTTGTGCAGGTTTAAAAAAAAAAAATGTACCTTTATCACCGAAAGCACGTTTTACAAAATGCATAATGAAAAAGAATATGCTTAATAGATCCCAGGATTTCATGGGCAGAAGTGAATGCTAATTGCCTGCCGGAGTCTTAAATGAAACCTAATTGCTGGCTTGAGCTGTCACCGCTGACCCTGGAAGAGCCCAGTACACCCTTCATAAACCTAATACAGCGTAATCCTCCTTCATTAGGGTTATTACAGCTCTGCAGTGGGGCACGTCTGCCACAGAAATAAACTACTCCCTCTCCTCTAGATGCATGTGTCCCTTCTCCATCCCGGAGCCAGGAAGTGTTGATGGCAAGAGTCACTCTTACAACAAGTGGGACCACTTCTCAGCCCAGCTCGCTTTCCAAACCCAGTCCCCCACTGCGGACACGGGAGGGGCCGGGGGCTAAAGCATGGAAACAAACCATCACCCACCACCAGCAGGCAAATGGGAAAAGCGGGAGAAATTATTTCTTGTTAAAACAACTGGGTTTGAGTTAGGAAATTCATGGGAAATCCATTCCATTTACAGCCTATGTTTCAGATACTGAGCCCAAGAGATATCCCCTTCCATTTGCTTTGAAGGTTTTTTTTGGGGGGGGGGGCATACCTTCAATTAAAAACATGAATCTTGGGGCGCCTGGGTGGCTCAGTGGGTTAAAGCCTCTGCCTTCCACTCAGGTCATGAATTCAGGGTCCTTGGATCGAGCCCCGCATTGGGCCCTCTGCTCTGCGGGGAGCCTGCTTCCCCCTCTCTCTCTGCCTGCCTCTCTGCCTACTTGTGATCTCTCTCTCTGTCAAATAAATAAATAAATAAAATCTTTTAAAAAAACAAAACAAAAAACCCATGAATCTTACCTCTAGTATTCAATAGTCCCCCCAACCTGTTACTCTGCAGCAGATGCCAAGACCCCAAAGATAAATAAATCACAAAACACACCCAGGAAAAGCTCACCACTTTGGGGAGGTAGAGGAACAGGGGAATGGAACACAATGTGAGGCATATCTGTAAAGAATGGGTGAAGGAGGGGAGGAAGGCAGATCAAATGACAATGAACTCTCCTAAGGATCACAAGGACAGGTCAGATGAAACATCTACAAAGACATAAAAATCGTGCTAGATGTTAAAAAAACAAGAGGCAGAGAGGATTATGTGGCCTGGTATGAAAAAAGAATTTAAGGGAAAAGTAACAGTAACAGCAGGAGTCCAAGCCCAAGATTTCAGCTGTGAGAAAGGCTTGCAGAAGGGCGGCGGGGAGCCAGGAGGGGCAGAGGCTACCAGTCGGGTCCTTCCGCTAGGGAGTCTGCGTTTAAACGTGCGCAAGTTCGTATGTTTTTTTATACAGAGTGTTTTGTTTTATTTTTTAAAGATTTATGAGAGAGAGAGAGCGCACACACAAGTTGGGGAGAGGGACAGAAGGAGAAGCGGACTCCTCACTGAGCAGGGAGCCTGATGTGGGACTCAATCCTGGGACCCAAGATCATGACTTGAGCAGAAGGCAGATGCTTAACCCATTGGGCCACCCAGGTGCCCCTAAATTAGGTATTTTAGACTACAGGAGAATATAGTAAATAGACGTGTTCCCACCACCCAGCTTGGGAAAAAAGGCAATAAAACCACATCACATTTCAGCCCTCAACTCCCCCTTCCCCCCACCTCCGAATTTGGTATTTATCCTTCTGTCATTCGCTTACACTTTACTACAGACACAGGCATCTCCAAACAACGTATGGCAGCAGGAGAGAGAAAATACCAGACGTGTATAAAACAGGACTCTGTCGTGAGGGAGGCAGACTTGCCTCCAGACCAGCAGCAGTGGGACAGGTGACAAAAAGGTGTCGAGAGTGCTGTCGTCACTGAAGGCCTGTCATCATGAAGAGAGCAGGGGCAGCCTCGGCCTCCGAGGGCGTTCCTGGGGCAAGAAGGAGGCAGACCTGAATGAACTATCCCAGGTGACTGGCAACAGAAGGGAAGTGACAGACTGCATGGAGCCCGAGGCGGGATGTGGACAGAAGTGGGGCGGGTGGCAGGCTCCGGCCGACATCAGTGAGGGCAATGAGGCAGGTCAGCCAGGACACAAAGCACAAGCCGATAAGGGCCAGGAGCCAAGAAGGGGCAGGAGGACCCAATTAGGGAGTGACACGGGGGAAGGCTGCCCAGAGCGATGGGACTTAAGGGGGTTCTCAAGGGACAGTTTTGACAGGCAATGCTGAGTGGGAGGATTCCTGAGCAGGGGGACAGCATAACCAGAGGTGGAAAAAATTACTGGGCCTGTTCAGGAAACAGCTGCAGCTTGGCACAACCCTGGGGAACATAAATCTGAAGAAAACAGAGGGCCATTGGGGGAATTATTTGCAGAGAACCTCAAGTATCAAGATGAAGTATATATAGAGGGTACACGTAACTTATAATAAACTCACTTCCATGACCACGAAATCTGCCTTAATCCCTTTTACTTGGGAACTAAAACAATGGCAACAGTCAATCTTGTGATTTGGGGGACAACATCAATGAGGTCATTGCTGCTTATTACAGTCCTGTATGCACAACGGGTTGTCTTGGTTAAGGACAGGCTGGCCCATCTGCTGGGACACAGTGTCACGGAGGGTCTCTCTCTCTCACTTCAAATACTAGTAACCCAGGGGTGCCTGGGTGGCTCAGTCAATTAAGCATCCGCCTTCGGCTCAGGTCATGATCTCAGGGTCCTGGGATCGAGCCCCGCATCGGCTCTCCACTCAGCGGAGAGTGTGCTTTCCCTCTCCCTCTACTGCTCCAGCTTGTGAGCTTTCTCTCGCTCAGATAAATAAATAAAATCTTAAAAAAAAAAGTAACCCAGAGGTTGAATAATGAGTAATTCTGCCTCTTCCTCTTCAAGGTACAAAAAGCATAGAAAGGAAGTTAAGCATAATCAGATCAATGTTTCTAACCCTGCAAAAACTCTTTTGTTTTATGCCTTATCCTCCAAATGTCCCTCCTTCTTAATCCTTCGGTGATAAGTACACTCCCTTGATCTGCAAGGTTCCCTAAGTCTGAAAAATGAGGGGAAAAAAATTATCACATTTTCAGAAGTTTCCAAGTAAAGCAAAATAACATGAAGAACAGAGTATCGGTCACTTGAGAAAACAGCTTAGGGATGTGATCTATCTCCTTAAGTGAACAAATAAGGTGTGTGTAATAAGCAACACTGATACCTGTTTAATTTTTAAAATCAGTCATTAACATGATGGAATTTTTCCAGAGCACTGAACCTATTGGAGACTAAATAATAAAAACTCCAGTCCATTCTCTGAAAAATAGAGATACTAGTTGTCCCTATTTCATAGGGTCATTGAAAAATAGAAGCGTTTTTGGGCCCCTGGGTGGCACAGTTGGTTGAGCGACTGTCTTCAGCTCAGGTCATGATCCCGGAGTCCCGGGATCGAGTCCCACATCGGGCTCCCAGCTCCATGGGGAGTCCGCTTCTCACTCTGACCTTCTCCCTTCTCATGCTCTCTCTCACTCTCTCTCTTTTCTAATAAATAAATAAATAAAATCTTTTAAAAAAAAATAGAAGCGTTTCATGTGCCATGAACACCGGGACAGAGTCAGCGGCGACACATAAAACCACGGATTCTGCTATCCAACATCCATACAGGGTGGAAACTCTAATTCTGAACCAAGGAGGTGTGATTACTGGTGGAGAGGCTTATAACTTAGTAGAGGAGATAAGGAGATAAACATATAATAAGATGAGACACAGCTCACCAACACGTAAGTGCCAAGTGCTTTGAAAGAAGGCATGCCTAACTGGCGGTCAGAAGGGATGTCAGGCAAGGTGGAGCTTTAGCTGAACGTGCAGGGGCTAAGCAGGTAGCAAAGGGGAGAGCTCAGTCTGGGTGGGAGCAGAACAAAGCCGAGAATTCACCATCGCCAAGGGTTAGGGCACCAGCATGGACAGAAGGAGCAGCAGATAATGGGAAGGGAGTCGGGCAAAGAAGCTTTACCACACAGGTAGTAAGAATCAAAAAATTTAAATAGTATTAAAAACTGTTTAAAAAAAAAAACACAGAGAGAGGAAAGAGTAGATGAAGAATACAGATCAGGCAGGCTCGGAGGCTCTTAAAAAACCCCAAGAGGCAGAGAGGACGGAGGGAAGGGAACAAATTGAAGAGACCTTAGAGTCCTGAAAGACTGGGAGGGGCGCCTGGGTGGCTCAGTGGGTTAAAGCCTCTCTCAAGGTCCTGGGATCAGCCCCACATTGGGCTCTCAGCAGGGAGCCTGCTTCCCCCTTTCTCTCTGCCTGCCTCTCTGCCTGCTTGTGATCTCTCTGTCAAGTAAATAAAATCTTAAAAAAAAAAAAAAAAAAAAAAAGGACAGGGAGGCTTCGTGATTGGCATTTGGAGCTCGAAGCTGAGGGGTGCTCAGCATGACCTGACGAGGACTCCCAGCGCCTGGTCCCAGTAGCTAACTCAACAGACGGCAGGGTCACGGGCTCAGACAGGAAATATGGAAACAGCTCGTTTTGTGGCAAGAAATTAGGGAGCTCGGTTTGAGACAGGTGGAATTTGGAGACCCAGACAGACAGAAATACCAGATAAATCAAACTGTTTGGAACCAAGCGGAGGGGTCTGGATAGGCGACGATAACTGAGCAAATCCAGTGAAATGGAAACATGTGGTTCATGCTCTCACGGGCCTGGTGAGGGCTGAACTCGGAAACAGAAGCATTCAAGCTAGTGTAGTAAAAACCTTAAGTGACGCCCATAGGAGCTTGAGGACAGAGGCGGACGGACTCCTGAGACCAAGGACCTTTACCATCACCGGGGAGCTCCCACCCCAAGCCTTCGGACTCAGAAGCCAGAGTGGGCGTGGAGAATAGCCCCCTGGGGGTTACCAAGCCCTCTGGGTGATTCTGGCGCCCACCAGAGTTTCAGACCCACCGCCTTTGCTACTGACCCCATTACTTGAATGCAAAGGAGTATGAAAAAAAGAATTCCCAGGAAATGGATTTCCAAAGACTTGAGGACATGAAGTGCAAGTAGAGGGTAGGTAAAGGATAAAGCATTGGGAACTTAGCTAATTTTCAACACGGAGGGAGTTTTCCCTTTCAGCTAAAACTCTAAGGCGAATTAGATCGAGTCAGTGGCCCACGCAGCAGGGAATGTGGTTTGGTACTAGAATGTCCAACATCACAAATGCGAAGAGATGCTCTACCCGTCAGAGGACGGCACACCACCGGCCAATCTCTTTCTTATTTTCTCAGCAGATACCTCCCAACATCAAGCATTTATGGGGATGGCCGCCTGGGGTTACGGGATCCCTGGATATGCCACAGGCCTCTGGGTCAAGCTCATTGACCAGGCTCAGGACGAAAGCCTCGAGCCGGTCTTTATTTAGACCCCTAAGGAACTAAGCTAAATCACCCGCGAATCAAGCTTTATACATGAAACTGATCTAAGAATGGTCACAATAGGTTTTTTTCCAGGAACAAGGACCACAAAAAACGTCAAACAAAAGCTTGACAGGAGAGCAGAACAAAACCAAGCCAAGAAATACAGAACCAACAAGCAAAAGAGAAAGGAAACTAAAACAATGTTAATTGCCATTTTTAGTCCAACTTACACGTATAGCCAGCCCCAGCCCACAAGGAGCCACTATTACCTTTTATCCCCAGCTACTCTAAGTCCTCATCTGCAAGCATTGCCTCATATCCTCCCATTCAGAATTATAAATAATTCAGAGATTATTTTCATAATCAGTGTGCATATAATATACGGCAAAGGCATGGCCGGTCTGGGGAACACAGACTTCCTCTCCCTCCCAGGGCAAAAATCGCAGCCAGATCTGCATTTTTCCTAGGCTTTCTTCCCCTGACCTCTCCAAGGGGTACCCCTTCTCATGACCTCCTGGCCTGCCTGCAATCCACATTGGGGATTCTTAGCTGTAAGAACCCATTCTGCTTCAAGAACACATCTTACAGACTACAAACGTGCTCCACTGCCGTTCTTTCCGAGCTGTTCCTTTCTTCTAACAATCCCTCCTGTTGGGAGGTTGATATGAAGATCAATGAGTTAATGTTTGTCAAATACTTTAGGCTTCTCAGATGAAAGGCAACATTAAAGTTCAAGAGACCCTAGGCTGGTATTACACTGGAGGCCTTGCAGTTGACTCTCTATTTGGGCTTCAAAGAAGGAAAGAAATCAAGGCTGCACAGACATTCCTTGGTGAAGACTGGCCAGCGTTCGCATCCTGGCTAAAAGCAGGCCGATTTGTTCCTGACATTCTTTAACTTGATCGCAACATTAGAAATACAAGGATCTTTATATTAGCACCGGACCCTTGTTATAGTAAGTGATGTACAGGGCAAAAGATCCTTTTCTCTGCCCTTCTCTAAGTGACTTTTCCTCTCCCAAGCTTCCCTACTGCCTGAGCATGCAATTCTCCGTCTCCTCCTATAGAGGGGCCACATGAAAACTGCCAGCCAACACGTTTGCTTGGAGCCAACAGACCAAAAAAAAAAAAAAAAAAAAAAGGTCAAAGACAAAGCTTTATGTGTATGTTGGCATGCATGTGAATTCAGACTGCTGGAAAAAAAAATGACCCACACAAAGAGCACATTCATGGCCACGTATAACTCCTCAAACATATAAATAGCCATTTCTGACCCAACACCTACTTTGTGCAAGGCACTATGTCGGGAGGGTAACGTTAACACAGCGTTACAATGACTTTTCCGCAGATATCCTGGCAAGTTAGATGCTCCTGGGCCCCGCTTTGTAGATGAAAAAACTGAGACTCCAAAGGACTGCAAAGTTTGTCCAACATTACCCAGCGAAAAAGTGGTGGAGCTGGAATTCAAACCTAGCTATGTTTCAAGCTCCGGAAGCTGGGTCCCCTGCTCCAGCACAATGCTAGCCTGGAAAGCTGCAGAAACCCCACGGGGCTCAGACAGAGGAGGGTAAATTCAATCAGTAGGGGGAGTTCACAAAGTCGTGTTTCAAACATTCACTTTCACCTCCTCTTTACCAAAACTTGTTTTCCCTCGTTCTTTTTGAATGGGCCCAAGCAGTAATGATTTAATTGGCTAATTAAGTATTTCATCTTATCTCTTTCCGTGGCCTTATTTCTAACAAAGGGCACAGCACAGCTCTGAGGCTTAGAATGAGTTCAAATTCCCCAAGACCCTTGGTGAGGAAGCAAAGAAGTTCAAATGCAGCGTAGCAGGTGAAAAAGAGCAAGCATATGGAACCCAGGTGGGCTGCACCGTGTAATCAAAGGGTTTTCGTTTGCTTCCCCAGAGCGAAGAAAACAGAAGCCCTTAATAAGGAGGGAGGGCATGGGGGCGGAAAGTCCTCATAATTCTTGACCCATGGCCCATCTGTTCCGGACAAATATGAATTCTCCTAAAAATTCTGATTTTTTTCTCTGAATTCTTTAGGTTCTTCCATATTAAAATAATCTAACTGTTCTCCTCCCATGACAGCTGTCCGGCCCACACAGTCTGCACAAACCTGAAGAACGAAAGTGTGAATAATAACTGTCTTTAAGCCACTGGTGGAAGCTGGGCAAGCAGGGGATTAGCAAGAACGAGCTTCCCTTCCGCCATGCCTCTCAAGCAAGGCCCATGCCTCCCATAAAACTCCCATCAAGGGCTGTTCTTGAGATAAGAGAAGGTGTTTGTGGAGGGGCTTAGATAAACACCCCAACTTGTACGCTTTCTGCTCCGATGTACCGGCCCAAGGCTCGCCGAGGCTAGACCTCTGCCAGCTCAGCCAGGACCCAGCGACTGTGACTACCGCTACAACTCCACTTCAGCCCAGTGAAGAGGCACCCTTGAAAGGCAACCCCCTTCCAGGAAGCTTCCCGGTGATAAGGAACCTTTCTAGGCGGGATCCGCTGAGTCCTGGACCATCAGCCTACAAGGACCGGCTAGAAGAGATTCTGTTACTGTCAAGTTTCAGAGGAAGGAAAAGTAATCCTGACAACCTACAGAAGCAGTAACGAAGATTAAATATAGAGAAAACGATAACACACACACTGATCCGTCCGTGGACTCGTCCCGCACATCGTGGGCCTTGTTTAGATTAAGCAGAAGAGCGTCGTGCTACGCGGCTCCCACTCACTAAGGCTGTCCTTTCCACGGCACCAGCTTTTAACCCCATCGCCAAAAGATAAGCAACTTTAATGCAAGGTTCTGAACTGCTGCAGTATTATCACCTGCTGTCAAGTGCCTCTTTAAACGGGAACCAAGAGCCATTCAAATGAAAACAGGCATGGGCCAGTTAATGCCGATTAAAATTTAGACCGGTCACACAACTGCTGCTTGTAGAAACAGCATCAGGCATGGAGGTGTGTCCAAAAAAAGAGACCTGTGCTCCTCTGGAAACACCTGGTTCTCATAAGTGGGTAATATGCTTCTAGTTTAATTTCTGATAGCTAGCTAGCTAGCTAATCATACCCCAAATAGCTGGGTCAAATAGCTAGCTTTTTGAGCTTGGTGTTTGGTTTTGTTTTTTGTTTTTTTGGATGACTCTCATTTTGCACCAGCTGCTTCTCCTACCTGGAATGCACTCTCCTAATCACTCCTGCAGGTAAGCACTCCCTTAACCCTATAAACCCTCAGGGCACACCTTACCCCTCCTCTCCAGAACCAAGCCTTCCATGCCTCTCCCAGAACTTCTCTCTCACTGGGCTGTAATTCATGATCAGCCTGTGGGTTTCCTCCAGGAGGCTGCAGTTGGAGCTTGTTTAAGTAGCTCTGTATCCTAGCACAGAGTAAAAGCTCAATCAGGTTTGTTGAATGAATGGGTGAACCAATCCAGTTTAGGCCATTAACACACTGGTGGAAACCCTGTAACCGTATATTCAGCATGGAGTCTAGAGATTCCTCACCTTCACAAAGAGGCTGCCACAGCCAGTTCCTGGACAGACTGAAACGCAAACCCCACAAGCTCCTTGAACTGTAGGTGGGGTTGGGGGTGACAGGAAATGAAGGAAGTGGAAGGGAATGCTAGGAAGGGGCACTGCTACCTCACTACTCCCTTAAAAAGGCCTAAAACCCACTTTAACAAGTATTCAAAACCCAGATTTAGGGGTCACGCCAGGCAGAAAGGAAAGGCGTATTAACAACACCCTCAGAACTTGTTAATACTCAGAACTTTGAAAGTTTGAGTTGGAGATCTGTCCTGAAATTATGTGGCCACAGGTTTTCCCTATGAGCCAGCCCGACCACCCAAGTAGGGCCAAGAAAGCCAGGAGTTGGGTGGCATGGCTGGGGCCTAGTGGGAGGGCATAAAAACTTCCCTCCTTCCCAAGATCCTGCACCCCTCCATGTTGGCAGTGGGAAGAGGGGTGTCTGGGAGCAGCGTTCCTCTCCTGCTGGAGCAACAGCAACGTCGCCCGCCTCTCCTCCTGTGCCCTCACCGCCTGGGTATCTCCAGCTGCCCTTTCAGGCCCTCGTTCGGTTCCCAAAGAGCAGGAGGGAACGGGGAAGACGGGGCGAGGGGGTGGGTTTCACCGCAAACTCTCCAGACAGCGCTCACCTTCCACCGTAACTACCCAGACAGGACATGCGCCTCACGTCGGGCAGCTCCTCCCGAGACGGAGAACGCCTGCGGCCCGGCCACCTCGCGCCCCCGCTGCTCTGCCAGCGTCCCGGGCCGCCGATCGCAAGCTGGCGTTGCCAGCGTTGGCCCCAGTCCTCGGCCGGGCGCCCGGAGCGCCGAGGCGGCCCCCCACGTCCGGCCCGACTTCCCCCGCCGCAGACAGCACTTACCTGCTTACATGGCCCCGTCGGTGCCCTGGAGTCCCGCGCAGAAAGACTGTCCTCTGCGGCGGCGCCGGCGGAGCCCCAATTCCCTAAGGAATTGATTCCAGTGGCTGGCGGAGGAGGGGCGGAGGGAAGGAGCCGGAGAAGGCGAAAGGGGAGGGAGGTTTCCGCTGCGATCCCGGCGCACCGACAAGGGGAAAAGGAGAACCACCTAAGCACGGGGTTGTCCCGCAGGAGGGGGGCCGGGGCCAGGAGGCCCGAGAAGACTGGTGAGGTGGGAGGGGAGGGGCCGCCCGCGGCCGCTGGGTGTCTGCGGCTCCCCGAGGACCGGAGCCGGGAGGGCGGGCAGCGCAGCGAGGAGGAGCACGGCAACCTGCCCCCGGACTGCGCCCGCTCGCTCGGGGGAGAAAAAGTTGGAAAGAACTTTCCGGGGCCGGGAGAGGCCGGGCGGCAGGAAATGCGAGCGGCCGCGAGAGGAGGGAGGAAGGGGCCGTGCGATGGGAGGGGACGGAGCAGGCGCCGGCGGCCGCGGCTCCCCCACCCCCGGGCCGGGCGGCGGCGCGGGGGGCCGGAGGCGGAGGGAGCACGGGGCGCGCGGCCGGGGGCGGGGAGGAATGCGCCCGGGAGGCGCGCGCGGCGGGGCGGCGGGCTGGGGGGTAGGGGGGGTGTCTGCGCGGGGGAGAGCCGAAACTTGGAGCCGGAGCTCCCGGGCTGGAGGCGCGCCGGCCTTGGGGACGTCACAGCGCTGGAATCCGAGGAATGCCGGGCGGCAGGAGCTCCTTGTGCAGGCCCAGGAGAAGTCGCGCACTTTTGGTGCGGTGGCTTTGGGAAACGTTTAAAGGTGAGGGCTGAGCAGGGAGGACGGGTGAAACTCCCTGGAGTCAGAGACGTGGGAGTGGAGAAGGAAAAGCGACCACAGCCGGCACAACCTAGCGCCGCTCCCGGCCGGGGCAGCGACGGCGGTGGGACGGAAAAAAAATCCCACTTCGACCTTCGAAAACCGCAGGGGCGGGGCAGAGACCGCGACCGGCCCCCTCAGGCCGAGCGCGGGGACGCTCCGTCCCATTTGGGGACCCTACGAGCCAGACGGCCCCAGGCAGCCACTGCACAGAGGGAAGACAGCCCAGGAGAAAGGTGGCCTCCCCGAGCTGGTCCGGGACACCAGGAGTCTCTGCGTCCTGAATCGGGTCTTAATTCCCCCCACTTCTCCCCCAGCGCCCGCGATGGCAAAAGCAGTTTCTGTGTGCTGGGAGCTGGAAGATGTCGTTTCCCCAGTTCTTTCCTTGCCCCAGCCTCGCCCCACCCTGCCTGGGTGGGCACTGGGAGGGAACTTCCTTAGCACTTGCAGAGGTGGAGTTCGTGCGCCGCAGCGGCGTGATGGAAAAAGCACCCAGCCTGGCGAGGGAACTTGGGTTCAGGACCTCCCCTGCCCGTGACCTAAGGGATGACTGAGGAGTATCCCAGCCTCTGAAAGCCTTGGCTTCTCGAGCTGTAAAATCGTTTTCCTAATATTTTCTATTTCTGGGTGGGCCTTCGCGTTGCCAAAAACAGGTCTTGGGTGTCTGTTATCTAACTGAGACTCACAACCCAGTTCTTTCAAACTTTCTTAGGTCGAAAAAACGTCCTTGAAGTCGTTGTCACAGAAGATGTCCCAAATGACTTCAGAGTCCCACAACTCATGCAAAAATCCGGATCTCTTGCCTAGAGAGAACTGGGAACCAAAAAGCAAAACCTATTGTGTCCATCATGTACCAATTTGTGGTAACGGGCTTCTCCAACGGGAGTATCTGCCAACCTCCAGAATAAAGAAGTTGAGAAGGCTCCACAGGGATGGAAGGAAAAGGTCGCAGAGAATTAAATAGCAGTTTCTCAAACTTGCAAGGACATAGCTGGATAGCTTCAGTATGGACTTGCTGGATTTCCAAAGAAAATTCCCGAATGCTTACTGTGCTCTGGGAGGCATGGAAAGCACTTTTTATGTGCACCTGTATTATCCCATTTCCTAGATGAGAAAAGTGAGGACTGAAGAAAGCTCCCCGCTTACCAAGGGTCCCACAGCTTGTGAAATAGGATACTAGACCCTAGTCTGGCCCCAAGACGCAAGCTCTTAAATTCTTCAAAATTTGACCAATATAGGACTAAAATTATAAATAAGGGAATACCTGCATGCTCTCAAAGGAATACAGATGAGAGGCCTCTTGGGGCCTTAGAGAAGATGTGGCATTTGTGTGTCACTCTGTGATGCCGAACTCTGAGCACAGCATGCGGAGACAGCTGGGATGTTAGAAGAGCAAAGGTTGCATGTAGACATATAATTCTGGTTCTGCCTCTGACCAGCCACATGACCCTGAACAAGCCACTTCACCCCTCGGCCTAAGTTTATTTTTTAAGTGGAGTGTGACATGGAGGTCAGACTTTGGTTGAATTACTTCATCTCTGAGGTCTTTCCCCGGGTGTGAACTTGAATGAACGTACACTCCCCCGGGCCGATGGCATGTGGAAGCTCAGTGATAAAGCCAGGATGTCTTGGGGAGAGGACCGTTTTCACGCTGTCCTTGGAATCAAAATGAATATTGGGAATGTTGCTGAGTGTGGCCAAAACAGCGCACACACACACACACACACACACACACACACATACACATATCAAGGTTTAGCACTGTCTGTGGCCCCATTTTAATTTAAATAATTTTACTTGTAAATTAAAAAAAATACATTATCAAGTTAAAAGCCCATATAAAATACATCTGACCAGTCACTTTTCTCTATTTTTAGATCACAGACGAGCAATGCTACAAGTTATATTTTTTAAATAGGATGTCCATTGTGAAGTGAAGAAAGCCTTTCATTCTCTAAATAAGTAAAAGCTCGTCACAAACTACTTTCAAAACATTGAAAAAAAAAATTTCCTAAGTCTACATCACACTCAAATCTCCTTAATATGCATCAGAGGGAACAGGATGGTCCAAGGCCGGGGTCCCAAACACATCACTGCAGACTGACTTGAAAACTTTGCAGTTTTAGGAACTTGTCAATATCAGGTAGCCTCCAAAATTTTTCAACTTATTCTAAGCCTGATTCAAACTATAAATACAGGCAGAGTCTTGTGGACCTTCATGATTCCTCCCCGATGAAATATATTCCTCATATTAATTTATTAATTTTATACCTTCAGAACACTGAAATCACTTGAAAGCAAAACAAAACAAGTTCACCAATCAAAGCAAACTGTAAAGTGAGCAGGCTCTTTTAAGAAACGGCTGATGATCTCTAGGGACCGTCTACAAATGTTAAAAGCAGATATGTGATTTGTGTATTTGTTTTTATCCTTACTCTAATTGCAATTTCTAAAGGAATATTTGAAAGCTTACAATAAAGTGGGAAAGAATGGGGAACTTTTTAAAAATATACCTGCTCTCTGTATCCCCTGCTCCCCATATCTTAGTCATCTTATTCCCTGAGTCTAGGGTCGAGGCTTAGGTTGGTGTCTGTATATGTGTATCCGTCATTTTTTAGGCAGTATTTTATTCAGACATAATTCACATTCAATCGAGAGCACAATCTGGGTGTACACACCACTTGATGATTTTTTCCCAATACATCCATATGACCATCACCCAGTTCAAGATATAGAAAATGTCCATCAGCACAAAAATTTCCCTCCCGTGACTTTTCAGTCAGTATCAGCTATCCAGGCTAACTTCTACCACCATAGAGTAGTTTCGCTAGTTCTCAGACTTCATATAAATGTGTGTGTATGTGTGTACACATATCACAATTTGCTTATCCATTCTCCTATTGATGTGTTGGGCAGGTATATTTTGAAAACATTTCCCAAGTGGTTCTGTTACACTGACCCTGTCTAACTCAGAACCACTGACTTAATAGCAAAAATGCAATAAAATGGGCCTCGCTTACTAACACAAAAACTTATTAAGCAGCAAAGAAGGAAAGAAAGAGAACACTTCGGGAGATCCGAATTTAAGAGTGCTTTAATTGTAGTATACATTCAGAGCTCCTTGCTAATGAAAACAAATTAGCAAGTTGCGATATGAACTTCTTGGTATCTAGTGATTCTTTTCCAGCTACCCGATTCTGTGAGCTGTTGTGCACAGTGCCCCTCCATGAGCGAGAACAGTCTGGAGGAGTGTGGATGTGTGAAAAGCACCCTCCGAAGTGGTACCCTGTGATGACCGTGGTATTACGAGTTCTCCCTTTAGAAAGAGTTTCATGGTACCTGCCTTAGAAAAATCATTTCTGACACAGAAGACTGAGCCCTTCTTCCCTCCTGGTGGATCTTTGAGGCTTTTAGTTTGGGGGAGAAAAGGGGCCACATCCCAGCCTTTCCCCAGGTCGACCAAGCCAGTAAGTCACATTCTTCTCAAATATTGAGAAAAGAATGAGGGACTTCTGCGGAAGGTGTAGATCAGATGCAAGTGCAGACGTTTGTTTGGATTTGCTCTCGAAGCTCTTTTTGGAGGCTCTCCATACCTGGCCCCCTTTTATGTCACATACTGTCTCCTATTCATCATCTGTCCTGACGTCTCACACTTTCATTCCTGTCACGCCCTCCTCTCTGGCCACTGAGCCTTCTGGTCATTTCCTCTCCATTTTACCTCTCTTTCCTTTACCCTCTTCTCAGCAGAAGACTCTCTCTCTCCCAAAGGGACTGACTACTCCCTGACCTGAGCCGAAGAAGAAAGGGCCCCCATTCCCATGCCTGTCAACCTAAGCCACAAATGAATTATTTCCTTGTGACTTCTGGAAAGAATGTCAAACATTTTTATGTCGTATTTTTTTCAGGCTGGGAGGAGAAAGATGAGTATGTCCTCCTGAGATGCTTTGGTAACTACAGTTGACCACACGGGCAGTGATCTCAGCTCTCTGGACATCAGGCGGAGTCACTCTTTGCAGATCCCTAGTTTTGCAGTGAAAATGCACAAGATTCAGCCAGTTGGTTTCTCTTTAAAAAGTCGATACAACAGCAGTGTCTATTCATTGAGTACACTCCAGCAAGAGTAATTCACATGCATGATTGGTACTTTCAGCAAGATTTAAAAGAAATAAAACCTGGGCAATATTAAGGGTCTTGGTTATCCTTCTCTACTAATTCCACCTGGGGTTGCAAACACCCTTTGAATCCTGTTTGAAAGGTCCAAGCTTCCTGATCACGTTCGCTTGGCTCACTTGCTGACTTTCCCCACCTCCCCCATCCCCAGTATTGCCTTCCAGCTTTTCCAGGCTTGATAGGAAACACACGGCTTATCTCCCTACACATTGGCAGATGCACGCATGCATCGAATCACCGCATCCGTCCTCTGTGTGGCATGCTGCTAATGAAAAGCTTACCCAACCCTTACTGCTTCAAATCATGTTATCTGGAAAAGGAGGCTTTTACCATTCCTGTTATCTCTTCGAGGAGAGCTTCCTTATTGTGATTTAAACAATTTCAAACTTTATAATAGAGTCATTTAAAAAAGAAAACATTTTTCATAGTCATTTGCACATGGTTGCTAATCTTAAAAACATACTCCAGTGTTGAGTGCAGCAGATCTAGCAGGCAAGGCCAACTGTCTTACCAGAAGTTCTTTGGTTTAAGAAAAGAAAACCACTTCAGATTGTTCAAGCGAAAAAGGAGTATGTTGGCAGGATGATGAAATACACCATGGAATCCATGAGAAAGAAGGGTGGGACCAGAGAACCAGGAAGGTACTTGAGGGTACTCTGACTTTCTCCCTCTGTCTGGGGGTACTATCCTCTGCTTTTGCCCATAACCGGGCTTCATAGCTATGTTATCCTGGGCAAATATCTCTCCCCTGAATTTCCTCAGAAAGGGGAGTGATGTAAAAAGGGGAAAGGATGAACATATCTACTTCGCAGAGTTGCAGTCATGATTAAATCAGTCAATATGTGAAAGATTCTTAGAACAGTACCTGATACACACTGAGCTCTCAGTATGTTACCCATTGATATTATCACCAACCTCATTCTATCTCTGTAGGCTCGTTTTCTCTCCTTCGGCAGGGGCTGGATCACAAATCCAAATTCTCAATTTCTTCTCAAAGAAAGAACATGGCTTGAATTGTCAACACAGGGTCTTGGAGAAGGAACAGGCTGCTGTGGCTGGACCAAGTCCTTTGTGAAGGAAGGACAGTTCTCAGAAAGGAGAGAATGGCTGGGGGTCTGGGGGGGGGGGAGCCCACAACGGGGAAACCACACCAATAAGGAAGGGAGAAATTTTTTACCAAACCAAAGTTTTAGGAATCCCTCTGTTCATTCTGTAACTATCTACACCATCTATGCAAAGGGCCAAACATGGCTCCTCGTGAGTAGAGAAGAAAGTGACCCACTAGGAAGGGAAATGACCTAGGGTAGAAGGTAAGGGAACCAATATCCCTTGAGCATTTGCTATGCTGTAGATAGGAGACTAGGTCCTGATTATATATAATCAGAAGTAATCCTTGTGACAGTGTTTAATTGTTATAAACTGAATTATGTTCCTCCAAAATTCATATCTTGAAGTCCTAACCCCCAATATGACCACATTTGTAAGTAAGATCTTTATGGAGACATTTAAGGTTAAATGAGGTCATAGGGGTAAGACCCTAATCCAATAGGACCATTATCCTCCTAATAGGAGAGATACCAGAGCTCCTCTCTCTCTATGCATGCACAGAAGAAGGGCCATAGGACATAGCAAGAAAAAGAGCAAGGAGACAGGTGTCACCAGAAGTTAACTCTACCAGCACCTAACCTTGGACTTCCAGCCGCCAGAACTGTAAGAAAATCAATACCTGTTGTCTAAGCCCCACCGTCTGTAGTACTTTGTAATGGCGGCCCCGGGCAGACTAATACGTTCAGGTTGCTGTTTGCTGTTGCTTCACAGAGACATAAATTGAGGCCTGACAACATTACATACCTTGTACTTAGATGTGTACTAAGATGGTAAGTGCCTAAGCGAAGGGTAGAACCAAGATTCACACCTCCTCATTTCTTATTCTGAAGTTCATGTTCATTTCCATGCATCCTCTTGCTGTAAAGTTTATCAAGTACCACTGTATGTCAGGACTGGGGTTAGGTGGTGCCTGAAACTGAAGGGATGGTAAAAAGAGGAAATAAAAACATTGGGATGGAGTGTGTTCTAAGTTCCCATGACAATGATTTACCAGGGGACAGCTCTACCCGGCTGATACTAAATCGTGCTAATGAGAAGACACGTAATCAGAGTATTTGTCTCCAATTATTTCAATTCCTTCCTTTCCCATGTTTACCTGAGTGTCTACAGAAAAAGGGTAAATGGGAGCTGCCATTAGAAGATTAGACAGCAGATCCTTTCGAAGAACATTAACACCTTGCTACTGTTTCTTCCATTGGCTCCTGGGATGCCTATGAGTTAATGTTCTCACCTCCTAGCCTCGTGAGGTCCAGGAAATGGCAAGTCGGGTCTGTGGTCTTTCTAAGCACACAAGAGGTTGCTTTTGATTGGCATGAGGTCACATTTTCTGGGAATGTGGAGTCAATTCTGTTCATGACAGCAATCTCAAAAGGTCAGAAATACCCTAATTTCTAAGAATAGTTAGTTATGAACCTCCCATCCCATGAACTGAACCCAACCTTTTATCATCCTGTGTAGATCCCTACCTGGCCTGGCTCTTAGGAAGGCACACAGCTGTAGACTTGGCCGTGGCTGGCCAAGGACCCATCGACACCCTCACTGAGCTGCATGAGGGCAGGTACGAGACAGCTACAATTATCCCCATTTAATCTTCTCCAAAATATCTGCCTGTTGCCATTTTGTGGCGTGATAGTGGGAAGAGGTGCCAAGTGGCTAAGAATAACTGGGATAGAAAAATTCCGAGGGCAATCTTAAAATTATTGTTGACAGGAGATAAAGAAAGGATTGGTCAGGCACACTATCATAGGAAGGCAAGTCAGCCAGGACATCTCTGACTAAAAAAGTCAATAGACTCCCCTCTACATGATGTACATTTTTCAGTCCTTTTCCACCAACCTCAGAAGAAAAATATTTGGAGCTAGGGGTATGTCTTGACCTTCTCATAATTCTGGTGCTCAGAATAAAGGGGCCAGTCCAGATGTGGCTCTCTTTCTGACATTGTCTACTTTTGCTAGTATTTCTAGTTGCACAAAACCTCCAAGACGATATCCAATGGGAGAAACTTGGGCTACCCTCTTCTGGGCCATTGGCTTTTCTCCTTCTGGGAGTTCTAGATGACAAATCTAAAGAAAGCCCTAGAGATGGCAATTCATTAGTTTACGGTCCCTCCCCGCATCTCCTTAGTTCTGGACTTATTTTTTAAATGTAATTTTAAATATAATTTCCAGATGATGTTGTTGGCAAGTAATAAGGCAAACTGAACTACTAGATTAAGGGAGGTGAGAAATGGACAACCTTCTGGACGGACCGCAAATCCAGAGGTAACTGGAAGGTAAAATAACACGCTGGGTTGGTTTCTGACATGCGCAGCTGCAGCCAGCACGCCCCTCGGAGAGGTACAGGACGTGAAAGGAATCTTCTGCTGTGATTAGTGAAAAGGAACAACCCTCGCTGGGGGAGGGAAGGATCAGGTCGTGTTTAGGATGCCTTTCTAAAGCACATGGGCACCCCAGCCTGCAGGGGTGAGATAGGGTTACCTACACGTATGGGCAGGGCGTGCAAGAGAATCCAATGGCATTAAATCAAACCCTCCCCTAGGACCTCGCTGCTTCCTGGCCGCCTCCCCTCCACTAAGGGGTGACTCAGAGTGTGCCTGGCGCTGGGACTTCAAACATTTCTGAGTAATTCCCACGGACCTGGACAAGGGCAATTAGAGGACTGGTTTGGAATGACCACCGTGGATCAAAAGAGCTTTCCTGTGGCTAGCAGGCAGAAGGCAATTGCGTAGGAAGCTCAATTTTGAGGTGTCTTCCGCTCAACCAGAAGGCAGAGGTGTCTTCTAACACGCTAAGTCGTAGGGGCTAGAAAGAAGTAACTAACATAAAAGGGCACATGTTGGGCTTCCCTCCATGGTTGGCACCCCTGATTTAGTGGAGGATACAAAGACAAAGTTTTCACAAGGTAAAAGAGAAACCAAATTTTTAGAGACAGATGAAGACCTAAGTGATCTAGCCATTGGCTACCTCTCTCATCTAATTTCCAACTACTCTTCCCTGGCTCACTCTGTTCCCAAGCAAGGTACTGGCATTCTGCCATTCCTCAGACATATCGAGTATACGCCCACCTCAGGATCTTTGCACTTGCTGTCCACCCCGCACTCTTGCCATAAACTCCACTCTTCCAGATGTTTTCTGGCTTGTTCACTCACTCACTTCATTCCTTGCATAGACCTTTCCCAGCCATCCTGTCAGAATAGGACCTCTTCACCACCCCATTCTCTATCCCTTTACCCTGTTCTAATGTCATAGTAGCACTCACACTACCTCACATCATATTACCTATTGATATCTATTGCCTTTCTTCCCCTCCCCCCACCCACCTTCTACCCCAGAAACGCCATCACTTTCAAGATTTTTGTCTGTTTTGTATTCTACTGTGTGGTGCATAGAAAATCCTCCACAAATATTTATTGAATTTTTAGATAAATGAACAATTTTATTATTTTTATGTGAATATATGCAGTTATTTTCCTGTGCCTAGCATCCTACCTATATCGTATGATTGAATCTTTACAACAACCCTACGAGGTAGGGGTTACCATTGGCCATTTATAGACGAAGAAAATGAGGAGTAGAAAAAGGAAGTTGACTTGTGTGTTTTTGTTATTATTTTTAGACTGTGGTTTCTGTGTTTTGGGGATTCCAATGTTTATTTTGAAAGACTTCAGTCGCATTGAGTTGCGACATCTAGACTTACCTCCGACTCCTGTCACATTGTCTCCTTTGGTTCCTGCAATGGCTTTCTTCTGCTTGCTTTTCTGCCCTATCCCTAACTTCATTCTCCTCCTCGTCCAGACTGGCATCTGACATAGCAGATCCAAGGCAGTAAATAGC
>CM052814.1:36415523-36469524 GCA_028533885.1 Nasua narica
TTCTTTCCTTCCTCCTCCTTCAGAACAAACAAACAAACAGGCCCCCATTTACGTCCAATTATGAAAATCAATACTTAGGAAGTCCAGTGCTCTCCTGGAAATGAGCCACGGTAAGTAGTATGCTTGTTATAAATGTGTGTGAATGTTAAGTGAGAATAAGTGGACGGACATCAGAACTCAGGGTGGTAAGCCAGGTCCCAAACCCTATATTCATTTTCCTCAATTTCTTGGCAGCATTTCACACAGCTGATTACTACCTCTTTCTTGAAACATGATCCCCTTGGCACACTCACCCCACTCCCTCCCCCATTTCTCGAGGCATTTCTTCTGAGCTCCATATTAAAACTAAATTCTTGGGGCGCCTGGGTGGTTCAGTGGGTTAAAGCCTCTGCCTTCGGCTCAGGTCATGATCTCGGGGTCCTGGGATTGAGCCCCCCATCGGGCTCTCTGCTCAGCAGGGAGCCTGCTTCCCTCTCTCTCTCTCTCTGCCTGCCTTTCTGCCTACTTGTGATCGCTCTCTGTCAAGTAAATAAATAAAATCTTAAAAAAAAATTTATAAATAAAAAAACAACTAAATTCTTTTTTTTTTTTTAAGTAAGGTCTAGGCCCAGTATGGGGCTCAAACTCATGACCCTAACATCAAGAGTTGCATGCTTCACCAACTGAGCCAGCCAGGTACCCCAAAACTAGTTCTTTATTCACATTTTTTTAATCCGGTTCCTCTTTCAGTCTACCCCACTATATTTAGTATCACCATCCACCCAGCTGTAGCAGTCAGAAACCTAGGAGAATTCTTGATGTCCTAACTTCCCACCTTCTTCATGCCTGCCATCATATAACCTTGAATCAGCCCACATCTCATCATCTCTCGCAGCACCTGGGACCAAGCTAGCATCATTTCTCACCCAGACCACTATAGTAATCCAAGAGTTTGCCTATATTCCATTCTCCATGAGACAGCCATTTTTCTCCAGGTTAAAAACCTTCAATGGCCTCCTACAGTAATTGGAAAAAAAGTCCAAATACCTTACTAAAAGTCTGGCATGATGACCTCTGCAAGCCTCTCCAACCGCATCTTGGGCCATTTCTCTTTTGTCCATTGTGCCTAAGACATCCTGATTTCCTTTTCATTTCCTTATTTATGTCAAGCTCCTTCCTATCTCAGGACCTTTGGGTATGGCCTTTCTTCTGCAAGGAACATAATTAGCCTTTACTTTTCACACAGTTGGTTCCTTATTCCTTGGGGCTTAGTTCAAATATCCCTTCCCCAGGTCTTCTCTGGTTATTCTCTGCATCCAGGTTTTCCAGAGAAGGAGAACCAGTAAGATAGATAGATAGATAGATAGATAGATAGATAGATAGATAGATAGATAGATAGATTAGATCCATCCATACACACACACACACACACACACACACATACACACAGTTATTGGTGTAACCAATCTGAAATCTGCAGGTCAGCATAGCAGGCTGAAAACTCTCAGTTAGAGGCTGATGCTGTAATCGTGAGGCTTATTTCTTATCTTCCACAGGGAAATCTGTTTTGTTCTTAAAGCCTTTCAGCTGATTGGATGAGGCCCACCCCCATTATCTAGAATTATCTCCTTCATTAAAAATCAACTGATTTTGGGGTGCCTGGGTGGCTCAGTGGGTTAAAGCCTCTGCCTTCAGCTCAGGTCATGATCTCAGGGTCCTGGGATCGAGCCCCGCATCAGGCTCTCTGCTCGCCGGGGAGCCTGCTTCCCCCTCTCTCTCTGCCTGCCTCTGCCTACTTGTGATCTCTCTCTGTCAAATAAATTAAATTAAATTAAATTAAATTAAATTAAATTAAATTAAAATAAAGTCAACTGATTTTATATATTAACTGCATATACAAAATACCTCCACAGCAACACCTAGCTTAGTATTTGGTAGAAAAACTGGGTACTATAGTCTCTCCAGGTTGACACATAAAATCAACCATCATACGCTGCTAGAAAGATTTGACTCTTCTCAAGCTTGATTTCTATACCATTAGCATATGTGTTTTATTTCCTCATACCAGGTACCTTGATAAGGGCTGAGAATTTTTTCCTTATTACTATTCCCAAGACTGGACTTGCAGGCACTTTTGACGTGCCATAGAATTTCTGGGCTAGGGAATTGCTTCCACAAATTCCCCCTTACTTGTATTTTTCCAGTCAAAAATTTTGCCACTTAGAGATAATACTTAAGTGTTGAACACTGTCAAAATGTCAACTCCGTAAGTGGTCGCAATAATAATCCTGTTACTGGACATTCTTAGCTGGTCTTCACTTCCTCCCCTCACTTCACCATGGCTTCCTCTGACTCTGAATACTCTTTCTTTTGTACTTGAGCCTAATTGTTTAGGAATATTTAACTAAAGTCTGATGTTCCCTAGATTAGCACCCAGATGTGTTAGTATTTGAGAATCCTAAAATCTTCCTTGCAAGAAAAAAAATAGAAAAATTTTTTTATAATGACTTATAACAGTAAAGCACCTTTCTCCTTATACCATAATAGGAAGAATACATATTATAAATTGACAGGAGAAACTCTATCCAAGAGACAGCCTCAATCACTTTCCAGTAATTAATAAACAGGCTCATCCTACAGAAAATAATGCAAAATCCACCCCTTCCTTCTCAAAGAATGGGAGGGAGGGTAAAAATACATAGCTCACCTTCTGTAGTCAAGTAGTAACTCCTTTAACCACAATTATGCTAAGGTTCCCAAACATGGTTACCTTTGGTTACCATTTTACCTAAAAAAATCTAGGTTATTTGCAAACGGGAAACATATCGAGACCAGAATTGATTTTCATGTTCATTCTCATCGGTATCAAATAAGTGACATTCACCTGCAATCTTTGCACAGTTAAGGGATGTGGGGGTGAGGGGTCAAGAAGGCTGGCTGGATTGTGAATCACGGGGGCCACTTGCTTTGGCTCCTCCCTGTGATAATGATCTTCCACCCAACTGACTGAGCACCTCAGAGCGTGGGGGAAGGCAGTTGTGGGGACAGGATATTATCTTCAATTTGGTCTCCTTTGCTTTTCTTTAGAAGGGAACAGAGGTTGAAATTAATGAGGTGGAAATGAGATTCGGAATTATCAGTGCATTTCAATTATCTCTGCTCACCCTTGCAGGTTGACTGCACTCAATTTCCTTTAGACTTCCCTAGGTAGAGAAGTCTAGACTCATGAGAAAGAATTACTTCTTCTTCATGGGAGCTCTATTCCCTGTATCTACTGCTATTATTTTAAAGGGAGGTTTAAAGAACTTAATGAGGCCTAAGTAGAAAACCATTTTTACTTTTCGTTTGTTATAGAAAGCCTTGAAGACATTTCTGTCAATAGAGAAAGGGTTTCCCCTGGTGTCTTTAGACCATATTTCCGAAGAGCTTCTCCATGTCACTTCTCTACATATGTTCCCCAGACTAGAGGAATGTAAGTAACATAATATACCCTCCATGTACTGCTTTCTTCCTTAGTTCCTCCTGTCCTTGTTAGAGAAATAGCTTTCATTCTTTAAGACTGCTTTTAAGTTCTAATGTCAGAGAACTTCTGCAAAAACCAGATATGGGCTTGATGTGCAGTGGAGTGAGAAGTTGGAATAACATAAAGCCTGCATACAGGCAGTGAGAAGTCAGTTATGTTCTAGCTCTGTGGGTACAGTAAACAATGATAAACCTGGCAGAGAGATCCTATTTTTTTTTTTTTTTTTTAAGGAAAAGAAAGAGTATATCTAGGAAAGAAAAGAGAAGGGCTTTTGTCTCTGGTTGATCAGCTAGCTCAAAGATTCTATCAGAAGTAGTAAAAATTGCAGCAACTTAATGATGGCTTACAAGGAGAGTGCCGTTGGTTTGAAATTCTTTGCTGGGTATTTTTTGAGGACCTGGAGTGGTCTGCAAGGAGGTGAACTTTGGGGTAAAGAGAAGTGAGGGGTCAGAATTCCAGTCAGAATCTGGCAAGGGTACAAAGGTGAGAATGAGCACAGTGACAGGGTTGGGGGTAGCCACTGAGGAGGGCTGTCTGCCCTGCCCAAGGGAGGGCTGCCTCACAGGAGGATCTAAGCCTCCTTTCCTCTGAAGAAGGGTCAGGGACAGACCTTGAGGTGACTGAGTAGTGGCCTGTGCAGGTTCTGCCTAGCAGAAAGCCTTCATTAAGAGCTTCTGAACTGCCAAGGAAATTAGGCCTCAGTTCAGCCAAGTTAAAATTCAACCCTCCACCTCCAACCCCACCCCTTTGAGATCCTTTAAAATTGATCATAAGACCTTTAAAATTGCCAGAATAATGGGGCAGAGAAGAAAAGAGTAACAGTTTTCCTTAAGCTATTAATTTGGGCCGGCTATTTGAATAAGTAATGTTCTAGTATCCTCTAAATTTGTTTTCCACTTAAAATTCAAAGTAGGCTCATAACTACTCCATTTGAGGACAAGTTCTGGAGTTTTCCATCTATCTGTCACCTGTATAGATAAATTATATGTTTACACCCACACGCATCCATGCGCGCGCGCGCGCGCACACACACACACACACACACACACACACTGCCAGAGTTACAACCTTATCTCCCTCATTCAATTTCAATACATTCTCACCTGGTGCCCTTCACCTTTTAAGCTGTGAAGACAGTAGAGGACATCTTCGCATTTGACTTTCAGCTAACCACAAATATACAGCTGTACATACAAGTTGTGTAAGAAAGCACAGAATTATACCACTCGAAAAAAAAATTGGCCATTGCCTCCAGGAAAAAAAAAATGTTGGCCCAAGAATCACGTATTGTTCTTCTTCTCCTCCTCCTCCCCCTCATCCTCCTTCTTCTTTTCTCTTAATTCCTGAAACCTACCAAGAAGATCCCACGGAATGAGTAGAGTTTCCAAGTTTGGTTCTTGGTTATTCTGAAACACTCCTTTTTGGGATAGACACAGGTGTGTGGGTCTTTATTAGATATGGTCTTTGCCCAAATGCCTAACTCAGTTTGTTTTCTGGCTGTTATCATCGAGTGAAATCCAAATCTCTAGGAGGAACTTATAAAAAAAATAATAATAACGACACCTGGTCTGGCATCCAGAACCTTAAGGGCTGAAAGCCAGAGCAGATTCTCCAACTATAAGAATCAAGCCATTCATCGTCTGGCCTTCGGGTCTGCCAGCCAAGAGGGAACAGGAAGCTTGCTCCGAGTCCAAGACTGTGGAATGCAAAACCCCAAGCAGTTACTTGCTGTGGTTTTAAGCTTTGTCCTGAGAGTTAAGAACAATGTGAATGCTCTTCTAAATAACATTCTAGTCAATAAATACCCAACTGGCACCTAAAGTCTTTGAACCTACTCGAGTAGGCAATCTTTACACGGTATTTCAACACCATATTGGTCTTTAAAGCAAATTTAATATGGGTACTTGTGTACCAAGTGCCCAGATTGCCTGCCTGATTAGGTTGCTATTTAAGACTGAGAAGATCAAATACCCTCCTGAAAAATCCTTAGTAGGCATTTTAATGCCTTACGGAAACCTCAGCTAGCTATTGGACAACCTTTCTCATGGGTCACCCTTGACTTATCGTTTACAGATTTGTAGGGGGTTGAGAGGACAGTTTGAGAAGGATCCAAGTTGGTCACGGTTAACATATATGTGCATTTAGACTATATTCTTGCTGGCAATCCAATTTAATAGCTCATTTCCAAATCCTTTCTTGGAAAAGGAATTCAGATTACATAATCATGAAAAACAAACCTGTTGCCACCCAGCGTGAGCTAACATGTTACAGTACTTTATGGCCTCAGGTCATGAAGCCAGCACCCAGTTTCTTGCACCAAGGAGAACGCTGGGAAAGTGAAGCTCTGCCAGTTTTGTTAAAATAATGCCACTTAGTGGTAATGACATAGGCGATTCACCTTTCTCGTTGGATCACACTACCTTAGGCCTGTGCGATCGTTAGCAACTTAGAAGCCTATTAAAGCATTTCTTTAGGTTAGCTCGTCGCCTCAAGATTCCCATCAAATGCATCCTCCTTGGTGCAGCCTTTCCTGATGGCACTCCTGGGCAAATGAAGTCATGAGCTCTGATCTGAAGTAGCCGTCCACAAGCATACACTGTCTATTAAACTCAACCAAAGAATTCTGGTGTTTGGGGTTTTTAACTGTTTCCACTCAGGTGGGCTTGGGGATAAAAGCCTCTAAATTAAATTCTAGTCTATATTTCCTGGCTTAAGAGTACACAGGTAATACACACAGGTAACCCTGTGATTGATACACCTAATAAACTTGCTATGAGGTGTAAAAATCACCTTCGTTCTCCTGGTAGAAATTATAGATGATTCAGTGACAACCTATCTAGAACAGTGAGTACCAATAGCTATTTTTTTTTAAGATTGTATTGGTTTAGGGGTGCTTGGGTGGCTCAGTGGGTTAAAGCCTGTGCCTTCAGTTCAGGTCATTATCTCAGGGTCCTGGGATCCAGCCCTGCATTGGGCTCTCTGCTCAGCGGGGAGCCCGCTTCCCCCTCTCTCTCTGCCTGCCTCTCTGCCTACTTGTGATCTCTCTCTCTCTCTGTCAAATAAATAAAATCTTTTTTTTTTTAAAGATTTTATTTATTTATTTATTAGGAAAGAGAGAGAATGAGAGAGAGCATGAGAAGGGAGAAGGTCAGAGTGAGAAGCGGACTCCCCACGGAGCTGGGAGCCTGATGTGGGACTCGATCCCGGGACTCCGGGATCATGACCTGAGCTGAAGGCAGTTGCTCAACCAACTGAGCCACCCAGGTGCCCATAAATAAAATCTTTTAAAAAATAAGATTTTATTGGTTTATTTGAGAGGGGGGGGCACGAGTGGGGGGAGAGGGGCAGAGAGAGGGGGAGAAGCAGACTCCCCACTGAGCAGGGAGCCCGATGCAGGGCTCCATCCCAGGACCTGAGATCATGACCTGAGCCAAAAGCTGATGCTCAACCCCTGAACCACTCAGATACCCCACCAATGGTTATCTTTTCACTACTTACCATGTGGCATGCTGCTAAGAGCTTTACGCACATGATCCACTCAATTCTCATAAGAACCCTAGTAGGTGGAAGAGAATATTTGCCCAGTGCCTCACAGCCCTAGTGGTGGTGCTGGGAGGTGATTTCCATCTGCCACATACATCCCTGCCCTGGGCTGTCAGCTGGTTATCAAACGGCCCGGAATCCAGATGTCAAGGAGCACACTCTCTAGGTGCTCTGGTCAACAGGGCACCTTTATACACCCAGCATACGTGTTCGGTACAATTTGACTCTTTCGTGAAATAATCCCTTTTCTCATGGTAGTTAAAGAATCATATGCAAATCTGAAAAGTGTTGGTTACCTATTTTTTTAAAATAGTCAAGTGTTCCTGATTTCTGGTTCTAAGATTTCAGAAGTAAATTCTCAAAATATAAGGGTAATGTTTTTTCTCCCACGTATCTAGCTAGCTGATACTAGCCAAGAGGGAAAGGTTAGGTCCCTTTACCAGCTACTCATTCTAGGAGACCAAGGAGACAGGAAGAGTCTTACTCGATTTATCTGTAGTTCATTTGCACTCTGCTTCATCCACTGAGCTTTTAGATGAGGCAAAAGCAAAGTGGTTATTCTCCAGCTGTTTCTCTGCCCCTCTTTCTTGATGTCTTTCTTTCACCAGATACCTGGGAGAGTACAGTTTGATGAATTTCCACTATTGGAATAGGGGCCCCTGGATCTATCATTCACAAATTCCACATATATTTAATGAAAGCATACTATGCACCTGGCAGTAAAGTAGGCATTAAAGGTTCAATACTCAACTTTTTAGGGTGGATACCTAGGGAACTGGATTCTGGTAAAGTCAGGCAGTCCTCAGGTGCTGTTCACATATTGCATTGACTCTCAAAAGCGGTAGCAGTTTTAGGGTTGTGCAGTGTGGAGGTTAGTTGGGAATTAGGAAGGGTTAGCAGTGTGATGAAAACAAGGCTCCCCTGGGGAGAAAGGGAAAGGAAGGGAATCATCATAAGATATTTCCTTACGGTTTTTCTGGTGTGAGAAGGGAGGACTGGAACATGAGGGAGCCACAGAAGTTGCGGTCTATTTCTTTTGTGATATACTAAAGGGAAAGAGTACCTTTTCTGAAACCATGCCTCAGAAGCTCAGTATTTCTGATTTTCCTTCTCCCCATGACCACCAGGCCTCACTTAAACTCACTGGGGTCTGCATTCCTGTAGAGCTGTTGGGAGACCACCACGTTAGGCTTGGCTGAGACCGTCAGGGTTTCAGCACTGAAAGTCCCAGAAACCCCTCCCTCCTGGGCATCTGGTCATCCTTACCGCTCCTTGAAATTCAGCAAGCTAAACCTATGTGACCTTCGTAGGGTTATATTTTGCTGAGAATCAACTGAGACAGTTTTTTTTTTTTTTTAAAGACTTTATTTATTTATTTGACAGAGAGAGAGATCACAGGTAGGCAGAGAGGCAGGCAGAGAGAGAGGGGGGAAGCAGGCTCCCCGCTGAGCAGAGGGCCCAATGCGGGGCTCGATCCCAGGACCCTGAGATCATGACCCGAGCTGAAGGCAGAGGCTTTAACCCACTGAGCCACCCAGGCGCTCCGAACTGAGACAGTTTTAAAATGTTATATTCTCAGGTATTTTTTTTCCATGTCCTATACCCTAAAATAAAAACAAAAGAACCTCCATCCAAATCCATTTAAAAATATTCCAGAACTGTTCTCACCAATTTAGGGCATGAATGATTTAACCTCCGGTTTTGGGTTTAAAATAGAGGAACTCTACAATTTAGCTGCCCGGTTAAGATATTTTTGAGAATAAAAGGGGAACTAAAATTGTTTAAATTATATAACCATAACATATATATTTGCCAACAAATAGGGTTTTTTTATATTGTTGGATCTTTTCAAAAAAGAATTCGTTCTTAAAAATGTATATATCCATGTATATTAAAATAAAAATTTTGAAAAAAAAATAAAAATTTTGGAACATTCATGTTGCTTATCAGAATATTAAAAGTAGCCTAAGCAGGATAGTGTTGTTGGTATATATTCATATGCGTTATCCAGTTTCTTAGCTTTTTCATTTACTAATACCCAGAAATATTGAGATATTTCTGAAGAATGTATTTTTTTAGTATGTCTTATTATAGATGTATCTTTTAGATTAAATTGCCTCATTCCTTATCAGTGCACCCCTCTGTAGTCCACAGTATTTTCAACTGAGAACAAATGGTAGGTTCAGAACAAATTCTGCTAAATGGAGGAAATTCTTGATTATATTCTTTTTATTCTGAAATGTGTTAAGTATTTCAGCCAAGGTATTTTCACAGATGACTTTTGTTTATTTCTTTTCAGAGTAGATTTCTTTAGCAAATACATTCATAAGACAAAACTTGTCAGTTAAGTTGTCTCTCTTTTTACTTTAAAATATTTTATATAATGTTGATGCTTCAAAATGGTTAGCTTTTATGATTTCTTTCCATTCTAGCACAGAATATACATTTATGAAATAAAACAAGGAGCTCCATCCAAACATTATTCCACAAGTCTGGCTATTTAAGGCACAATTGTAGAATTTAAAAATTAAATCTTGTAAATTGATGGAAGTTCTCATTGTTTATTCAATTCTTTCCTTTCTTTTCTAGGGCAAATTTCAGTAATTCCTTGTTTGCAAATTTTGTTTTTTAATAACCACAATCCTCTGAAAGTTTCACAGAATATTTCTGCTCTATAGACATCTTATTTAGCATGAAATTTATTGACAAAAGATATAATATATGCAGAATTTGTATTTATGATACTCATAAAACAAATAACCTTATCTTCAAAGTTCAACTTTTTAATTGAATTTACAGTAGTATTTACAATATGGCCAGATGAACTTTTACTTTGATTCCATGAATTTTGTGAAAAAAAAATTGAACACTTACTGAAATTAACCAATTTGTAATTTGAAGCATCTATTGACCCATAAGATAAGAGTCATTTAGCTGTCTGTAGAGTTCTGTTAATTAAACTAAACACATTAACAGCTATTGCTTCATATTTCATACTCACCCAAGAAAATCTTAAAATAATGTCTTACGTTTAAAGTGAATCCTGGAGCCTCTACAGCACATTCTTTTTTTTTTTCTTTCTTTCTAGTTTTCATTACTACAGGTCTCATGGTGGATAGTAAACAGGCAAACATTTTAGGTACATTATAGATTCCTCAACAACATCATTGAGTAATGAGAAATCTGTACTTAATATTTTCTTAATATTTTCACTAAATATTTACTTAATATTTTCACTAAATACATGTTTGCTTTGTTTTGTTCATCGAGTTCATTGCTGAGAGGGTTCACTACAAAAATCTTTAAATATTACCAAACAATACATAAAGACTCCTAGATTTACACTATCTAGTATATAACAAAACCATTTTAGCAGGATTGTTCACACGACTCTATATAAGCCCTTTAACAGGCATGCATAACCCCCACTTCCACATGTATCCCACATTCACCAAATTTCTCATTTCTTACATTCCACAGTAATCCCACCCACTGGCCTCCTGGCAGCCTAATGGCTCCATCATCTCCCCTGCCTAACTCTGGATCAAGGCACAACTGACTCATTCCACAGATGGCCACTAGGGGCAGAAGCAACAAACACTTCTCCCAATCCCAGGCCCAAAGCTGTCCAATGCCATCTATAGGCAACCACTCTTTATCACCCAGCGTCCTGTATGCTACCTTTCAAGTGGTGGAGCTGGTTCACTGTGTCAGGAAAGTTTTAAAAAAAGTGAGAGGAGTTAGCACTGAGAGTTCAGGTTTATCCTCTTGTTACATGTTGAAACCTGTTTACACATACATATCACACGCTCCTAGAGAAGACCATGGTAGAATATGGAAGTACAAAGGGATCTGCCAAACCCATCCTGGTTTATTCTAACACACCTGTTAGTAATACTATCTCTTTAAAAGCAACAACAATAACAATGACAACTCTGGGACACAGGTTAAGCTGGAGGGATGCTAGCACAATAGAAATAAACCAGGACATATATTTACTTTACCTGTTGACCACAGAGGTGCTTCATAAAGTGGATTTCTGTACTCCCTCTTCAACCTACTAAATCAGAACTAGATATAACCTCAAAATTTGCATTTTAGGGGCACCCGGGTGGCTCGGTTGGTTAAGTGTCTGCCTTCAGCTCAGGATATGATCCCAGGGTCCTGGGATTGAGCCCCGTGGCCAGCTTTCTGTTCAGCGGGGAGCCTGCTTCTCCCTCTGCCTCTGCCTGCTGCTCACCCTGCTTGTGCTCTCTCTCTCTGTCTGTCAAATAAGTAAATAATATCTTTAAAAATTTTTTTTTGCATTTTAGAAAAGCTTTCCATGGTATTCTTAGGGACACTAACGTTTTATTCCTGGCTTAGAAAATTCATTCACCTTTTATTTCAAGGTGTCAAACCCACTGATTATAGAGATCAGGAGAATCATGCTCTTTACTGCATGGTTAACCTAACACCTGGATCAAAACTGTTATTGAAAGTGAGCTAGAGACAAATTGAACTTCAATTCAGTCACGTGATGATAAATACTGTCATCTCCTTCGACAAACTTGTCTTGCAAGTTGGGAGATTTATTTTTGGCTGTATCATTGTCTTTTTGGAATCTTGGACCTGTAATAACAGCCACATTCTATCTTTGAGGATCAGGTTTATATCGAAAGAATAGAAAATATAATGAACATTGATTTTAATAGTTTGGAAGAAATAAGTATGAGGTAAGCATTTTAATGAAATGTTACTGAAATTTTTTAAATATGTAAACTATTTTGCTTCTTTCATAAAATTGCAAAAGTCATAAGATGTGTTTCTAATTTCTATAAAGTAATTGATTCCAGAATGATGAATTTTTTAAACTATTTTCTGTATTTGCATTTTTTTTTTTTACCAGTAACTTGTGTGAATTTTTAGAACTATCTTAATCTCACTGTTCTCAGCTACAAAATGAGGATTTTAGTCTAGTGGATGTCTAATGTTCATTCTAGTTTTCTAAATTCAACTTTCACATCTTTTTTGAATGTTTGGAATTTCTTATCATGTGCATGTGTTATTTTATTATTTTGTTAATGATTATGGACCACTATTTTTTCTGTCATTTTCCTCTACTTTAAACAAGCAAATGTTAGCTTAAAAAGGGAGTAAACAAGAACATTAGATACATAGAGGGAATGGACTGAGGGAGATAGAAAAGAGAACATAGTGAGGGTATGTGGTACAATTGTTTTTAAAGATTTTCTAAGGTATAGGGAATCACCTAGTGGTGGAAAAAGAAAACGCTTTTTAAAAGTTTAGGATCCTTTTTCTTGTGTTTTAATTCAGTTCAGATCACTGAGTAGTGCCCATATGGTTTGTAATCAATGTACTTAAAACAAACCAAAATGTTGAATATTTATTTTTGTAATCAATTTTTAAAAATCATATTAATATGTTGACCATGTAATATTTATTCTCAGACTTTCTTTCCTCAGGATCAAAAATCCCCTCATATCAAGCTTTGAAAATTAATTCTTATCTCAAAGAATGTGTTAAATTCATGGTTCTGTAGTCAAAAGAAATCTAGATAGGCACAAAACAAGCATGACCCTTATCTCCCAGAAATGCCTGGTCTAAAACTATCAGAACCAGGAAAATCTATTATGATCGCACTTCTAACTTCACAGATGAAGTAGCTGAGGTTCCATCTACGTAAGGGAAGCTTTTGAAACATTTGAGAAGCTGAGATGGATTTTTTATTTGTTGAAAATAATTAATCATATGTATATGACACCTTCCATTTAGTTTGGGTTCTCCTCAAAGCAGAGAATAAGATAAAAGACTAGGATGCAAGGAGTTTATTTGGGTGATAATTCCAGGAAGCAAAGGGGGGACTAGGGAGAGTGAGACAGGGAAAGAGGAAAAGTCAGGGGAAGGGTGTGATTTTCCAATTGTCATTGTAGGCACCAAGGCCTTATCTTTCCGCCATCTTTCAGAATTGCACATGTGAATGATGAAATGCTGAGCTTGAGGTGGAATGAGTCTGAGCACACACAGAACTCTCTACTATAGCTGTGGCTGAAATCACAGGTGGGCCAAGGGGATGTCCTAAAACTACTTGCTGTAACCACACCTTACCCTGCTCAGATCCATTTGTCCCATATTGGGTTTACTCTGTCACTGAACCTGCAAGTGGTGGCCACAATCTCTAAAGATTTCGTACGGAAGAATTAGTAGAATAAGCCACAGCTGGTCCCAAGGTCATGCCTGATAGTCCTCAACTCTCTGCTCTATGATCCATTCTAGATTTTGCCATCCTTGGCCAGTATCCACTGATCTAATTTATTCACCTGGTGCGGGAGGTATTCCGAAACTTTATCTCAGAGTGGTTAGAACTTTGGTTGCTTTGCCCTTGTTGGACTGTGGTGGCTGCAATTACTTGTTCACTATTATTATCAGACATGAGGGCACATAGGAATACTTCCAGTGATTCCTCTGAGCTCCAGACATATTCTTCTTGCCCCTTTTATGTATAAGCAAACCTAGTTTCTCACAACAATCTGGGTTGATTAGCCTCAACAGTATTGTAACTCCTTTCTTTGCCTGCTGCTGGTTCAATCGCATTAAAAAAGAAAACCCAAGACCAGTTGGTAGCTTCAGGGTTTGTGGGACCCTTTTGTGTCACTAGGAGTGGTGTTCTCCACTCCCTACTTTATCTAGTAGAGTCCAAAGTAGAATGGGAAGCATCTACTAATGGGTTATTGGGAGTGATAGTGAGAAGAGCTAATTTTTTTTCCATTTCTTGGAGTTTGGACTTGGATATTCTAGCTATTGAGGACACAGCTTGCCATCCTTGCTCAATACAGATAGTGCATTACGGAGGTTGTCCCTCCAACTCCACAGGAGGTTATACTTAAACTAGCCCTTTGATAGGTGATTCCAATGTGGTATCGTATTAGTTTCCTAGGGCTGCTGTCACAAAGTACCCAAACCATGTGGCTTCAAGCCAAGAGGCATTTATTGTCTCTCAGCTCTGGAGGCTAAAAGTCTGAGATCACAGTGTTGGCAGGATTAGCTCCTTCCGAGGGCTGTGAGGGAGAACCACTTCTCTGCTTCTCCCCCTGCTACCGGTAGTTGGCCAGCGCTCCCTGGTGTCCCTTGGCTTGTGGCAACTCCATTCTTTTCCTGACATTCTCCCTGTGTCTCTGTTTCTGTGTCCAAATATCCCCTTTTTATAAGGACATTGTCCTATTGGATTAGGGCTCACCCTAACGACCTCATGTTAACTGATTACATCTGAAACAACCCTGTTTCCAATCAAAGTCACGATCTGAGGGGCTAAGGATTAGGACTTCAACATGTGAAATAATGCAGGACACTATTCAACCCATAACAGCATCAGCTACTTCCAGGAAATAGGCACGATATGGTAGAACCTGCAATCCTATGGTCTTGTACATATTTCGCAGGGGGTCCTCTGGTCTAAGGCAATTTTACACAAGATCCCATGACTATAAATCAGGTATTCTGTTAGCCCTCATAAAGGAAAGCTGGAAGAGGCTCTGTAGAAAGAAAAGATAAACCCACATCTAGAGTAGGTATTGATTCCTTCAGAGTAGAGTTGGAAGGGATCCAATGAAAAATTGACTTGCCACTAAGAAGCTAGTTGCTTCTATATCTGTAATGGAAAGATATCTAGAAAATCTACAGATATTTGATAAACAATATACTTCTAAATAACCTATAGGTGAAATACAAAATCATAAGGGAATTAGAAAATACTTGGACTGAATGAAAATGAAAAGACAAAACAAAATTTGTGTCATCTATTTCTCCAAAGAAGACAAACAAATGGCCAACAGACACATGAAAAAATGTTCCACATCACTCCTCATCAGGGAAATACAAACCTCACACAAGTCAGAATGGCTAAAATTAACAAGTCAGGAAACCCAACAAATGTTGGCAAAGATGTGGAGAAAGGGGAGCCCTCCTACACTATTGGTGGGAATGCAAGCTGGTGCAGCCACTCGCGAAAACAGTACGGAGGTTCCTCAAAAAGTTGAAAACAGAGCTACCCTATGACCCAGCAATTGCACTCCTGGGTATTTATCCTAAAGATACAAATGTAGTGATCTGAAGGGGCACATGCACCCGAATGTTTATAGTAGCAATGTCCAAAACAGCCTAACTATGGAAAGAGCCCAGATGTCAATTGACAGATGAATGGATAAAGATGTGGGAGGTGTGTGTGTGTGTGTGTGTATGATGGAATACATACATATATATATATATGTATGTATTAAATTGTATGTATGTATAAATTAAATTTATATACATTTAAATGTATTAAATGTATATAAATTATATATATATAATTTATATAATGGAATATTACTCAGCCATTAAAAGTGAAATCTTGCCATTTGCAATGACATGGATGGAACTAGAAGATATTATGCTAAGCAAAAGAAGTCAATCAGAGAAAGATAATTATCATATGATTTCACTCATGTGGAATGTCAGAAACAAAACAGAGGATCATAGAGGAAGGGAAGGAAAAATAATACAAGATGAAATCAGAGAGGGAGACAACCATAAGAAATTCTTAATCATAGGAAACAAACTGAGGATTGCTGGAAGGGAGGGGTTAGGGAGGATAGGGTAACTGCGTGACGGGCATTAAGGAGGGCAAGTGATATAAGGAGCACTAGGTGTTATATAAGACTAATGAATCACTGACCTCTACCTCTGAAACTAATAATACACTATATGTTAATTAATTGAATTTAAATTTAAAAAAACTGTGTCATCAGGTAAAGTTAACATAAATTTTAAATGCTTATGTTAGCAAAAGAAGAAAGGTCTAAAATCAGTTATCTATATTCCCACTTTAAGCAACTAATAAAAGCAAATTAAACTTAAGGTAAGTATAAAGATACAAGTAGAAATAAAAAAAAGAACTCAATGAAGTATTAGAGAAATACTCAAGTATTAGAGAAAAAAAATCAATAAAATTAAAAACTGGTTATTTGAAAAGATCAATAATATCAATAAAATTCAAGCTGGATTGATGAGGTAGAGGGTGGTGGAGAGAACATAAATTATTAGTATCTGAAATGAAAGGAAAAAGATAATTACATACAGTAAGGCCACTCAAAGGATGATAATAGAAAATTTCGAAAAACTGTATTTCAGTAATTTTGCCAACCTCGATGAAACAGAAAAATTCCTTGAAAGACACAAACTATTGAAATTGAATAAAGTAAAAATTTAAAGACCTCTTTTCTATTAAAAGTTTTAATTCCTAATTAGAAACCTGCATAGAGAAAATGTCAGGCCCAAGCATGAAAGAATAAAGGATACCAATTATATATAAACTCTTCCTGGTAGAGATGAGGAGGAAATGCTTCTCAACTAATTTTATGGGGCCAGATTTAATTTGATCCCAAAACCAGGCCAGTTTTTTGTTGTTTTTTTTTAAGATTTTATTTATTTATTTGACAAAGAGAAACACAGAGAGAGAGGGAACACAGGCAACGGTTGTGGGAGAGGGAGAAGCAGGCCTCCTGCTGAGCAGGGGGCCTCAGGCAGGGCTCCATCCCAAGACCCTGGGATCATGACCTGAGCCGAAGGCAGATGCCTAACAACTGAACCACCCAGGCATCCAACCAGGCTCGTTTTAATCATACTTAATGATATGACAAGATAGGCGCACCTGGCTGGTTCAATCGGTATAGCAGAGCAACTCTTGATCCCAGGGTTGTAAGCATGGGTCCCACATTGGGTGTAGAGATTGCTTAAAAATAAAATCTTTAAAAAAATGATGTAACAAGATGGAAAACTATGAATCAATATCTCTCCTATACATAGTTGCAAAAATCTTCGAGAAATATTAGCAATATTCATCAATATTTTAAAAAGATAATATACCATACCAAGTGGCACATATAATGGTAATCCAACATTGCTTTAGCATTTGAAAAGCAAATAATGCAATCCCCGCGATATCTGGATAAAGGAGAACTACCATAGAATCATCTCAACAAGGGCAGCAAAAGAATCTGATAAAATCTAATACCTATCCATGATAAAAACTGTCAAGAAACTGAAACAGAGAGAAACTTCCACAGTCTGATAAAGGGCATCTATAAAAATGTACAGCTATCATCGTACTTAATGGTGAAAGACTGAATGTTTTACCCTGAGATTAGAAAGACAAAAAAGAAGTCCACTCTCACATCCATTCGACATCATACTTGAGGTTATAACCAGTGGACTAAGGAAGGGAAGGAAAATAAATAGAAAGCATGTAGACTGGAAATGAAGAAGTAAAACCATGTTGATTCACAGAGAACACATGTAGAAAATAGTAATGTACAAAAAAGCTACTAGAACTATTAAGAGATGTTATAAGTTAACTTGCACCCCACTTGCCAATTCATATGTTGAAATCCTAATTCCTAGTACCCCAGATTATGACTTTATTTGGAGACAGGGTCTTTACAGAGTTAAAATGAGGTCATCAGGTTGGGGTCCTGTTGAGACTGATGTTTGCGGCCTCCCCAAATTAATGTTGACATTCTAACCCCTCAGCGTGATGATATCAGGAGGTGAGCCTTTGGGAGGTGATTAACTCACGAGTGCCTTTATAAGAAAAGATATTGGAGAACTCCCTCCTTCTCTCTGCTCTGCCATGTAAGGAGGCAAGAAGATGGCCATCTGGTGAGGAAGAGGTCTCTCACCGGAACCCAGACATGCTGGCACACCTGATTCCAGACTTCCTAGGCTTCAGAATTATAAGAAATAAATGTCTGTCATTGAAGCCACCCAGTCTATGGTAATTTATAATAGCAGCCTGAAGGAAGGCAGGCTCTAATGTAACTGACTGAAATCTTCATAGAAAGGGGGAATTTGGAGTTGCCACGCATAGAGGGAGAATGCCATGTGAGCATGAAGGCAAGCCAAAAAGAAAGGCCTGGAACAGATTCTTCCCTTATACCCTTCAGAGGGACTCAATCCTGACAACACATTGATTTTGGACTTCTAGCCTTCAGAAGTTTCTGTTGTTTAAGCTATACACTTTGTGATGCTTCATTATAGCAATCCTAGTCAATACAAGACAGGTTAGCAAGTCTGCAAGATATTTCATTTTGTAAAAATAAATTGATTTCTTTAAACAAGCAACAAAATACTAGAAACTAAAATTTTTTTTAAATCCACTTACAATAGCGTGCAGAAAAGGAAACACTATGGATGAATATAACATTTCTCAGCTAAGACTCAAAAAACCGTCCCCTATGAAGGAGAAAATTGACTCTATCAAAATCAAAAGACTTTTTGATGGCTTTTTTGCTGGCTTTTTAAAAGACAGCATTAAGAAATTGAAAAGACAAACAATACCTTTGAAGAAAATGTTTGCAAAACAACAGAATATATGAGAAATCATAGGAAGAAGACCAACGACTCAATAAAAAATATAGACAAAATACTTTAAGAGACACTTCACAAAAGAAGGCATACAACTAGATAATAAGCCCATCAAAAGATGGTCAACATATTAGTCATCAGAGAAATTCAGATTAAATCCACCATGAGGTAATAGTCACACCAAGTAGAATGGCATAAATTAAAGACTGCCGATACCAAGTATTGGTGTGATGTGCATCAGATTAAACACTCATGCACTGTAAAATATACAACCACTTTGAGAAAGATTTTGGGCATTTCTTAAAAACTTAAGCATTCATTTACTATTTGATGAAGTAATTTCACTCATACGTATTTTACAGGAGAAATGAAAACATTTGTTCATGCAAAAGCTTGTACGCAAAAATACAGAAGCTTTATTCATAAAAGTTCCAAATAGGAAACAATACAAATGTCAATCAACAAGTAAATGGATAAACCAATTGTATACCACGCAGAGCCATATTACTAAAAATTTAAAAGATAAGTAAATACAAGTACCGTAAGGATTAGTCTCGAAAACGTTATGTTGAGCAAAAGAAGCCAGATACGAAAGAGTATACATTATGTAATTCCAGTTATATGAAGCTCTAAATATATATATACATATTTAATGTATAGTGACAGAAAACAGATCAGTGGTTGGAATGTGTCTTGGACTTTTGGGCAGCAGGTAACCGGAAAGGGGCACAAGGAAACCTTCTCATGTGAAAGATTATTTATATTTTGGTTTTGATGTTGCCTAGGAGGTGCATATATTTTTCAAAATTCATTGCAATATACATCTAAAATTAGTGTATTTTATATGAATTATATCTCAATAAAAATTCGAAAGTAAGGTCTACATTTTCAAAATGGATAAAAACAAAAGAAAATCATGTGCTGCTTGCATGAGAAGCATCTAAAGCATATAGACACAGAAATGTTGCAAATAAGAAGATGGAGAAATATATTCCACCTAATACTAACTACAACAATACACTCTAAAACAAACTGAGCCAAAACAAACAAACCAAAGTAACAACCACTACAAGCACCAGCACCACCAGCGCCACAACCCCGACAGAATTCCTTCCTCATGGAACCTACGCTGTAGTGAGAGAGACAATCTCGTAATTAGATTCCTGTCAAATTGTAAAATGGCTTGAGTCTTCACTTAGCCAAAGTATTATTATGAAATCACAAAAAATAAATTGCGGCTTCAAATAATAAGTTATACTGTCTTCATGATTCAGAGAGACAGACTTCAGTTATAGAAAGAACTTTTATGTTTTGGGGTGGGGGATAATAGATTCAAGGAAGGATGGCAACTTATTTAATCAGGTCTAAAAAGGAAATGCAGTGTAATGAAAGAGTTATGATGATTGGACAGAGCGTAGCTTGAGAAAGTAGTTCTTCTGAAAGGGAAAGATTTGGGCAGTGTTAAGTGCTACGAGGAAGGTAGGAGCAGTGGAAGATTCTGGTTTACAACTCAGAGTGGAGTTCTTGAGACACAAGGGGCTAGAGAACACAGAGCCTGTGAGTCAGAAACATGCTTCCTGTGGTTGTAGTAGGAACAGCCGAGAGAAGAATGGGTGTGGATTTGGGCAAATTTGCAGATGTAGGTGACAGGCAGTTAAAGGCGTTCCTGTCAGATGTCTTTCATTTTCTGTCAACTGGGAGATGTGGTCATCTTCTGAGAGCCAGAGTAGAGAGAGTAGTTGGAGGAGATTAGAGAAATTTTGGACTTGGGAGAAAGGACTGTGGAGCAGCACTGAGATGCAAGTTAGAGGTCATCTATTTAGAGTGGTTCCTATTGAGGTGCCTGGGTAGTTCAGTTGGTTAAGTGTTGGACTCTTGATTTCAGCTCAGGTTATGATCTTGGGATTCTGGGATTGAGCCCCACATCTGGCTCCATGCTTAGCGTGGAGCCAACTTGGGGTTCTAGCTCTCCTGCACCCACCCCCAGCTCGTGCTCGCTCGCACTCTCTCTCTCTCAAATAAATAAATAAATCTTTAAAAAAAAATTAAGTGGTTCCTATATGCCCAGTTTTGGGATTTTTCTCCAGCCCCATTAGAGAAACAGTGCTCTCAGGAAGGGTCTGGACAGGTGCATGCATATAGGTTTGAGGAGACAGAACAAGAAGCAAGAGAGTTGAGGATACTAGCAGAAGAGTGGTTTAAGTGATGGACTCTGCGATCTGAGCTGGAGAGGAAAAGATAGAAAGACTCATGAGCACTGATTCATAGGCGGAAAGTAGAGATGGTGGATGAATAGTCCAGAGAGAGTAGACTGACTCAATGAGGGAGCGGCTTTAAAAGGAGAAGTGAGGGAGTTGAAGATGACTCTTAGAAGACATCTGCATTTTGTTGGATGGGATTCACCCCCTTCAGCCCCTAAAAATAGAGGCAGGGGAAGAAAATCATAATTGAAGTCACAGAATAGTCTCCATCACATGATTCCCCTGTTTAAGAAGTCAAGGTATTTCTTTACTGATCATTATAGATGAATGTAGTAAAAGGCTTGGCTATACAGTGACCACTCAATAGGTATCTACCAAGAAAGGAGTAAATAAATAGTAAATGCAATCTTTGAAAATCCTCTCTTATATGTCTTTCTGGTTCTGTTTTCCTCAGGCAGCTAATAGTTGAATAATTACTACCTAGGAAGCAATGGAGTTGTGATTAGTGTTGGAGTCAGAATTTGGTTCAAATCTCAGAACAACCAGATGCTAGACTAAGCATGGCAGTGCCCAGTAAAAGTTCCTTTCACCTACTGGCTCCCTCTCCATTGTGGGGGGATTCAAGGATAGTGGAGAACAAGGCCTTTCTCCAGACCAAGATGGTCTTATTTTTTATGTGCAAAGTTACTAGGGATACAAAATAAAGATACAAATACAAAATAGAGATACAAAAATAAATTAAAACAGATTTTAATCTATAGGATTTTTGAGACTGTTAGGAGAAATAGACATAAATATAATGTATACACCAATTTCAGGAAAGATGTAGGAAGTAATTATTTCTAAGGGGTGGGTGAGAACAGGAAGGTTTTATGGCGAAAGTGGCATTTGAATTGGGTATTGAAAGACGAGCAGAAAAGGTAAGGAACTATCTAGGATGCAGTAAGCATCTAATGAAAGGTAGAGAGAGGGTTACAGAAAGCTTGGAATCTGTTGAGGAAGACAACAGAATCAGAGATATAGTAATTTAACAGTTCATTGCTTTGGTCCTGTCTTTGGAAGCTTATTTTCAATTGCATAGGGAAATAGAACAAGTACCTAAATATACACAAAACTAGTGGGCTTCATAATAATGAGAGATTACATCCAGTTTTGGAGATTTTTCTGGCTGCAATGTCGGGAATCCAGCTAACAGTGTTCAGAATCACCTCTTTAGAATATGATCAATAGAGGACAGCAGTTAAGAGTGGGATCCTGTACGTTCTAGATTCAATTTCAAATTAGGGAGCTTCTATGTGCCTCAGTTAACTTTTAAATAAAATGGAAATACTTTCCTCAAGGAATTGCTAAGAATGACAGTGGATGAAGAACGCCCGGGATGCAAAGTACCTCGTATCTATGTCCTAAATTGTATATTTAATAAGTAGATACCTGGAGAGTTCGCCAGTCAGCATAATTCCGCTGGTTGTAGGCGATAGACCACACCTTCCTAATCAGCCCTCCGGGTTCCCAGGCTTTTGCGGAAATAGCGGCTCAAAAGGTTTTACAGCCTCTGAAAAAGCACGTGGTCTCCGCCCTCCCACCACAACAAAAAAACACTGTAAACTCCAACGCCGGCCCCAGGCAGGGGGGAGAGCTTGATTTTTAAATCCATCCGAAAGAACCAATCAGAGCCGGCAGTCCGAGTGCGCTGAAGCCGATTGGCTAATTGCTACTTACGGTGACCAATAGGCTCGGAGGGTGAGTTTGGTCCGTCCCGGAAGCGGGCAAATCGAAAACCGGTGGCGGTCGCGGGCAGTTTGAATTGGAATCTGGGCTGAAGCCCGCGGAGGCTGCACCGGAGCCGGACTCTCTGAGGGATCGTCTTTCCCTCCCCGCCGCAAGGTGAGTGTCCTACGTGGGTCGTGACTTCGGCGGCGGGTGTATTGGGGGCTGGCCTTCTGCCTGAGGATCCTGGGCAGCGATGCCTGTGGAATCGAGCTCCGGGCCTAGCGGGTGCGACGGACCGCCTTCTCCCACCTGATGGGACTGGAAGATCGACCCGGCTGAGGTTTTTAGGGCTGTCGGCGCTCTTTGCTCCTGGGAGAGCTGTGCTCGCACGAGTGTCCGCAGACCCTGCTCGGTCACGAGCTCGCACTTTGGGGATCAGTCTCCTCTGTAAGATACATGAATTGGAGATTAGCAGGTATTTCCTAGCAACCGTCTAGGTCCAGAGCCAGTGGCTCCTTTTTGAAATTTGGATGTCGGTCCTTTGTTACATGGAGGAGAGGAAAGCTTGTTTTTGTTTGTTTGTTTGAATTAACATAAAATGTATTATTTGCCCCAGGGGTACAGGTCTGTGAATCATCAGGCTTACACATTTCACAGCACTGCTCGGCACATTGGTGTGCCCATTGTTAGTTGCGAGAGCATTTCCCCTGTCTTCCACACTTATTTGGACACGCTTGAGTGCCTGGCTCTTCTGTTATGAAGACCCAGAAATAAATAAATGACAATTTCTATCCTGAGCTTTGTGTAGGAGAGCAGACAGAGTTTTCACTCTTAGGCTCAGCCGTGGCAGCACCGTAGGCGGCGACTCGGGTTTCTTGGAGATGGGAGCTCCTTTTAAAGGGAAAGCGTGAACGTGGGCCTCCAGTGCTGGGGGTGGGTGATTCGGGCATAAGGAATGCCCTCCCCATGTTTAAGATAGAGCGTTTTCTGTAAAATCCTCCTTGTGGGAACCTTGACACCCAGGGCTTTTCTGTAGCTACCCATCCTCCTTTACACCTCTTGCTCCTTACGTCTTAATTTTGTCCTTTGCCCCAGTGGCTCCATACAGACTGTTGATGGTTGGTGTTTTAATCTGATCAAAATTAGCTTGGTCTGGTGATTGTTTTTAACTACTTCTTTACAGGAATATCTGTATCTTAGACTTTGAAATGGAACGGCATTCAACTTGCTAGTTTTCCTTCTGTTTATTTCCCTCATCTCTAGCATCTTCTTAAATTGATCCTTTTAATATTTTGTTGGTGATGGCTTCGTGATGTAATGATTTCAGTAGCTGACAGCTCTGTTTAGGACAGTTATCCTTTTGTGCCTCTGGGCCATTGTACTCCCACCCCTGCGTGAGCAAGCTAGATTGAATTGGTAGGAGAAGCCTATTGTGACAGTGTAAATTGTCCTTTGTTGGTGGAGATTCATGAGATTTCTTTCAGCAGTTTCTGGGCAAATGGCAGTGGACTTTAAGATGCTGTGTTCAGGGGCACCTGGGTGGCTCAGTGGGTTAAAGCCTCTGCCTTCAGCTCGGGTCGTGGTCTCGGGGTCCTGGGATTGAGCCCCGCATCGGGCTGTCTGCTCGGCGGGGGGCCTGCTTCCCCCTCTCTCTCTGCCTACTTGTGATCTCTCTCTGTCAAATAAATAAATAAAATATTAAAAAAAAAAGATGCTGTGTTCAAAGAACTGAGATTTGGAAAAAGAAAAAAATTAAACTGGCAGAGAAAACACTGCTTTCCAAGGCTTAATAGCTAAACCATGTTTTCCACGAATTTTGCTCTCTTTAACCCACTGAGCCACCAGGCGCCCCTCATCCTTTTTTTAATTTTTGAACATCTTTTTATCATTCCTAGTACTTTAATCAACCATTTATTAGTTCTGATAAAAAGTTTCATTGATACAGTCAGTTGAAGCAAGACACTAAAATGTTTGTGGACTTCGTTTAGTAAAAAGCAGATTCTCACCTTGCTCAAATAGCTGGAAAGTGAATGCTTTTCTTTAAGTTCCAGAGGCTAATGAATAAAGAACAATTACCATATTTTTCTCCCAGCTGATTTAAATTTCCTAAGATGTCACTGAGAAGGAGGTAGGCCACTTCTCTCTTGGTACTAGAGGCTGAAATATTCAAGTAAAGTGTTTTTGAGGATTAATGTAATAGCTAACAGGTACAGAATGCTTATTAGGAAATATAGGACTGTTCTAAGCCTTTGGAAAGTCACCGTCACTATTATCCACACTTTACAAATGAGGAAACTGAGGCACCGAGCAGTTAAATATCATGCCCAAGGTCACACATCTTGTAGGTGGTGGAGCTGGGATTTGAATTACTGAGGCTATATACCAGTTTCCTTATCAAGGTCCATCTGGAGCATGGCTTTACCGCATTTTGCAATGATTTTAGCACTAATATGTCATTTGCTCTTTGTTCATTCTTGTAATAATTCAACACATGATAACTGCTGGGAAGGAGAGAGGAGGGCCGATGCCATGACAGACTATGACCAGGAGATAGGGCCAGGTTGGGGATCTCCCCAGGGAAGGCATCTCAGAGGAAGAGGGACAAAGTATGCATGGCTGTGATGTGAAGAGGGCAAAAAGAGCATTTGCAAAACAACTTACCATGAGTTTTGTTTGTTTATAGGACCTATTTCACCTGTAACCCCAGAGCAAAGTACTGTTTTGTATCATGAAAACAAAGTGAAAGCAGGTAGCTAAGAAGTCAAACCTGAGAAACAGGAAAAACAGAGAGCCAGGGAAGCCACACGAGCATCTTGGGTACCTTGCAAAATCAGAGCTATTGGTGGTCACCTTTCACGGGGTGGAGAAGATAGAGGTTATACTTCCTTATCTTTCGAAATGTGAAGCTTTGAAACTCCTTAGAGACTCCTTAGTCTCAGATTTTCTGGTCCCTATTTCCTACAGTAAGACCAACAGTCTGCTTATTCTTTCCAGTTTATTTATAAATGTGTGACTAGTAAAGAAAGGAGAGCAACATGAGCTGGGCTTTGGAAGAATGGAAGGAGGGCCTGCCTACAAGAGCTCTTCAGAAAATTCAAGAGCTGGAAGGCCAGCTGGACAAACTGAAGAAAGAGAGGCAGCAAAGGCAGTTCCAGCTGGAGACCCTCGAGGCCGCGCTGCAGAAGCAGAAACAGAAGGTATCACCAAAACGCTGGCATTTAAAACCATTTACTCAGTATTTGGATTATTTGATCTTGGTCTGAAATTTCAAGAAAAATGAGCATGCTCTCTTTGGGTGGCAATCTGCCCTCCTCCTTTTTCTCCAGCCTGTGCCCCTCATTTCTGCTTACCTGCTAATATCGAGGGCTGCTGAGTGACATTTTAATTCCATTTGGGACCACATGTGAGAAATTTCTTTTGTTTTCCGTATCAACATGGCCAAATTCTCTGACTCCGAATCTGGGAGCCAGTATTAGGGTGCTTCGCGGTTCAAATGGATATTGCTTCCTGAGGGTGGGCCTTTCACCTTGGTATTCCTGTATTTCTCTTTCGCGCTAGAAAATGAAAACTAAAACAGTGCTTCTTCCTTCCCTCTACATTAGCCAACAAGCTGGTGGTATAGTCGTGGCTTCTAAAATGGCTTTGCTAGTGGGAGAATTTTTACAATTGGCTTCAGTGGCTGGACTTCCTTTTCTTTTCTTTTCTTTTCTTTTTTTTTAAGATTTACCTCAGAGAGAGAGAGAAAATGAGAGAACGAGTGGGGGGAGAAGCAGACCCCCTCTGAGCAGGGAGCCCGACCTGGGGCTCGATCCTAGGACTCCAAGATCATGACCTGAGCCAAAGGCAGGCGCTTAACCTACTGAGCCACACAGGTGCCCCCGTGGCCACACTTTAAAATGAATTGCTAAGGGAGATTTATAGGGTTTATTTTTGATTTTGTTATACTTGAAAGAACATTAAACCCTCCCTTTCCAGGAAGGGTACATATAGCCCTGACCGAAGACAGTGTAATCCATGGCTTTGTAGAACTTTTCTATCTACAAGCTTCAAAGTGAGGTCATTTAAAATTGCTTTGTTCATGGGGCGCCTGGGTGGCACAGTCCGTTAAGCATCCCACTCTTGGTTTCCGCTCAGGTGGTGATCCCAGGGTCGTAAGCTCGAGCCCCTGTCAGGCTCCAGGCTCAGCATGGCATCTGTTTGGACGTTCTCTCCCGCTGCCCCTCTACCTGTGCTCTTGCTCTCTCTCACTTGCTCTCTCTTAAATAAATCTTTAAAAAAAAAAATCTTTTTGGGTTTGTGAAGAAGCACTGACCTGTGATTTCAGCAACCACATCTCAGAATAATTAGTCGTCGATGTTGCACTCAGATTTGCAAATACTTGGTAAATTCACTAAGTCGAGACCTATTTCTTTCTGCACGATCTCTGTTAGGTTGAGAATGAAAAAACAGAGGGCGCAAACCTAAAAAGGGAGAACCAAAGCTTGATGGAAATATGTGAGAATCTGGAGAAGACCAAGCAGAAAATTTCTCATGAACTTCAAGTCAAGGAGTCACAAGTGAATTTCCAAGAAGGGCAACTGAACTCCAGCAAAAAACAAATAGAAAAACTGGAACAGGAACTGAAAAGGTAATTATTTTTGAGTGGTATTAATGTGGATATACTTTATATGTGTTCATTGGGTGCTTTTTATCTTTTCCTTAATGATGTAGTTATAGGGGCACCTGGGTGGCTCAGTTGGTTGAGCAGCTGCCTTCGGCTCAGGTCATGATCCTTGAGTTCTAGGATCGAGTCCCACATCGGGCTCCCAGCTCCACGGGGAGTCTGCTTCTTCCTGTAACCTTCTCTCCTCTCATGCTCTCTCTCACTTTCTCTGTCTCTCAAATAAATTAATAAAATCTTAAAAGAAAAAAAAATGATGTAATTATATGTTGCAATCATTTTCCCCAGTGAAATAAATAATGACTTGAGGAAAATTAATTCTTCTGTACTTCAGTCCTATCATTGCCTGGCTCAATACTATGTAAATTTATTAAATGGCTTCTTTCTTATTCATTTATTCATTCGAGATATATTTATTAAGCTGCTTCATGGGCCAGATGCTGTGTTTGTTACCGGATGATGTAATATTAAATAATACCAAATCTCTCAACAGCGAGTACTAGAAGATGGAGGGGAGTTAAACATGGCTAATCCCAATGGCTTATGTTTCTTCCTCTGTTTGGGAAAGCTGTCATAGAGAATGAGAGAGAACTAGGGAATTTCAAAAGACCTAGGAGCACTGAGGGCCCAGTTGAGGTTGGAGATGAGGAATTTATAGCAGGGAACGGTCTATAGAGCTGAATGCTTTTTTTTTTTTTTCCTTCTAGCATCTGGGTTGTAAATGCTGAGAATGTGAACGGGAGGGTTGTTTTTGGCCAGGGTAATGGGATGGAAGATAGTGAAATGATGATGCTGGGAAGAGGGTGGTTAAAATCGTGTGCTGTGGGATCTAAGCTGGAGAGGGAAGGAAGTGTACTGACGAAGAGCTTCCTACTGAGATCCCCATCTTCCATCTTAAGCATTACATAACCAGTTTGCCAGTTTAAGCAATAAAAAATGGTGCTTATGACTTCTTTTCCATTTAAAAAAAAAATCCCTAAACAACTTGAGATATTAATCAACATAAATCCAATGGGACCAAAATACTGCTAGCTTATAGATGGTATCTTCTTGTTCTCGTAGTGGAATTTTGTCAAAATAACAAGGACTAATACAGGCGGAAAGCAAAGTTGACATTAGCAGATTGCCCCTTTGTTGATTCTGCTAATCCACACCCGGAAATTAAAAAAAAAAGAATTCATTTTGAAATAACTGTAGATTTACAGAAACAGTTGTTAACATCTTACATAACCAAAGTGCAGTGACCAAACTGGAAATAAACATTGATTCAATACTATTAACTAAACTGTGGACCTTATTAGAATGTCGCTGGTTTTTCCAGTCATGAACTTTCTCTGTTCCAGACTCTGATCCAGGATTGCACATTACATTTAGTTGGTATTTTCTTAGTTTCTTTCTAAGCTGTGACACTTTCTCGTTTTTTATATCCTTGAAATCGTTGAGGAGTCCTAGTGAGCTCTTTTGTAGAGCAGTCCTCAAGTTAGGCCTGTCTGCGGTTTTTTCACTGATGAGGTCAGGGTTTTTCAGCAGTGGCACAACTCATATTTGGGACTGGGTGGTCCTTTGCTGGGGAAGGCTGTCCTGTGCCTTGTAGGATACTTAACAGCGTTCCTGGCCTCTTCCCACTAGATGCCAGTAATACCTCCCCCACCTGCCTGTTTTGATAATCAAACATGTCTCTAGGCATTGTTAAATGCCTTTTGGGAACGTAAAATCATCCTAGGTGGAGAACCACTGGGTCAGATTGAGGTTACGAGTTTTGGGTGAGAAGACCACAGAAGTAGTGATGTGCCTTTCTCAATGTATCCCTGCAAGGGATACGTGACCTAATAGAACTTTTATCCTGATTGCCTGGCTGATTAATAAATATCTTGATACCAAGAAATTTTTTTCCTAATGTAGATGCAATAATCTTAATTCTACCTACCTCTCAAATATATTTTTGAAAGTTAAAACACTTTAAAATTACTCTTGTCTTCCTATGAAGATAATTTAGGTACACAGAAATCTCTTCCTAATTTTGGTTCCTACCCATGTAGGAAGGTGGCTATCTTATAAGTTGCATGTTGGCATGATAAATAACTTCTATCTCATGGAATTTTTGTTTTCTTGTTTACTCTCTGCCATACCAGACTCCATGAGAACAGAGACCTGGTCAGTCTTATCAGTGTACCCTCAAATATTTGTCAAATGAATAAGTGAAAGATAAGTAGTTGTTTCTGGAAAACAGATGCTAGGGAAGTAGGAAGCTTACTTTATGAATGCCAGAATAGTTTTCTTTGAAAGCACATTTTGGCTGCTGGTTTTAGAAATACTGGTTTTATTTTCATTTATTTTTAAATATCTTTATTTATTTTGTTGAGGGAGAGAGGGAGCTGAGGGAGAGGCCAGGGGGAGAAAGAAGGGAAGAATCCCAAGCAGATTCTCCATCAAGTATGGAGTCCCACGTGGATTTGATCCCTTGACCTCGTGATCATGACCTGAGCGGAAACCAAGAGTCAATCGCTTAACCAGCTGAGCCACCCAGGCACCTCAGAAATACTGGTTTTAATAATTTAGACAGAAATGTTTGTATTTTTAAAGTTTTAGGTAAACATATTTTTGTATACATTCTATGTTTTAAAGCGACATTTGGTGACAATACTTGTAGATATAAAGTGCTCAGAGTTGTGTGTGATACCTAGCAACTTGGTAAGTGTTAGCATTATTATTATCATCAGTTTATAGTTGGGGTTAGGATAGCACATTTAGTTAAAAAGTATTTTTAATATCTATGATGTAGATATAGATATTATAAGCATTTATAAACTATATAAACTTCAGGCTGTAAAAACTGTTAAGAGTACAGTTTGCTAGAATATAAAAGCTATACACTACAAAATCTATTGAGTGTATTCAAATTCCCACTGGTAACCTTCAAGCACAGGCCAAAACTTATTTTCTCCATCAGTGGCCACTGATTAGGTTTCTGGAAGGTCTCAAACAAGTTAGTTTGAACCATTGGAAATGCTGGTCAAAAGCTGTTGAGTATTGACAATCCCATACAGTGAAACCTAGTAGAAAACCACTTCATGTAGTGCTGTTTTTGCTGGCAGTTTTTTTCTTTATAGGAAATAAAAATAAAGGTTTATAGAAATAAAATAGGATATAGTTTTATATTTAAAATAAACCTTTTTTTCCTAATGAAAGGATGGACAGAGGGGGATGAAATGTGAATTTGAGAGGAAAAAAACCACTGATTTTACAAGGTTTTTAAAAATTCATCTCTAAAACACCAAATTTGCCACACCTTTGGTAGTCTATAGACCTGGACCATTCATCGTGGTGGCTACTGGCTACATGTGGCTGTTAAGTGCTTGAAATGTGGCTAATACAAATTGAGATATGATGGGGCGCCTGGGTGGCTGAGTCGGTTAAGCGTCTGCCTTCAGTTCAGGTCATGATACCAGGGTCCTGGAATCGAGCCTTACATCGGGCTCCCTACTCAGCAAGGAGTTTGCTTCTCCCTCTTCTGCTCCTCTCCCCTGCTTGTGTTCCCTCTCTCTCTCAAATAAACAAAATCTTAAAAAAAAAAAACACACATCAAATTGAGATGTGCCGTTAAGTATGCAATGTATCCCAAATTCTGAAGGTTCAATAGAAAAAATGTAAAATCTCAGTAATTTTAGTATTGACTACAATTTGAAATGATAGTATTTTAAAAATATGAAGTTAAATAAAATACTAAGATTAAATTCATTTGTTTCTTGTTACTCTTTACATGTTAGTAGAACCTTTCTATTGGACAGTGCTGTTACCTTACCATAAGCTTGAATGTGATGATGTGATTTGCAGAGCAGTCCTTTTTAACCCAGACATTGCTTTTTCCTTCCCGGATTGAGTTTGGAGCTGAGTGGAGCTAGGGCACTGGGGCACTTCTCTCACTCCTTGTTCTGAGCAACTGTTCTATGGGATGTTCATTTCTTGTGTGGAGTTAAAATCAGAGACATTAGAGACTTGTGAGAATTGAGTCCTCTTAGGTTGTGTGATTGTGAAAAGTGTTCAGAACTTAAGTGAGAGAAATATTCTATGCATATATACAATATATAGCTTACTTTTCCCTTTTCTTTGTGACTGTTTCCAGTCCTGTCTTCTTGAGATGCACTATGTTAACTTGGTTTTTGTATCTGTGTTTTTAAAATGTTATTAAATACATGGCAAGTCTGTTTTTGTAATGACTTTTTTTTTTTTTAAGATTTTATTTACTTATATGACACAGAGAGATCACAAGCAAACAGAGAGGCAGGCAGAGAGAGAGGGGGAAGCAGGCTCCTTGCTGAGCAGAGAGCCCGATACGGGGGTCAATCCCAGGACCCTGAGATCATGACCTGAGCTGAAGGCAGAGGCTTAACCCACTGAGCCACCCAGGCACCTCTGTTTTTGTAATGACTTAATATCACAAGTGATGTCATTCAGTTTTGTGATTTGAGCCCATGCTTCAGTGACATCAGTTTCTTTCTATGCTTCTGAAGTTCTGTTTTGTTTTGTTTTTAAATATTCCTGTGTCTTTCTTTGGCATAAAGTATAAAATTTGCTCAGAATACATCCCCAGCCTCCCAACTGTATCACCACAGTGTCATTCCAGATCTTCATCATAGCCTTTATAACATTGTGATTCTTGTTTATATTTGCTTCCTTAACCAGACTGAGTTCCTTTGAAGAGGGGTCTGAGTTTAGGTCTGTTCCATAAAATAGTTCTTTTTTTAAAGATTTTATTTATTTATTTGACAGAAAGAGCTCACAAGTAGGCAGAGAGGCAGGCAGAGGGAGAGGGGGAAGCAGGCTCCCTGCTGAGCAGAGAGCCCGTTATGGGGCTCGATCCCAGGACCCTGAGATCATGAGCCGAGCCGAAGGCATTGGCTTTAACCCACTGAGCCACCCAGGTGCCCTCCATGAGTTAGTTCTTATTAAATGTTGGGGGGGCGCCTGGGTGGCTCAGTGGGTTAAAGCCTCGGCCTTTGGCTCAGGCCATGATTCCAGGGTCCTGGGATCGAGCCCTGCATCCGGCTCTCTGCTCAGCGGGGAGCTTGCTTCCCCCTCTCCCTCTGCCTACTTGTGATCTCTCTCCTCTCTGTCAAATAACTAAATAAAAAATCTAAAAAAAAAAAAAAAATGTCTGTTGGGCCGATGAAGTGGTAAGAATTCTTAGAGGGCGTTTTGTAAGTTTATTCCTCTCTGGGTATGGGTGGTGCTGGCGTTTGGTAGCGCTTGCTCTGATTGGCGTCCTCTTGGGTCCTTTCCTAACAGGTGTAAATCTGAACTTGAAAGAAGCCAACAAGCTGCCCCGGCTGCAGATGTCTCTCTGCATCCATCCACCACTCCACAAAAAATCTTTGCAACTCCACTGACACCAAGTCAATATTATAGTGGTAAGGATTTTTTTCCCTCCATAGCTCTTTTACTGGGATTTTAATTCGGCCGAAGGAATCAAATAGTTCATCTTTGAATTCAACTTTTAACTTGGGCATTAAAAAAAAAATAAACCTTTTAATTTGGGCATTAATGGGCTGCATATCCATTTGTGTATCTGTTGAGCTATGTGGAGCTACCCGGTTAGGCCTTTAAACTTTTCGTTTTGGCCTGTAGTGTGCTTCAAAAATAACTCAGGTTCAGAATATTCAAACCTAGCATCTGTTTACTTAGTGTACTGCAATATTTATTTCTAAGCTATTGTAATAATTGTTGACCTGTGAATTCCTTTATGAAATCAATGACCAAAGTAAAACTGTATCTCATTGTCTTTGTTTAGGTTCCAAGTATGAAGATCTAAAAGAAAAATATAATAAGGAGGTTGAAGAACGAAAAAGATTAGAGGCAGAGGTTAAAGCCTTACAGGCTAAAGTAAGTTAATTATGGGTCTTACAATAGGGTATGCAGTTGAAGTACTTTGATATACAGGAGTCCAAGGTTAGAGAAAAATCTGGTTCACGTTAGAGCTTGACACATTTTTCTTACATTGAGAAGATAAAGTTCCTGACTGATTACATTAGTTATACTTAGTTGTTGGTTTTAAAAGCAAGTAGGAGTAAAAAGTGTGGGGGGAGATCAGTTTATTCGTAGACAATAGATGTTCATCAAATTCTACAAAAACTATAGCCATATAATTACTTCCCTATTGACATCTGATGGTAAGGAGAGGGGAGGACCAGGGTCATTCCAGACATTCACTGGCTGGCTTTATCACCTGGAGGCCATTGATTGCTTCCCATTCAGTCCTCATGGAATGTTCTGATTGCCACCAGGGACATGGGGTTTAAGGGTCATTATTTATGAAATATTTACTCAGAAGAGATTATCAAGATAATCCCCCAATTCTGTTAAGTAAGTTGCTGGATGGAGTTTTAAGCTCCATTTTGGTATGGGTAAATAGGCAGAGAGGTGGGTGAAGAGGTTTGTTTATTGTCAGCAAAAGAAACAAAGTTTTAGAAACCCCTGCTTCTAGTTAGGGACTGACCCTAAATATACCTGGTATCTGTAGAATTTACCCTTACCATTTCTGCTTGCGTGATGTTATTTGCTACAAAAGGGGGCAGTAGAAAAACAACAACGTAAATCCCAGTTTTGCACTTATTTTTGTATTTCTGCTAACCAAAAGAACTCACTGAAATGGGACAATTCTAATAGTTTAAGGCTGGTTTTTTAAGTAGATACCTTACATATGGAGGATTACGAAGTACCTAGGAGAGCCTTAACACTTTAAATTATTCTCATGCCTTTAACCCTTGTTTGGAGATCATCGGGATTCTGATATGTAGCAAAAGTATTGCTTCTCATGGTGAATAAAAATTAAAAGTAATGCTCCGGTTTGTCTTAGAAACATCATGTGCTTTGTGATCAGTTCAGTCACTGGTGCCCACTTTGCTCCTGACATTGATTCCCATAGTTTTTCTGGTGGAAAAATTTGAGTCTCTGCAAACATGAAACCTCTCTGTGTGGCAAGAAAAGCTTTTGCTATAAAAAATATAATGCACCAGGGCACCTGGGTGGCTCAGTCATTAAGCATCTGCCTTCGACTCAGGTCATGATCCCAGGGTCCTGGGATTGAGCCCTGCATTGGGCTCCCTGCTCCGTAGGAAGCCTGCCTCTCCCTCTCCCACTCCCCCTGCTGTGTTCCCTCTGTTCCTGTGTCTCTCTCTGTCAAATAAATAAAATCTTAAAAAAAAAATTAATGCACCATCTATAGCCATATCTCGATATTTGTCAGAATGTGGGTAGAGAAAAGAAAAAAAAGAGGGAGATAAGGGGGATTTATTTGATGAGCACTGGGAAATATATAGAATTGTTGAATCATTATACACCTGAAACTAATATAACATTGTATGTTAACTATACTTGAATTAAAAAAATAAAGAATTCAGAGCAGTAGCAAATCCACAAATGTGTGTTATATAACATAAAACATAAAATTATATGACTTTTTTGGGAGTGGTGTGGTAGAAAGTGAGATTCTTGAAAGAATTATTTAGGTTAATATTTCATTTTGATCCTCGTTGTGCAAAGCTAGTGGGGGAGGTGACAAGGACAGGCAAAACATACCAAATTTCAGAACTCAAAATGGTAGTGAATACTCCCTTGTGTTTAATGGAGTATATGAGAGATGCAGAATAAATATAAAAACTGAGCCCATTTTAATAGATTGAGATTCAAATGGTACTGGCGTAAGCCTTCAGTGCTAAAGCGTACCATTAGGCAGTTCCATCCCTGGATATTGCAACCTAACGGTTCCCTCGGCTTGCTGAACATTCTTTCTTGGTGTGCAGTGGAAGTGGTAACTTCTTGGCGTTATGTTCTTATGTTCTATCTGAAAATACACAGCCTTGAGTATTGAGATGTTTAAGGGGCCCTAAAGAGTTTCTGTCTTTACAGAAGGCGAGTCAGGCTGTTCCCCAGAGCACAATGAATCACCGGGACATTGCGCGACATCAGGCTTCCTCATCCGTGTTCTCGTGGCAGCAAGAAAAGACCCCAACTCGGCTTTCATCGAATGCGCTAAAAACTCCAATTAGGAGAGATTTCTCTACCTCTCACTTTTCTGGGGAACAGGAGGTGACTCCAAGTAGATCAACTTTGCAAACAGGGAAAAGAGAAACTAATAGCAGTTTCTGTGATAATTCAAGCAATTCTCACCTTTTGGACCAATTAAAAGCCCAGAATCAAGGTAACTTTGTGAACTAAGTTAAATCGAAATTAAATTTTCCTGAGATAATTTCCGAGGTGATTCCAGACATTTATAGTCCTAAAAGGTGCTCGTGTGTTTTGTTAGCCACATCAAAGCTCAACATCTCAATCTGGTGACGTGAAATACTGTTTTGGGGATAAAAGATACCATAGTTCTGGAATGTACTTTTATTTGTGTTAAAAAGCTGGGGCCTGGAAGCCTTCGAAAGTAGTCTTGAATGGCTTTGCCTTTCCAGAAGTAGGGTGAGTAGGTCGGTTACAGTTGCCATGCCCCATGCTTCTCCTTGGGCTTCTCTCTCAGCCCATGGAACAAGCCTGGAGTCTGGTCAGCTTTGGCCAGAGGTGTGGCCCATGTCTGCGGGCAGCTTTGCTCTGTATTGCCAGGTTGTCCATATGGGAGCCAACCTGTAACCTTGGCCGGGGTACCACACCACAGCTGACAGCCAAGGGTACCAGGTGGTGTTTTGGAATCTACTCTGCAGACAATGATAATTTCCAGTGCTATGATATATTGAAAATCACCGTCGGTGTTTGCTGGTGAGAATTGTCACGCCACCAATGCTATTGGCACCAGTATTGTGTGTACGTAGGAAAAAAAAATTTATTGTTAATTTTGGCGGTATAGGAGGTTCACACTGTCTTAAACTTTACCGGAGGTAAATCTACCAGAGAATACTGGAGAGTGAATTTTGCACTGCTTAGCACTCATTTGCACTGATATGAGCACAAAACAAATGTTTGTTTGCCAGTGTATAAAACCAAGTGGTAATTTTAACATAGGGTATCATGGGATGCACTTTTTGCAGCCTCAATAAGATACTCTTCATGATTTTAGAAAACCATTTTCTTTCCCGAGTTTCTCTGAAAACATTAGAAAATTTGTATCGCCTGCTTCCTATGGGATACTTGAATACAAATGACAATAGAGACTAACCATTGAATTAAATCCAACTAAGGTAGTTTCCATGTTTAGTGTGAATTAATTTATATTTATCCCACCAAAGATTTCAGAGGAGCAGAGTAATAATGTACTAATAAAATGTACGTTCTGAATTGAGCTGTAAATTTTTTTGTCAAAAGTATATATTAAAGTGTGGCTTTTGTTTGTGATTTAAGAGCTAAGGAACAAGATTAGTGATTTGGAACTACATCTGCAAGGACAAGAGAAAGAAATGAAAGGCCAAGCGAATAAATGTCAAGAACTCCAACTCCAACTGGAGAAAGCAAAAGCGGAATTAATTGAAAAAGAGAAAGTTCTGAATAAAAGTAGGGATGAACTGGTGAGATCAACAGCACAGTATGACCAGGCATCATCCAAGGTACTGGACTGACTTCTCATGAGTTGTTGAAAACCGATATTTGATAAAATATATGATATAGTTTATCATATAGTTCTTTGGAAGTTTTTTTCATACAATACTTTAACACTTAAATTTATGAAATGTTCGTAATGAACCTCATTAATACATACTAGGCAGTATTGGTGCATTTCAATTAGTGAGTTCTTTTATAGTTGGGCAGATGTGGGGTCAAATCCGGACTGCTTGTTATCCTGGCAAAGTGACTTGTGCAAGTACCTGGTCTCTTGTCCATCTAAGAGGGCGGGGAAGAATAAAGATCATGTATATATGGCATTGACACACACAAGAGGAGACTAAGTAAGGGAGCTTTAAAAGAGGCTGGGACGCCTGGGTGGTTCAGTCCGTTAAGTCGGTTCAGTCTGCCTTCTTCTCAGGTCATGATCCCAGGGTCCTGGGATCAAGCCCTGCATTGGGATCCCTGCTCAGTGGGAAGTGAGCTTCTCCTTCTGCCTGTCGCTCCTGTGCTTGTGCTGTCTCTCTCTGTCTGATAAATAAATAAGTCTTAGAAAGAAAGAAAGAAGGAAAAAGAAAGAAAGAAAGAAAGAGAAAGAAGAGAAAGAAAGAAAGAAAATGTGAGACCTTAAGAGGCAGTCAAGAGGGCAGGGAAGCTGGTAGAGTCAAGAGTTTTTGAGGTTTATGCTAAGTACCTTGCTAAATTAATCCTGTTAGACCCATGTCTGATGTGTTCCTAAGGAATTTACTTTTAATAAGCTCTTGATATTTCTAAGGTGGTAGGTAAGAATCACTGTAGCAGGTAGACCTATATCTTCTGTTTGCCTCCTGAGGGCAGGTTCTTTCTTTCTTTCTTTTTTAAAAATCATTTTAAGGTAATTATAGATCCACGTGTAATTGTACAAAATAAGAGCTTGTTAATATCACGGGTTACATTGATTGCTTTTCAAATATTTGCACAAGCTTTGTAACCTTGGAATAAACTCTACAGAACCATGGTATAGAATTCTTTTTATATATTTCTAAATTTTATTTGCTAATAATTTGTTGAGGATTTTTGTGTCTATATTCATGAGGGATATTGGTCAGCTGTTTTCTATTTTTGTTCTGTCTTTGCTAGACAGAAATGAATTGGGAACCGTCATGATTTCATGGATCGTGAGATAAAGCTCCACGTCAGGCTCTGCACTCAGTGTGGAGCCTGCTTGAGATTCTCTTCCTCTCCTTCTGCTTCTCCCGCTCATGCACTCTCTTTCAAATAAAGTCTTCAAAAAAATTACAAATTTAACTTTTAAAGTAGATATATAGCTATTAAAATTATTTATTTCATACTGGATGGGTTAGGGTAGCTTGTGTTTTTAGAGGAAATGGTCTATTCAAATTTTTAAACTTAAAAATGTAGTTATTTGTAGTATTATTCTTTTGATGTTATTAGATGAGGTGATAATCTGTTTCTGATATTTATACCATTTTCTCCTTGTCAGTCTTGCTAGAGATGTGTCAATTTTGTCAATAATAACAATAAAATTTGTCGGTTTGTTGATCTTTTACTGATCTTTCCAAAGAATCAGCTCTTTGGTTCATTTATTTTATTTTTTTCAATTTTATGTATTTTTGATCTGTTATTGCCCTCTACTTGCTTTGGGTTTATTTTGCTATTCTTCTAGGTTGTTGAGGTGGGAAGCTTAGAAGATTGATTTGAGACTTTTCTTTTCCAGTGTAGACATTTAAAGCTATAAATTTCCCTCAGTACTGCTTTAGCTGTGTCTTATAAATTTTGATATTATTTTTTTATTCTTGTTCCATTCAATGTATTTTTATTTGCTTGAGACTTCCTCTTTGCTCCATGGATTACTTAGAAATACCTTGTTAAATTTCCAAGTGTTTGGAGATTTTCTTCTTTCTGTTATTGATTTCCATTGTGTTCAGAGAACATACTATATGATTTCAATTCTAAGTTTGTTGAGTTTTGTTTTATGGCGTAAGATAATGGTCTACCTTGGTATATGTTTCATGGGCACTTGGGGGGAAAAAGTATATTCTGTTGTTGGGTGAAGTGTTCTAAAATTATCCTTAGCCCCAAATTATCTGTTGGTTAATGGTGTTGTTGAATTCTTCTATATTTTTGCTCATTTCCTATCTATCAGTTGTTGAAAGAAGGATGGTGAGAGTCTTCCATGATTGTTGATTTATCTATTTCTCAATTCTCAGTTTTCACTTCACATATTTTATAGCTTTGTTGTTTGGTGCATAAACATTTAGGATTGCTATGTCTTCTTGGTAGATTGATCTTTATCATTATATAATAGCCCTCATTGTCTCTGGAAATTTCCTTCATTCTCAAGTCTACTCTTTTCTTTTTCTTTCTTTCTTTCTTTCTTCCTTCCTTCCTTCCTTCCTTCCTTCCTTCCTTCCTTCTTCCTTCCTTCCTTCCTTCCTTCCTTCCTTCCTTTCTTTCGTCAAGATTTTATTATTTGAGAGAGAGACAAGGAGAGTGGGAACACAAGCAGGGGGAATATGGGAGGGAGAAGCAGGCTTCCCACTCAGCAGGGAGCCTGATATGGGGATTGATCCAAGGACCCTGAGATCATGACCTGAGCCAAAAGCAGATGCTTAATGGCTGAGCCACCCAGGTGCCCCAAGTCCACTCTTTCTGATACTAACATAGCCACTCCAGCTTTCCTTTAATGTTTGCATGATGTATTTCCTTCTGTCTTTTGACTTTCAGCCTATCTTTTTATTATTATATTTGAAGTGAGTTTTGTATAGACAGCATATAGCAGGATATACATATGTGTGTGTGTGTGTATAAACATAGTGATTGTTCTATCTTTAGTGATTGTTCATTTTATTTTTGTTTTTATTATTTTTCGTTTAATTTTATTTTTTCAGTATTCCAAGATTCATTGTTCATACACCACACCCAGTGCTCCACACGATATGTGCCTTCCTCAATACCCACCACCAGGCTCACCCAACCCTCTGCCCCCCTCCCCTCCAAAACCCTGTTTGTTTCTCAGAGTCCACAGTCTCTCATGTTTTGTCTCCCCCTCCAATTTTCCCCAGTTCACCCTTCCTTTCCTTCTCCCAATGTCCTCCATGTATAGTTGGGCTATACACTCTTCTACCGGGGTACCTGGGTGGCTCAGTGGGTTAAAGCCTCTGCCTTTGGCTCAGGTCATGATCTCAGGGTTCTGGGATCAAGCCCTGCATCAGGCTCTCTGCTTAGCAGGAAGCCTGCTTCCCCCTCTCTCTGCCTGCCTCTCTGCCTACTTATGATCTCTCTCTCTCTCTCTCTCTCTCTCTCTCTCTCTCTGTCAAATAAATAAATAAATAAAATCTTAAAAAAAAAACGCTCTTCTATTATCTGTCTTTTAATTAACATGTTTAGGCCATTTACATTTAATGTAATCATTGATTGGTCATGGTTTAAAACCGCCATCTTATTTTTTGTTTTCTATTTCTTTTTTTGTTTTCTGTGGGTTACTCAAACATTTTATAGAATTTCATTTTAATTTATCTAGTGTTTTTAGATATGTTTCTCTAGGGCTTTTATAGTGACTGTTCTAGATAATACAATATATATACACATCATTTATTGGTCTGCTGGTGTTGTCATCTAAGCAGCTCTAATGGATTACAGAAAATTTACTACTCTTTTCATTCTTTTGCCCTCCCCTATTTATAATACAATTTTCTTAAGTGTTTTCTCTACATACATTTAGAACTACATCAGACAGTGTTATAATTTCTGCTTTAACGGTCAAACATAACTTAGACATTCTTTCTCTTCACCAGTTTTCTATCATTTATGCCAATATTGTTGCTTACCTTGTTTTTCCTTCTTTCCTGATTCTTTCCAAGGTTCCTTCTTTCATCATTTCCTTATTTTTAGAGAACTTTCTTTAGCCTTTTTTTTTTTTTTTTTAAAGGGTTGGTCTACTGGCCACATATATTCTTAGTTTTCCTTTCTCTGGAAATGTCTTGATACTTCATCCTGGAAGGTGTTTCCTCAGGATACAGGGATTCTGGGTTAACTGTTCTCCTCTTTCAGCACCATCATGTTCATGTTTTTCCCTTGGGTCCCAAAGTCACTCAGTTGTCTTCTCTCCTTTCAGAACTTTCTTAATGCTTGTGCAGGCTTTGAGTTGTTCTCAATGGAAGGAATAGATAAATATACACTTATTCTATCTTCCTGGAAGTGGTGGTCTAGTTTCATTTTTTAGACATTCTCCTAGCATTGCACAGAGATATTGTTGATAAATACTGATTCACTATATGAAGGTGCACAGGAGGGTCAATGGGACCATGACCTACCTTGACCTATATATTTATGCACTTTGTGCAGTCTGAGCTTGTAGGTTGGTTTTCTAAGTTAGAAAGGCTTGAATTGGAGCCTTGGTTCTGCTACATTCCAATTGTTTTGCTTTTGAATTCTGAGCCTCTCATGCCTAATCAGTAAAATGGTGTTAAAAATATTTGTGTCACAGGATTGTTGTAAAGATTGAGATAACTTTTGTAAAGGCTTTAGCATAGTGCATGGCACATGGTAAGTTTATAACAATACATTAGTTATTATTGCGTTGAGTTCCTTGTCATTTAAGCTTATTTTCAGTTGCATTTCTGCCAACTCAGGCTTTCCTATATATAAGAATTAAGTTATCCTATTATACTTTGTCTTACTCGTCTTGGTGTGACAGGATTACTGAATCTTTGTTCTATCTAGCATTTTTGATAAGGTCTTTTCTTACCAGATCATGAATTAAAACTCTTGACCAGGACAGTGCTGAGAACACAGGTTTGGCTTTTTATTAGAAACTTTCCTCCAGGTTCTTAAGACTCAGTTTTTTCAGTGCTTTCTGGATTCCTTTTTCCCACTGAGCAATAAATCTCCCTAACTGACAATTCAGACTACCTTTCTCCCTCTTGTCTCTTAGGATAATAGGACCTGGTCAAATGTGTTGCTGAAATCAAATTATGCTTTGTTTATGCTGTTCCCTGACCTACCATTAGAATTACCCATTAAGTAAAATGGTGCTAATTTAATCAAAATCAATACCATGTTCTTTTGTGAGCACATGCTGTTTCTAGTATGCTTTTCCAAGTATTTGCAAACTGTGAGATACAAAGTTTGAATTCATGTAGAAACATTGAGGCTGGCAAACCTGGAGTTCAGCACCCACATTTCAAAGCTGAAAACTTGGGCCCAGAGTGCTGAGTGAGTGCCCAAGGTCATACACTACATATTTTCAAGGATTTTAGCTCTTTTTTTTTTTTTTTTAAGATTTTATTTATTTGACAGAAACAGAGCGAGAACACAAGCAGGGGGAGTAGGAGAGGGAGAAGCAGGCTTCCCACCTAGCAGGGAGCTTGATGCGGATCTCAATCCCAGGACCCTGGGACAACGACCTGAGCTGAAGGCAGACGCCTAACAACTGAGCCACCCAGGTTCCCCGATTTTAGCTCTTGACGCTATTTTAGAACATTCATGACACCTAGTGGTCAGCTACTCTTATGTGGATAGTGCATTGTCAGTATCAGAATATCACTGTAAAAAATTTAAATAAAATATAGTACCTTCTAAATGCTCTTTTTTAACCCATTTTGTAGTAAAGTTGTTGATTTTGAGGTGTTAGTGGAATATGTTGCAGTTTGAGGGAGAACCAGCAGAGGGCACCAAGGGTTCATTCATCTCAGCTCTGTGTGGGGTTTTTTTTCCCCCTGATAATTGTCGACCACCTTTGGACCATCATCTGAGCAATGACTTTTATCGGGGTTGTTGACTGCTGCATCCTCTGTGCTTAGCACAGTGCTTGACATATATAGTAGGCTCTCGATAAATATTTGTTGGATTCATATTTGTTATTATTATAAATAATTTCTGTAATGCTTTTCTTTGGGGATTTAAAAATTCAAGAACAGTAAAGATAATCCAAGGGTGTCTTACTGGATTAATCTGAACCACTGGCTCAATTATTTTTCTTTTTGAATTTGGTATATTTAAAGTTCTGATAGCTGGAAAATTGTTTAGTCATTAATGACTGGCTCCCCCCCCCCCCCCATCTTTGGTTAGTTAATAATTGCTGTCTGGTCTTCTGCAAAGTATTACATAGTGTTTTCTTTTCCTCCAATTTTTCTGTTAAATTTCTAGTATTTCTAATAGTTCTGAATGAGAGTATAGTGCTTCTCAGAGAAATACTTTAGAAGAGTGATTTGCCAAATTGGGGCACATTTCTTTTAGACCGGGGAGTTCTCCCCCACCCATATGACATGTTCTTATTCTTCCCTGGAACTTTAGAGTTGTTTTGTAGGGCATTTTAAGGATTTGAATACTGCAGGGAAGATCGAAAGGAATGGTTTTCAATACTTGACGATTTAAAGCCATTTTGCTCCAATTTAATTTTAGAAGGACATCCTAAGTTTTGATTTAGTTCATGTTTTAAAACTTAAGGGTATTGGGTATTTACAAAGGCAAAAAAATGTTCTTTGTGTTGCTTATGGCAGCTTGGTTAAAAACCAGTTGTGGTATTCTCTGGAGTGCTGTGAACCTTCAGAAATTGAAAATGGCATAGTGGGAGCTTTGTGGAAAGAGGCTTTTTAATATTTAAAGTTGCCCACAATATCTATTATGCTTGAGACAAGACTCTCATATGAGGGTCATGGGCACCCACTGATTATTCTATAGCTGTTAAATTACACAGGTCAACATCACCGCGTTTGAATGTCTCATTTTCATCCAACAAAATGTTAGATGAGGGATGCCTGGGTGGCGCAGTTGGTTGGGCGACTGCCTTTGGCTCGGGTCATGATCCCGGTGTCTTGGGATCGAGTCCCTCATCGGGCCCCTTGCTCCGCAGGGAGCCTGCTCCTCTCTCTGCTTCTGCCTGCCTCTCTGCCTGCTTGTGTTCTCTCTCTGTTAAATGAATAAATAAAATCTTTAAAAAAAAAAAATGTTAGATGAATCTTTATTCAGAAACACTGATTTCTTTTTTCATGGTGCAAATTATGAACTATTTCTTTAAATGGTCTAATATTTATATCTTTTCTCATACTTCCCAAATACAAACTTTATGTGTGCTAAAATAATAGTGGTTTTAGTATTTGTTGATCATTTTATTTTATCTATGTATTTTTAAAGTTTTACTTACTTAAGTAAGCTCTACACCCATTGTGGGGCTTGAACTCATAACCCCAAGATCAAGAGTCACAAGCTTTCCTGACTAAGCCAGCACGCATCCCTGCTGATCCTTTAAAAATCAAACTTTTAGTGAAACAAAAATGTCAAAATACAAAGATAAATTTGCATCAGATCTTATGACTAATTTTTTAAAAATTCAAAACATTTGTTTCTCACCTCAAATAATTTCAGTACAAAATTATTCTGTTTTTATTTGTTTTTAAGTGTACTACACTGGAACAAAAACTGAAAAGATTGTCTGAAGATTTGAGTTGTCAGCGACAAAATGCAGAAAGTGCCAGATGTTCTCTGGAACAGAAACTCAAAGAGAAAGAAAAGGAGTTTCAAGAGGTAGGGTGAGTGGCTTCCTGAGGAGTTGGCGTTTCATAGTTTCACCATTTGAAAAGCGTTGCTGCTATCACTTGGGGTGTTCGGCGAGAGGGGAACTCCTTTGTGAGGAACAGGTTCCCCGTATTATCCTTCACACTTCTGTCTTTCAGTTTTTGATGGGAGAAGTGACTCAGGAGCCAGAATGTTCTTTTTTATCCATGTCCCCTGATTTCTTGGAGAGTTGATACCGAGTAGGAAAGAATCCTATCTCTTGTATCAGAGAGACTCAGTTGTGGAGCAAGTTGCATCCTGTTCTCCACCTGTTTCTAAAGCCTGTGGGTTGGTGAATACATTAGAAAGGTAGTTGATGCGGTGGGGAAAGAAGTTGGCAGCCACATTAGAGCTGAAGACCCCTTTCTAGAAGTGTTGCTGCCAGTGGAAAGTGAGTTAGCTTGGCCGAGTGTATCCTATAGCCTGGCCGAGGCTCTCTAGTCTTTCCGTAGGAGCGCCTGGAAACGGAAGTCTGGTCTCCCGATGTGGTTCTCAAAGTTAATTGGTGGCACATCCTTGCTGTCACTTTAACTTGTGAGTGGTGCTGTGATGTTTGATATCTTCAACTCCATTTTTGATTGTCTTTGATTTCCTCGCTGAGTTGCCACCATGGCAGCTCAGCTCTACTCCCTGGGCCCCTGGACTTGTGGCAACAGAGATGAGGAATTTCAGATTGGGGATGGGACAGAGGCTGGCTGGTCTCCATGTGGCCAATGGGTAGACTCCTTCCCCTTCCCTCCGGGGCCCCGCATTCGGTCCCTGGAACCAGCACTAGAGACAGTTTACGCTCATTAAGTGAATGGCCAGGATGGCTCTTTGTTGTCTCCCGCTCTCTCAGCCAGCATGGCCTGCCCGTAGGGGGTTGCCCGCCCTGGCGTCTCCTCCTCACCCGCCGGCGGTCCGACTGACTCGTGTGCCTTCGGTGTTTCAGGAACTCTCCCGTCAGCAGCGCGCCTTCCAAGCCCTGGACCAGGAGTGCGCGCAGATGAAAGCCGGACTCACGCAGGAGTTACAGCGAGCCAAGAACACCCGCAATGTCCTGCAGGCCGACCTGGATAAAGTAGGGAGCTGGCTTATTTCTCTCCTCAGCCCCCCCTTTTCCTTATCCATGCATTTTCTATACTGCAGCTGACGTGGTGATGCTTTTACGGAAGAATGGCCCTAACCTCCCTTTCCTTACTTAACCAAAGAAGAGAGCAAACAGTCTTTCTGAGTCTGGGGTTTCTCATTTACAGAACGAGGGGAGTGAGTGAGGATCTCAGACCTGAAGGTCCGTGCAGGGGTGTGATGTTCTGGTGGTCGCCGGGCGTGACACCAGGCGGGAGCCCTCCCGACTAGTTTAAGCCCCCCAAACCGTCAAAGCACTGAAAACTATAATCCGTTTACTTATTTAACACTTACTCCAAAAATGATCTCACCCAGTTTATGGCTTTGCCTCTCATCTACATGTTGATAACCCTTGTATTATTATCTTCAGCTGGGATGCCTGTTCTGAACTTCAGGCTTGCAGGTGTGTACCTGGTATTTCCACTCGCTGGTCCTATAGGCATCTCACACTTCGCAGGATAATAGCTGAACTCCCGCTATTTATATCAAATGTGCTCCTCCCGGAGTCTTCCTTATCCCAGTAAATAGCAATTCCATCCTTCACATCGCTGAGGCCAAATCAGCGTGTCGTCTTCAACTCTGCTGTTTCTTTTACACCTCAAAGCCCTCCATTAAGATTCTTCTGACTCCGCCTTTATTTACACACATGTATGTGTATTTGCATGTCTCTATATGCCTATGTATTTTTGCGTATGTGTGGATACATATAGCTAAATTTATATATTCATATAGCTATACATATATGTATAGCTATATTTAAACCTTTTTGTGTTAATATACAAAATCTAAATAGAAGAAATTTATAATTCAATAAATTATTATAAGGATAATGGTGCTCTCTTAGCACCATTATCTGTGTCATGGCATAGAATCTTCTCAGCTACTCCAAGAAACCCTCTATGTGTTCCCTCCCTCCTTGCTAAGAATAAAACTGATTTGTATGACTTTTTTTAAAGGGACTAAATATAAGTTATGTTTTACTGGTTTTCAGGTTTTTAAATAGAGATATGAACACTTAGTCATGTTATAGAATATAATGTATATATTTATACAAAATTTACCAATCTTATCTATTCTTTCCCAATTGGTGTATTTGTGTGAATTACAATACAAAATGGTGGCCCCCTGAAAGACATTGTGATCACCATACAAACCTATGAAGACTAGGAATGAATGGTGCCTTTTGGAGTTGCCTGCAAAACCATAAACTCAGGCCCTGGATAAATGAACACACCTTGAAAAATAGAAGACAAAAAGATTGCTAGAAATGCATGTTTATACATTTTAATAGAGAGTCAAGATACATATTTAAAGTTATTGGATCAAGAAAAAGAGACGAGTTTATTATTTAAAATTATAATATTAAGGCAACGGAAGAACCCAATGTGTTTTTTTTTACTTAAAATTTGTAAATTGGAGGGGAGGTAGGTATTTCTGTATGTGGGAATCCACTGATAAATCCTTAATGTTGTAAGATTGTTGTTTTGATTAATGAAAGTAGCCATCAGAAGAATAAAAATAGAAATGGTAAAACACTGTAGATAGAAAGAGGGATGGTGTTGGACAGAAATCAGTTTATTTACTACCATTCTGTGTGATTGTGTTATTTTTACTATTATAATCATTTTAAACAATGGCACTGCATATTTATGAACAAACGATTATGTCCAATACATAGTTTTATAAAATTACACTAACCGTGAGCTTTGCTTATCTCTGGACTATACTGTTAAGCAGTTTTGTTTTATTTTGGCTTTTGTCTGGTTTTTCCAAATAGCTCTGTGTAATATGACTTATAAATAAAATAAATATTAGATTGCCATCAGCAACTGAAATGTTAAAACCCCTACTTTAGGAAATTGGTAGCTTCCCTCTGATTCTGTTATCTCCTTGAATTTCTCGCTAATGAACGTTGGTGCCCAGCTTTGTGTTTTGTACCGAATATGGCTATAGTTCACCATTGCTGGTCCCCTGTCTGGTCTAAGACTGTCTTTCTCACTTGAACTACTGTACTCACCTCACCGCTCTCCCTCCTTCTGGACTTGCTCCTGAGTCTGTTTTCAACCAGCGACCAGAGTGAGTCTTGTAAAGTCTAAGTCCCAATTATGTCACTCCTCTACTCGCAACTGCAGTCACTTCCCGTCTCTCTCCTAGTAGGCCGTGTCCCTCCCAGGGTCTGCAGGATCTGGTGGCCTTCCCACCACCTCGCTCACTGGTCTCCTCGCTGTCGTTGAACCACACCCAACCTGTGCTCTTCGGGGAAGTGCTGCTTCCACACAGATCTTTAGGGCACACCCCTTCGCTTGCATGAGCTTTGTGCTTTAATGTCGCTGTATCAGTGACATCTGCTCTGGTCACGACATAGATTCCTACCCTCGGGTACTTTCTGCTTCCTTTCCCTTAACCTTTCTCCATAGGGCACATCCTCTGATGTATGATACAGTGACTTATATCTTTTTATGTTGTCTTCCTTCCATCACTGCAGTCTTTCCATGAGGACAGGCTTTAGTCTGTTTAGTTCCCAGCTCGACCTGCAACACATAAACACTGGCCACCATGGCTCGGAAGCAGCAGGCGGATTGCGGGTGCTCATTCTTTTCTTGACTTGACCCATGTTACTAGACCGGGTGACACACTCTTATTTTTTATTACTATTATTGCTTTTTAAGGAGTTTATTTACTTATTTGAGAGAGTGCAGAGCCAGAGAGAAAGCGGGAGCGAGCACGAGTGGGGGGAGGGGAAGAAGGAGAAGCTGACTCCCTGCTGAGCAGGGAGCCCAATGCAGGGCTCGATCCCAGGACCCTAAGATCATGACGTGAGCCAAAAGCAGATACTTAACCGACAGAGCCGCCCAGATGCCCCGGGGTGACACATTCTTGAGTTCACTCTGAGTCTGTCTGGTATTCACCTGTTGTCAGAGTTCCGTCTATTCCCTCAGGACTTGCTTCTTTGTTTTCTAAAATTAAGGCTCTCCCATTGAGGTAGAGTTTCATTTTATTGGTTTGCTCTCAAATTCAGGATATAACCAAGTGGGACGTGTTGACCTCTCTTAGTGGAGGAACCAGAGGTGGCGATGTGGCCGAAATGGGAGAGGTGACATTCCCTGATACCTGTTTGTACTAGGAGTTAGTCCTCTACCTGGCTATCCAAAGTTGGGAAACAAAACAAAAAAAACCCTAAAACAAATGAAAAAACAAAAAACTTTTTCCTGGATAAATTGTTACTGTTGAATGGGCTTCCTCCAAGACCCTTAAAAAAAAAAGGCCTCTTTTTGTTTTCGGTTTTTTACCTAAGCCTTGCTTTTATTAGATGTTTCGTAGTTTATTTACTTATTCTTTGGGTGGATGTTCAGGTTCTCAATATCTTCTTGTTCTTCGTAGCTGTGGTGGTAACATCCCCGGGTCACATCATGGTGTTTCTTAGGATAGGTTTCCACATGTGAAGTTAGCCATCTTGGGCATGTGTTTTCTCCCTTGTGATCAATTCTGACAAATTGCCCTCCAGAAAACTGTAATGTACCTTCTCACCTGGTCGGTGTAAGAGAGGTCCTGTTTTCACCCATCCATCCTTGATAGGAGATAGTCCTGGCTTTATAAATTTTGCCAACTAAGGAGTGGAAAAGTCATCATTGTTTCAATTCATGCTTCCTTGATTACCACTGAGGATGTTTCTTTCAGAAGTTGATTAGCCATTTGTAATTTTTTGAATAAAATTGTCTGTTTCTATTCTTTACTCTTTAAAAATCTCTTTACCTTCTTCTAAATTGAACCGTGGAGGTGCTTTGTTTGTTGTATCATGGATATATAACTTTGACTCTGTTACACAGCAAGTATGTCTCCCAGTTTGTTTCTTAGCTCGACTGTTTGTTTTGGTTGTTTACTACTTTTCATTGTTTCACTTTTATGCGGTTAATTTGTTTTTTTCCATTGTGGCTCCCTCCGCAAACCCAACCCTTTTTTCTCTTCTATCTGCTATCCCCCAGGTTGATCTGATGGTATTTTAAGTTAAATCTATAGTGCTGTACTCAGCTCTGACATAGATAGTGTCTCACCCAAAATAGATGGCATCAGTTCTTACGTTCCATGACCGTTTTATTTAAGAATAAATAAATAATTTAAAAAGTACAGAACATAAAAACGAAACTATGCCCTGTTTCCTCTTTGCAGGTCACGTCAGGAAAGCACCAGCTAGAAAAAACTTTGGAAGAGTTTAAGCAGAAGTTCTGCAGAACCGAACAGGCCTTACAGGCGAGTCAGCTCCAGGAAAATGAGCTGAGGAGAAGCAGCGAAGTACGTGAGCAATCGAGATAAGAATTTATCAGCTTCTTAGTGGGAGGAAGTGGGAAGTGTATAGGAATACAAGAGAATTCCTATACTGTTTCTCTGTCGTTTATCATGACTGCACATAATTTTCCTTTTTAGTTGTCCGAAGTATTTCAGTATTTTGTAATAACCTATGACTTAGAACATATATGCTGCTTTTTTTCCCCCGCTTTCCATTCGTATATGATTACTATTAAGTGTCTAACAATTACAGGTAAACATGGCGTGTATTAAGATCATGTACAATCTTTTTTTTTTTAAGATTATTTTAGATTACCTGAGAGATGGAAAGAAACAAAATTTTCCAGAGATCATGACCTGAGCTGAAGGCAGAGGCTTTAAGCCACTGCACCACCCAGGTGCCCCTAAATCCCCTTTCTAAGGGTTGGCTTTTGAATCATCAAAATATTAATTTTGTGGAAAATCACAGATTTAAATAAACAAAAGCAATGACAGATGAAGGATTTCTAGATTTAAAATTCTTGGAAAGGGGCTCCTGGATGGCTCTGTTGATTAAGCCTCGGACTCTTGATTTCGGCTCAGGTCTCAATCTCAGGGTGTCAAGAATGAACCCTGCGTCAGGCTCTGCAGCGGGCATGGAGCCTGTTGGAGATGCTCTCCCCTGCTGCAGCCCCAACTTGTGTGCGTTCTCTCTCTCTCTCTCTTTCTCAAAAACAACAACAACAAGTAATAGTTAGTTGTTGCCCTAACTTCCAAAGTCATGTTGGCATGTGCAAGGTTGACAGTGTCTTTTTTTTGGAGATTCCTGTTTATTACACAAAATGGTGGGGAGCTTTCTCCAGTGGCTTGGATATGAGGATAGTGACCTGATGCTCTTAGGGGATTTTATCCAGACTTAACTTTGATTTGGGTTCTTTATGTAGTGGCCTGCAGTTTTATTTATTTATTTATTTTAAGAGGGAGAAAAGAGGTTGAAGGGACAGTGGGAGAGAGAGAACCTTAGGCCAACTCCCTGCCCAGCATGGCGATTGACCTGGGGCTCAATCCCACAACCCTGAGATCATGACCTGAGCCGAAAACCAGAGTTGGGCGCTTAACCCACTGAGCCACCCAGGTGCCCTGGCCTGGAGCTTATCTTAAAGGGCTTATTTGGGGACTGTTAGTAGACTGAAATAGACTGAAACGCCTCACCAGAACCATAAACCAGCACTGTAATCTTACAAAGAAGCACGGCAGAATGGGAGTTTTTTTTCTCTATCAAATGTCACAGGAAAGAATTTTTCCCACTTCTTTAAATCTTTTGCAGTCATTTTTTTAGATCGAATATTCTTTTTTTTTTTTAAAAAAAGAATTCTGTATCAAGAATAGTTCTTTATCAGATGGGGAAAGTCTCCATGTATTTATCCCCACAGCTTTGAAGAGCGTATCCTGATTGCAAAATCCGAACATCTGTCAGTAGCAAAGAGGTGATGGCTAGGGCAGCCGGCCTCGGAGGGGTCACACTGCTGGGGATAGGAGGCCGCAGCACCAACCACCGAAGTGGAAGCAAACTTCGTGTCAGATGATGGTTTCATCAGCGACCGTTTTCAAATGGGAATGTTTGTTTCAGCAAAACAAATGTTTGCCTTTTTGGCCAGTGGGGACCAACCAACAGATGCTTCTGCGAACATTTCCACAGGCACACTGGCACCGAACCCTTCCCCCTGTGAGCTTTCCTTCCAGCCAGAAACTCTCCTGCGACTCCACTGGCTGCCTGGTAGAAACATTTTGTAGAAGCAGTTGTCTGGTGAAGAGGGTCCAGACACTGCTTGGCCAGGTCCCAGGAGTGGGCTGGACATTGTCTTGCAGGCGTTTCTGAAGACATGTGCGCCTCCATGGGCTCTGGTTTGCTTGCTGTGGAGCTTGTCCACTGTGAACTCTAGCCTGTGTGGTTAAATGCGTGTCATGTTGCGCTTAGATTTCATTGATTTCTGTGTCCCGTGTAAGTGGCTAGCCCAGGGCTGAGGGATTCATGTACTATTGGCCTTCGTTTATGTTCGTGGATATGCATCTTCATTAAGAATTCCAAGGGTCTAGCTGGCTCTTGCATTTTGAATTGGGATTGGCGTTAGAAGAGCCATTTACCCAGTTAGAGCGGTGGTGTAACTTAGTAGCAGAATGGTAGAGGAAGGGAGACCTGGGATTGCATTATTTTCTGCCACCTCCCTGCCGTGTGACCTTCAGACAATGACCTGGCCTTTCTGAGTCTGACTTTACTCATCTGCGTTTAGGGACTAATAATACCCTTCCCTTTTCCAAGCTGTACTAATGATGAAATTAAATATTCTACGTAAAGTGTTTAGACCAGTGCCTGGCACACGGATGAACAGGGCTACCTGTTTATGGCCCTGGTCTCCACAACAGTGATGACCTTTTGACGTTCCCACCATCTGCTGTCCCCATAGGCACAGAAAGTGAGGAGCAGGGGACAGTGCGTTTGAGATTTTTTTTACATTAAAAATTTTGCCTGTTCTACACTTCTCTCTCCCTGGTATGTTTCTGTGTTGAATTCCAAGTAAGTACGAACAAGCCTAGCATGCTTATAGGTTTTGGATGCTGAAATAATGCGACAGTTGTACTGAAATTCTCCTTGTCTGCATTTAGTAAACAGATAGGCTGCTCACAATGAGAAAATATCCATACCAGAAATGTGATTTAATGGCCCAATCAATGGTAAAATTAACATCTAGTGTCAGGAGTGAAAGGAGGCTTTAGGTAAGCTTCTCATCCCATATCCGGTGCCAGCCCCCTAGCGTTAGGGGTAGGCAATAAAATACCATCACGTGATAGCCAAGATGCGAGAACGTGTGCCTCGGGACCGCCCCGAGCTTGGGACTCTGTAGCATACCAGGTTCTCCAAAGAGCTTGGCCTGGCAGGCAAGAATGATGAGGTGGAAGGGGACACATCCCCTGTATCCATCCCTTGTTCATGATGGAGACTTGGTCCCAGCTGGGGACGTGTTAAGCTCCATTCATGGACGGGATCACGAGATGCCACACAGTAACTGAAATTTGTTCTGTCTGGCCCTAGGAAATGATGCTTCCCTTGCTGCTCCTAAGCTGAAGTCGATCGGGCTGGAATTGCTTTGCTAAGCTCTAAGGCGGGCTTGTGGTTTTAGGGATTTTTGTTGTGTTTTTCCAGACTAGTGCCCAATTTTGCCAATCATTTGAGGATGCAAGAGATGCCTAGGAGAATACATCCTTGTATGCTTAACTCATTGTTGCTAATGAGCTAGCCAATCAAGTCTTAAGTGGCTGTGGGCTCACAGAAAACTAATTGCTGATGGATGGCAGCCTACAGATCCATTTTCAGATGTTCATTTTCCACATTTTGGCGTTTTAAAATTCTTAGGTTGGTCGTAGCCATAGTATTATAAGCCTGCTGGGTCCCAGGATTGGCTGAACATTTTGTTAGGAACAAATATTTACGGAGCTAATGCCAGAATGGAGAAATGTTAATTTTTCCATTGGGCTTACTATTCATTTAAATGCCCCCAGTTATGGACAGAGATGGAGAGAGACCAACAGACATATAAACAAGCATAAGTTGCCCCCTTCTTCTCATAAGTTGCCCTCTTCTCCTTTTTACTTGCTTCCTTCTGTGGGGGGTGCCCCCCAGCTTTTAACAGTGTCTTCTCAGCTTTGTGGCCCCTCCAAATGCACATGCCACTCGATTTGATTAATTTTTTAGGGTAAGAAAATAGGTGGCACAATAATACTGGGAAGTCAACTCAGGTTGGTTAAACAAGCTGGTTACTCTTTTACATTGAAGTCATTCCACTCATCTTCGCATGGATCACATAGATCTGGCTGCTGTCAGATTTTGGGAGGAAATGCTAATAATGCTCGGTCATCCTTGCTAAAGTGCTTTAAGGTAGTTTCCCTTTCACATCTGTGATCTCATCTGAGTGGTGATTATTCTGAGCCTGGAGAGCAAACAAGCGACTATAGTTTCTCATAGTTTAATGATGCTCATTCAAGTCTGCAACATCCGTGCACCTTGACGGTCACTCTTGGCAGAATTTAACACTAACTGGGGTGAATATTCACCTCTCAGTCTTGAGATCAGTCGGAGATGCCCGTCAGTCCTGATTGATGAGGTTTCCATTGAGCTCGTGGAAGGGAGGTGGGATTGGGACAAAGGAGCCAGAGGAGTATAATTACAGCAGGCTCTGTCTTATTCTGAGGATGAAATGAACATATATGCATGAACACAGCAGCTGCCAGGAAGTTTTCAAGTACGTTCTACTAGCCAGATTCTCCCTCTTCTTGAATTTGGCTTTGCTGCATGGGTCCCATCTGCTGGTAGTAACCAGACTGATAATTGAAGGCAACCTTCCAGCACAGCTTTGCCAGGGCCATCTGTTTTCTAACGGGGCTGTAGGGTTTTGGAGGATGGGTCTTAATTGTTTCTTTAAGATTCAAAAATTTCTCTCTTCTTCTGGCGGGGGGGGGGGGGGGGGGCGG
>CM052814.1:36469624-36520000 GCA_028533885.1 Nasua narica
TTATGCAAGTCTTATGTGGTTGATAAGCAATAGTGTTTTTATTTTATTGTTTTTAAGATTATTTGAGAGAGAGAGAGTGAGAGAGAGCACAAGCAAGGGAAGGAAAGGGAGAAGAAGACTCCCCACTAAGCAGGGAGCCTGATGCAGGGCTTGATCCCAGGACCCCAGGATCATGACTCGAGCTGAAGGGAGATGCTTAATGGACAGAGCCACCCAGGTGCCCCAGCAATAGTGTTTTTATTTGGCATATAAATAAACATTGCTTGGCTTTAAGATTTGAAAATAGGCACATCTCCATAGTCATAGAATAGACGTGCGTATGAGCCTCTATTTTTTTGTGTGGTTACTTCACCTAATCAGGTACCCAAAGAACCTGTTCTCACTGTGAAAGCTCAGATTCCCCCATCTAGAATGAAGTCTTCCTTCCATGTATATGCCCTCTGATTTTCCATAGCATACTCCACCTCTCTTTAGTATTTAGCATATCCTGGTATGAACTAAGTGACTAGTATCAAGTCCTCCCCCACTGGAGTGGGGGACAGGCCCTGAGGGCAGGAGACTCTAGTCTTATTATGTTCGCATCTTTCCTAACACCCTTCCACTCTTATTTCACCCTGTAGATTTTCTTAATAAAAACTTAATATTCATAAAGACATCCTCATTACAGTAAGCCCTAAGATACTTTTACAGTGAAAAGTAAAAAAAAAAAAAATCTGTTGTGTGAATTTTGATTTATGAGCACATCAGATCTTTGCAAAGATGTATTTGATCATTCTTGCGTGCTAGGACCTTGGAGCCTGTTTCTTTGAGGATCTTGTGAATAGGCTTTTCCTTATGAGTTCACTCTTTAACAAGCATAGGGACACCCAGAAAGTTCAAAGAAGTGTTTCTTGAAGGGAAAAGATTATTGTCCATTTTAGGTTTTGTGTTTTGTTTTGAATTCTATTCATAAAATCATCTGACCGACGTAGGAATGTCTAACTTCATTAAGTGCTGAAGGGAAAGTGAGATTCCTCCCCTAGTGATATATACAAGTAGTCCCATTAGGGACCCTTCTAAGGCAGAAGTCATAACTTGCTTGAGTGGTTTTGATTATAACCAATTAAATGTGTGTTTTAGGAAGTGAAGAAGGAATACAGTGTCCTGAAGAGTCAGTCTGAGCAACAGGCCAGAGAAGTCTGCCACCTGGAGGAAGAGCTGAGGAAAGCCAAACAGAGTTTGAGTCAGAGCCAGAATGTTGCCGAAGAAATGAGGGGTGAGTAAACTTTGCTTTTGGACGTATTTTCCTAAGCTGATGTCCCATGAGGGAGGACGGATGGCCTTAGGAACGTTTTTCAGTTTTGCTATATATTCTCCCAGAAAGAAGTCTGCAGTTGATGTGGAGAAAGTTTTCTCTCTTCTACTTTTTAGTTTCAGAGTGGTAGTTTGACTTTCTTTTTTAATTGGAACACACGGAGTCCCAAGCTGCCTTTGAAACCAGAAGGGTAAAGATCCTCCACACAAAAGTAAATTGTCAGTGTTGTCTCTCACCCCAGAGTGTGATTCTTTGTGTCTCAAGTGTGTTTGTTCATTTTATCCAGACCGCTCATCTCCCTGCTTGTTATCATTTCCCAGACGATGGAGAAATCCTGGATTAAATGCATGTCTTCCCAGCCTTTAATGACCATTTTTTTTTGATGACTTACTTGACTGAGTGATTTTATTTCTACACTTTCTGCACAGACGCTGGATCTGTACATGCATTTTTTTTTTTACATGCATTAGTTTTCTCAGCTGGGGTATTTGCCCCTCTAGGACTTCTTTTAACCTGCCCTGGGGAATGCCTGCCCTTCCACACTTCCCTGTGACTCCTTTCTCTTTTAAATTCTGATTTCCCTAAGATAGCTTTCAGTTCTTCCACAGCAGGGGGTAAAAATGTCAGTCTTCACTTTTCTGGAAAGAAAACTAAGAAAAGGAAGGCCGGGGGCATTTTTCAGTGTTGGTCACCAGTGTGGTTGTGTGAGGTTCTCACAAGCAAAGTGGACTGATGGCCTGGGAAGACAGCACCTCAAGGGCCTTCAACTCTTAGAGGTAGACTGAGATTAACAGGTTAAAACTAGGAATTGAGGCACCAGGGTGGCTCAGTCGGTTAAGTGTCTGCCTTCAGCTGAGGTCATGATCCCAGGCTCCTGGGATCGATCCCCGAATCAGGCTCCCTGCTCAGCGGGGAGCCTGCTTCTCCTTCTCCTCTCTCTCTCTCTCTCTTTCTCTCTCTCCCTCTCTTAAATAAATAAAATCTTAAAAAAACAAACTAGGAATTGTTTTCTCTTTAGTGTAACAACTGAGTTCATCATACACGCTAGCTTCATCATCTTTTTTTTTTTTTAATATTTCATTTATTTGACAGAGAGAGACCACAAGCAGGCAGAGAGAGGCAGGCAGAGAGAGGGGGAAGCAGGCTCCCCGCCGAGCAGAGAGCCCAACGTGGGGCTCGATCCCAGGACCCCGAGGTCATGACCCGAGCCAAAGGCAGAGGCCTCAACCCACTGAGCCACCCAGGCACCCCTAGCTTCATCATCTTCTGTTGAGGTTCTCAATGTTTATTCTCCCTCAGTGTATTTGAGGAACATAGAGACTTCCCACCTCTGCTGAATGAAAGCACTGCCATTATTTCCAACTAGGAGGGGCCTGTGGGTAGACATGAGATCCTAGGCAGAAAACAAGTTGGCAGTGGAGTCTAGAAAATCTTCCATTTGATTCTTCTATTCATAGACACTTACTGTGAGGGGCTGGGATGTGGGCAACATTGTTCCTTAGTCGTACCCGTATGCCTTGAGAGTTATTAATACACAACATCATTTACTCTTTTGTACTTAAGCCCAATCCTGTGGATTTTTGGCTAACATGGTGGAATAATTAGTCACTTTTCTGGGAAACCAGAATTACTCTGTAGTGAAGTAGAATATTTCCACCTTAATGTCTCTCTTCTCACAGTTTTCTTTCTTTGAATAAGCGTTTCAGAAGGGGAAAAACACATATTTGTAAATGTAAAAAAGAAAAATAGTTTCAAGTGCTTAGAAAAATAACCCCTTGCTGTTTTTCACAGCAATACTTTACTAAGCTGCTTAGAAAGAAGATGAACAAATGTCTTATCATCCTTATAAGGACCATTTCCTCATTGTGTGTAAGCTCAGATAATTATCAGGTGATCTACTTTCTAGGAGGTACCCAGGCAGTAAAACTGATCGTTATAGGGTGAGAAGATGTTACTTTTGTTTGGATTTTTTTAAGAGTTTAGAAATCTTGTAGAATAAATATTTATTTAAAAATGACAACTGAAAAAAAAATTTTTTTTTTAATAGCTAAGAATGCCTCTCAGGAAACCATGTTAAGAGATCTTCAAGAAAAAATCAATGAGCAAGAGAATTCCTTGACTTTAGAAAAACTGAAGCTTGCCTTGGCTGATCTGGAAAAGCAGCGAGATTGCTCTCAAGACCTTTTGAAGAAAAGGGAGCATCACATTGAACAACTGAACGATAAGTTAAGCAAAATGGAGAAAGAGTCCGAAGCTTTACTGATTGCTTTGGAGTTAAAAAAGAAAGAATATGAAGAATTGAAAGAAGAGAAGACTCTGTTTGCTCGTTGGAAAAGTGAAAATGAACAGCTCTTAAGTCAGCTGGAATCAGAAAAGGGAAGCTTGCAGAGTAAAGTTAATCACTTGGAAACTTGTCTCAAGACACAACAAATAAAAAGTCATGAATACAATGAGAAAGTAAGAACGCTGGAGATGGAAAGTGAAAATCTCAGTGTTGAGATCAGAAACCTTCACAATGTGATAGACAGCAAGACTATGGAGGTGGAGACACAGAAACAAGCTTATGCAGACTTAAAACAGAAAGCCGAGTTCTCGGATCAGAAGCACAAGAAGGAAATAGAGAATATGTGCTTGAAGATTTCTGAGCTTACTGGGCAAGTGGACGACCTGGAACACAAGCTTCAGTTACTGTCAGGTGAAGTCACAGACAAAGACCAGCATTACCAAGATTTGCAGGTTGAATATGAGAGCCTTCAGGAGCTGCTAAAATCCAAAGATTCTTCTTTCATGGCAAATGAGGCTCGTCACAGAAGTCTTTTGGCTTTTGAACAGCAGTCTGCAATGAATAATTCCTTTGCAATAATTGGAGAACAAGGAAGCACGCCTTCAGAGAGGAGCAACTGCCATCCAGGAGCAGACCCAAGTCCAAAAAGTTCAGCCATCTTACAAAATCGAGTCATGTCTCTTGAGTTTTCGTTAGAGTCTCAAAAGCAGATGAACTCAGATCTACAAAAGCAGTGTGAAGAGTTGGTGCAAATCAGAGGAGAAATAGAAGAAAATCTCATTAAAGCAGAGCAGATGCATCAAAGTTTTGTGGCTGAAACGAGTCAACGTATTAATAAGTTACAAGAAGACACTTCTGTTCATCAGAATGCTTTTGCTGAAACTTTAGCAGCCCTGGAGAACAAGGAAAGAGAGTTCCAACTTTTGAATGAAAAATTAGAAACTGAGGAAGCGGAGATTCAAGAATTAAAAAAGAGTAACCATTTACTTCAGGACTCTCTAAAGGAGCTACAACTTTTGTCTGAAACCCTGAGCTCGGAGAAAAAGGAAATGAGTTCCACCATTTCTTTAAGCAGAAAGGAAATTGAAGATCTGACCCAGGAGAATGAGATGCTCAAGGAAATTAATGCAACCTTAAATCAAGAGAAGATTAACTTACTCCAAAAAAGTGAGAGTTTTTCAAACTGTATAGATGAGAGAGACAAAAGCATTTCAGAGTTGTCCAATCAGTATAAGCAAGAAAGACTTATTTTACAACAAAGATGTGAAGAAATAGGACGCGCATTTGAGGATCTTAGTGAAAAATACAAAGCAACTCGAGAAAAGAACTCTCAGTTAGAATGCTTGCTAAATGAGTTCACTAGTGCTTGTGAAAATAGACAAAAGGAACTGGAACATCTAAAGGAAACATTTGCAAGGGAACAGCAAGCCTTTGTAACAAAATTAGCATTTGCCGAAGAAACAAACCAGAATCTAGTACTGGAGTTGGGGACAGTGCGGCATGATCTGACATCGGAGATTGCAGATATCCAAAACAATTCCAAGAGTGAGGTGGATGGTTTAAAGCAAGAAATCATGACCTTAAAGGAAGAACAAAGTAAGATGCAAAAGGAACTTAATGCCTTACTACAAGAGAATGAGCACCTGATGACATTAATGGAGACAAAACAAGAGCATCCGATTCTAGAATCAGAACCAGCTAGCGGCACTGTGGAAGGAGATAGTGAGATAAAGAAATGTCATGTTCAACTTCCAATGGATCTTGAAGTTAAAGATCCTTCTCTAGAATGTTGTAACGCACAGTTGGTACAATTAGAAGCTGAAATGAGAACCAGGGAATTAAAACTTCAGGAAAGTGAGAATGGGAAGGAATGCCTACCGCACGAACTATGCACAATTAGAATGGAATTAGAAACTGGAAATTTGCAGCCAGACGCTCAGTCACAAGAACTTAGTGGCCCTAAAGACTGTGACGTAGGCACAGAGGGAAAGTATATGTCAGTACTTCATGAGTTGTCAGCAAGTCAAAATGACAACACACACCTGCAGTGCTCTCTACAAACAGCAATGAGCAAGCTGAGCGAGCTAGAGAAGATGTGCGAGATACTGCGGGTTGAAAAGCTTGAGCTAATGTCTGAGCTCAATGATTCAAGATCAGAATGTATTACAGCAACTAATAAAATGGCAGAGGAGATGGAGAAACTAGTAAATGAAGTTAAAATACTAAACAACGAAAATGGCCTTCTCCAAGGGGAGTTGGTGAAAGAAATGGCAGAAGGTGAATCTGGTGAACGACAAAATGAGCGGAAACGTGAGTCCTTAAATCCTTTGGGTGACGGTAATTGCTATGAGCACTTAACATTGTCAAATAAAGAAGTTCAAATGCACTTAGCTGAATTACAGGAGAAATTCTCGTCTTTACAAAGCGAACACAAAATTTTACATGATCAGCACTGTCAAGTGAGTTCTAAGATGTCAGAGCTACAGTCTTATGTGGACGCATTAAAGGCTGAAAATTCGGTCTTGTCAACAAGTCTGAGAAACTTCCAAGGTGACTTGGTAAAGGAAGAGATGCCAGGACCTGAGGAAGGGCATTTTCTGTCATTATCATTCTCTTGTGTGACTGGCAGCCCTAGCCTTACACGTTTGGGAGAATCCTCTTTTTGCAAAGACCTTTTAGACCAGACAGGAGAAACATCGCTTCTGAATAATTTAGATGGGTCTATTTCAGCAAACCAGTCTAATATAGAGGAGGGATCTTGCTGCAGTCTGGAGGAGGAGAATCTGACCAAGAAAGAAATTCTGTCTCCCCCAGCAAGGAGCGTCGAAGAACTTGAAACCCTCTGTGAGATGTACGTGCAATCCCTCAAAAAGCTAGAAGACAAAATTGAAAGTCAGGAGATTATGAAAAATAAGGAAATTAAAGAGCTCGAGCAATTATTAAGTTCTGAAAGGGAAGAGCTTGACTGTCTCAGGAAGCAGTATTTATCAGAAAATGAACAGTGGCAACAGAAGCTGACAAGTGTGACCATGGAGATGGAGTCCAAGTTGGCAGCAGAAAAGAAACAGACCGAACACCTGTCATTTGAGCTCGAAGTAGCACGACTCCAGCTACAAGGTCTGGACTTGAGTTCTCGGTCTTTGCTCAGCACTGACATAGAGGATGTAAGTACCTGGGATCTACATGCTCTTTCTCTAGTTACCTGCCCAGTAGGCACTCAAGAAATATTTGTGCAATTGAAATCTACATTAAATCAAACTTAAAATATTTTTAGAGTTCAAGGGTATAAAAAAATATACATACCAACGTTGTTTTTTGTTTTTGAACAAAGCACAACTTTAGAAAAATGAGTAAGGCTGATTGGGGCAGGGGTGGGGTGTATGGGTATAAATTTCTTTAATGATTCCACTCAAACATTACTGAATGGGAAATTACTAAAAATGTTTTTTAAAGCCTGGAGAAAATTATGTTATGGAATCAGAAAGTCATCTTCAGGACATATGTGTGTTTTCGCTCTGTGCGTTAATAAACCACAGTTAAATATTAATTAAAACTTATGGATGACTAGGTGATACGAATTTTAAGTTTTCTTGCCCTTTTCAGACTATTTTATTGTTACAGAGTTAAAGTCATGAAACTAAATGCAGGAGTTTATTATATATTACTGAATAATTTTCTTATCAATTTGCTCTGATACAAGTCTATGATTTGTTATCAGTCATTTAAAGAGACATCTCTTTCTTTATGGAATATGAAATTGTTTAGTCATAACTTTGCCCTTTCTAGTCTACTAGCTAAACTAGTAATGCTGTACAGTTTGAGAGGCTCATTTGATTTCCTCCGTCTGCTTCAGTAAGGTAGGGAGGGCAGGTGGTGATGTACTAGTCGTAGCGGGCACAGCAGCAGGTCCCCATTTTACAGATGAGAAGAAAGTGAGGTCCAGACATGTAATTTCTCCAAGAATATGGATCGTTAGCCCTTGGGCAGGGAATCTGGTCATGAAAACTTCTCTCAATGAAGAATATTGTAAATGCTGAAGATGGAAGCTAAATATTTTATTTTATTTTTTAAGATTTTATTTATTTATTTATTTGACAGAGGAGAGGGATCACAAGTAGGCAAAGAGAGGATGGGGGAAGCAGGCTCCCTGGTGAGCAGAGAGCCCGATGTGGGGCTCAATCCCAGGACCCTGAGATCATGACCTGAGCCAAAGGCAGAGGCTTTAACCCACTGAGCCACCCAGGCACCCCATGAAGCTAAACATTTTATCTGGAATTTGTTAGCCTCTTACTTGAGAATCATGAAAGGAAATTTTATATTTTGGCTACCAAGAATATTTCTAGCTAGAAAAAATTATGAAATTTAAATATGTTACAATTTAGATGATCAGATAATTGATCTGGAGGGTTTGTCTTTGTGATAAATACCTTACCCAGTGCCATGCCTGCGGAGAACACTGACTGAATGTTTGTTTAATTGTGTTGGATATTGGATGGAGAGAGGAGAATGGGTTGGAAAATACGCCATTTGAAGAGATGTGTTTAGCAGAGGCAAGAAGCCAGTTTCTGTAAAGTAACAATTAAGCCTACTTAATAATCTATTTTGATTCCTCTTGAAAAATAAAATGAGTTCTCATTGTGTATTACAACCACAGGCTCTTCGGGGTGGCAACAATAGCCGTAATGTAAAAGAATCAGAAGAATATACTTTGGAAACTCAAGAGAGAACACCAAAGCATAACCTTCATCAGATTTGTGAAGAAGGTGTTCAGCAGGACCTCAGTCTGGAGATGGAAAAAATAACCAAGACCAGTCCAGTCAGATTTACAGGAGAAGAATGGTCTAGGGAACAGTCCCCAGAAGTCCCAGTAGAAGACAAAACCCAGGACTGTTTAGAACACATTTCTGAATTGTCACTTTCTGGTCCTAATGGTCTGGTCCCTATGGATTTTCTGGAGACTCAGGTCACCATTCAGAATCTTCAACTACAGGTAAAAGAGTCCTCAAATGAGAATTTAAGGTTACTTCATGTCATAGAGGAACGTGACAAAAAAGTTGAAAGTTTACTAAATGAAATAAAAGAGTTAGCCTCAAAACTTGATTTACAGGAAGCACAAATAACCACCAAGATGGAAGCATGTATAGAATTAGAAAAAATAGTTGAGGAACTCAAGAAAGAGAAATCAAACTTAAGGGAAAGATTGGAATCCTTTTCTTGTGACAGCCAGGAGTTACACCAGAGAACAGAAAGTTTGGAAGGCCTCAATTCTAATTTAGAAACAGGCACAGATAAACGGTCACATGCAGTTATTGAAGATAACGTGGCCGAGGTGAACGACAACTGGAGAGAGCGATTTCTTGATGTGGAAAAGGAGCTAAAGAGGATTAAATCTGAGAAAGGCAGCATCGAGCATCACACCCTCTCTGTGGAAGCCGACTTAGAGACAGTTCGGACAGAGAAGCTATATTTAGAAAAAGACAACGAAAGTAAGCAGAAAGTTATAACCCGCCTTGAAGAAGAACTCTCTGTGGTCATCAGTGAGAGAAACCAGCTTCATGCAGAGTTAGATACTTTGTCAAAAGAAAAGAAAGAACTGGATCTGATTTCTGAAAAGATGAAGCAGAAAATATGTGAGCTTGAATCTCATCAAGGTGAATGTCTCCATCACATTGACGTGGCTGGAGCTGAGGTAAAGGACAAAACACAGCTCATTCAGACTTTGTCCTCCAACGTCGCCGAGCTCTTGGAAGAGAACACTCATCTCCAGGAGCAGCTGCAGAGTTTGGAAAAAGACTCCCGGGCCCTGTCTTTGGTAAAAAGTGAACTGGAAATCCAAATTGAACAACTGAATAAAGAGAAAGAATCACTTGCAGGGGAATCTGAAAGCCTGCAGACCAGACTGCATGAATCGGAACATGAAAAGCTGACCATTGCCAAGGCCTTGGAGGATGCACTAATGGAGAAAGGTGAGGTCGCAGTGAGGCTGAGCTCAACGCAGGAGGAAGTGCACCAGCTGAGAAAAGGCATTGAGAAGCTGAGGGTCCGCATTGAGGCTGATGACAAAAAGCAGCTCCATGTCCTAGAGAAACTGAGAGCGAGCGAGCGTAAGAGTGACTCGCTTCAGGATAAAGTCGAGAACCTTGAAAGAGAACTGCAGATGTCAGAGGAAAACCAAGAGCTGGTGATTCTTGATGCCGAGAATTCCAAAGCAGAGGTAGAAGCCCTAAAAACACAAATGGAATCGATGACCAAAAGCCTGAAAGATCTGGAATTAGACCTTGGCACGATAAAGTTCGAAAAAGAAAATCTGATAAAACAACTACAAGAAAAACAAGGTCAAGTGTCTGAATTAGACACATTACTCTCTTCATTGAAAAGTCGGTTAGAAGAAGAGGAGAAAGAAAAAATAGAGATGAGAGAACAATCCAAAGCTGCATTGGAGATGCTCCAAACACAATTGAAAGAGCTAAATGAGGAAGTAAGAGCCTTGTGTCATGACCAGGAAATCCAGAAGGCTGAAGAACAGAGTATGGACACCTCGGCGCAGGAAATACATCAGTTGAGGAACAGCATTGAAAAGCTGAAAGTCCGCCTAGAAGCTGATGAAAAGGAGCAGCTCCAGGTCTTAGGAAAACTGAAGGAAAGTGAGCATCATGCCGACTTGCTTAAGGATAGAGTCAAGAACCTTGAAAGAGAACTAGAGATATCGGGGAAAAACCAAGAGTGCGTGATTCTTGAGGCTGAGAATTCCAAAGCAGAGGTGGGGACTCTAAAGGCAAAAATAGAGGAGTTGGCCCAAAACCTGAGCGATCTAGAATTAGATCTTGTCCATATCAGGTCAGAAAAAGAAAATGTGATAAAAGAATTACAGAAGGAGCAAGGACGGGTATCTGAATTGGAAATATTAAATTCTTCCTTTGAAAATCTATTGCAAGAAAAAGAGCAAGAAAAGGTACAGATGAGAGAAGACTCTAAAATCGCAGTGGAGATGCTTCAAACGCAAGTCAAGGAGCTAAATCAGAAAGCGGCAGCCTTGTGTCATGACCAAGACGCCTGGAAGGCCCAAGCACAGACTCTGCGCAGTCAAGTGGATGCTCTTGAACACGAGAAGGCTCAGCTGCTGCAAGGCCTTGATGAGGTCAAGAATAACTACCTCAGTGTGCAGTCTTCTGCAAATGGGCTCCTTCAACAAGTGGAAGATGGCAAACAGAAGCTAGAGAAGAAGGAGGAAGAAATCAGCCTACTGAAAAATCAAATTCAAGACCGAGAGCAGCTCGCCTCTAAACTGGCCCAGGTGGAGGGAGAAGAGCAGCTTTGGAAGAAGCAAAAAGGGGAAATGGAAAATCTGCTGGTGGAATTGGAGCAGAAGAACCAAGTGCTACAAGCCAAAAATGAGACTTTGCAGGACACCTCCGAAGCACTGCAGAGATCTCACAAGGGTCTGGAGAAAGAGCTTGAACTGACAAAACTGGAAAACGCGTCCTTTGTTGATAAAGTAAGTGGCTTAACCCATCTACATTTGAATATGTAGTCAGAGGGAGGGAAACCACTGTGTGCATTAGATATCCTTCTAGGCTGTGTTTGCAGCATCGGACCAGACTCTGTAAAGTTTTTAAGTTCATGGGGCCTTCCACTTCGGGGACGTGGCGCTGGCTCGAGCAGCAGTGACTCTTCGCTTTGGCACACATTTACAAGGGACTCTTGTATGGGTTAGCCCAGGTTTTCAGTGTGGCACCAGGACACAGGAGAAGCTTTGGGTTAGGCCTAGTTCCTGGTTCTAATTATAGTTCTCTTTTTTACGGTAGTTAGAGTCGTAGCTTTCCAATACCCGGCTGGGAACTACTGCCAAGGAGACTGTAACAGTTACTAGTGAAGATCAGGAGGGAGCCCCATGGCCCCTGCCTTGCCTTTTTGCCTTTGGGAGAGGTACTATCAAAGGTGCCGATAAAACTAATGCTAACCAGCAGAACCTTCATGCCTCTCAGGGTATGTCTTGGGGGACTTTTTGCTTTCAGCTCCTCTTAGACCTTCTCTTTGTGCAACCTCCTGTTTTGTTAGCTGGTGGTTAAAGGGGAAAATCTGCCATCAGGGGGCTCGATTAGTAATGAAAAATTAAGTTTTTGCCCTCTAGGCTCACATATGATCTAGAAAAATGATTCAAATTCTGTTTTTACTGGGCAAATATTAAAAGAAAAAGGGAGTGTCCAGAAAATGGAATCAATCATAACCCTGTAATATTTTCCAGGAATTTCAAGTTTTTACACAACTTGTAAGAGACAGCAGTTATGATAGAGATCATTTGGCAAATTCTGCCAGCCTATTTCAACGTCAGGGGCAAATGCCAATGATAGGGCTTTAACTGGTTTTAACTAATCCTAGGCATGTTTCTTGCAGATTAGTATGACATTGGAGGATTAGTAGAGATCCCAGAACTGACAGAAATATAAGATGCTACCTCATACAATGGTCTCTACTGTTTATGTTTAATACAAATTAATACCTTTATGAAGGATTGTAAGACTTAGTAATATTATCTTCCCTTGTCATTGCTTTTCTTATTGCTGTCTTTTATTGAATCTTGGCTGAGAAGAAAAGGTAAGCTTGCCAGTAGGTTTTGAGGATAGTGGCTGAGGGGATTCGTAAAGGGAGGATTAGCCCAGTTCCATTTTACTTCTGAAGGTGAAAGGAAATGTTACGAGTGTGTTGTACCACAATCACAAATGTGATTCATTTGTGCAAAACAACCCCAAACAGATCCTAACGAAAGATGAAATTTCAGGTAAATGCAATGACCGGAAAGGAAGCTGAGCTGCAGAGGGAAATGCACGAGATGGCACAGAAAACAACAGAGTTGAAAGAAGAATTTATCGAGGAGAAAAATAGGCTCACTGAAGAATTAAATACAATGTCGGAGGAAATAAAGAGCAGCAAGGTGAGTCTCTGTGACACGCTCACGACGCTCTGATAATGCAGTGTGCACCCTTCCCTGTTCGTTTTTGTAACACGTGAATGTACCAGACTTTTTTTAGCTTTTGAAAAAAATAATCCCACACTTAGGTCATGCTGAGACCTTCACTCATCTTCACCCTCCAGCCCTGTCAGGAGCCCCGAGGGAGTCCCGAGTGGCTTCGGCACACGTGAAAATTCCTGTCGTGGAGCCCAGATATTTTTTCATGGAAGGCGAGCCGGGCACTACATTAACTCACATCAGAAATAGATTTCCTGCAGCTTTCAACAGGTTTATCGGCTTTTCTAGCCTGCCTCGGATGAGGCGCCAGAATGTTGCCAGCGACAGATGCCCTGATCTTGCTAAGAACGGCAAAGTCACGGGAAGTCACAGAGAAATGTAAAGCTGGAACAGTCTTGGGATGTTATTTTAGGGCAGGGTTCCTGGGGCAGATCTGTAGCATCTGGGCCGCCACTCCTCGCTGCTATCTGCAGGGCAGACGTTGCTGATTCATGCCCTCTCCTCCTCCTGAATCTCTTCATACTGAGTCCCATGGAGCAGCTACCGTGCACACAGAGCTGGCAGATGCAAAGAAACCCATTTGCCAAACCCGGTTAAACAGTGAGCACCCATATATCCGTGACGTACTCATGCACGTTCGTCCCCAGCAAAGGGTAATGAGACAGAGTTGGGATTGTGACCCCGAACAATCACAAAGAGTTGACATGCTGTTGGTAAGAGCCTGTGTAAGGAGTTGGGGAAATGGTCTTTTAAATGTGATATTTAATGAAAATTGAAAAGGTTTGGCATCTCATCTCAGCACTGACTCATGGAATTTTCTGGCAGTGCTGCATGGAAGGAGTTTGTACGAATGATATTTAAGTACAACACCTGGTGGAATTTCCTTTGGTACTGAGCAGCTTGGGAGTGTCCCAACTCCAGTCTGGTTAGCAGTAAGGCCCTGCTAGAAGGCAAAGCGAGGTGTTTAGGCTCGAGTCCGTAGCGCTGGGCTGTGGTTTCTGTACTCAGAGCTCACAGTCTAGACACACAATAAGTCACTAAATAGGAGCTGTAGGAGAGAATCATAATCTCTCAAGTGCTATAAATGAATCAAACAAGATTCTTTACCGGAGACTAATTGGGAAGTGGGGTGTGTGGGGGTAGAGACCAGCCTAATTTAGTAGGGAGGTCAGAGAATGTCACCTGCGGGATGCAGAGTCAGCTGTGCGAGGAATAGCACAGAGGAAGGAAGCTTCTAGGTCTAGAGAGCAGTTTGGCAACATCTCTGAGATTGGAAAAATCTTAGGTTTTGTTTTGTTTTGTTTTGTTTTAAGAAAGCAAAAGAAAGTCATTGTGAGATAGAATATGATACAAAAAAAAGACTGGAGAAGAAGGAAGGCCATGGTAATGAATTAGAATTAGGATAAAATCTAAAGGGATGGCAAATACATGAGGCCAGAGTTTAAAGGGGAAGGTTTAAAGTGGCTAGTTCAGAATATAGGTAGTATTTACAAACAAGGGGAATGGTAGAAAATACCGTTGGAGAAGAGAAGGTGGTTTGGTGCAGAGACCTCAGCACGTGAGATAAGTTGGAGGAAGAGGAGCCGGCAAAGAACGAGAGGGCCTGATGAGGCGAGCGAGGAGTGGAGGCTGCCTCAGGGAGGGAGCAGTGGTCAGCAGCGTCATACACTACCTAGAGCTTGGACGGGGTGAAGAGTGCTCCTTGGGTTTGCAACGTGGAGGTTGCAGAGGCCGTGGAAAGCGCTTTGAGGAGCAGGTGGGCTATCACCAGGCTGGAGGCCTTGAGTCAGTGGAGATGAGGAAGTGGACGGCACATGTATAGACACACACATAGAAGCAGTCATTGGGGATCAGGCACAGAGAACACAGGGGCCTCCGGAGCTGAGGTCTTGCCTGTCTCACATAGTGAAGGGAGAGAGGGGCAAAAGAGGTGAGGGCCTTTGGAAGGAAATTCTCACAGTGAGAGAACATGGAACCGAAGCTGGTCAAGGAAAAAAACCCAAGTCTAGAGGGGCTTCAGTGTGACGGTGGGGATGGTAAGGGTGTTGTTGATGACGTCAAGGAATTACTGCAATGCAAGCACTTCAGCAAATGAGCCTGGAAGCCTAGGAAGGTCCAGTCCGGACTGGTTCAGCTAAAGCTGGGTTCGCGGAGAATGTGTGGTCCCAGTGCATGGGACCTTGGGGGTGGTTGGGCTGGAGCAGAAGAAATTATCCTTGGAGGTGAAGTCACAGTTTTAAGTGAGTACATCACTAAGGATTGTAGCACGATTCTATATAGATTTTGTCTTATCTGTAAATTCTTTTTTTTTTCTTTTTTTCATTTCAGTACTTAGTATTTCCTAAAGCTATATATCCAGGTTCCTAATTATTTTCTCATGATTTTTTTTACTTTTCTCATTAGGGTCAGTTGAAGGAGCTCATGCTAGAAAACAGTGAATTGAAGAAGAGTTTGGATTGCATACACAAGGACCAAAGAGAAAAGGAAGAGAAAGCACGAGAAGAAATAGCTAAGCACCAGCTACAGCTGCAGGAAGCTGAAAAGAAACACCAGGCTCTGCTTCTGGATACAAACAAACAGGTAAAAACGTGGGGACCAGTTCCTAGAGGAGCTGGAGAATGGTGTGTTGACTGTGGTAATGAGGCCTTTTTTGCAAGAAGGTCGGTGTTTCGCAGTATTGCCTAATACAGCCTTCTGTCCCATCGTATTACCTGCACTGTCTTCCCTAGTTACCACACAGGTCTTATTTCACAATGTGATCTTTTAAAATACATCTCTTTCCAGCTTGGAACAGAGTAATAGCAGGGTCCCAAAGATGATTTGAAATGGTCCTTGGGACAGCAGTTTTCTTTAGTTTGTTTTCCTTGAAATCTTTTTTAGCTGAGCCTGACTAAAGTAACATTTTTCCATGTTAGTACGAAATGGAAATCCAGACATACCGAGAGAAACTGTCTTCTCAGGAAGAATGTCTCAGCTCACAGAAGGCTGAGGTAGATCTCTTAAAGTCCAGTAAAGAAGAACTCAATAATTCTTTGAAAGCTACCACTCAGATTTTAGAAGAATTGAAGAAAACCAAGGTATGTTCCTTTTTCATTACTTCATGACTTAGAATGATTCATACAGGTAATGGTGGTTTTCACTGCATGGAGTTAATGTTTTCTATTTTAATTGTTAGGACATTTTTTTTGGTAGTCAAAAATAAAAGCATCAGTTCTCTGCTGAGTTATTATTTAAAAATCAGTGGATGATCTGCGGTCTCACAGCTTGAATAAGCTTTATGCATTGCTCAGTGAATCCTCTCAAATTAGAGGGTGGTAAAAGACTTTCTCAAGATGGACATGAAGATCCGGGTGATAGCAGAGTAGGGCAGGCCTCTCCAGCTATAGATAATAAGTTCGTGGGTAATTCCAAAGTCTTGCTTGATCGGTCTCCAAGTTCACTGCCATCCCCAAACCCACTTCTCCTGTGGCTCATGTGGAGATCAAGGTGTACCAGAACTCTCGGTCACACACACATGTGTATGCTCCCGTCTTCCTCTCCACGCAAGGATCATAAAACCTCCTTTACAAAAAATAAAAAAGAGGTGAACCGTAGTCTTGGGATTGTTCAATTATAGATTGTGCAACAGTAATTCTCCTTCTTAGAGAGGCTTTTTGATTCCTACAGATACTTTTCATAAGATGAATACCATCAGGATATATAATATGAACCTGGAAGATAAATATCTGCAAAGGTCTTTACTTAACGGTGATTTAAATTGTAAAAATTATGACACCAGGGCGCCTGGGTGGCTTCGTTGGTTGAGCGACTGCCTTCGGCTCAGGTCATGATCCTTGGGTTCCGGGATCGAGTCCCACATAGGGCTCCCAGCTCCACGGGGAGTCTGCTTCTTCCTCTAACCTTCTCTCCTCTCATGCTCTGTCTCACTTTCTCTGTCTCTCAAATAAATAAATAAAAAAAATCTTTAAAAAAAAATTATGACACCATATATCCAATACATTGAAACAGAAAAGTAGTAAACTTCTTATGTCTGTAACTCTTAAATAATTCTCAAGGTGAAGGAAATATACCAATAAAATACAAACTAAGAAGAGTCAAGATAACATTCATGATCACTAATGTTCTGCTGCTGCAAAATGAGACAGGTATCATAACAGAAAGAAGAGCTTCAGTCTACTTTTTAATTTTACTTACTTTCTGCCTTTAAAAAAAAATTGAGGTAAAACTGGTATATAATGATATTTTAGTTTCAGGTATGCTTTTTGCTTGTCTAATCTTTGACAGTTCTATTGTGGGGAATGTGTGTATTTTACACATATTGTGTGCAAAATGACTCATTGTTAGTTGAGCCCATTCAGATTGCATATAATTTTAATGAGGTCCAGTTAATAAGCCCTGTTGAAGAAATGTAATTAAGTGGATCTCTGATCCAATTATGGTTGGAATCAGAAATAAAAATCCTGAAAAATGCAGATTTACTGCAACACTGCTAATATTATTCCAAGATGAAGTAATATACAAAGAATGAAATCTACTTGCAGCATGAATGGGATGCTCAGGTTCTTTTTTTTTTTTTTTTTAATTAGTTCGGTTTGCCTTTGTACGCTCATGATCTCTTATGGGAAACTTGGAGCTAGCTTGTTTTAGAAAGTTTGCATTTCTTAAATTATCACATAATACAATGCATGTACTGTAGATCACATAATATCACAGCAAGGTATGGGGCCGTACTTCATAATCAAATTCATGTTTCTGCAACAAAATGTATGACTATGCTCACAAGGTGGGATAAATAAAGACTATTTATAAATACCTCTGTATCTGTATCTGATCAGGTCAGGTTTTTCCTCTAAATCATTGTTTGAGCTTTTTGGAATTTGCAGATGTGGTTAAGGAATCCTGAACTTGTACTCCTGAGAAGTGTATGATGCTATCATTCTCCCACCATTCTATTCGCTTTCTATTTGAACAACTGTAGAATTTAAGTTTATATTATGAGCCATAGTATTATTTGGCCTTCACTTGGTGTCACCAACACAAATGCCATCTTGGGTATTGAAATTGTGCAAAGGAACGGACTACAAATGGAAACACAATTCTATCATCGAGAAGGTTTTTTTTTTTTTTAAGATTTTTTTTATTTTTTTGAGAGAGAGAGAGTGAGCACATAGAGGGAAGGGGCAGAGGGAGAGGGACGAAGACTCTCCAGCAGACTCTGCTTTGAGTGGGGAGCTTAATGCAGGGCTCGATCTCATGACTCAGAGATCAGGACCTGAGCTGAAACTGAGTCAGATGCTCAACTGACTGCATCACCTAGGCCCCCCAATCATTGAGAAGTTTTGACCCTCCAAAAATATGTGCACGTATCTCCTACCCTCACCCCCCACAGTATGATTCCCATTGGACGAACCCAGACATGGTGGGCTCCTTAATAGAACACTATCTTAGGAACCAAGATTTATGCTTGCTCATATTCAGAAAGTGACAAAACCACAGTGTCTACTGCGAAGAGCTAGGAAACCAAATAGAGAAGATGAATCATTTTATTTTCAACATCATAATTCTTAAATTTACAATATATGGTTCTTAATTATGTCTCATGATTATTTTCCCATATGCTCATTAAAAGAAATTCAAGGTTTTAAATTCAAGGTTTTGTTTCGTAGGCGGACAGTGTAAAATATGCAAATCAGTTGAAGAAGGAAAATGAACGTGCCCAGGGGAAAATAAAATTGTTGATCAAATCCTGTAAACAGCTGGAAGAGGAAAAGGAGATGTTGCAGAAAGAGCTGTCTCACCTTGAAGCTGCACAAGAGAAAGAGAAGACAGGTAGGCATTAATTGGGTGCAGCCATGAGCCAAAACCCTTTTCCAATAGTAAAACCATACATGTATGGTGTATAGGCACAGGGATGTTTTTAGTGCTGTGTGGTTTGGTTTTGTTTTGTTTTTAGGTTTAGTTTTTTAGTTTTATTTTTTTCTTATGTTCAGTTAGCCAGCATATAGTACATCATTGGTTTTTGAGGTAGTGTTTGACGATTCATTAGTGGTGTATGACACCCAGTGCTCATCTCAACGAGTGCGGTTTTCCTTTACTGTGTGTTGATTTCCAGCAGTTATCCATTTTCCAGTTTCTTCTTCTTTTTTTTTTTTTTAAAGATTTTATTTATTTATTTGACAGAGAGAGAGATCACAAGTAGGTAGGCAGGCAGAGAGGGGAAGCAGGCTCTCTACTGAGCAGAGAGCCCGACGTGGGGCTCGATCCCAGGACCCTGGGATCATGACCTGAGCTGAAAGCAGAGGCTTTAACCCACTAAGCCACCCAGGTGCCCCATTTTCCAGTTTCTAAATTTTGTGTATAGTCCTAGAATTAGTAGGATTCAGAATGAAGTCTGCAGTTTGGAATAGAATAATAGAATTATTGTATCTTCTGTTCTATAAAACATACGAGAAACTGGCAGCACTTTTTGCTAATGAGCTGTTCCAAGAAGAGTTTTCCATGTGGCTGTCCATTTACATAGACCCCATGTCAAAGGCAGATTGACATTCTGAGCTGGCATTGGTCATTTATCATCAACCGATTCTGGTTGTCCTTTGCCCATCTTCATGGGTTCTTTCTCCCATGGCAATCATAGTTATTTGCGTACGTTCAATAAGAATCTGTTCTCCTTGTAATAGGACACCATTGAAAACAGTGGTTATTTTACCAAGGCTTTGACTGGAATGTCTTATTTGAGAGACATACATAGACTCAGTTATGTCTGGTAATTACTGACTTAGCACATTATCCTATTTGGAAAAGACCTAGATGTCCAAGGAATTTAATTCCATTTATCATCCAAGCAAAATTTTAAAGTTTTAGTTTACCAAAGACTTTGAAAGCTATCTTAACCATCACCCAGGAAAACTTTGAGACAATTAACCATCAGTGTAGTCATCTTTTGCCAACAAATTGCAACAGAGATAACATGAGGTTATTTGACCTTCAGTAAACCTTGATAGAATAAAAGTTTCATGTTTACTGCTGATAACTTACAGGACATGTCTATCTTAATTAGACCAACAAACTTAGTTTAAATACTGAATTATGTTCCACCTGGATCCTCCCCATGCTCATCACCTGAGACACGTGGGGAAATCTGGAGTGGGTGGTGTTAGGTCCAGGGGGTGCTCTTCTTGTTCCTTGACAGTGAAGGGAGGAGCCATGGTGCCTGAGGCACCGAGGATGGTCTAGCAGCCAGCAATGCAGGCCACACCCAAGGTGGTACAGAGAGGTGTCTGGGGACTGATGGGGGGGCGGGGCCCTGACTGGGTCCTGGGTCCCCAGGCCTTACCCGGATCCGACATCGGGACCAGGTCCTCACCGGCCAGGTCTCCTCTGAGTCCTGCGGAAACAGCAGGGAGGGGCGGCCGGAGCCCTAGGGCGGGAGACTGCCAGAAATCAGGCAGCTCACCTTCTCCATTACGACCTTCTGCCATCACCGCCCCTCCGTTGCTGCAAGCCAGCGGCAATGCTGGGCCAGCGCGGTTGGGTTTCCTGGTCCGGAATTCACACGTTACAAAGCCTGGACTGGATCCTGACCTGACCCAAGAACCATGCTACCCTCGGCGACTTTGGAGGATCGGAGGTTTATTTAACACCAGCAGGCTCAGAGGAGACCGTTCTCCCAAGGTGTGAGCCCCGAGCACAAGCAGGGAGGGTAATTTATATCCTTTTACATCCACATACTTGGTACTTTTGGTGCACATGGGAAACAGAGTAGGAAAGAAGAACCCGGAAGGGCTTTGAGACAGCAACTGGAATTCTGTCGCTGGTTTGGTCGGCCGTCTTAGACTACAGTTTTCCCCTTATTACCACCTTTGCAGCATCTCCCAAGCACTTGTCCATCAGATCATCTTAAAAATGGTTTTCAGAGCTGTTTTCTACTTGTCTTGTCACTAGCCCTCTTCTGTTTCCCAAAGCTATTCCAACAGACTTCATATTCTTTACCAACTTTCACTCACTTATGCTGGAAAAGAATGGACGGGGGAAATTGAGGATGTGATCGATTAATTCATCTGATCTCATATGAATTGCAAGGAAGTTTTGATGCGTTGGCTGGAATACGAGTTTGAGATTTTGATAGATTTTATTTAAGCTATCTTAATGAAAGTCCTTTACCCTACAAGAATACGTACCTGGATATGATCCCTCCCAAACAAGAGTTGTTTGATCTATAAGAACACATAGATATGCCTCCCCCACTTCTCTTAAGCAAAAATCAAAGAACAAATCTAAGGTTATCTGCTTTATCATTCCCAGTGTTAATTAGAGAAGCATCAAGTGGGGTACAGTGTGTCACTTTGTTTTTGACAGGTACTGCTGTGGATTCTAACGTAGAGGAATTAATGGCAGAGATAAAAGAACTGAAAGAAACTCTTGAAGAGAAAAACAAGGAGGCTGACGAGTACCTGGACAAGTACTGTTCCCTGCTCATCAGCCACGAGAAGTTAGAGAAAGCCAAAGACATGTTGGAGACACAAGTTGCTCGTCTGAGTTCACGGTCTAAGCTTAATCTCCAGAATTCTCCTTCGCTAAATTCATTTGTTCCAGAAGCCTCTCCAGCCCCTTTTGCTACTGAAAAGAAGTTGTCGTCCAGCCAAAATAAAGCTTCAGGCAAAAGGCAAAGGTCCACTGGAATTTGGGAAGATGGAGGAGGCACAGCGCCTTCAACCCCAGAGACATTTTCTAAAAAGAGTAAGAAAGCAGTCAAAAGTGGTATTCACCCCACAGAGGATGCCAGAGACACTGAGTTTGAGCCAGAAGGACTTCCAGAAGTTGTAAAGAAAGGTAGGCATGATTTAAAAGCAAAATTATTTGTGTTCTTTTGAAATTCCCTGTAAAAATCCATATATAAAAAAGACAGAAGCATTTTTTTATGTTTTAGATTATTGTTCAACAGGACTAAATGACCTTCAGAAACAATAGCCCACCTTTAAATTGATAAGGTATGTTTTGCTTTCTGCATGAGAAAAGGACTAGGATCTAATTACTCACGTTTACAGCACAAAACATCCTAGTATATTTCAAAAATGACTATGCAAAACCTGTTTGGAATTTGATCTTTCTATGCTGAAAAATCCCCAAATCGAGGACACTCTTCAAGCTTTTTCATCTTTAATTCATGTGTCACCCAGGTAGGAGGTGAGCTGGGGGATGAGCCCCCTTGGCTGGAGCCACTTATCACTTTTTGTTTTTTTAATTTATATCTAGTGATCAATCCTTAAAGTGTGGCCCAGGGACCCGGGCCAGTCTAGGAACAGTTTGTTACTGGTCTGTGACCAAAAAAATAATGTTCAGAAGTCAGGAGCAAGAGTTGAGAAATTTTCATAACAATTTGACCTGGCTACAACATGCAAAACATATCCTGAGTTTTCTGTTGGTTCATTCTTGTTGTGTTCTACAGAAATTATCATTGCACAGTTGGTTGAAACCACCCCCCACCCTTTCCCTCAAAGAAACATCAGCACTGTTTATTAGCCATAGATGATTTGAAGAGCACTGTTCTGAGTAGCTTTGGCCCTTAGGAAATCTGGCCCCAAAGTGGTTAGCCATCTCTTTCTCATTACTGCTTTTTATTTATAATTAAAGGGTTAAAAGCAAAAACAAATGCTGCTTTAGTTAGCCATCAGCGGGGCTCTGGGGTGTATGTGACATGGTGACCATTAGCGTCATTGGGATTGACTTTCTCCTCTTACGCACCTCCGGTCATGTCCGCTCCCACTGCGGGGGGACCATGTGAGTGGACGGTGAGATCCCTCTTTTACAGGGTTGGCTCTCTCCTCCCACCGGAGTAGCAGGGGCTGTTTGTTACCATGTTACCTATTCTCATTTTAAACAAGAGCTGGCTTTTTTTCCCTCTCTTTCCATTTGATCCTCCCTTTTTCTCTCCAATCCAAATTTTATGGGAAGTCTTGCTGGTATGTTCTTCAGATCTTAGAAAAACGAAGAGTTAAGACATCTGATTAGAAGAAGGAAAAGAAGAAGAAACGGGGAAAAAAATTTTGTTTAATGTTATTTTCCCCTTTTCCATTGTGTTTTCTTGTGTCTCTGGTAAGAGAAGACCCACTAGCTACTGGTTTGATTTGGCAACTCTGAAGTCAATCCCTTGTCCACTGTGGCTAGGAGAGTGTTTCTGGAGTTACTCTTCTATTGGTGAGAACTTCACCTGATACCTGTTGTTTCCATTGTGGATTCAATTGGACCTAGCCAAGCTGACAGGCAGCATTTTTTTGCCCTTAGGGTTTGCTGATATCCCAACAGGAAAGACAAGCCCGTACGTCCTGCGGAGAACCACCATGCCGACTCGGACCAGCCCCCGCCTGGCTGCGCAGAAGTTAGCGCCATCCCCTCTAAGCCTCAACAAAGAAAATCAGGCTGAGACCTCCCAGCCAACAGCTGGTGGCAGCAGATCACAGAAGGTAACTTCTAGGAACCTGGATCTGCCGACCCAAATCCAGGGAATTACAGTGTTGTCAGGCCATAGTTTTGACACTGACTCTGGAGTGCTTTAAAGGCTGACCTTCTCCACACAGTGTGTCAACGAGGGCAGTAGGGAGTAGATCTGAGGATAAACATTACATTATTCTGCAGCTACAGTCCCCTCCTTGATCCAACAGGCCACTTAGAGTTTGATGGAAAATGTTCAATGAAGAGATTGTAGATCAGAACTCAAAGGGTTTTGTAAGCATGTGTTAAGCAGTACATTGAAGGAATCGAAGAGGTCATCTTTCCTTTTGACCATGGGCATTGCTCATTGCTTGTTTCACGCTTTTTCCTCTAACCCATCAGACTCTAACCCATCGCCATATGCCAATTCTTTTTTTCTCCCTATCTTTTTTACTCCTTTACTTTACAAAAAGCAAATATTTCATTTGACATCTAAAGAAAGGAGCTCTGTTGACTCATTTCTCTATTTTGATTGTTGATGGCAGAGCTATGGTCTCAGTGACCTGTATGCACCTTGCAAACAGCCCAGTAAATATTATTTAAAGCATCGAGAATATTTGCTTCGCAGATCTTGTATTCATTATACCATAAGATATACTAGTATTATGTATGCAAAGTTTACGCATTTTATTATACTCATGATAGACAGTATTACGGAAGAAGGAAGAAAGTAAGTTTCATAAAGATCTAACCTGTCCAGAGTTAACACTCAATGTTTCTCAGTTCCATGGTCTTATTCTTCTCCCCAGTGTCTCCCAAACAGGGGGTCACAGGAAGTTGCTGGAATAGCTCTAAGAATTCTGAAAGTTTTGTGATTTTACTTTGATTGCTTACTTGTTAGTCTGAGTAACTAGGCAATGTGAGTAGCTGACCCAGCTTTGAAAGTGCAGTAACCCCTATTTGTGTAACATAATAATTTGTTAGGTGAGTGGGCATGGTCCTTATTAGGATACCAAAATAACAAAGACATTGGGGATTAGCTACATCAAAACAAGAACATATTAGTAAATGTTTGATATGCTGACGTGTAAGAGCTGTGAGCATTAAGGAATGTATACCTAGTATTAAGTGTTTTCAAAACTTAGATTATAATTAAATTTTTATTCAGGGGTGGGGAAGAAGGTGCTGAGGCTCTCTTTCACTTCTTAAAATGGGCCCCTCCCTTACTTGCATTAGAAATATTGACCATTTTGTGCAAATCCTCCCTCCCCACCCTCCCTACCCCAAACCCCACTTTTCTTTCTTTCTTTTTCTCACTCCTTCACATTTGGATCTACCTTTTGAATGCTGGTAACAGCAAAAACACTGGGGGGTATAGTGGAGTAGGTCTTGACTTTCTTTCTTTTTTTTTTAAAGATTTTATTCATTTATTTGACAGAGAGAGAGAGAGAGATCACAAGTAGGCAGAGAGGCTGGCAGAGAGAGAGGGGGAAGCAGGCTCCCTGCTGAGCAGAGATGCCCGACGCGGGGCTTGATCCCAGGACCCTGAGATCATGAGCTGAGCTGAAGGCAGAGGCTTTAACCCACTGAGCCCCCCAGGCGCCCCAGGTCTTGACTTTCCAATGACCCAAAGAACAGCGTCTTTTCTGTAAAGCAACCCGTGTCCCTCAAGAGGGAAGCTTGCAAGCTTGACCAGAGCTTCCCCCGCCAGCTGAGTCCTGACCTGCAATCCAGGCTTACGCGGTGGTGTAGGCTGTGCTGTCTCCTTACATGGGCGGCTGAGTGGGAGCCACTCCTCGCTCCTCCGTGCCAGCTAATACCCGTTCCTACTTGTCTCACACTTTCGGGGATCAAAGGAAATATTTGTTTGGCTCTCTTAAAACGGAAAATCTTGACTCGTCCATAGGACTCTGGACTTTGACCTTTTAAGGTGGCTTGCTTTACTGAAGCTCCTTGCTTAGATATGTGCCTTCCGAGCTGCAGAATGAGCACCGAGGGGCTCCTGACTACAATTCAGGTTTCCCTGTGTCTTCGTGTCTCTACAGTGTCAGGTATCCAGCAGCTTATTTGTTGAATGCTGGGAGCTGCTAATGTCCTAAAGTGATTACGATAGTAGATGTTTAAAGGTGTGTTAGGAAATCCTCTCATGAAATCGCCCCATGGGTCATTTTTCCCCCCTTCTTTTTTGAGGACTCGTTGGAAAGGCAGTTTCCACGTGCTGTTCAGACTTATTATCCAGGAACGAGAGCTTTGCACACTAGGGGGCCTGCTTTCCACGCGGCTGCAGAGCCCGCCGAGCGAGCGCAGAGTAGTAACCATGGTTTCTGGCAGGTTTGTGTTCAGGGTGTCGGCACCGGGCTGCCCTTGGCACCAGCGCTGAGGAATCTTGAGGCAGTTTTGTGCACTTTTGCAAATGAATGGGGTACCTCTTGAGAGGAGGCCACGGGAGACTTCCTGGTTAGATGCAAACTCTTCAAAACCCAGCCTATTGATTTTTAATTTCATTCAGCATTTTCTGAGGCACCCTATAAAATGCTTGCCTCATCAGTTAAGCAAATTTCATCATTTGGGTTGAAAAATAGAGAGCCGAGGCATCTTTTCTGAAGGCAGTTGCTTAGAAACAGGATGTTGAGCCCTCGCCTGATGTGCCTGGCTGAGGTCTGAGAGAGACACTTCCCTAGGTCATTTAGCGGAACCTTTAGTGACATCTGTCGGGTTCAAGGGGGGAGATGCGAAGAAGGTGAGGATTAGCGTCTGGGATGTCTCTGGGATGCATAAGCCCAGGAGCTCCCCTTTTGCTGGGGACAAGGGAGTCATGACTGTAGACTTGATCTAAACCTGGGGTCGATGGTCAGTGCCCGGGGACCTGCCACTAAAATTGTAGAGGATGACGGTGATGCCGTCACCACAGCGTCAGTCAGTGGTCTAGTGGGGCCTTGAGTTTCTCACTGTGAATGAGGTTCGTTTTTACTGAGCCATCCATGTGCTCGTCCCCTGGCTGCTGTGGATGCAGATGGAATTTGTAAGACAGTCAGGGTAGGGGCCTGACACGGGGCTCGATCCCAGGACTCCAGGACCATGACCTGAGCTGAAGGCAGACGCTTAACCGACTGAGCCACCCAGGCACTCCTATACTTAATAGTTGAAATACTTAGTGAATTGGACCTCATCTACTTACAGGACAAATCTGAAGCCAATCGCCTAACATGAGGATCAAAATCACAGTTTAAACTGATCATAGACTGTAATTTCCTCAGTTCAGTAACAGAGAAATTGAGTCTAGAGGGGGAAGCCAACGGGTGGGCTTTGGCTATTTAATTGGGATTAAGAAAGAGTTTTACTGGCTCAGATATTCTTTTCCCAATGTGAGTGATCTCTTTCTCTCTCTTTTAAATGGTGAACCTGAAGATCTGACTTTCCTACATCCGATGGGTTCAAGGGAAATGCCTGTCTTTTGTATCATTTTCTACTTAAAAAAAGTATCAGTAAAACTCTGGTTTTTTCCTTTAACTTTCCATGGACGGTGATTTTCCACTAAGTCCTGATCCTTAGAGGCTGCTCCTTTTAAGTGTCCTGCACATAATCTGAGTTAGAGGCAAGCTTTCCAGGGATTTGATCTGTTGGCCAGATTTACTATGTTTTCTGTAATGAAAAGTATTTAGCTGCCTTTTAAAACCACATACTTCCTATGGAAAGAATATAAATGGGGAAATAGTTTCCATTCTTTTTTCTTGCTGCTTCAGGAGGAGGTCACTGGAGTCCATTGCTCTGTGTCACCTGGCTCCTTCTCCCTGTAGGGACTGAACACGGGTCGCCCTTGTTAAGAGTGCCCTTCCTCTTTACCTTTTAAAGATCTTCCTGTAGAATCCTCCACTCTTGCCTTTAACTTTGGCTAAATGAAGCTTTTCTATCCTTCATCTTTCTTGTTCCTCTTTCTCTTTCCTGACCCCATATCTTCTGTTGTGACTGTGTGAACCTCAGAAACTATTGACTCTACCAGCTTCCCTGCCCTCTTAACTGCTTCTTAAAGCCTCACATTTCCTTTCTTTCTTTAATATTTTATTTATTTATTTATCAGACAGAGAGGGAACACAAGCAGTGTGGGGGCACAGGGAGAAGCAGGCTCCCTGCTGAGCAAGGAGCTTGATGAAGGACTCGATTCTAGGACCCTGGGATCATGACCTGAGCTGTAGGTAGATGCTTAATTGACTGAGCCACCCAGATGTCCGAAAGCCTCACATTTTCTGAGATCCTTCTTTCTCTTAAAAGGCAGGGCATCAGAAAGTAGATTTACTCTTTTGGACTTTATTATTTTTTCTACTATAATCCAAGTTCAGCATGGAAACAAAACAAATATAAGTAGAGGGGTAGAGGGGCACCTGGGTGGCTCAGCCTGTTAAGCATCTGCCTTCAGCTCAGGTCATGATCCCGGGGTCCTGAGATCGAGTCTCGCATGGGGCTCCCAGCTCAGTGGGGAGTTTGCTTCTCCCTCTGCCCCTTCCGCCTGCTTGTGCTCTGTCTCACTCAAATAAATAAAATCTTAAAAAAACATATAGGTAGATTGTTTAAAATGACGATATATGAGGAACAGGTTCTAGGTCTTTTAAATGTTGTAAATAAACCTTCCGCCCTGTGAAGATAGTGTTACTCATTTGGATTGCATTCATTTGAGTGACAGCAGGCTTCACATAGGCTAAATGAAAGCTAGTTTGGGTTCTTACTCAGTCATATATTGAAATTTGCCAGAGAGTCAAGCCTATTCTGGGCACTAGGGATAGAAAGGTAAAGAAGACGTAGTCTTTTCCCTCAAAAAGCTTACTTCCTGATCTAAGAATATCATACTAGCCTTGGGAGCGAGTTTTTTTTGGCCATCAGAGGTGTCAGGGAAAACTTGGAAAGGGACTCATCGGAGTTCATGTCCGACATCCTCCCAGCTTCTGTTAGGTGGGGCCTTTTCTCAGTGCAGAAGAAATGGTAAAGCTGTGTGCAACACCTGCAGAGGGGTTTAACTTAAAATCTGGTGACGTAAGCACTTTATTTTCATGTTGTAGAAATGTGACTGTGATTTACACCTCTAACAAAGATGCTTCGTTACAGGTCAAGGTCGCTCAGCAAAGCCCAGTGGATTCAAGCGCCCCATTCCGAGAACCCACCACGAGATCTCTCTCGATCAGTAACCTTCCTGAGAGAAGTCCAGCTGACAGCCCCAGGGAGGGCCTGAGGGCCAAGCGAGGCCGGCTCGCCCGCAGCCCAGAAGCTATCCCTGACTCCAAGAGCAGCGAGAACTGCAGGGTCCAGTAGAAGCGGCCCTGTGGGTCAGGACCCTGGCAGGTGGCAACATTTGACCAGAAGGCCGCGTGCCTGCAAAGGCCTTTCTTTAGTCAGGGAGCACGTTATCGGTGGGAAGAAAACATTCCCTTAGAAATCCAAATATATTGTACTCTTCAGCTCTCCCATGTAGAAGTGTTGGAAAAGTTCAAAAGCACTGTTCACTAACTCATCACTGATAGTTTTCTTCCGTAGTGTAAATGGCACCGTGTAAAGCTTTTTGGTAACGTTGCACTTAGACAGCAAGCACTATGTCATGACTTCTGTTCGTATGTGGATTTCACCCTAAGAGAATCCAAAATACATCGTCTACTTCTGATGAAAAGCTCCCAGGAAAATGTGAATGTTTGCTTTATGAAATTTCCCATGTGTAGAGCTAGGCATGAAGTAATTTTAGATCAAGAATTTCTTTTGGTCGAGTGAAATGGAGGAAAATCATGCATACATATACACGTGTGAATGTGCTCCTCCTTATCCTCCAGTGTGTTTTCTAAATGTTCTTTGCTATAACCTGTACATACTTGTGTGTGGGGCTGACAGGAGCTGTGGGTTTGTTTCCACTGGGCCTGTTTGCGGGCTCCTTGAAGATGCAGTGTAGCAAGTTTTCTGTCATTGTATTGTTTCTTCCTAAGACCAATTTGTTGCAGTTCTTTTAGTGTGCATTCTCATAAATGGTGATCTTGTATGAAAATAGGGCATTTTCTTTCCTAATAAAAAAAAAATCACTTTTGTTTTCTGTAAAAATGATTTCTAAGTGTAAATGCATTACTATTTCTTGCTAATGTCAACAGCCTCTTATAAAAGTAAAAGAGTTTTGGGGCGCCTAGGTGGCTCAGTTGACTAAGCGTCTGCCTTCGGCTCAGGTCATAATTTCAGGGTCCTGGGATCGAGCCCCACATTAGGCTCCCTGCTTCTCCCTCTGCCCCTCACCCTGCTCATGCTCTATCTCCCTCTCTTTCTCTCAATCAGATAAATAAAATCTTAGAGTTTTAACAAATGATACTAGTATATTTAGTGAACATATTCAGTTATATTAAAAGACGTGATTTGGAATGTGGGTCATGAAGATTATATAGGAATTATACAGGAATAATATGTCCAGCCAGTGCCTGGCACATTGCATGTACCCATTAAATTGCATCAGCAAGGATACATATATGTGGTATTTTCCAGTTTATTTATTGATGACAGGGTTTGAAAATATGCAGGCATTATGAGCCATATCAAATCCAAAAACTCTGGATCAAGTTCTTTTGTCCTTGAATCAGGGTAAAAAACTTTTCTAGGTCATGAGCAAGTAAAAGATAATTTGCTCTTGGCTTTCAGTTCAGACTGGTGTATAAACCTTGACAAATACTATCGTTTATATTTTAAAATTGGCCTTTGTAAGGTGGCCTCTATTGTTGAATAATGCTTCAATAATATTAAGCTACTTAGTATTCATCTACTGAAAGTGATATCCTGACTCTCCTCTTTCTTCAGTGGCTTGGGGTTGTGGTCTGGTGCAATATCCTTATCATAAATCATCCCAAGGCTGCCATGTGCTCGAGGCCACGGCCGGGAGTAGACATCACTGGGATCAGGCCATTAGCTTTGTTGGCTGTCTCCAGTTACTGGAAGATTCCACTCAGTAGGACTCTCTGGGGAGTTCCATGGGTCCTTGAGAGCATCTTCGTGTTTTCCTAGGTGGACCGTGTAGCTGCTGCTCCTTGTTATAGGGAATACTTAGCATGCCTTCCATTTTTGTAATTGCTTACGGTCATCATAAATGGGCAGGCAGGATATCAAGTATTCTTTTCCTCGAGCTAACAATACTGCCGAGCTACATATAGGGTGGAAAGTGAATATACCCTAGTCCCAACTCTGAGGTACTCGATAAGCCACTTAGGTCCCAGAAAGATCCCAGCTGACAAATTATATGGAGAAACAGACCAACTCAAGAGATCCGGGAGTCAGATTCTCAATCTCTACAATGAGGGGCTTGGTGTAGACAATTCTTTCATCTTGAATATTCTGTAGGATCTCAGTTGGCCCTTTGCTTTATTGGGAATTCTCAAGAGTCCAAAGGGACCACATCTTAAAAAAAAAACCCAACACTTAATTGTAGCCCGATTTCTTAAGAATCACCCATCCACCTGTACACGTTTTAACCTTTGAAATTTATTTGTGGTTTTTCTCATTTGTCCCCAATCTATTTATTTTGTTGGAACTATGAACTTTTCACGGGTTTCTTTGAACCTGGAAAAAAGTTAAGACCCTTCTTCCCAGGGATCCCCAACTTTAGGAGGGGTGGAGACCTGTTCCACTTCCCAGCCAGTTTGGGTCAGGGAAACAACTTCTAACTCCTCTTAGGGTGGAGCACAGCGGTCTTAGGATCTCCAAGTTAGCTCTTCCGAAGTCATTCAGGCTATGGCAGCATATCACGAAAGTAGCTTAAATAGGAAATAAACCATGATCAATTTTTTTGATTCATCATTTTAATACACCACAGTCGGAAGTTGAACTCATCAGTGGCGTATATTTTATATTTGTCATTTGTGGTTGACAAAGGGACTATCATCGTTTCTTCAGGACACTAAGTGCCTGGAAATGGTGGTTCCCAACTGGTGGTGGAGCATGGTTGAGCTATGTGCTCCCTCCCATTTCTAGCCTGTAAGCTGGATGCCCTTGAGAGCAAGGGGCTTTATGCTGGTTCACTCACTGGAGAGAACACTCAGAAGAAGAGAGTTTGGAGCAGTTCCGAAGAGCTAGGCCATTCCACTGGGAAAAGTCTAAGGACCTAAAACCAGCCTCCCACCTTCCGGGGGTGCCATGTATCTGATGCCACTATTCACCTGAGCTATGGCTCAATTGCTGAAAACACCGTGTGGAACGTTATATGCATTTTACAGTGTTTTCACGTGTTTGCTCAAACCTTAACACCTTGTGGGGTAGACCGTAGGATCCCCACTTTATAGGCTGAGATTAAGAGACACAGGTAGAGCTATAGACTGGTGTCTGAGGAGATCTTGTTTGTAATAACAATGAGTCAGTCTCACAGCAACCTTGCAAGTGGAGATCATCTTCATTGGATAAAAGATGAAATAGGCTCAGGGAGTTGAAGTATTTCAACCTCAGTTTCATGACTTTAGAGCTCAATCTCGTGTGTGTTTGCCTCTCTAGAGGCAAGCTGTTCCAGAATTATTCTGATAGCACAAATATTCAAGATAGAATAGAAGTAGCTTTTCCACCTTTTCAATGCAGTGGAGATGTCCCTAAGTCTAGGATGATGGCATCTGACTTGTTACCTTATATTGCATTTTGTATATAAATATGAGACTAGCAATACATTTCAACTTGTGAAAATTGTAACTACTCACTTGATGCTTAAGCATTATTTACTCAAAACTAAATCCTCTTAATCTGTTTTGGAAAATCTTGAAAATTCTAGAGATTTTTAAGGCTTTAAATACAAAAATTTAGTATAATGTAGATGAGAGGCGTCAGGGGCACCTGGATGACTTAGTCAGTTGAGCCTCTGACTCTTGATTTCGGCTCAGGTCATGATCTCAGGGTTGTGTGATGAGCCCCACAAGGGGCTCCACGCTCAGTGTGGAGTCTGCTTGTCCCTCTTCCTCCCCGAGCTTGCGTTCTCTATCTTTCAAATAAATAAGTAAATAAATAAAATCTTTATAAAAGGGAGAAGTGTCAGAATGCCTGGGCTCCCCTTGTGACCTTGGGCAAATTAGTTAACTCACTGTGCCTCAGTTTCCTCTGGCAAAATTGAGAATAACTTTTGGAATTGTCATGATTAAATTACTTAGTATTTAACTATACATATGATTTTGCAAACAATAAAATGGTTATTCTGTATACAGATAAGTATACAGATAATTTTTAAAAATACTGCAGCTTAAAATTGTTAGATAAATCTGCTACCCAACACTCCGCATTAATTTCAGATTAAATCTGTCCTATAAGGTTCTCACCATTGTCAAGTCCACTAATGCTTATTTTGCAAATGCGTGTAACCAGTATAGGTTTGTACATATAATTCAATTACTAATCTTGCAAATTAATCATCCACTGACTTTGGTTTTTCTTTGGCTCATTAAAAATACCCAAAGAAAACAATTACTGCAATTTAAAAAAATGAGATGTATTGGTGACGTTTATATATAAATTAGTTGTTCGAAACTCAGAATACATTTCTTTATAGGAGCAACATTGCAGAATGTGCCTAAACTCCAGCTCAGATAGTCTATTTAGCTCATAATATGTTAAAATGGCAATTACATTTGTTTCAACTGTGGAGAACATACACTCAACATTGTTTTTTTCTGAAAAATATATATTTTAAGCATCAGATGACCAGAAACTCATTTTTCTACCATTCAGCCATTGTCCCTTGTGACCCACTCTTCTCTTCCCCCCAAATTTGTGGTGATGGTAGTGATCCCTGATGAGAGCAACAGGTGCATAGATTCCTGTCCACCACATTTCTAATAGCAGCTGCTCCTGGTATGAAAGGAAAAGTGATGGCTTTTATGTTGATTCTGATGCTGCCAGCAAAGTCCGTCCTGCGCAGTGTTGATGTATTTGAGTAAATGTAAGTGATTTGTTCTATCAATGTCGTAGAAAATCACAAGGAAACACACATATCCCCAGACTTCATACATTTTGTGTTCCCTTGCGGATGGGAGTTCCAGCCCACAAAATTCTCACCAGCCTCCGTCCCCTCAGTGCAAAGAAATGTGGCTGATGAATAAGATGTCTGTATTTTGTTATTCTTCTCTCTTCTCGGGCACCTTGAGGATGCCCAGAGGGTATTTCTTATCTGCATAAAAATACTGTATTTGCCAAATGGAATCCTCGCAGTTTCCAATGCTTTATAGCCTGTGATATTTAATAATCTTGTGATGTTGCCACTCAAGAAGAGACCTAAAGACGTTATTAAGTTTGTGGCAAGGCAAAACTGGCGCTGGTCTTGATCCCCAGTCCAAAGTGTGTGCTATATTACCATCTGGCCTCATGTGGAGAGCGAAGGGATTCAGGAGGTCACGAGAAACTAGATGCTGGCCTGGAGGAGTTCTGTTTAGAATCCCATTCGAAAACTCAATGCCTGAAGTTTCCCTCTTTCCTGGCTTAGGACAACTCCACACCTGAGGAGAGTGTGCTTTCCTTTTTTTTTTTTTTTAAAGATTTTATTCATTTTTAACAGAGAGAGAACACAAGCAGGCAGAGAGGCAGGCAGAGGCAGAGAGAGGAGCAGGCTCCCCGCGGAGCAAGGAGCCCGATGCGGGACATCCCGAGAAGCAGGGATCATGACCTGAGCCAAAGGCAGTTGCTCAACCAACTGAACCACCCAGGCGTCCCGAGAGCGTGCTTTCTTTAACTTCACTTAACCCTTTGAGGTAGTCAGGGATTTGGCATCGGGGTTTCCAGCAAAAGTTACCCTGTCGTCATTATAGGGGATCTCTCTTTCACTTTTCTTTTTCACGCCGTGCTGCTTTTGCAAGGAGGTAGGAAAATGGCAGCTTTCCACAGTTACAGACTTTTTAGTGAAATATGGGGATATTCCTGAATTTTAAATGTGAACAGACCTTCTTGGTGTTGAAATCACAGCTGTGTTATCTAACAGAGCATTTGCTGGGCGCGTGCCCTCTCCTTCCCGCTAGACCTTGGGCAGCCCGCGTGAGGGGGTTATTTGTCCTGAATGCCAGCTGCTTGTTGGTTTAATGGCCATATTCTTGGACCTAGGCCAGCAGAGGGTCACGAGGGTGCCCTGTGCTAGCCCACAATGCTCTGTCCCTTCTGTGCTATTTATGGGCAGCCTTTATCGTATGCCCACACAGCAGGTGGGTGGTCACTTTGCTTGGAATCAGACACGTGGCCATGGAAAGAAGTGCTCTGCTGTGGTTGGTAAACAGGTGTATTAAGTGTGAAGACTATTTGCCTTCCAAACCAGCCACAACTCAAAGCAGAGAGGTGAGTTACATCTTGGTTCTGCCCAGCTAGTTTTTTCCAGAGGTTGAGTATTCAATTTATGAGACAATCAGAGTCTCCCTCTGAGCGGAAGCGCCATAAGTTCCCAGACTTGCAAGTATCCAATTTTAATGGCAGAACTAATAAACGGCGGATACCCCTCATTCCTAGAATTTGAAACAAGTATTCTGATTGAGAAGACTGCAGATTCCACTTACCAATCTGTTGTTATAAGAGCCAGAAGTCCAAATTAGCAACCCAAATCTTGTTCCAACATGTATAACAAAATTAGATTTTTTCCCCCTTGAGGTTGTCATAAACTCGTTTAAGAAAAGAATATGTTGGTTTGGAAGAGTCTCACACTGATTTCCCAAATGTGGCATAGGTTGTAGTCAATGAAGAGTTATTTTTTAAACCAATGTCAGCCAAGATTTTTTTTTTATCCCCAGACAAAATTTTTGTTGCTGCGACAGAGATAGTTGACTGCGTACCCAACTGTTACTTCTACTTTCTTTCTTGCCTGGAGAACCCCACTTTTGTTCAGACATTGGGCAGCCCTGGCTCAGGAAATATGGCCCCGCCCCCAGGGAAGCAATGTAATTAACATAAGTCAGTTATGGTCCTGCCATTGTCTTTTGCCAGTACTGTTATGATAACCACTCAGCAGTAACCAATTCCGAGACCAGAAATAAAGCATTTCCAAAATACAAGATGTCAGATCAGAAAGATGAGCCCTTGATAACTTTGTTAAGCCTCTGAATGAACCTTGGACTAATTGTTATGTCAGAAAAAAAACCCATTATTCTTTAAAGCAACTTCCAGTAGGAAATTCTTTTACTTCACCCACAAGCAAGCTGATACAATTGCAAAGCTTGCTTTCTGATTTTTTTTTTTTTTTTTGGTTAGTCAACGTCTACACTCTACACTTTCTTTGAGTTTGGCCTGCTATTACCTATGCAGGGGGTCCCTTTGAAACCCATTCCCTTAATGGTCTTCCTTTCACCAGGCCTGTCATAAAAAGCAATTCTTTTAAATTGGTCCAGGGTACCTGTTTGAAACCTAAATTATGTAAGGAAGGATGTGAAGAAACCACATAACTTCCTAAGGCCTTTGATGCCAATCTTTAGTCATTCATTATTATGCTCGATGGTGATTTTCCCAAACATCAGGTGATCCATAGTAACTCTAAGTCCAAAATCAAAGGAACTGTAGAGCATCCATAACTTCTATTATGAGAACATGATTTCATTATCTGGATTTTCTTTATCACTTTGAAGATGAAGAAATTGAGGTCCCAAAGAAGAAACAGTTTTCTCTTTCATCCCACACTATGTCCTAAAACCTAGATTCTAGCTCCTCAGATTGTCCTTTTCAAAAATTGAGCATGTGGCCAGTCAATGTGAATAGCTATGTACACATTTCCTTTTTTCTAAAAGGGCTCATTCATGGCACTGAAAGGAATAGCAAGTTTGGATCACATTAAGAAAATTAGATCTTGCACTCCATGCAGATGGAATATTCCCTCCATTCTGCCGTGGCCTTAAAGACCAGGGGATGATACTAGGGAACCCAGTGGGGAAACTATGATTAGATTGCCAGCTGCATAGAGATGTCTGTGTGTGCATATTAATGGAATAGCCAAGGGGACAGACACATGGGGCATGAACACTCAGTGTTTCTGGTGGCACGATAACGGAACCTTAACTCTTCCCTCACCAGGCTTTTCTCACAAGCCAAAGCCCACTCAAAAAAACCTCTGCCTCTTTATGGGGTACCTGGGTGGCTCAGTCGGTTAAGCGTCTGCCTTCAGCTGGGGTCATGATTCAGGATCATGGGAATGAGCGCCGCGTCAGCTTCTTGCCCTGTGGGGAGTCTGCTTCTCTCTCTGCTTGCTACTGTCCCTGCTTGTGCTCTCTGTCAAATAAATAAAATATTATAAAAACCTCCACCTCTTTATGTACCCTAGAGCTTCTCTTTCAGCAGTTCTTAAACATGGCTTTGTATGCCTTTGACACAATTGGTTTTGAAATGAAAAAAGTTTCAGATACCACGTGTCAGTATTTTAAGATCTCCTCCTTTCTTCTCCCAGACTCCTACTCAAATTCGATTCCATTTATGAAAACCAGAACCAAAGCAGAAGATCAACCTTCCAACTTATTTCCAGCTATTTCCTTTAAATGACAGTGGATGGGAGCCCTGCCATATTACTTTAGAGACAATTAGCCACTTGACAGACTGAGTTTTGGAGAGAAATTAAATCATTAAGTTAGTTAGAGGGTCACACCCACTAAAGACTAAATAAAAATATGGAAGAATCTCTGCAGGGGCCATTGGAAATGCAAAATATCTTTTAGTTAATAAAACAGAGTTAGGAAAATAGAAAGAAATATTATTTATAAGCCCACTCTAACTCAGAAATTATTTTTATTTGTAATAGATATTGAGAAAACATTTTTTTTCTTATGTAACTTTTCATGACGTCAGCATAGGAGAGTTATCAACCATTTACTCATCCTATTTAGACATTTACCAGAGTTTCCCCCGGAAAACTTTTTTTGTAAAACTTTATTTTTTTATAATAAAATAATAAGATAAACATTTTTAAAAGGCTTCTGTTTTCTGGTATTACATACGAAGTTCCCACTCTCACTGGTTTCTAGTTTCCAAAATAATTTCTTAAATGGTTGAGGCAAATGAGCCCTGGGGCTTTTTAAGACTGGTTGTGGCCTTGCGGCGCCTGGGTGGCTCAGTCAGCTTAAGCCTCTGCCTCCGACTCAGATCCTGAGGCCAGGGTCCTGGGATCAAGCCCCGCGTTGGGCTCCCTGCTCCTGGAGAAGCCTGTTCTCCCTCCCCCCCCCCCCCCGCTTGTGTTCCCTCTCTCGCTGTGTCTCTATTAAAAATAATAATAATAATAATAATAAAAATCTTAAAAAAAGATTGGTTGTGGCCTCCATCATTGCACCAAAATTGATGTTACGGAGGGCGATGTGTCAGGAAATGCTGAGGGAGGAGCAGTGGGGGAAGGAAGAAGGGCCAGCAGCTGGGAAGAGGCACAGGAAGGGGAAAAGATTGCAAGATTGGGGCCACGCCCCACGGAGAGGCAGGCATTCGCTCTGCCGCGGTTTTAGCTCCATCCGGCCCGCCCGGGCCCCGCCCCGGAAGTCCGATTTGTGGAGGGCTGCTAACCCCATGCCTGTGGAGACCGGCCGCCGGCGCCCCGCATTTCTCCCTGCGAAGCTATCTCTTGTCTTACTCAGGACTGCAGAGTCCTGGAGGCCCCGAGTGCTCCCAGTTCAAACACAAGGTGCCGCTTATAAATACTTATTGATGATTATTGCCTAGAAGACCGTTGCCTTCTCTCTCTCTTTCTTTAAATCAAGACACAGAAGGATGAGAAATTGACAGAGATGTTCTGACTTCTCAGCCTTAGCCCTGGTGGCGTTAAAAACCATCTTCCTGGTTTTGTTTTTGCTGAAGGTAGACCAAAGTCTCCTTAATAAGCAATCAGATCTTCACTGATAGCCGTTTCACCTGAGGGACTGGGTGAACGTCTATGCCAAGTCCCCGTGTGATTGATCTCTGTCGTGGAATCCACAGAGCTATTTCCGTCATCCAAGAGAATGGTACGTAGATGGGCACTTTGTTCCCACTAGTCTGCTAACTATTTATTTCCAGTATACCTGATCTTTCTTTGAGACAAATCAAAGCATATCGCTCAAGGATCTAATCACAGAAAGGTTAAGAAATTGAAGCCCAGGAGATTTGTATGAATTTCTTTTCTCTTATAATAAGATTACCTTATATGACTCTGCAAAGTACAGTAGAACTGAATGTATCCATTCCTCATAAATTTGAAATTTGTGAAAATGTCTTATATCCTTTAGATTGCCATCTGCTTGCATCATCAAAGAACAGGTTTCCCGAATGAACTTTAAAAGCTATATAAGCTCTCCGGAGGATAGTTAATCTATTTAAATGTTAAAGTTTATTTTTTAACTTTTTTTTTTGCTTATAAAAAACGCCCTCCCTTTCATCAATGGTACTTTGTAGAAGTACCATTTATAGAGCGATTTTCTCTCTGCTCCAAACCCACCTTCTAGAATCGCTGTGTGATACTGCAGCTGGTACTCTGGGGATCGTATTTCTGCTTTGCCATCTGGCTCCCTGATAGGCCTTCTCAAGAATGGGTGTAGGGGGATGCCTGAGAGTTAGAAGAGGTGGGGAACTTTTTCTTGCTCGCTTCCTCTCAGCACCACCCTGAGCCTGCCTTCTTGAGTTTGGCAGTGCTGGTTTGCTTCGGTAGCAGCATCTGGATTCACTTTACCATTTCCCAACGCTCATCAGTCTCATGCTGCTCCCTCACCACCAGCACCGGTGAGGCCCCGGCGAGGCCCTTCTCAGGTTTCCCCATTTTAATAATTTTCACCTTTTCCCTTTCTTCCTGTGGCCTAAGGAATGGTAACCGTTTATTGCAGTTGCTACTTCTGGGAATCCCTTGTGTTCTTTTTTTTTTTTCTCCCTCCTTCAGTTCTGCAACACCCAGTTAACAATTCTTGATTAAATTCCCTTAGTCTGAAGAACTGCTGTCATTTCTGTCCCCTGATTAGGCCCTGGTGATGCAGATCATGAGGGTTGTCTTCTGTGTTTGGAGGTAATGCAAATATTTTAGGTAAACTCTTTCATCCATGTTTTTTCACCTTTTAAAATTTCCACCAAATTTGTCTGCATTGGTGACCTGTTCTGGAAGCCATATTTTCCCCCTCTAGAATAATCTATTTACCAGTCTTGATGCTAACACTTCAAGTCTTAATTTTTTTTTTTTTTTTTTTTACAAATCTCCATTTTCAGCAAGTGTGAGTTGATGTTGTTCTGTATTACCTTGTCCTCCTACACCCCAGAAAGAGGGCATAACTTGGAACTGGAGTATCCAAGTCAGCCCCAATCTTGTGACATGTTCCAAATCACAGGAGGGGGCAACACAGGACACTATAGGAATCATCAGCCCCAGGAAGCTGATGATCCCGGACCTTTCTTGCTCCTGGTAGAGGGAGTAGAAGCCCCAGTGGGAACAACAGAATAGGTTTAAGTATTCTTTTCAACATTGCTCAGCATGAGTGCTAATGGGTTTTAGGAACAGATGCTTTGGCTTCAAGTTGGCTATTCTGAGGACAGAGGAAAATTTCTCCCTTGAGAACTATGCTAAGAGGGGGTGCTTGTTGCAATTACTCATTGAATAGTTACTTCTGCTTCTCTATCAGATTTTTTTGGGGTCATTATGGAACAGAGCAGAAGTTTTTAATTTTACTGAAGTCTAGCAATTTTTTATTTCATGGATCATGCCTTTGGTGTTGAATCTAAAAACTCATCACCAAGCTCAAAGACATGTAGATTTTTCCCCTATGCTTTCTTCTAGAAGTTTGATAGTATTATGTTTTATCCTTAAGTCTATGATCCATTTTGAGTTAACTTTTGAGAAAGGTGTAAGGTGTTTGTTTCTTGTGTTGTTGTTGTTGTTGTTTTTGCATACGAACATGCAATTATTCTAGCAGCATCTGTTGCAAACTATTCTTTATTGAGTTTCCTTTGCTCCTTTTTCAAATATTAGCTGACTGTATTTGTGTGCATCTATTTCTGAGAACTTTATTCTGATCCAGATTCACTCGTTTTTTTCAGATGCTGTTTATTAAGCATTTTCTAGAGAGGGCATTCTGCTTAGGCGCAAAGAGGAAGACAAAATCACTACTCTTAGGTAGTTCTCAGTCCTGATAATCAACACAATAGTTTACAGTAGAGTCTGGTAAATGACACGATGGAAGTACACACAGAGTACTAAGAGATCCCAGCATACAAGCACATAAAGCCTCCAAGCATCTCTTCCACTTTTGTTACGACTGTTTCCATCCAGGTCCAAGACACTGTCATCTCCAACCTGGATTTGTAAAGTCCTCTCCTAAGTAAGTTGTTTAATTCTGTGCTTGCCTTTCCCTTATTTTTATTTGTTTATTTTCAAAGATTTCTTTATTTATTGGCTAGAGAGAGTGAGAGGGAGGAGGGGCGAGGGACAGGGAAAGGATCTCAAGCGCACTCCCCGCAGAGCGTGGAGCCAGACGGCTCCATCTCACAACCCTGAGATCCCAACTTGAGCCGAAACCAAGATTCAGATGCTTAACCAGCTGAGCCATCTGAGTGCCCCTCGCCTTGCCTTTAAAAAAAAAAGTGGAATTCTGTCATTGCTCTGCCCCAAATCTCCAGGGGACTCCCTTTAATCTTAGAGTCAAAGTCCTCACATCACCTTCATGAGCTGGATGCCAAGTGCTCCTGAGCTCTCCTGTTCTCCCCTCATCATTCTGTTCTGGCCTCTGTGGCCTCCTCGCTGTTCTGCAGAGGCGCCAGGCACTCTGGTTTCAGGGCTTTGCTTCTGCTTTGCTCCCTGCTGGGAATAATCTTGCCAGCTAGCTAGATTCCCTCCTCTTCCCAATTCCTTCAGCACATGATACAATCTGTACCATCAGGGCTCATTACCTGCTTGTATTTTACTTCTTTGTCATCCTCCTCTTCTTCCTCTTCTCATTCCTCCTCCTCCTCCTACTTCTTTTTAAACTATCTTTCCCAAGTAAATTCCATGAGATTACGATACATTGTCTCTCCTCTTCTTTCCTCCTCCTTTTATTCCCCCCCCCCCAGTGTCCAGAATAATGCTCAGAATATGGTATGAACTTGTCAAATATTTATGGAACGAAGGAATGAAACCATGAGAAAGAATGGGGACACTTTGGAGGTAATCCTGGCAAACCATTAGCTTCTCAAGGAGAGGAGCTTAGGAAGCCATCATTGATTCTCAGTGCCTGGGCATGAAATACATGCTTAATAAATAGATAAAAACATACTCGAATAGCTACTTTGTAGTTGAGAACACTGCAGCACAATACTTGAGATGATTTCTTAAGATCATGTACCCCAGGAGAGGCACACTTGACCTTTGAGACTGTCGGGATATGTATATTTTCATTTCACCCTTGTAAATCTGTGATCCCCAAAGCAAGGTGGACTGATTGGGTCAAGGGAATTATATAGAAGTCAGGAGGAGGTTTCGTGAGTTAGAATATTTCTTAGTAGGATTTTGAAGGAAGGGAGCCTCAGTTAAAAGACACGGAAAGACGACTTCTCTCTCCCAGATCCCACACCTTGGCTGAGCTGTCTGCTAATTCAGGAGCACGCTCGAGAGGATCCCGACAGCAGCCTTGACAAGTGGCTGTGGTGAACTTTGCTTGCTCGCAGCCCAGGACATGGAGGGTAGGGGCTGAATGGACCTACTGTCCCAGCAAGACCCTTTTTCATTTGCATCAAAAGGAAAATGCTGGAGGATAAGGAACACCTGAGGTCCCTAAAATGAGGAAGCAATTTTCTCTGACAGGGCTCTTCTCAGGGAGCGCAAGACATTACCTGGACAAGTCTATCCTTCTCAGACTCCTCAAGGGTGTTTCCTGGACTCCAGCCAGAGACCCTTATCTCAGCATAGCTCTTCCAGAACAAAGTGGAAAAGGATGAGATAGCTAACGCTGCACTCCTTGCTCTCCAGTATAGGGGTGTGTACTAGGGGTGGGATGTCTGCATCAGTACCTCACCCTAGGTTCAAGAGCAAGTTACTGTTGAGTTGCTCTAATAATGTCGCCCATGCCCTCGGTGCTTGTGCAGGTAAATGGGCGTGGTCACGTCCGAACTCTCCATCAAATGGCATTTATAGCTTTTCCTTGTTTGTATTAACTATTGTGCTGATAACTCTACCTGCAGAGAACAAATAATACTGACTTGTCTTTCAAGATTTATATAACTGATTCCATATGCTTTGACAATTCTATCACATTTTTAGACAGTTACATAAGATATTTTTTTTTCTCATGGGATGTCAGGATAGTAACTTGGAAAGTTGAGGGCTGTCTTGTGAGTAATGTAAAAGGTTAGAAAGTCAAACAACAAACTTCAAATCTTACTAAAACTGGTCTAGGAAGAAATGAGTGAGATTCTTTATTGCGATGCTCCACAGAGTAAGAAATGCTGGGGTTCTTTGTTGTTGTTTTTTGTGTTTTTTTTTGGTTCAACACTGCTATTAAAACATTTTTGTTTGTTTATTGTCTATCGGTGAACCACCAATATGTTTTAAATATGTTCTGAGTTTTCTCTTTAAATTTTCCACACTTACCACTATTCAGTGTAGTTGATGGAAAGTTTGATTTTGGAATTTCAGAGACTTGTACAACTAAGAATGGAATATTTTTAAAATTAATGTTTTGCTTTGTAATTTTATACTTTTATATGTGTTACAAGAGAAAGAAGTCTTCTCCTTAGGAGAAGCATCACAACACCAAATCTCCTCATCTAGTATCTGTACCCTTAGGAACTCTTCAATAAGTCAGCTGCTCTTTAAGAGTTTCATGACTTTCAATGGTATGTAATTGTTTTTTCTGGCCTCTATTTTCTTTATTTCTCTTTTTTCTTTGTTATTTCCTTCCTCCACTAAATTTCAGCTAAGTTTCTTTTTTAGATTTCAGCTAAGTTTTTTTTTAAGATTTTATTTATTTACTTGACAGAGAGGAGAGCAATCACAAGTAGGCAGAGAGGCAGGCAGAGAGAGTGGGGGAAGCAGGCTCCCCGCTGAGCAGAGAGCCCGATGTGGAGCTTGATCCCAGGACCCTGAGATCGTGACCTGGGCCGAAGGCAGAGGCTTTAACCCACTCAGCCACCCAGGTGCCCCAGTTTCTTCCTTTTCTGGTTCTTCATGGCATCTTGTTGTTTATTTGAACTTTTTTCTTAATACATGCATTTATAGCACAAATTTCACTTGAATATATGATTTTGCTGCAAAACCCATAGGTTTTGGAATATTTTATTTTCTTCCTCTCTTGTTTTGAGACATATTTTAATATGCCGTTTGATTTCTTGTTGGCCCATTGCTTGTGCAGTATTGTATTGTTTAATATTTACATTTTAAGTATTTAAAATATACATTGTAGATTTCCCAGCTTTGTTTTATGGTTGATCTTTAGTTTTGCACCATTGTGGTTGGAAAATACGCTCAATATGATTCAGTCTTCTTAAATTTGTAGTACTTGTTATGTCTCTTTTTATTTGATTTAGCCAGGGGATTCTTCTGAGTATACTTGAAGAAAATGTGTATTCCATTTTTCTTGGATGGAATGTGTTATACATATCTTTTAGAACCATGCATTCTGAAGTATGCTTCAAGTCAAAGGTGTTCTTGTTGAAAAAAAAACTTTAATTGAGGGTACTCTTTTAAGACAAAGCATATCAGCGGGGAAGCGGGGGTGTGTGAAATAGGTGAAAGGGATTAAGAGTACACTTATCACGATGAACACTAAATAATGTATAGAATTGTGAATCACTATATTTTGTACACCTGAAACTACCATAACATCGTAGGTTAACTATGTTGGAATTAGAATGAAAAACTTAATTAGAAAAAGTGCAAGAAAGAACAATGAAAAAAGAGAATTTTGGAAATGGAAAGAGAGACTTAATTTTCACTCAGCTGGGTGTGACTGGCAACATTGGATTTTTCTTTGCATATGGATACATTTTCTTGTACTCACAATGAGAAAAAAATAAGGCTGGAACTCTTTTTATTCCCTCTGAGCTTTCTTCTCCTTCTTTCCCTCCTCCATTTGGCCAGAGGAGCAACGATGAATGTAAATGGTTATTAAATAATCACTTGTTACAAATAACTGATTAGGATTTGGGCTTTGTCAACAGTTGGTGCTTGCCAGTCTCTTGGCAGAGCTCTGATCACGTTAGGTTTCGGGTAATCAATTTATTCTAACATAAACCATATTGGATGATTGAGATTTTGTGCCTTTTTATTTCTTTTAAACAGCCTTCTGAACCAAATGCTTATTATTCTGAAATGCAGCCAGTTTCTGGTCCACAGGAGTCCAACATTAAGATGGAGCTCCTAGTACTTTAGATATTTTCTTGGCTTATGTCTAAGAAACACTTAGGAACTTGAACAGAAAAATTATGTTTCTGATTTTCTTTCTTATCTGCTGATTATTCATTATTTCGTTAGGCAAGTGACAATAACCTTTTAATCTATGTAACTTTTCCTGCAATAAAACCTCCCTCCTCTTGCTTTGTCTTGCCTAAATTTTAGTGAAACAAGAGTACCCAAAACTTTAGTCTTCCCATCCTGTAATAAACAGCCACCACGGGGTGGGTGGAAGCCCACAGAAGGGTGCAGAGAGGGGTTTCTGGGAAAACATCATGCAGATTGACTAGCAGTTGTGCAGAGGATTGAAAAACAAGCTGAGGGGTGGAGCATAGGCGCTGACAGGAATGGGGCTATAAAGAACCATGTTCTAGGGGCTATTTGAGGATAGTATCAACAAGCCAAATATTTTGAGATATGGGGTTGGCAGAAGAAAGATATACACTTCGGATCAGCACCTGTGGATGAGATGGAGCAGCAGCTAAGATTTGAGCAGAGGTGCAAATTCAGATGCCTTGTGGGGATTGGGCAGGTGTCCTACATGTGGGAATGCTATTAATAACATTTAGCAGCTGATATGGTACCAACCGTTACCCATCGGGACAGATGCTGGCCATGGCCGTGGAGCAGATCCCACAGCAGGATTCCTTGTGACACCTGGCATTTCTCTTTTATTTCTTGCATCTTGGAGAGATCTGAAGGACTTTTGGGCGGGGGAGCATCTGGGACAGCTAGAGAGGCAGGAAAACATTTGGAAGGCACAGAATAGTACTGATTTACCAACCAATATAAAGTATTTCAGTAGTCTAACTCATTTAACTAAACTGTAATGGCGGATTAGCAGCCCTTCCACGTGGGCAGAGTGGGCTCCATGAAGGGACAGGGGTGGGGCCGACTGCAGTAAGTCTGAGCAGGCATTCCTGATTAGCTGAGTCTACTGGATTTTTCGTTCAGTGGAAATCTTTTTAAAAACTATTCTTTATCCCCGTGTGGCTGAAACCAAACACACCTGCAGGGTGATTATGGGCAGTTGGCTTCCTGGGAGACTTCATATTCAGGTTTTTATCTGAATAGCTGATGCATTATAACACCAATGTCTCAGGTGAGAAACCTCAGTTGTTTCTGACTGCTTCATTCATTCATTTCTCCTTTTCTTCGTATATTTATTCAACATTACTGAAGATTTTTTAGTTCTCTACATTTTGTTCCTTCTTTCCTGATACCTTTCTTAGACTCTCCATCTCCATTTTCCAACTAAGCTCCCAGAATAGTACCTGAGCCTGTCTTTTCTGTACTTTAACCTCCCATGGTAATCCTCAAATTCATTTGCTTTTTTGCTTACCTATTTAACATTTATTGGATACCTTCCATGCACCTGACACCATACTAGTGCTGATGTAAAAGACTATAAGAGTCTTTTCTTATTCCCCTTAAGGAGCTTTTGGTCTAACTCAACCCACTGACAAAGTATTGTTGACATTCTGGTTGACACCATCTTATTCAGTCCTTAGAGATGCTGATTAGATGGCCTTCTCTCTCTTTTGTTTTTCCACTCCCTGCTCCTTATGGTACCCTAGTGGTTTCCTCAGCATCTCATCCCAGGGCCTAGTTCTTGGTCTGTGTTTTCTTCACACTCTTCTCCCTTCCTTTTGTGGCTTTTCAGACTCTCTGCCCTCTGGAGCCTTCATGGTCATCTCAGGTCTCCGATGATACCAGGAAGACTTTCAGTGGCCTAGCTCGTCAAGGGCTGTGGCTTTCTCTGAGCTGCTGCCAAGATCATACTTCATCTGGGGGAGATTTGTGCCCTTTACCTGTGGGTATTACATGATGTTACCAAGTTTTCTAAAAGTTTGATGCAATGCAAACTGCACGTGCATGGTAGAAGGAGGCTGCTTGACAAAAAGGAGAAGTAGACACATCAGACTGACTTAGCAGAGGGAATTAGCAGAGGAATTAGGGAAGGGGTGGAAAGGAAAGGAGGACAAATAAACTTTTTTTTTTTTTTAAAGGGAAGGCTTCCCTCATTTAAACTTCCAAGAGGCTGTGAACAGTGGTGAGTTCTGAAAGCAGCACCATGTAGGCCAGACCATAGAGGCCAGTGTGGTAGGATGCATTGGGTCCCATTCAAAGTTGTTATCTCCTCATTTTGCCACCATACCTCCAGTGAGCTGAGCAGAGAAGACACTGGAGGGAGATTAAACACAAGTGGGTGAGACTTCTCCATATCTTCTGCTCAGAGTTGTTTGGTCAACGCTGTGTACATGGACATGGGAGCCTGCCAGGACATCTGACCTGGTCGTGCTGCCTCTCAGGGATTTGTGTGGGAGAGGAGCCCTGTCAGCTTTCAGGGATCTGCCCACTTCCACACAAGAATATGATTGCTATACCGAATGTTATGTGTTGAATTGTGTTCCCCCCACAAAAAGATGTTGTTGAAGCCCTCACCTCCAGTATCTCAGAATGTGTGACCTTACTTAGAGTCTTTACAGAGGTGGTCAAATTAAAATGCGGTCATTAGGGTCGGCCTAATCCAATGACTAATGTTCTTATAAAAAGGGGAAATTTGGACATGAGACAGACACACAGAGGGAAAGCAATATGAAGACACACAAGGAGAGGACAGCCAGAGGATCCAAGCAATGCCTCTGTATGCAAGGAACACCAACGATTGTTGGCAAACACCTGAAGCTAAAAGAAGCCAGAAAGGATTCTCCTCTAGAGCTGTCAGAGAGAGCATGGTCCTTCTAACACCATGGTTCTGGACTTGTAGCCTCCAAAACATGAGGCAATCCTTCTATATTGTTTCAGGCTACCCAGTTTTTGATATGACAGCCCTAGGAAACTAATACTTCTTCTTAATTTGTCAACAGGCCCAAGCAGATCTGCCTATGGCCTACCACAAGCCATATAAAAAATGGTAAGTTTCTTCTGCTTACAGCATGGCAAACAACACTGGGTTTTACAGACACATTTGCACACAATGGTAGTGTTTATCTATATGCTAATAACATATAGTACCTTCTTTGTTGTTTTAGAAATGCACTGCCCAGTAATACAGTACCCACTAGTATACAGAATGGAGAGGGTGTTTGCAAATGTCCTATTGGATAAAGGGCTAGTATCCACCATCTATAAAGAACTTATCAAACTCAACACCCAAAGAACAAATAATCCAATCAAGAAATGGACAGAAGACAGGAACAGACATTTCTCCAAAGAAGATATACAAATGGCCAACAGATACATGAAAAAAATGTTTAACATCACTCAGCATCAGGGAAATAAAATCAAAACCACAATGAGATACCACCTCACACCCATCAGAATGGCTAAAATTAAAAAGTCAGGAAATGACAAATGTTGGCAAGGATTTAGAGTAAGGGGAACCCTCTTGCACAGTTGGTGGGAATGCAAGCTGGTACAGCCACTCTGTTTAACTATGGAGTTTCCTCAGAAAGCTGAAAATAGAGCTACCCTATGACCCAGCAATTGCACTACTACGTATTTACTCCAAATATACAAATACAAATGTATTGATCTGAAGGGGGACCTGCACCCCAATCTTATAGCAGCAACGTCCACAATAGCCAAACTGTGGAAAAAGCCCAGATGTCCATCGATAGATGAATGGATAAAGAAGATGTGGTATATATATATACAACGGAATATTATTCAGCCATCGAAAAAATTAAATCTTGCCATTTGCAACAACATGGATGGAACTACAGGGTATTATGCTAAGCAAAATAAGTCATTCAGAGAAAGACACTATCATACGATCTCACTCATATATGGAATTTAAGAAACAAAACAGGAGCATAATGGAAGAGACGAAAAAAATAAGACGAAATCAGAGAGACAAACCATAAGAGACTCTTAAGCATAGGAAACAAACTGAGGGTTGCTGGAGGGGGAGCTGGGGGAAGGGGGGTAACTGGGTGATGGACATTAAGGAAGGCATGTGATGTAATGAGCACTGGGTATTATACAAGACTGATGAATCACTGAACTCCACCTCTGAAACTAATAATGCACTATATGTTAATTGAATTTATATTTAAAAAAATAAAATTTTAATTAAACTATTAAATCAAAAATTTAGTTCCTTAGGCACACGAGTCAGATATCAAATGCTCAGTAGTCATGTAGCTTGTAGCTAGATGATGCAGAATACGGATGCAGAACATGTTCATCATTGCATAAAGTTCTATTGGATAGCACTGCTCAGTTGAATGTTCTGGTTAACAGATACCATATGCCTAAAAAATGAGAGAGAGAGAAGAAAGGAAGGAAGGAAGGAAGGAAAGAAGGAAGGAAGGAAGGAAGGAAGAGTAAAAAGAAGGCAATATAGTTAACTTAATCCTGAAACTGTACTCTGATAATTCTAAAAGGGACTTTATAATCTTGAAATTTTTTAGAAATGGGAGGATGAATTTCAATACTCATTGTACAGAGGGCCAGAATGCCAGCAAATTGAGAGTTGGGTTGATTGAATGTTAAATAAATCAGTGTTTGCTGTCTCAACTATGGCCCAAGTACAAAATTTAACCAAGTCTGGGGAATAATTTAGAAACATTTAAAGTCATTAGGATCATTAGATCTGACTTGAGCAAAGCAAAATAAACAACCCTCCTGGCTTGATTTGGAACAAGTTCTTCTATGTCTTCTGAATCAAAGCTAAATCCTCTGAGTTTAAATATATCACAACTATTTTTCTTGGTTTGGATGTGTGTATCCAAACTTCCATGTTTGATCAGTGTTTGTTCCATTGTTTTCTGTACCCTAATTACTCACTATCTCAGAGCCATAAGACTGTAAAGGACCAAAGAGTCTAGTTTGTCTCTGCCTCAAGTTCAGAAGTCAAGGGAACAGACCGTCTGTGTCATCCATGTTCTAGGTCCCATCTTTCATGTGAATGTAATCAACCCACGAGTGTACTTCGACATTACCACCATGATTTCTTGTACTCCCTCTGTTTTCACAATGGAATTCTTACATTCCTTCCAAACCTTTGGGTCAGAGTGACATTTAATTTGCCCCTCTGAACTCTTAGCTGCAATTTTCTTTGTCTGGTCTCCAGGGAGAGAGACTAAATTTCCTTTTTTATTGTGGTTAGGGGTTCACCGAGGAACAGTGGCAGGAATGTGGCTCTGAATTCTTAAATTATGGATAGCTAAATAATACTTTACAGAAAAAGAGGACTCCAAAAAATTCTGAGCTGACTGGTTGGCTTAAAGACATTAACAATCCTCTTTAAAAAATAACTTGGTCTGTATTTAAGAGATGCATGGTTCTCTGAGAAATAAATTGCCAGAGAAGGACTTTCCTTACCAAGGCCAGCCATCTGAATACATGATTGCGAGATTATTATTTTAACTAAGAGCAGAGATGAGTAGATAAAACAAGGGAAAACTTTAATAGGGGAAGATTTTCTGTGTTGAGAGTAGAAAGATTCTACTACATTTTCAGTAGTAATTTCTGAATTACTGTTTCTGTCCTTCTTCCAAGTATGGATGATACGTGGCCTTTCTCATTTTAAGAAACTCAACAAGCAGGGGTGCCTGGGTGGCTTAGTGGATTGAGTGTCTGACTCTTGATTTCAGCTCAGATCATGATCTTAGGGTTATGAGATCAAGCCCCACTTTGGGCTCGGCGCTGAACGAGGAACCTCCTCAGGATTCTCTTTCTCTCTCTTACTCTGTGCCCCCTCCCTCCCTCCCTCTCAAAAAAAAAAAAAAAAAAAAAGGAAAGAAAAGAAAAAAAGGAAAGAAAAAAATTCAATAAAAAATCTGGACAAAAAGATTCAGAACATTTTAATTTTTTAAAAGTTTTATTATTTAAAGATTTTATTTATTTATTTGACAGAGAGAGAGAGATCACAAGTAGGCAGAGAGGCAGGCAGAGAGAGAGGGGGAAGCAGGCTCCCCGCTGAGCAGAGAGCCCGATGTGGGGCTCTGTCCCAGGACCCTGAGATCATGACCTGAGCCAAAGGCAGAGGCTTAATCCACCGAGCCACCCAGGCGCCCCAGATTCAGAACATTTTTAGAAAAGTAGCTAGTACTGAGGAAAAAAGTTCCAAATTACCAAAAAAAAAAAAAAAACAACACACA
>CM052814.1:36520500-36585638 GCA_028533885.1 Nasua narica
TTCCCTTGGGATACATTTTATGGGTTTCTAGGAAACTCTCACTGGGATCCTCCAATGACCACTTCTGTGATGTGGGATATGGTTGGCCACTTAACAGCACAAACACTCAGGCCCTGGGCATTGGGCCTTCCACTTCACAAGACTCTGGTAAACCTCTTGAGCAAGATCTCTTTGAAGATGGCTCCAGTCTGGTTCCCACAAGACCCTTATTTGGTTCATGTGAACCTCTTGCCAACATCCTTGCCTGTGTAAAAATGCAATTCACTTTCAGTGCTGCCATTTTCTTTGAATGCTGCTCTTTTCAGTTGAGTCAGCATTGTTCCATTGAGTGGTTCCCTCACTAGGAACTCCCTCACTAGGTCTCAAAGTGGGGGATAAAACATCCTTTTTTCTTCCCCTTGGTGGGAGAGACAGGACAAGGGGGTGGTTGCAGAGCAAAGTAACAACTTCTCCAGAGAAATTCTTATTCTCGGTCTTTTCAACTCCAACCCTGTAGTATCTTCAAGATTGGTGATAGATTAGGGATTGACAAATGGATGTCTGGGTACCCTCTATGCAAAGTTTTATGGGGGGCTATGGGATCTACTATTCTGTTGCTAGCCTATGGGAGAACAAACAGAATGAGCCACAGTTTAGCATGTTCTTACAATTTAAAAATAATAAAGAAACGAGTTGGTGTTGTCAGGATATCCCGATTCAGCCTTGCTCCCACATGTCCTTCTGGTCTTAGGCTCTGGTCTTAGAGCCTTCTTGTGCCTGGCTCCTCCTTCATTTCAGGGTTAATCTTAGATATAACTTCTTGTGGAGGCCTGCCCAGCCTAAAGCAGGCTCCTGTTATACTCTCTCCGGTTCCTCTTTATTTCCTTCATGTATTTATTACAGTTTGTAATTGCATATGTATTGAAGTGATTAATTTCTATCTCCTGTATCAGACTATTAGCCCCAGGAGATCAGTCTGCCTGGTTCATAGCAGCCTTGTTGGAGTTCAGGACAGAATTGAGCATACAGCTCCTGCTCAGAAACGTTAGGGAATCCTACATTGTAATTTAATGCCACACTATCTGGTACAGATGTTCGCTCTGCTGCTGCCTAGCTGTGCACACTCAGAGAAGTTCTTTTCCTCGGCTGTAAGTTTGGGACAACAATAGTACCAATTACTAGGTGGTATTATATGAATGAATATAAATACAGTGTTTAGAAGAGGGCCTGGAACAGAGCGGTGCTTGTAAAGGTTATTAACTGCATATGGATGAAGTGTTGTCTAAGTAGTAGGTGAAGTGTTTCTAGGGAATATTCAGTGAAGAGTTACCTTTCCACTAAAATCCAGACAAAACTCACCAATGCAACATGTTTCAAGGAATACGAAGGCATCCCTGTAGCCTGGAGCTGAGAGGTACTCTCTAGTTTCTGCGTTACACAGACCTGGAGACAGAATTGAGAATAAGTGTCTAGTTTAGTGGGCCAAGCTAGCTTCGGAGACAGAGAGATCAGGATCCAATCTTGCCTGTTTCGCTTATAAACTCTGCGATATTGGGAGGTTATTCAATTTCTCCAAGGCTCAATTTCTTTATATTTAGAAGAAATAATAATATACAAGAATATGATAATAGTATTATAACAGTACCTGCCTCACAAGGCTGTTGTGAGGATTATCTGATTTATTTTATGATTTATATCATAAGTACTCAAAAAAGGTAGCCATCATTATTACTAGTAACAGTAACTGAAGCCATAGAAAAGCAGTAGAGGGATGCCTGGGTGGCTCAGTTGGTTAAGCTGCTGCCTTTGGCTCAGGTCATGATCCCAGGGTCCTGGGATTGAGTCCCACATCGGGCTCCTTGCTCAGCAGGGAGCCTGCTTCTCCTTTGCCTCTGCCTATTTCTCTGCCTGCTTGTGCTCTCTCTCCCTCTCTCTCTGACAAATAAATAAATAAAATCTTTAAAAAAAAAAAAGAAAAGCAAAGCAGTGGAAAAGGATTCTGTACTTTAGACGTAAAATTTTAGAAATTGTACAGATAGAGTGCGTTCTTTGCAGTTAGTGTTGTGACTAGCATGTGGTTGTTGGATATAATCCCATTACGAGAAAACTAAGCCAAAAAAATTGTCAGTACAAATTAATGAAAGGTATTTCTATCCCCTGCTTATTCCAAGTAACATTTGCTGCAAGTAATTTCTAGCATGCAACATAAGTCAGGTTGCAAGCATGAGGAGTTGTTTGAATTCTGATAATCTCTGGATTTACAGGCATATGAAGCCCCTCCCCGAGAATGGCACTTTGAACTCTAAGAACTAAATGAATCATCTAAATCGAAGGTACAGGTGGTATTTCAACCAAACTCAGCTTCTGCAATGCTCTCTCCTTACTCAAATACATCTTTTGTTTTAAATCTGCAAAACATTCACATCAGATTCTCAATGTCTTAATTTACCGGTAAAAATGTGTTTGGATTACTTCAGAAATGCAGAGTTCTTGTTAGTTCTCTGATAACCTGAGTGAAAAAGCTAGATTTCTATTTAGTATTTCATTTACATTTGTATCTTTGTGAAAACTGTATACCTGTTCATTTTTAGCAGGGAGCAAATTAAGTTGATAAAAAACATTCTACCTACAAGATGAGGTCTTTCTTCAGAGCCGATTGGGAAGACTGTACCTTGGGGCTAGCGCTCATCAGCTCCCCATTATAATCCAGCATTCTTTTTTTTTTTTAATTTCATTTTTTCAGCGTTCCAAGATTCATTGTTCATGCACCACACCCAGTGCTCCATGCAGTACGTGCCCTCCTCAGTACCCACCACCAGGCTCCCCCATCCCCCACCCCCGCCCCTCCAAAACCCTCAGTTTGTTGCTAAGAGTCCACAGTGTCTCATGGGGAAAGTGAGTTGGGGGAAATCGGAGGGGAACATGATTCCACATTCTGAGGACATTAAGACCGTTATTCTCTTGGACCATGTATACTTGATATGATGTCATTTTCTTGTTTTCTCAAGAAAGCTAAAAGCAAGAGTTGAGATTTTTTTGGTCAGTTCTAGTGTAAACCCAAGTAATACATTGAGCAGGACTCCAAATCTGTAGTCACTCGTCTCCTCATGACCATCACATGTTTCTGGGCTTACCAGAAGCCTGGGGTTATTGTAATTTCTTTGATCTCCCCAGGCTGCACTTCTGAACCTCAGGGTGTAGAATGTCAGAAAAACCGTGTTCCAAATGTTAGGAAGCCCCATGACCTCAGGCAGAACAAGCCCTTGGGCTGCCTCTTTGTCCTGGATCCATTTCCTGTGTGATCCTTCCTCTCTTTCTGCATTAGGGCATTCGGGGGTCTGACTCGAGATTCAGAGAGCCAGAGCTTGGGAGCTGGGGGGAATGTGGTAGAGAAAAGGGGCCTTTCCTTCTACCTCTCAGTGCAGAGAAATGCCTGGTCAGGGTGTTGAGAAAGAGGCTGAGTCACTCTTCTCTCCTAATGAGACTTTCCTGTTGCCTCTCCTACTAAACCTCCCTCCCTTCACCCAAAGCTTTTCTTCGGTTGCAAGGTCAAGGCTGTAGCACTTGGATGTTGCAAATTGGCAGAGAGGAAATGGACCTGAGGGTGACCTGGCTGCCACCTCAGCTAGTGCAGGTTGGAGTCCACATTCACCCAGGCTATCTAGAGTTGTGCATACCTGCAACGCTGCATGGGGCGACCTTAACCAGAATACTATTGCGCAACAGAAATTTACCTTGAAAATTTACTGGTCTGCTTTTAGTATTGGCAACTACTTACCTCATTTAAGTGTTTAGATTTCGCTTATGAAAACACTCCTAGCACACTGGAGAAATGAAGTATTTTTCATAGCAATTTCTTCTGAGAGCTTGTAAAATCTAGCGTAGCTGTCGAAAGCATGGTTTATGGAATATAAGAGACAGTGCAGATATTCCCGTATCTCCCCCTTGTCTCTTAGACAATGTAGGTAAGGGGTTGATGGTATGAAAAGAGCGTATGAGCATCCAGTGTTTTATCAGGAAACCTGCGGCATGAGTCAAAGTGAGGGGTGTGGGGGCTTATTTGATTTTGCAACATCCAAACAGAGAAAATGTCTGTATTTTACAAATAAAACTATCGAAGTATTATATACAGGAAGATACTTTCATAATCTTGAAGAGGGGAGAGGCCTTTCCAAGCAGATACAACACCAGGATTACAGAGAAAAAGTTGGCAGAACTGACTCTATAAATTAATTTCTTGTTAATTTTTTTCTTTTTCTTTTCTTTTTTTTTTTTTTTTAAAGATTTTATTCATTCATTTAACAGAGAGAGAACACAAGCAGGCAGAGAGGCAGGCAGAGGCAGAGAGAGGAGCAGGCTCCCTGCGGAGCAAGGAGCCCGATGCGGGACTCGATCCCAAGACGCTGGGATCATGACCTGAGCCGAAGGCAGTTGCTTAACCAACTGAGCCACCCAGGCGTCCCAATTTTTTTCTTTTTCATCCAACTTTTTATTTTGAGATAATTGTAGATTCATTTGTAATTGCAACAAACAATACAAAGGGAGCTGCTGTAGCTTTACCCCACTTCTCCTAATGGTAACATCTTGCAAAAACTGTACATATCACAACCAGGATATTGACATCCCTGCCATCAAGATACATACTATTTCCACCACCACAAAAAACCTCCAAATTACCTTCTAGGACCACACCCACCCGCTTTCCTTTGAAATCTACCTTCTACTTAACCTTTTGCAACTACTGATCTGTTCTCCACTTATATAATTTTTCGTTTCAAGGATGTTATGCAACTAGAATCATATAGCATGTAATCTTTTGGTGTTTGTTTTTTTTTTTCAACTCATCGTAACTCTCTAGAGATTCATCTAGGTTATTGTGTGCATTAATAGTTTGTTCCTGGAGTAGTATTCCAGGGTATGGATGTACCACAGTCTGTTTAACCTTTTATTCCTTGAAGGACATCTGGGTTGTTTCTAGTTTTGGGATATGAATAAAGCTATTCATAGCATATGAATAATATACATATATATACAGTATTTCCACATGTAAGCATAGGCGGATTTGTTTTTGAGTGAGCATAAATTTTCACTCCTCTGGGGCAAATGCCCAAGAGTGCAACTGCTGAGTCATGTGGTATTTGCATGCTTCATTTTTTAAAAAACTGCCATACTACTTTCCAAAGAGGTATACTATTTTACATGCCTACCAGCAATGTATGAATGATGCAGATTGTCTGCATTCTTGCCAACATTTGGAGTTTCCACTGATACTTATTTTAACTATTCTGATAGATGTGTACTGATATCTCACTGTGGTTTTAATTTGCATTTCTCTAGTGTCTAATGATGTTGAATATCTTTTCATGTATGTGTTTGCTATCTGTAAATCTTCTTTGATGAAATGTTACCTCATGTCTTTTGACCAACCTTTAATGGGATTGTTTGCTTTTTACTTGTATGTTTGCTTACTGTGCTCTTTCTTCCTTTACGATATACAGAGGTCCTTCTTTTATTGTTTACTTTCTGTTTGGAGGACTTCATTTAGCCTTTTTTTTTTTTTTTTTGTGGGCAGCAAAGCAAGGTTTATTGAATGATAGCAAAGTGATGGTACAAATCTCCTGAGGAAGGAGGGTATTTAGCTATTTTTGGTAGGTCTGCTGATGACAAATTCTTTTAGTGTCCCTTTGTCTGAGAATGTCTCAGTTTCCCCTTCATTATTGAAGAATATTTTCAATGGACATAGGATTCTGGACTGACAGGGTTTTGTTTGTTTTATTTTGTTTTTTTCAGCACCTGAAAAATATGGAACCCCTTCCTTAGGATCTCCATGCTTTCTGATAAGAAATTAGCTCTCTTTCTAATTCTTTCTTTCCTATAGATAGGTATTATTTTCTTTGGCTGCTTTCAAGATCTTCTCTTTATCTTTGTCTTCAGAATTTTAATTACAATGTAGTTTGTAATGGATTTTTGGGGGGTTTATATTTTTTACCTTGGGATTCATTCAGGTTTTTGATTCTGTGGTTTTATGTCACTTGTTAAATGAGATGTTTTCAGTCATTATTTCTTTGAGGAATTTTTAGCCCCCACTTTTTTTCTGTCCTTTCAGGACCACAATGACATGAATATTGGATATTTTGTTTGAGTCTTAGGTGCCTGTAGCACTATTCATTTTTTTGGTCTATTTTCTCTGTTTTCCAGATTGAGTAATTTATATTGTTCTATCTTCCAGTTCATGGTGTCTGTTCTCTGTCCTCTCCGTTCTGCTGTTGATCCCATTCACTGAGCTTTTTACATTGGTTATAGTGGTTTTCAGTTCTACTAAAATTTCCACTTGATTCTTCCTTGTATCATCTTTATATTCCTTTGATGAAACTATTATTTGCTGAGCCTTTCTTTTTTCATTTGTTTCAAGCATGTCCCCAGTTTTTCATTGAAGCATCATTATCATGACTGCTTTAAAGTCTTCGTCAGACACTTAAAAAAAAAGATTTTATTTATTAGAGAGAGAAAGAGAGAACACAAGCAGGGGGAGCTGCAGGCAGAGGGAGAGGGAGAAGCAGGCTACCCTCAGAGCAAGTAGCCTGATGGGGCTCGATTCCAGGACCCTGGGATCATGACCTGAGCCGAAGCCAGATGCTTAACCAACTGAGCCACCCAGGTGCCCCTTTATCAGACACTTTTAACATCTTTGTCATCTTGGTATTCATATTCATTGATCTTTTTTTCTCATTCAGTTTGAGATATTCCTTATTCATGATATGACAAGGGATTTTCACTAGAAACTTAGATAATATTGTATTATGTTAAAAGACTCTGAATCTTATTTAAATTTTCTGTTTTATCTGGCTTTTCCTGACACCACTGTGGCACGGATAGGGATCTTTGTCTTGTTTTTGCCAGGTGGAAGTAGAAGTCTAATTTCTCTACCTGGCCTTCATTGACAGGTGAGGGCAGAGCCTCTTGGTTATTACTGAGTGGGGGTGAAAATTCCTGCTCCCCAGAGGATTCCTACAGCCACCACAGCAGGATGGTCTTATTACTGTTGGGTGACAGGGAAAATCCTGAGTCTCCACTAGACCTCCTCTCGTGCCACCCCAGCGGAAAAGTCTCTGGGTGCCTTGTTACAGCCTTACTGGTGTGGAAGCCTCGCTCACCTGCCCTTTGCTGGCATGGATAAGAATGGAGTCACAGCATTTTCTGGGGTGTCTGGTGTCTAAAAAATGTTTCCATTTTGCTAGGCTTAACCTCTCTTGGTCCTTTGACTAGAAACAGCAGACTTTTGTTGGGACTTCTTATTGGCATTTCTGGGTTGGCAGCTACTTCCGCACGAAGTCTGAGCTATCTGAGGCCAAAAGCAAGCCCGGGAAGTATATCAATGTATTGTTCCTTGGGTCCCAATGTCCTTAGCCAATCTACCTTCTTTTTTAGTTTTTAGTTGTTCTTGGTAAGAGGAATGGGGGAAAAAGTACATCTATTTCATCTTTCCAGATATGGAGGTATTCCTCATTGACTTTTCAAATTTCTTCTATGCACCTGGGTGGCTCAGTGGGTTAAGGCCTCTGCCTTTGGCTTGGTCATGATCCCAGGGTCCTGGGATCAAGCCCCGCATCGGACTTTCTGTTTAGTGGGGAGTCTGCTTCCCCCTCTCTCTCTCTCTGCCTGCCTCTCTGCCTACTTGTGATCTCTCTGTCAAATAAATACATAAAATCTTAAAAAAAAATAAAAAGAGCAAAATAAAATTTCTTCTAATACCCAGGTATTAATACTTTTCCTGTTATTCATGTTGTAGATATTTTCTCCCAGGTACAACTTATCTTTTAATTTTGCTTTTGAAATCTTTCATCATTTTGTTCACAGGAGTTTTTAAGAAGACAAAAATTTAAGAACGGGTCGAAGAAAAGCAGACAATTAAAACAAAGAAATGTGACTGGCTAACAACTAGCATATGACATTTGATATCAATAAGTTCATTTTGAAGGACAATGGTGAAATTATAGAGGTGCTACAAATGTAAGGTTTTAAGGTCACATTTTAAGTTTCAAAATATAAAGGCCATGATGAAAAAATTTAGTGAAATATCAGTCAATCCATGGTTTCCTGTACTTATAAACTTTAAAAGCTATATAAAAATTTTTCATTCTATTATGGTATCACTAGCTGTAAAAAAATAAAAAATATTTATTTATAAGCCAAATGAAGATATTCAATTTATAAGGACTATCATGGAGATGTTAGAGATTCTTCTAAAACTAGGGATGTAAAGAAGCTGTTTTATTCTGTTTTTGTTATTTTTGCATAATCCACAGAAGAGCTATAAAATTAAAGCACAGGAAGTGTTTAGAGAAGAATTCCTTTCAAAGGTGTAGAATTCTTAGTAATCTAGGTAAGACAAATAATCTCTATGAGGGCTAAATGATCTTTTAAGTGTATAATAGAACCATACTGTATTTTACTAAATGCATCAAATTACTAGGCCCCAGTAAAGAGAGAAATATTATCCAAATATAAGTTTCCTTTTAGTGTAATGGTCTACTTTTCCTGTTTCCCAAGATGCCTTCAGCTTCTTACGTGCTTTTTGTATATAGTATTAATTCTGCAACATAATGCCCTTGAGAATTCACAGAATATCTAGTTTCCTCTGAAAAGGATTTTAGAGGATTACTTTGCTTAGTTTTGCGTTACTAGCCTCACATAATCACATATCCTATATTCTGCCGGATGAAAATTACCTGAGAAGGTTTGGGAAATTTTATGGATGCTAATGTAGATATCTATTTCACCATTATATATGCAATTGGCATTCAATTTTCTCCAAGGAAAGGGGACATAGGCACTGGATTAATCTCTAAGCCTCATTTCAGCCTTGTTCATAATAAAAAGTTACCTGAACTATAAACTAGCAGGAAAATTAGTTTGACTTATACTTGCCATTTATTTGTCTATTTCCTGAGACAGTTGCTAATGCAGTATGCAAGATGGGTAGGAAGAGTGACAAAGAGAAGCAAGTTAGCAATAGTTGGCTAGAAAATTCTCTCCTCAAATTACAGTCTGAAATATCAATTAAATGTCTTCATGTTATGATGTAGGTATAAAATAAAAGAATGATATATGATTAATCATTCCAACTGTGGAAATATAATACTAATACAATGTTTGACAGCCTGCAAAGGAACATTTTCTAAACTAGCAGTATATTTCACTGTACTGGAAGGTTGTATTTGTATGGAGGTTTTAGGTGGGAACCATATGGAATTGCCATTTTTGTAGGTTAAATATTGTCAATTTCATATGGTCTGATCTATAAAAATCGCCTAAACAGACCACACATATTGGGCAACACATTTTTAAATATCAAAACCCTAGACTTCTCGTTGGTAGTGGGTGCGCGGGGATGAAGTTGGGGAGAGCAGGTGTAAGTGTTGGGTCACATGACATAGGAAACAAGAAAGCCATCTCTTCTCTCCAGCAGGGGATCAGTTTTTAAAAGGTTGAACTTTACTTCCTGACCAACTAGGAAATCTTTGCCACCTTCCCCCTCCCCCCACAACAGGTGCTCTGAGTTGCGAGCATCTGGATCAGTCCAGCGGCAGAGGAACCAGCCATTCCTAGCACGAAAGGGACCTGTGACTGATTCCGAAGCAGCATGAACAATAACATAGAAAATATGAGAAAAGTAATCATGGAAAGATACAGAACTACAGAAAGAGGCACAACGCCTCATCTCTATTTCTATCCTGGTGTGTGACCTATTTTATTGATTTGGTGCTTTATAGAATAATTCCCCAGAAAGCTCTGGGTATTTTTTCTCTCACACTCACAGACAGATCTGTGTGCTATACTCGTAGCACTTGAGAAGTGGTTTGGATTTATGAACTAACGTGCTTCCGTGAGGAACAAAGCCACAGTTCTCTATGGAAAATGTAGCTGGGTTTCCTGAATTGCTGTGCTAGTCGCTGGCACAAATAGCCCTTGTAAGTTTTAAAAATCATACAACCTTTTGGATTTAAGTTTCTGTTAGCTTTTCTCTGCCAAAAAATGATCTCTTTGGTGTATTACTAAGAAGAAGTACATCAAAAACAACAGACTGCCCCAGAATATTGACCACTGGCTCTACACAATAGGCAGCTAAAAGGAACAGCAGCACTGAACCCATTCATTCGTTTCTTGAACCGTGTGCAGGAATTGCATCTGTGTATGTTCGCTTTAGTTAAAGAGAGAAGATATTAAAGACCTGCAGCTCTACAGAGTCCTGGAGTTATTCTCAAGAAGTTGTCCTTGTTCGCTTGGGAACACGCATGGAGAGTAACCACTGCGCATCGCAAATAAAATGAAAACATACAGGTATAGATTCCAAAGACATGTGTCACAAAGTCCTGTAGGAGGGGGTGGAATTTATACCTTTGGCTGACTCCGAGCTTGGCACAGACTTTTAAGAGAATACCCAGATGGCAGCAACAATGGAAAATCAGCACTCATGGGGAAGAGAGGCCATTAAAAAGGGAAACAACTCTGAAGTGAGTCCAAGAAGGGGGAAGCATGGATCATTTCTTTCTACAAAGTTCCTTTTTGTCAAGAAGATGAGCTGATTTTAAAAGATTTCAACTTCCTTCTCGTCAAGTGACAATTCACTCCTTACTAAAGTTATTCAAATTAAAATGTAAGCAACCGTGAAAGCATCCATTCTATACTAATTGAGACCCCATGAAGAATTGAAGACATCTTTTTGCATTTGGTGCACGCTTTCGAAGTGTATAGGTCCTGACTCAATGGTCATACGTTGCCTACATTTCATTCCCACGTATCTATCATGTAAAAGAAGGTAAAACTAGCCATCAGGATGCTGACATTGTCTGGGGAAAAAGATAATATCAGGAAAATATATTTTGGCAAGTTTTCAAAAACTGTAAGGTCAACCTGATTTCTCCATTATTTGAATAACTTTATTTTTAAAATTTTTGGTTGTTTTTTAAAGATCCTATTATTTATTTATTTAGTTAGAGAGCACACAATGAGGGGGAGGGGCAGAGGGAAAGGGAGAGAGAGTCTCCAGCAGACTCTGCCTTGAGCACAGAGCCCCACGTGGGGCTCCATCTCACGACTTTGAGATCGTGACCTGAGCTGAAGCCAAGAGCCAGGTGCTTGACTGGCTGAGCCACCCAGGCGCCCCATCTCCACAATTTGAATAGCACTAAAACCATATCACATTCATTTCAGAGATCTCCTCTGCTTTCGATTTGGTGACCACAAAACAGTTACACTCACGTGAATATTATCAGGAAGCCTTGGAGAAGTGATCACTACTAAGATTAAATACATTATTTTAATTATTTTAGATGAAATGAAATTGCTTGCAAACACATTTCCTTGAGGGTAGATTTCTGGTTTATTTCTCAGAGGTCTCATCCTTGTGGTCCAAATAAGTGCAAATACTTTATCATCCCACTGTATTTTACTAATCACTCGTCTCCCTAGGCAATGCTAACTCAGTAAGTCAAACCAGCTCTCTCCACACTGTCTGACAGGGGAATGCAGCCAAGCTGGCCAAACAGCAGGTATGCAAACCACAAGTTAAGTAAAAGAAGTGGTTATTTGCAAGACCACTTTGGAAAACTACAGGATATTACCTGCATAGTGGGATTTCAACCTCTCACTTCCTATTTTTTTTTTTTTAAAGATTTTTTATTTATTTATCTTATTAGAGAGAGAGACTGAGAATGAGAGGAGAGAAGGTCAGAGGGAGAAGCAGACTTCCCGCAGAGCCGGGAGTCCGATATGGGACTCGATCCCGGGACTCCGGGATCATGACCCGAGCCGAAGGCAGTCGCTCAACCAGCTGAGCCACCCAGGCGCCCCACTTCCTATTTTTCTGTGCATAATATTCATTTTCAAATATCTAAGAGCTGATGAGACACTATTGGTAATGAGATTTTGAAACTTTTCTGCTTTTCAAATGCTTTCAACTAATCTCTGTTCCTCTGTCTCGTGACAAATAACCTTAGCTTCAGTTTTATAGACAAGAGTGAGCCCTGTATCACATGCATGCCTTAATTTTCCTCCTCGCCACCTCTAAAATCCCCATGTATCTTCACTAGACCCTTATCCGCTTCTTTTCTAGGTAAAACCGGCCTTTGTCCTTACTAAATCCAAAGCTGATTATCTGAGCACAGGATTCCATTTTCCTTGTCCTCAAACGTGATCACTCATCATGTGTGATGTCTTATCTCTTTGATATCTTCACTTGTCTTCTCTGCTTGCTCCCTTCCCAAACATACCAGGTGTTTGGGTTCAACATATGTTTCCCTGATCATGTCACCATTTCAAGTTCTAAGGATCTCAATATACATATGGGTAAGGGTTAAAAATCTAGAATCTGTAGCTGGACTGCCTGGGTTCAATTTCAATTGTGCCTCTTTTTAGCTGTGTGACATTGTATGAGAGCTCTTCTGTAAAACAGGCATAACAACAACATTTAACAGCCTGTTAAAGCAGTTCTGGCGGCCGGTGAGAGAGGAAGCTCTGATTTGTGTGTGTGCCAATTTCCATGGTGTAAATACTTCTGCTCTGGCTGATTTTAAGCTACCAACATGACCTCACTGAATTCTGAGTTGGGATGAGATGCTCCCATTCGGTTTAGGTGAGCATGGTCCAGCTGGCTCCCTGTGCAGCCCTTTCACAGGGTTGTTATGATCAAGGTAGTATAAGCAAAGCACTCAGAACAAGACTTATTAATAGTAAATACTCAATAAGTGATGGCTTTTCCTATGTCCTTACAGAGAGAATTTGAAAATTACCCTTAACCATTCAGTTATTTCTTAAGTGCTGGGGAGATTTTGGGGCATACAGATAGACTTTGTAGTTAAATAATCCTGGCTTGTATTTTTCATTGTGTGAGTTTATGCCAGTTTTTTCTTTTCTTTTTTTTTTAAAGATTTTATTTATTTATTTATTTGGCAGAGAGAGAGAAAGAGATCACAAGTAGGCAGAGAGGCAGGCAAAGAGAGAAGGGGAAACAGGCTCCCTGCTGAGCAGAGAGCCTGATGCGGGACTCGATCCCAGGACCCTGAGATCATGACCTGAGCTAAAGGCAGAGGCTTTAACCCACTGAGCCAACCAGGCGCTCTATGCCAGTTTTTTCTTAATCTGTAAAATAGTGACAACAATATCTACATATTAGGGTGGAAAAATTAAATGAGATAATACATGTAAAATGCTTAGAACACAAAAGATGTTCATTCCATGTTCATTACATGTTTATTTCCTTATCTTACCATACTCTGTTGAAATTGCCTTCAGATAACTAATGCAATGCAAACCAAAAATATATAAATCTGATGGGAATTTCTCAGTCTTTATCTTCTTGACTTCTGTGTTATTTCATATATTTGGTTATCCTCTCTTTGGACTTCATAATACTGAATCCTTCTAATTTTCCTACCTTTTTGCTTCTACTCTCTCCATTGATTTCTTTTCCCTATTCTGCCCTTTATAGATATTCTCAGGGCACCTGGGTGGCTCAGTCAGTTGAGCATTGGACGCTTTGGTTTTGGCTAAGGTTGTGATCTCAGGGTCATGAGATCGGGCCCCGTGTCGGGCTCCATACTCAGCTTGGAGTCTGCTTATGATTCTCTCTTCCTCTCCCTCCCTCTCTGCTTGCCCTCCCCCACTCTCTCTAAAGTAAATAAATAAATCTTTAAAAAAAAAAATAAATTCTCCATGGTTCTTTCTTTCTTTTTTTTTTTTTTTTTTTTACACGATTTTATTTATTTATTTGACAGAGAGGAGAGAGATCACAAGTAGGCAGAGAGGCAGGCAGAGGGAGAGGGGAAAGCAGGCTCCCCCTGAGCAGAGAGCCTGATGCAGGGCTTAATCCTAGGACCCTGAGATCATGACCTGAGCCGAAGGTAGAGGCTTTAACCCACTGAGCCACCCAGGGGTCCCGTTCTCTCTTTTTTTGTTGTTTCCTGATCAGTTGTGGTGTTGTTACTGAAGTATAGTTGACACACACTGCTACATTGGTTTCAGGTGTACAACATAGTGATTCAGCACCTCTGTATGTTATGCTGTGCTCCCCACAAGTGTAGCTGCCATCTGTGCTATTACAGTACCATTGACTATCCTCCCTATGCTGGACCTTTTATTCCCATGACATATTCATTCCATAACTAGAAACCTGTACTTCCCACTGTCATTCACCCATTTTGTCCATCCTCCCAAAACCCTCCATTCTGGCGACCATCAGTATATTCTGTGTATATATGGGTCTATTTCTATGGTTTTTGTTTATTCATTTTTTTTTGACTCCACATAGGAGGGAAATCATATGGTATATGTCTTCCTCTGTCTGACTTATTTCACTTGGCATTATGCCCACTAGGTTCATCCATGTTGTTGTAATGTAATCTCATTCTTTTTTATGGCTGAATAATATTCCATTGTATATATACACCACATCTTTATCCATTCATCCATCCATGGACACTTGGACTGCTTCCATAATTTGGCTATTGTAAATAATGCTGCAATAAACATAGGTGGGCATGTATTTTTTCAAATTAGTGATTACACTTTTTTTTAGAGTATCTTTTTGTTTCTGGACATACCAGCTATCACACTTTTGTTTTATCACCTCTGGACCAGACTGGAAGAGGACATTGTTTACTTTTCCTCACTGTACTTCCCTAAAACACTTACCACAGATATTCATACCCTTGTAAGTACTTAAATGCACTTTTAAGATGAAATTGGTAATCTACAGTAGAAAATTACTAAATTAATGCTGACAAAGCATTGTTGTCATTGCCAGTTACAATGATTATGTTTCTTGGTGCCAGGCTGTGAAGAATTGTCCTCTCAGAGAAGTTATACCCCATAAATGGTCCAGCTGAACAGGTCCATTGAACAAGCAAAAAGCTTAAGAACTTCAAGTAGGCAATTATATTCTTACTTTTGATGTGGCTTATATGTCAACCTAGGTCATTGAGCCACTTTTCCCCTCCTTTCATGATGGTAGATGCCACCAACCTGTGCAAGGGTGGAAAGCTAATGACAGTATTTATTCCATCTCTGCATGTATTTGTTTGCCTAATCCAATGAAGCTAAAGAACTTAGAAGGAACAAAAATGCTACCACTTCTTATTTTTATATCCCATAGCTCCACTTGTATGTCTACTTCACTCTTTGCTGTAGATATTTGACACTCCTCTCTCTCTCCACCTCAATAGATTGTGCTGTTTATCATTTTGCTAGAAATTATGAGTAAGAGGCATTATTTCTGGGTCCCTGAAAGGCGTTACTATGTATAAATGTCCACTTTTAAAGTTTCTTAGTTAATTAAAAAAAAGAGACTAGCGTATGAATAAACAGTCTGAAGTCACTCCCTGGCAGAGGACATTCATAAATAGTTTGATCCAACAGCCCCATCCGTTGCTGCTTTTATGCTATTTGTTGTCCTGACACTAATTCTTATTTCTGGATGGCAGTCTAAAGAATGTGACCCTGGATGAATGACTATTCCGCTGCCTCTATTGGTCACAGTGAAGAAGTCACTATGGAAACCGTGATCTCTTCTCTCCCTCCACTTCCTGACCCTCTTACCATTTACTGTTCAAAAGCTTCTGGGCCCATTCATGTGCATTGCATGGGCAATGGTAATTGTAGAAAAGATAACCTTAATTTTGAATGCAGATCAAAGTGCCTTGGAGGAAAGAAGAATGTCTTTGTTTGATGTATGGAGATTGATTGGGAAAGAAACACATCTTCGGACATGCATTTAAAAAAGCCCCATCTAGGGGTGCCTGGGTGGCTCAGTCGGTTGAGCAACTGCCTTCGGCTCAGGTCATGATCCTTGAGTTCCAGGATCGAGTCCCACATCGGGCTCCCAGCTCCATGGGGAGTCTGCTTCTTCCTCTGACCTTCTCTTCTCTCATGCTCTCTCTCACTTTCTCTGTCTCTCAAATAAGTAAATAAAATCTTTAAAAAAAAAAAAAAGCCCCATCTAGTCCAAATCAGCTAGAGAATCCTTCCCCCCCCATAAGAAACATTTATATGTAGCTTTATATTTAGTTGTTTTACAAACATATGTTGGTGCTTTATTTTCATTTCTTTAGGTATGAAATGTGTTTCCAGACATATTGTACCTACAGGAAATAACAGCTCAGTTTACAACATCTTGACTTATAGCTGTTGTCCAAGAAACCAGTAAGGTTGGCGGTTGGAGGTCATTTGCCTCTGAATATCTGTGTTCATTTCTCTCTGTATAGAGGCATGCCTCATCACAAACAGTTTGCTTCTTGTCCTATGAGTATTTTCAGTAATTAATTTGTTCATTCATTCATTCATTCATTCATTCATTCAACAGAAGATGCCCGTGTTCCCCTCATGTTTCTACAAGAGGAGATTGCTACTCTTTTCCCACTGGATGAAACACTAATGGAATCAACACTTCAATTTCTTTCTTTTTTCACTAATTAAGTGGACTAACCAAATTTATTGGTCAGTGCTATTGCCTGATAGTGGGAAATTTCTCTTTCAGGAAATGCCTATGGCCTATGTTCATGCAAGATGGAACTCCATGACTGTTCTTCACATCATAGGCCCACTGGATGGGACTTTTTAAGGGACTAGAGCTATAGGAGGAAAAGTCTAACAGTTCTCATTTGTTTTGCAAGTCTCAATAGTTTTCAAAGGCTCCCAGTTTGGCCTCAGATTCTAGCTATATTCTCCAATCTAGCTTTATCAGTCTTGTTTTTTGTTGTTGTTGTTGCTGATTTTTTTGTTTGTTTTTTTGTTTTTAGTTATTGGCTCATCATTAACAAAACTGATTTTTAGATCTCTATACAGCTTCCATTCCACAGTACTCTCTACTGTGAAGGGCCTAGATGGGAGGACTCATGAGTGTCTGGCACTCCAAATCTCTAATATGATGAAATATAAAACATGTAAGGCAGCAGCCCTCGGGTAGCTTATAATGTAGCTGAAGAAGCCAGGAATGAGCAAATAAATCCAATTAAAAATTTAGAGGATCGTGAGTAAGTTTCAATTTCCCATTGCAGACAGGGATTCATAAAAGACGGTAACCATTGAGTGTTGGAGTGCTCAGAACAGGATTTATTACAGAGAAAGTGAAACTCTGGAAGCAAGGTCGTTTCAAATAAGTAGAGAAGCATCCCAGAAGACAGAAATGGAGCCCATGGAGAAATTACAAAGGACAGATTTTGGACTAACATAAGGTAGCTCTTTCTGATATGGAAAAGTCATATGAGTTTAATATTATTGACTTTAGGGAAGGACCAATTAAAGTAATATCACTTTGAACAGAAAATATAGTAAATAAAAAAAAAGTTTGAAATTTAAAATTGAAATTAGAGTTATGTAAATTTATTTTATTTTAGAGTTACCAAAATCCTGGTTTTAAATACACATAGGTACTAATTCTTAGGGTAAAAATAAATCAAATGATTTTTAATAAAATGTTTCTGATTACATTATATGATGGCATGATGTGATAGTCTTTGTTACATGTTTGATTTTTGTAACCTGATCAAAAAAATTTAATGCTTGAAAAATTATTCTCTTCTTTTTCTTTTCCAAATTTGGATGCCCAGTGTATAGTACTGAGTCATCATCTTTGCACATTATATGGTCTAGTCATTGGCCTTTGGGTTTATTTATTTAACAGTATAAATTGTATCCTTGAATCCATGGTCCAATTCAAGGGCCATAGTGCAACTTTCATCTTTGTCCCCCCTGTTTACCTCTACCCTTCCTGTTATCACTGACTTGAGTTTTATGCTTATCATTCTCTTGCCTTATCTTTTTAGTTTTAGCGCTCACATTTGCTTTAACATTTAGTTTTACTGAAGAAAAATTCATGTTATACATGTGTTTTAGGACATGCTTATTTTTCTAAACGTAATATCACAAAAATTCAGCCATATTTCTAAATATGGCTTTGATCCATTCATTTCACTGCAGTATACTATTCCATTATATGACTATATCACAACTTATCTATTTTGTTCTTCAGTGAATGTACTGAAGTTATTTCCAGTTTTGTTCTACTTATTAGTTCATGCTGCTACAAAAATTCTCTTTAATGTCCTCTTGTTCATGTGCAAGATTGCCTTTTGTTAAACTATATGTCTAAGAATAGAATTACTAGGTCGAAAGGTATGCATATCTTTAATTTTATAAGGTAATGCTAAAATTTTTCCAAAGTAGTTATACCAGTTTATATTCCCACTGGTAATGTATAAGAGATCTATTAATCCACATCTGCTGCAATACTTGATGTCGTCAGGCTTCTTCATTTTTATCAATCCATAGTTATAAAATGGGATCTCATTTGGTCTTGATTTGCATTTCCCTGATTTCTTGTGAGGCTGAGCTCTTCATATGTGTTGGTCATATGTGATCACTCTGAAATGACTTTTTTTCTCTGAGCCTCACTTTTTTTCTTCTCTCTTTTTTTTTAATCTAGAAATTCAGATAATAATGTATATCTTATGGAGTTTAACCAGATACTCAACGCAAAGCATCTGGTTCAGTCTCTGTCATGTAGTAGATCTTTAATAGAAATGTTTTTTTTTTTTTCCTTTAATAGAAATTGTTTTTTCCTGTTCCTGATACTATCTTCTGGTTTTCTCACATATTTCTAGATTCCCTCTCTCCCTCCCTCCCTCCCTTCTTCTTTCCTTCCTTTTTCACCCCACCTCAGGACCCTTCTCTTCTGTCCCAGTTCAGTGTCTGAAGCTCTGTAACTTATGTGGATCATCTAAGAAGCCCAAAGGTGCTTACTATGTTTCTGGACTTCCAAGAAATTGATCTGAATTGACCACTGCTCTCTTTCTCCCAGCCTTTGGGAAGTATGTCCACTTGGTCCTCCACCGGATTTGGTTGACAGTTTGTTCACTTTATGATTGGAGACTTTTGTATCCTTTTAGATCCTATGCCTGCTCCTCAGACTGACTCTGTATCATATCAGCAGTGGGATCTGTCTTCCCTGGGCCTCTCATTTCCAACCCATCCTGTGGTAGGTGTCCACACTTTCTCCCCGGATCCCTAGATACAACCCTGCTGTGAGCATCAGAGTCATCTAAGTCTGGGCTTTGCAAAGTTTATTGTGCATGTGAATCACTCAGGGTTGCTTAAATGCAAATTCTGATTCCCTACATCTGGGTGGGCTTTGAGACTCTGCACATCTAACCAAGTTTCTGGTGATGCCAGAGCTTCTGGTCTGTGAAACTTACACTCTGAGGAGCAAAGGTCTAGGTAATTTTTGAAGGTTTCTTCCAGCTCGAGATTTTAATGATATGTGAGTAGTAAACCTTCAGGTTCTATTTCTGAGAACGTTTTGCTATCTTTTCTCTGTATCTTCTTAGTGACTTATCAGTGATTGATCCATTTATCTAACAAATGTTTTTTGAGTACCTACAATGCGGTTGCCATTAATAAAATGAAAGAGGCATATAAGTAAACAAAACAGACAAATGCCCCTGTCCTTAAGGAACTCCCACAGTTTAAATACAGCTTCTAAGTACAAGCAAGTGGTATTTATCTTTGATACCACCTTTCTTCTCTTCTTCATTGCACAAAGTAACACTTTAAATTATTTTTACATGACACGGACAAATAACACTACTCTTTCTTACCCTAGGCTCTGTGTATGGGTCTCTAACACAATTTTAAAATTTATTAGGATTTTATTTTATTATTTTTTTAAAAAGTTTTTATTTATTTGACAGAGAGAGACACAGCGAGAGAGGGAACACAAGCAGGGGGAGTGGGAGAGGGAGAAACAGGCTTCCCGTTGAGCAGTGAGCCTGATGTGCGGCTTGATGCCAGACCCTGGGATCATGACCTGAGCCAAAGGCAGACACTTAATGACTGAGCAACCCAGGTGCCCCAAAATTTATTAGGATTTTAAAAATTACTCAAACTCTTTACAATATTATCTTATTTAAAATGAACAACTTTTATCTTTTGGTTGAAAGTTACTCATAGAATAAACCATGAAGAAAAAGCATGCTAAAACGTTTGCAAAATAAACATTTTTTTTTTTTTGGTAAGGAAAAAATTTGATGTCCATATCTCTTTAAGTTTTCTTTGAGATTGGCTTTCCCACATTTATTATTTTGCTTTTATTTTTCACCACAGGAAGTAATTCTCGATAAACCTGAAAATTCAGGATGTCTTAGTGTGCATTTCTCTCCATAACACACTTCAAGGCAAAGCTTTTGAAGTGGAACAAACTTCAAAGTTGGACCATAAGCTTTTGAAGTGGATCTACCCTGAGACCGATTTTTGAAACAAGAGAATGATATACTCATTCTCCCTTGCTTCAGATACGACAGAAAAATTCGTAGTGACAAACAGCGCCTCTACCAATGCCTGAGGTATTTAAACCAGTGAGCACGGTACCCAAATGCTTTAACTCAAGATTTTGGAGGCAGAAGTAAAAAAGTGTTAAAGAAATAAAAGGAAGGTTGGAGGCTCTCTCCTACTATCTGCAAACACAATGGATGAAAACTAATTTTCAAGCTTGGTTCGAAAGACATACACTAGTGTGTGAGGTGACTACAAAAATGCAAATTTAAGATATTTAAATTAACCCACCTCATCAAGCCTAGTTCTTAATATATGCTTGAAATACTATCAAATGTCCTGTGAAATAGAATAGACAATAAAAAGAGATGATCAGAAAAATAAAATAAAAACATCTAGCTCCCTTAAAAAAAAAAGCAAAAATATTAATGGGGTATCGGTTGGTTGTGACGCAATAGTTCACATGGTACAAATTGTAACTCTATGTCAGGCTCCTTTGTTTTCTAAATAAAGTTGTAATTTTTTAAATCTTTCAAAAACTCTAAATATTTACATTAATCAATGACATGCCAGGATGGAAAGTCTAGAACTCAATATCTTTTAATTTCTAATTATAGTTCCCACGTGGGGCTAAAAGAATTTAATACAAAAAATATAAAAGCATAAATATTACAATGCTAAACTATGATAAAAAGATACATTTATGAGAGATGAATATGTTACTTTCATCTGAGCATTACCTTAGAGCAGAGTTTTTATACTGTCACTTCTGGTCATATTTTTTGGTTTCAATCCTCTTACCTCTCATTCCTAAAACTCAATTACTAAAAATATATTTTATTAAAATAATTTGAATTCCTATAGCTTGTTCATGTTGATTTCTTAAAGAAAAGCCTATCTTTTGATTCATCACCACAATGTTTTGATGTATCAACCGCTTACACTTTTAGAAAGAAATTATTTCATACTCTGTGTTCCATGGTCATGTCTTTGTCATCATCTCTGTTTTATAACTATTGAGTTTTTGATTTTGGGGTTTGCAATTTAAATTTTGTTGTTATCTTACTGGAGGCAATTGGATGGCAAATTAGTGAATAACCCAAAGAATCATAGATCTTATGCTTAATTAGACTGCAATTGTATTACCTTCTTCAAAGCAACATTTTACTCTTCTACTCAGTTCCTCCCTGTTAATTGATGGGTGAGATCAATCATACTAATTTGAATATTAATACAAGAAATATACCCTTATGAGACTGACACAACAGGCTGAATCCTACACCCTTTTTCCATTATTCCCTGGAAGATTATAGAGTGGCATGAAACCAGGGTCAGAAATTCAACTGATATATAAGCTGTTTAGTGTCTCTGTCTTCTCCAACCCAGTGGCCTCAATATTGTGTGACTGATCTTGGTGAAACTGGGCGAAAGAAGGGGGGGAGATCAGCTCCTATCAGTGACACTAGATAGGAAAAAAAGTGAGGACTTGTGGGCTATTGATGAATCAGGAACACCAAATTTCTAAAAGAAGATTATTTTTGTATTGCAGTGATTGCTAAGTAACAAACAATACCAAAGTTTATTAGCTTCAACAACCATTTGGCTTTGTTCACAATTTTATAGGTTAGGATTTTGGGAAAGGCTCCTCTGGGAAGTTTTTCTCTGCTTCCTGGGGTGATCATTGGGGAAGCTGGGGTCTTGTGAAATGTCTCCTGAAATGACTTCCAGTCTCCTGAAATGACTTTTTCCTCACTCTCCAAGATAGTATCAGCGGTGCCAAAGGAGTCAAACTTCTCACGCGGTAGCTGGTGTCCCCTAGAGCAAGGATTTTAAGTGAAAGCAAAAATGTATCAAGCTGTAAGACTTCTAATTTCTTAGTTTCAAAAGTCCCAGAGTATCATTCCACTGCCTCGCATTGGTCGAGCAAGTCTCCCAGTTCAGCCTCATTTCATGGGAAATGTAAGAACAGATTCCACTTTCTTAGGGGGTCATGACATCAAAAATAGAGTACATTGTTTGATGAGGAAATGGTATCAGAATGGTAGAAATTAATGGCAGCTATCTGGAAACAAGCAATCATAAAGATTGTTCTTCGTATGCTATGGGAATTGACTATTCCAAGACTCTGGGGGCTAAAGTCTATCACTATGCATTAAACAGTTACCTGCAGGAGTTTACATGGCTTCCTAATGGGTGAGCTCCTTGGCAGAGAGTGTATCTAGGGGCTCAATTCCCTTTATCTTGAAATACATTAAAATTCACTTTGCAAGTGTGAACAGAATCAAAAATATTTCAAACAAACTTAAATCATGTTAGCAACTTCAACGTTATAACTGATTTTTGTTCATTACCCTTTTATGAACAAAACATGTCCTTGAAATTATATTATCTGGTGATAATCATTTCATTAAGGAAGCATAGCTATAATTCTGGATAAACTTCTTAGGAACACTATGAATATATGAACGCAGAACTTCCTAATTAATGTCTGTCAAATGTCTTTGAGGTTAAATACCAGGAGTTCCCTAAAATCCTTCAATCTGACATCTTATGTCATGAGTAGTAAAAGTTATTCTATTTTTAGGAAACTAGAAGAGGGGAAAAGAGAGGAAAAAATTAAATACAAATAAGTATTTGCCCTCACTTTTATTATTCTCAAATCAGAAGTTCTTGAAACATAATTATTACTTAATCTATATCTAAGAAATTCTTAATAAGTTCAAACAATCTTAATTCCATTGGAAATGAATATTTAAAGGCTGAAAAAGGCCAGGGGGGTGCAGCTCTGGAAGAGCTAGAGTCCAGAGACAGGAAGGAACTCTATCTAGGACAGAGGTGCAAAACCCAGGTCAGGAAGTGTTCATAGTCTTCATCAAATGCATTTCTATTGCCTTCTCTTTCCACAACACTGGAGCTCACAAGAGTTGACCCTGGTCTCTGGTTTCTGATCTCTACATCGTAAAATGCTAATATGTGCTCATTCATTTGCTCTTTTGTCAACAGTTATGTGTTTAGTGTCTCCTATTTTACTAGCAGGTGAATATATTTAAGGGAGTTGAAATACGTAAAATGCTTCTCCCTAGTTCTTGTATCCAGAGACTTAAAAAGAAATTATGATTTCATGTTTGAAATAAACAGAAAACCCAAAGATTTAAGGTAGCACTTGACTCAACTTTCATTTTTGTTTTTCATTTTTATGTCAGGTCTAGGGTAGGTTGGAATCAAATTTCCACAAAAACCGTGGACTTGTAGTCAGCTGAGACATGACCTAGTGCATTTTGTTGGCAAATTGCCTCCTCAACTAAGGAAAAGTCAAGGCCTGAGCATGTCTGTGGCCAGAATGATCCCTTTGTATCCTGGAGGACATGGCCTTGTCTCCTCTAAAGCATGTAAGCAACTCACTTTGAAAAAAGACTTGAGGGGGCGCCTGGGTGGCTCAGTTTTTAAGCGTCTGCCTTCGGCCCAGGTCATGATCCTGGGGTCCTGGGATTGAGCCCCGCATAGGGCTCCCTGCTCAGCAGAAAGCCTGCTTCTCCCTCTTTCACTCCCTCTGCTTGTGTTCCCTCTCTCTCTCTGTTTCTCTTTGTCAAATAAAATCTTAAAAAAAAAAAAAGAAAAAGGACTTTAGGGGGACGAGCTTTCTTTTTGCTTGTGGTGGTACAGAAAGTTATGTGGAAAATGACAGGGGTGACATCAGTAAAAACACCCTTGGGGAAGGCTGTATTATTTACTCTTTTCCACTTTGATTTTTGAGATATACCTTCATGTTTTTAATTTTTATTTATTTTCCCAAATACTTTTATTTTATTTTTTCAGTGTTACAAGATTAATTGTTCATGCACCACACCAAGTGTTCCATGCAATACGTGCCCTCCTCAATACCTACCACGAGGCTCACCCAAGCCCCCACCCCTTCCCCTCCAAAACCCTCAGTCTGTTGCTCAGAGTCCACAGTCTCTCATGGTTCATCTCCCCCTCCGATTTCCCCCCATTCACTCTTTCTTTCCTTCTCACAATGCCTTCCATGTTTTTCCTTATGCTCCACACGTAAGTGAGACCATAAGATAATTGGCTCTCTCTGCTTGACTTATTTCACTCCACATAATCTCTTCCAGTCCCATCCATGTTGATACAAAAGTTGGGTATTCATCCTTTCTAATGGAGGCATAACATCCCATTGTATATATAGACTATATCTTCTTTATCCATTCATCTGTTGAAGGATATCTTGGTTCTTTCCACAGTTTGGCGATTGTGGCCATTGCTGCTATGAACATTGGGGTACATGTGGCCCGTCCTTGTACTGCATCTGCTTCTTGGGGGTAAATACCCAGTAGTGCAATTACAGGGTCATAGGGTAGCTCTAGTTTTCATTTTTTGAGGAATCTCCACACTGTTTTCCAAAGTGGCTGCACCAACTTGCATTCCCACCAACAGTGGAAGAGGGTTCCCCTTTCTCCACATCCTCTCCAACATTTGTTGTTTACTGTCTTCTTGATTTTGGCCATTCTAACTGGTGTAAGGTGGCATCTCAGTGTAAATTTTTAAATTTTTTTTAATACCAGAGAAATCTCTATACTCTAGTGCCACCTCTATTTATTTTATTTTATTTTATTTTATTTTTTTAAAGATTTTATTTATTTATTTGTCAGAGAGAGAGGGAGAGAGAGCATAAGCAGGCAGAGTGGCAGGCAGAGACAGAGGAGAAGCAGTCTCCCCGCTGAGCTAGGAGCCCAATGTAGGACTCGATCCCAGGACCCTGGGATCATGACCCGAGCCAAAGGCAGCAGCTTAACCAACTGAGCCACCCAGGCGTCCCTATTTTATTTTTTTAATTTAAATTCAATTAGGCAACATATGGTACATCATTAGTTTCAGATGTAATGTTCAGTAATTCATCAGTTGTGTATAACAGTCAGTGCTCATCACATCACATGCCCTTCTTAATGCCTGTCACTCAATTACTCCAACACCTGCCCCCACTCACCTCCAGCAACCCTCAGTTTGTTTTCTAGAGTTAAGAATCTTTCATGGTTTTTCTCCCTCTCTGATGGCTTCCCAGTTTTCTCTCCCTTCCCCTACAATCCTCTGAACTGTTTCTTATATCCACATGTGAGTGAATCCATACGATAATTGTTTTTCTCTTACTGACTTATTTCGCTCAACACAATACCCACCAGTTCCCTCCACATTGCTATAAATTGTAAGTATTCATCCTTTCTGATGGGCTGAGTAATATTCCATTTTGCATATCTACCTATTATCTATCTATCTATCTTTATCACATGTCCTCTTTATCCATTCATCTATCGATGGATATCTTGGCTGTTTCCACCTTTGATTTGTATTTATAAAACTAAGACAAACTGGGGGGCCTGGGTACCTCAGTTGGTTAAGCCTCCAACTCTTGGTTTTGGCTCAGGCATGAGATTGAGCCCTGCCTCAGGCTCTGTGCTCAGCACAGAGTCTGCTTGGGATTCTCCCTCTCCCTCTGTGCCCTCACCCCATGGTCTCTCTTTCTCTCAAATAAATAAATAAATAAAATTTTAAAAAACACTATAAGACACACATGGCAATACTTAAATCTTAAGGCCCTTGTTGCTTTTTGCAATACACATTTCTTTTACAGCTCTGGTATGATTCTGAGGGGAAGTGCTTGGGGTAGGGGAGTGGGTCAGGGTAGAAGGTCTATCATTAAATTAATGTTCTATTAATATTAAAAGTGAGAGCACATCTCCACAACAGAAAGGGAATTTGGGGATAAATAATGACATACAAAATGTTCATGATACAAAACCCCTGAAGGCTCAGAAGACAATGGCATACTGCAGACCAAGACCACCAAACTAGAAAAAAGGACTGGAATGAAAAGATAAACTAAAAGAATAAAATAAAATAAAATAAAATAAAATAAAATAAAATAAAATAAAATAATAATAAAATAAAAAATAGTAACTGTGTTATCTTTGGTTGGAAATGTCCACTGTGATTTTAATTTTTTCCTAGTGCTTCCCTGTATTTCTAAACTCTCTGTGGTGATCGTGACTTTAAGAGTTAGAGAAAAGGTTCATCAGGAAAAGTGAAGTTGTTTCCTTGTCTTTGGGCTTGACCAGTGAGATTTCCATTATGTTCAGATCTAATTAAACTGCGACCCCCCCCCACAATGTTTTCCTTACCAGTTTGTTGCTCTTTCATCCATTAGTGAACTCTGTGTACTCATATGGCGCCACCCAAGAGGAGACAGAAACTGATGAGACATTTTCTATAACATCCCCAAAGAGAGAAAAGAGCAAAGAAAGTGAAGAACATGGTAGTAAAAGGAGAGGAACAAGGAGGGTGAAGACTCAGGGTTCTCACCCTCCTTTGAGCATATACAACCAATGACATTATCTTGAAGTCCTGTACTCTTCCCTCACTTATCTGCTCTCATTTGGTAGATTTCCTTTTCTCCTTCCTTTCTCATATACTTCTTTGCCCTTCTCTTTCAAATATTTGTTTTTTGGAAGATGATCATAATTATGGCTAACTACGATGTGCTTGGTAATGTGCGTTTATAAGGGGCAGGGGCAGGATTCAAATCCAAAGTCCTTCTGACTCCCAAACTCTATGTCATGTGGCTTCCATATGGATTTATCCATAACATCTCCATTTATCCACTATCCGAGGGAAAAAAATTAATGTTTGATTTTTTTCTTGTTAAAAATAAAAGAAAATTTAGGTTACAAAAATGCTTGGGACATTTTCATGTCATTTTGATTTGCTCTCAAAGAAAAAGAAAACCAAACCCCAAAATTTGACATTTTCCAATGTCAAATGGCAATCACAATATGTGAAACAAAGATTCAGGTGTAATCTTTATATCAGAATATAAATACAAGCTAGGGAAGCCAAGCGAGTAGGTTGTTGAAAACAAAGGACTGGCCATAAGCCACAGAACATTTATATTCATATTTCTAAATAGCGCTCATTCATTATATCCTGAGATATAATTCTCATCTTCAGCCGAGTTTAAAGTAGGAGAAGTTTCCCACTTGTTATGGTAGCAACATTGAATCAAAAAGCAATTTGTATTTTGCTAGAAGATAAAGGTGCTTCAAGGCGTCTCTGTACAAATGTGACAGATTCAGCATCAGGAAACCCTCCCTGCTCTCCTGACAATTTTTGTTTCTTCGGTAAACTGCAAACAAATTTGTAACTTTGCTTGTTGTGTTAATGTTTTAGCCATGATGAGTGTCATTTGCTGTGGCTCTAATCTTTAAGAAGTCTTTCTGGAGAAAATAAATCACGTTAGTTATTACAAAGCTTAATTAGAGCTCAACTGACAATCCACATCTACAGCTTGATTACATATGACATCTATTGTTTTTGTCTAGTAAGTGTTTTTTTAAAAGAACATATTAAAGTGAATTTCACAAAACAAAATGAACCATTTTTAAAGTGAACAATTCAGTAGCATTTAGTACATTCATGATGTTGTGCAATCACCAGCTCTATCTAGATCCAGAACATTTCCATCACTCCAGAGATGAACTCTTACCTATTAAGCAGTTTCTTTGCATTCCTTCTACTCCCCAGCCCCTGGCAGCCACCACTGTCTTCTGTCTCTGACTTTATCTTCTGGATGGTTCGCATAAATGGAATCATCCAGTATGTGGCCTTTTGTGTCCAGCTTCTGTCGCTCAACATAATGAAGTTGAAGTTCCTCTGCACTGTAGCACAGATCAGCACTCCATTCCTTCTTTTGTGCAGGTTTTTTTTTGACCAGCTGAGGGTCAAATTGTAAGGGTCATTTGTAAGGGACAAATGAAATTGCAAAATGTAGTGTACAGTGTTGGAGGGGCACCTGGCTGACTCAGTCAGTACAGCATGAGACTCTTGATCTTGGGATCATGAGTTCGAGCCCCATGTTGCATGTAGAGATTACCTGAAAATAAAATCTTAAATAAATCTTAAAAAAAGTGTCCAGTGTGATGATTTCATATCCATACACAGGATGTCCAGAACTGAGTCTACACATCAGTCAACCCCATCACCTCATATATTTACCTTTATTGTTGCTGTTTGGTGAGAACACTTAAAATCTATTGTCTTGGGAAATTTCAAGTATTCAGTAGCTTATCTGCTATTGTCATATATCAATTCCTTTTTAAAAATCTTTTTTAATTTTCATTTTTACAGTCACATTCCATCTCTTCATCATGTTTACACTTATTTTTGTATATATATAATGTTTTCTTTCTTTAAAATTTGAGAGGCAGTTTCTTCTAACAGACCAAAATACACCTAAACTGAAGTGTCTGGCTCTGTTCTATTCACCAGCCTAATCATATCTTTTTTTTTTTCTTCCCCCTGGTTTCAGGTTTCTTCTGATTTGGTTAGTATATATTTTTCTGGGGTTGTTGTTACCCTTTTAGTATTTTGTTCTCTCATTCATCTATTCTATGGACAAAATGAAAAGACAGAAAAACTTACCTCAAAAAAATAACAAGAGGCAGCACCAACTGCTAGGGACCTAATCAATATGGACATTAGTAAGATGTCAGAACTAGAGTTCAGAATGACAATTAAAAAGATGCTAGTTGGGATTGAAAAAAGCATAGAGGATACTAGAGAATCCCTTTCTGGAGAAATAAATGAACTAAATCTAATGAAGTTGAAATCCAAAAAGCTATTAATGAGGTGCAATAAAAAAATCAAGGCTCTTACTGCTAGGATAAATGAGGCAGAAGAGAGAATTAGTGATACAGAAGACCAAATAATGGAGAATAAAGAAACTGAGAAAAAGAGAGATAAACTACTGGATCATGAGGGGGAGAATCCTAGAGATAAGTGATACCATAAGATGAAACAATATTAGGATAATTGGGATCCCAGAAGAAGAGAGAGCAGGGCAGAAGATATATTGGAGCAAATAATAGCAGAGATTTCCCTAATTTGGGAAAGGAAACAAAATCAAAATCCAGGAGGAACAGAGAATCCCCCTTCAAAATCAATAAAAATAGGTCAACATCCTGTCATCTAAAAGTAAAACTTACAAGCTTCAGAGACAAAGAGAAAATCCTGACAGCAGCTCAGGACAAGAGGTCTATAACATACAATGGTAGGAAAGTTAGATTGGCAGCAGACCTATCCACAGAGACCTGGCAGGCCAGAAAGGACTGCCATGATATATTCAGACTACCAAACGAGAAAAATATGCAGCCAAGAATACTATATCCAGCTAGACTGTCATTGAAAATATAAGAAGAGATAAGACAACTTTGTTTGTTTGTCCTATTTGCCAGGACAAACAAAAACTAAAAGAATTTGCAAACACCAAACCAGCCATACAGGAAATATTGAAAGGGGTCCTCTAAGCCAAGAGGGAGCCTAAAAGTAACAGACCAAAAAGGAGACAAAATACAGTAACAGTCACCTTACAGACAATACAATGGCACTAAATTCATATCTTTCAATAGTTACCCTGAATGTAAATGGGCTAAAGACCCCAATCAAAAGACACAGGTTATCAGAATGGATAAAAAAAACAAGACCCATAGATATACTGTCTGCAAGAAACTCATCTAAGACACTTCCAGATTGAAAATGAGGGAGTGGAAAACAATTTACCATGCTAATAGACATCAAAAGAAAGTTGGGGTGACAATCCTTCTACAGACAAATTAGCTTTTAAGCCAAAGACTATAATAAGAGATGAGGAAGGACAGTATATCATACTTAAAATGTCTGTCCAACAAGAAGATCTAACAATTTTAAATATCTATGCCCCTAACATGGGAGCAGCCAACTATATAAGCCAATTACAACAATATTGAAGAAACATATAGACAATCATACACTAATAGTGTATGATTAAAGACCTATAATAGGACTTTAATACCCCCCTCACTGAAATGGACAGATCATCTAAGCAAAAGATCAACGAGGAAATAAAGGCTTTAAATGATACACTGGACCAGATGGACATCACAGATATATTCAGAACATTCCATCCCTAAGGAATTGATAACAAGTTGGTTGAAAAAAGAAAAAAACAAAAAAAAAAAAAAAAGAAGAAGAAGGAGAGAATGTGATCAGGCTGGAGACTAGAACAAAGCCATATAAAATTTAGGTTATATTTTGGTCTGTTAGAAAAAACTGAATCCCAAAGTTTTAAAGGAAGAAAAACTTATAGGTCTACAAAAAATGTTAAATACAATGAAGGGATAGAATAAGATTGTACAAATGAAAATTGAAAAAAGCTTTTTGTTTTTTTGTTTTGTTTTTAAAGATCTTATTTATTTATTTGACAGAGAGAGAGAGAGATCACAAGTAGGCAGAGAGGCAGGCAGAGAGTGAAGGGGAAGTAGGCTCCCCACTGAGCAGAGAACCTGATGCGGGGCTCGATCCCAGGACCCTGAGATCATGACCTGAGCCGAAGGCAGAGGCTTTAACCCACTGAGCCACCCGGGCGCCCCTGAAAAAAGCTTTTTAACAAGGTATCGATAAGATAAAATAGTTAAAATAGGTTAAAATAGGAAAGAGGAAACACTCAAAAAATAGAAAAAGAAAAAGATAATGAAAATTAAAAAAATTTAACTTTGAAAGACTAAAGAATCACAGGAAAAAAAGCCATGAATTCTATGTGCTGTGTTCCTCTAGCACTACAGTTCCGCAGTTCTCATTGATGGGTGAACTTGATCTTGGCTGGATGTTCTTGCTGATCTTCTAGGGGAGAGATTATCAAATCTCTTTGCCTGAGGCGGAATTGCACCGCCCTTGCTGGGGCGGGGCTGAGCTGCTCGAGTTCGCTCTCCGGAGCTTTTGTTCCCTGAGCACTTTCCGTACAGCTTTGGAGGAGGAGAATAAAGATGGCGGCCTCCCAGTCTCCTGCCGGTAGGAGTTGAGCGCTCCGGGCCCCATTCCTCAGTGTGCCCTCAAAGAAAGGCAGTCAATTCCTCCCGTCTCCCTAGTCTCCAGCCGCACTCTGAGCTCAGCCGGCCTGTGTCCGAGCATTTGTCTCTGGCGCATGGCCCCGTTCGGAGTCTTCAAACCCAGCAGATTCCTGCAGCACGCTCCCACGCTGCTCCTCCTGGAGGAGGAGGGGGGGTCTCCCCAGATCTGCCCCTGTGGGGGTCTCTGCTTGAAGAGCAGTGGTCCGACAGTGACTCAGATCATCGCTTAAGGTAAGCCTAAGCTGAGAGCCCTTCCTCAGCTCTGTTTCTGCAGCTGGCTTCGCCAGTCTGGTACCTGGGAGCTCTGCTGCACTCAAGGAACCCCTGGTCTTTTGTGACCCTGTGGGACCTGAGACCACACTGTCCCCATGAGGGTTCCACCCCTCACTTAGCCCCTGGAGTGACGTCCATCAGCGGAGCAGACTTTTAAAAGTTCCAATTTTGTGCTCTGCTGCTCTACCGCTTTCCAGGAGCAGGCCCCTCCCCCCTGTGGTCTGTCATCCCATGTATCACCTCGGATTCACTTCTCTGCTTGTCCTACCTTCTAGAAAGTGGTTGCTTTTCTGTTCCTAGAATTGCTGCTATTCTCTTCAATCTCCTGTTGAGTTCGTAGGTATTCAGAATGGTTTGATAACTATCTAGCTGAATTCCTGGAACCAGATGAAATTTAGGGCTCCTACTCCTCCACCATCTTGCTCCTCCTCCCAAAATTTCCTAAATTTTTAAGGCTGAATAATATGTTATCATATATATATTACCTTCTCTTTACCAATGACCCATCAATAGACACTCAAGTTGCTGTTTTCATATATTGGGTATTGTGAATAATGTGACGCACATGGGAGTACTGATACTCCTCAAAATAATAATTTCATTTCCTTTGGATATACACCCATATATGGAATTGCTGGATCTGTATGGTAGTTCTATTCTTAATTTACTGAGGAAACTGGTTTCCATAGTGGCTGTAATAGTTTACATTGCTATCAACAGTGAAGAAGGGTTTCCTTTTTTCCTCACCACCATTTGTGATCTCTTATCTTTTTGATAAAAGCCATTTTAATAAGTGTGAGGTGACATCTCACTGGTGTTTTGATTTGTACTTCCTTGATGATGAGTGACGTGGAGCACCCTTTCATGTAGCTGTTGGTCATTTGTCTTCTTTGGAAAAAAAAGTACTATTCAGGTCCTTTGTCCATTTTTCAATTGGGTGTTTTTTTTTTTAATTGAGTTATAGGAATTCTTTGTATATTTTGGGTATTAACTCCTGATCAAACTCCTATCATTTGCAAATATTTTCTCCCCTTCCATAGGTTGCCTTTTCATTTTTTGGTGGTTTCCTTTGCTGTGCAGAAGCCTTTTAGTTTGATATAGTTCCCTTGTTTATTTTTGCTTTCGGTGTCAAATCCAAAAAAATCAAGGCTGAGACCAATGACAGGGATTATCTTCTGTATTTCCTTCTAGGAGCTTTACAGTTTCAGGTCTTGCATTCAAGTCTTTAATCTATTTTGAATTGATTTTTGTGAATGGTGTAAGATAGGCATCTAGTTTCATTCTCTTGCATGTAGATATCTAGTTTTCCCAATACCATTATTGAAGACACTATCCTTTCCCCATTGTGTATTCTTGGCAACTTTGTCAAAAATTAATTAGCCTGGGTGGCTCAGTTGAGCATCAGACTCTTTGTTTTGGCTCAGGTCATGATCTCATGGGTTGTAGTCAAGCCCAGAGTTGAGCTCCATGCTCAGTGGGGAGTCTGCTTGAAGATTCTCTCCCCTTGTCCTCCTTCCTTCCCCTTTCTCTCTCTCTTTTCAAAATAAAATAAAATAAATCTTAAAAAATTAATTAACCATACACACATGGGTTTATTTCTGGTCTCTTTATTCTGTTCCACTGATCTGGGTTTTGTTTTTTTTTGTTTTTTTTTTTTGGGTTTTGTTTTTAATGCCAGTCTCATACTGTTTTGATTACTATAGCTTTGTAACATAGTTTGAAATCAGAAACTGTGATGCTTCCAATTTTGTTCTTCTTTCTCAAGATAGATTTGACCATTCAGGGCCTTATGTGGTTCCATACCATTTATTTGTTTCTTCTTTAATTTTTCTCATCAATCTTTTATAGTTTTTAGTGTACAGATCTTTTACCTCCTTAGTTAAATTTAATCCTCAGAATTTCATTCTTTTTGATGCCATTATATTATTATATTATAATATAATATATTTTCCTAATATGCAACTGATTTTTGTATTTTGATTTTGTTTCCTGCAACTTTACTGAATTCCTTTATTAATTCAAATGGTTCTTTTTTTAGTATTTAGGGTTTTCTATATATCTTGTTACCTGCAAACAGAGATGATTTTTCTTCTTCCTTTCTGATTTGGATGCCTTTTATTTCTTTTTCTTTCCTAATTGGTCTTTTGAGCTCCCAGGAGGATCCCTGTCATGCTGACTAATTAGAAGGCAGACCTTCAGGGAGCAGCTACTAAGTCTGCAGTCTAACCCCTTCCATGGAACAACTGGAGACTGGCTTTTTTGTCTGCTTTCTCTGTGCTGAATGAGATAGCCACGGGAAGGCTCACATGTCCTTTTAAAAACTGCTTCTTTGTTGTAGTCCTGGAGGACTTATGAATGCAAGCTCCATTTCCTCTCAGAACTGATGGTTAGGGGACTCTTTGGGGGTCAGCTTTGAAAATCGGGGGCCTATATTTGTAGTCCAAACCCTTAGCTTCTCAGAAAGAAGCTGACATTTGGGGGTTCCCTCCTTATTGTGAGTTGCTGTACGGAGGGCAAAGTTAAGGCTGAGAGTGTATCTCAGTCTTTCTTTTCGATGTGCAAATTTTCTCAGTTGTCTGATATGTAGGGGTCAGTCAACTAGTTTCTGGCTTTCTCTCAAAGGGAATTCCTCTATGTGTAGCTGCATAGTCTGTGCTTCCGTGGGAGGAAGGAAATTCACAATCCTCCTGTGATGCTGTCTTGATGATATCACTCCAAAATCATCCCTTCATTCCTTTCCATGGCTGAATGATTCTCCATTATATGGCTATACCGTGGTCTGTTTATCTATTCATTTGTTAATGGACATTTGGGCTGATTCTACTTTTTGGCTCTTGTGAATGGTGACGCTGTAGTAAGTGTTTTTAGACTTTTTTTTTTAAATCAAAGCTGTACAGGCACATAGTTTCAAGAATCAAACAGCCCTACAAGCCCTCTTATGAAGAACAATAGGTACCTGAACAGCCCTCATGCCACTTTGCTGCTGAAATTCCCCACTCCTTAAAAGTTTGTAGAATGGTAAAGATTCCTAATTCTTTGTGCTCTTTGAAAATTGTTCTGCTCCCTTCTTGGACGTTCTTTCCATGGCCTTTCACATCACATGTATACCATTAATTCTCAGCCTGCATGTCATGAGGGCTCAGGTGCTCTCTCTCCATGTAGCTGGTCCTCTACTGAAAATTCCAAGTGTCTCGCCTCCTTTGACTCCATTTCTGTGACCTGTTCAGCAAACCGCCCCCCCCACCTCCCATACCACCGTGTAGCCTGGAAATCACTTCAATCCAGGCCATCTGTAGGGCTCACTTGTCTCCCTCTCAGAGACTGCAGCCCTGTCCTGCCTGTTGTCCACTGTCTGAGCACCCTTTTTTCATATCATTTTATCTGGGTGTTTTATTCAAGAGCATGAATAAATCCAGTTGCTGTTAGTCTTTCATGACAGGATTTAGAAGCCCCTTTCTAAGGATTTTTTGGGGATTATTTTCTTAAGTTTCTTTCTTCCGGGTCAAGCCATTTTTTTTGTTTGTTGCTTTTCTTTTTCCAATTTCCCCTCTTGTTTATTTTGGTCTTTGTCCTTGGTTAGACAATAGAAGATTTCTTCAAGTTCCTGGTGACTCTAGGCTGTTCATATTTAAGATGAGGATGCTAAAACTGATTGGAAACTCAATGTTTGTGGGTGGGGTTTGTTACCTGATGGGTGTCCCTGGAGAGAGATCTGATTTCAAAGCTGTTTAATAATTAACATTGATCTTTGGTTAAGTAATAGTATACTTTGTTTAGAATTAAGAAGTGTGCTTACATCCTTGAACTTGTAGTGACTGAAGTAATGGCCAGTAGAATGTGTAAGGGGAAGCTGATGGAAACAAATAGATTTTCTTTTACATGTTAAATTATAAGCCGACCATTCCTTATTCTGCATAAGTACAAGAGTAACTTGTTTTATGTGAATTCTTACTTTACTTTGAGAAGATGATTGTATTCATCAGCTCAGGCTGCCATCACAAAATAGCATAGACTGGGCAGCTTAAACAACAGGAATTTCTCACAGTGCTGGAGGCTGGAACCCCAAGATCAAGATGCTGGCCAATTTGGTTTTTGGTGAGAGCTCTCTTCTGGCTTGTACAAAGATGCCTTCTCACTGTGTCCTCATGTGGGGGAGAGTGTGAGAGGGAGAAGGAGAGCCAGAGGAAAAGGGGCAGGGGTGAGCGGGGAAGGGGAATGGTCTGGTGTCTCTTTTTATAAGGTCACTAATTGTATCAGACCAAAGCTCCACCCATATGATCTCATTTAAATTTATCTCTTTAGAGGCCTTGTCTTCATATATAGGCCACTGGGGGTTAGAGATTCAACATACAGATTTGGAGGGGCACACAATTCACTCCATAGCAATGACCAACTACTTTTTTTGTCTAGAGTGTAAGCTCCTTTGAAGAGAGGAATCATGTTTTGTTTTGTTTTGCTTTGCTTTATTTATTGCATTTTCTCTTTTCTTTAACACTTTTTCTTCTGCCCAACCCCTAATCACGTCCATAATCACCTAATCACTAATTAGATCATGTGACCACGTTCATTCCAGGTATAGCCTTTTTAGTGCATAGTTCATGTTATAAGGTCCTTCAGAATGCACTCTGTTTGCAATGGCCCCCCAGACACTGAATGACCTATTCAGTCATTAATAGATACTGTGGAAGGTGATGAAGATAAATTCTCTTATATATAAAAATCTTTTTGTATCTCTGATATGTCATATTATCATATGGGAATAAAACGGAGAATTTATGGCCCCATAAGTATATATTAAATGTCAACTCAAATGGAAGAGTTTTAAGGAGGCACCTGCTAGTATTATAAAACCTCCTTTTAAATTATCTTACCCTATTCATGTGTATGTACAGAAATTATCATAAGATAAAGTAGAAAAGTACGTCGCAAATCACTTTGCAACGATCGAGAAAATTAACACTTTGGTCAATATTTTTTCTAATGAAATGTTTTATAGTTTAGCTCTCCGCGCCTGGGTGGCTCAGTTGGTTACGACTCCAGCTGTTGGTTTTGGCTCAGGTCATGATCTCAGGGTTGTGAGATCAAGCCTGGTGCCAGCTCTGTGCTCAGTCTGCTTTGGTTTCTCACCCCCTCTCACTTTCACCCCCCTACTCTCTCTCTCTCTCTCTCAAATAAAATAAATAAATCTTAAAAAAAAAATAAAGTCTAGTTATCTAATCATGAAATAAATCCATTGTTCATTGAGTAATTCTGAGGCTATTTCACTTACAGGAGCATTATGAACTATCAGGGGACATGGTTTTGCATATCCATTTGTAGCAATTCAGTTCTTAGCTGAACTTTGACTATTTCTGGTCCCTGAATTAAACATAAAGATAAACTTGTGACTCATCTGGATTTTAAATTTTGGATGTGACAAGGAGAAAACTTTGAAATAAACATTGCATTTTAATAAGCTTATTTTTCTGAAGTGAATGAATTGAACATCTCAGATTTTAGAACCCATAATGCATCTCTGTGTTTTTCAAACAGAAAAACGAGCAGAGGAAAAACCCATCTTTATTATATTAGCTCTCTGTATTATCTGACTTTGTGTTCAGTGAGATCATTTTGAAAAGGTTAAGTGACTTGGAAATTTACAAGATGTTCTTAGGTTCATGTCCTATTCAGTTCTCCCAGGAGAAGACGTTGAAGACACTGCCCACATTAGCCATCAGTATTTCTAGCCTGTGGAGCCATTTGGTAAAGCTGTATGGAAGAAAAGAGAAAAGAGAAATAAGGGTAATATGTATCTAGAGCGATGATGGACATAGAAAAATATGTGATTCCTGTACATACGGCGTTTTTAGTAAAATACTGTGAATCAGACTGACCTAAAAATTAGGGAACATACAAGATGGAATATAATTAAGAACTCAGTCATGTGATATACACTGTAAATGTTAACAAGTATTTGGAGAAAGGAGACATCAGTGTAGCTTTAGAGGAACCGAGACAGACGGTGGAGTATTCTAGGAGTTTATTATTGAAGGGACGGTAGAATTCTATTAGTATCCAGGAGGAAGGACTGCACACTCTATAGGTGGAACAGTATTCAGCAAAGACAAGGAGGTGAAAAAAGAATGTTTTTGCCCAATGGGAACCTGCTGGAGGAAGGTTTGGTTGGAGAAGATCCATAACACGGGGACAAAGTTGAAGAAAATACTTTCACGATGTAGAACCGTTAACACACACAAACAGCTGTTTCTTTCTGAAAATTATTTTTCTACCATGCAAATTTTGGAAAATATATCTGAGGGTTGTAAACAAATATGGCAGTTGTTCTGGTGGGCTACCTCCTCACTTGAGCCCTTGCTGCCTATGTGATCTTGGCAGGATTCTTAATTTGTGAAGCTTTGAGTGCTGCCATAGCCTTGGCCTCTTCCTCCTTATCTTGCTTTACTTCCTCCTTTTTTCTGATATATACTTTTCACATGTATCAAGCTGATTTCTGCCTGGACCCATAAACTTCCACCTTCATACCTTTCACCTAGGTTAAACTTCATAATTAAAAAAAATATATCCTCCCTAGTTACAACATCTTGGTGAGGGCCTGAGACCTTTGCAGGTTTTATGGATCTTTGCTCTTTCTCTTCTTTGGACTCGTAGTACATTTGGAATCTTAAGCACATCCCATTAAATTCTTACCCATAAATTCTCATATTATGTATATTTTTGCTTGTGTATCTCACACTTGGTTATGATTTTTTTTATAGCAGTGACCATGATATAATATTGAACCCATAGGAGATTCTCTTTGGGTACATGTCAATTAAGTTAATTGGTTGATGTTTCTGAATTTTTGGTGTGCTTTTTGGTTACTTTGACATTCTTAAGGATTGTTTACTAAAGTATATTTTTAGAAGTCGGGAGGGGAAAAAAGTTGCCATATCCGATTGAGTTTCTTTCCATTTACTTTGAGATTTTTCACAGCAGAAACCAAAGTAGAAAATAACAAAATGAAATCCTAGAAATAAGTCTAGTGAACCATATAATAAAATCTATTTATAGAGTGTTTCTTAAAGGTTTTTCCCATATGTTTCATAATTTTAGGTGAATAGTCACACAGCTGTGTTCCTCTCCCTAAGAAATTTTGTGTTTTCATTAGTAGATCATTTGAATCTCATCTTAACAGAATTTATTATATTTTAATGTTAATTTTTTATGTAGTGAGCTTCTTTGAAATTTAATTTTATTTTTTCAGTGTTCCAAGATTCATTGTTCATGCACCACACCCAGTGCTCCATGCAATGTGTGCTCTCCTCAATACCCACCACCCCATTCACCCAACCCCCACCCACCTCCCCTCCCAAACCCTCAGTTTGTTTCTCAGAGTCCACAGTCTCTCATGTTTCATCTCCTTCTCTGATTTCCCCCAATTCACCTTTCCTTTCCTTATCACAAGGTCCTCCCTGTTTTTCCTTATGCTCCACACATAAGTTAGCTTTGAGAATTATCACATATTAAAAGTAATCACCATCACATTTCCTAAAATTATATTATCTCTATAAATGCTCTATAAATGCCTATTCTTAGGCATTTATATTCTTTGATTTATACTAAAAAATCAAACTTTACGCTAAAATTATCATCATTATGTAGATGATTATGATAAACTCAGGAAATGGTGCACATCTGAATTGCTAAAACAGATTTACAGAAATTTTTATTTATGAATATAGATGCATCATACCCTAGTAAATATGGAACATCTTAATTGGAAGATGGGTGGAATAATCCATATTTTTCTTTTTATGTGTATTTTCCAAAGACCTAAAAGGTTTTTTTTAAAGCAACTAAATTAAGATAATTTTGCTCTTTTATGTGATTTGCTAAATTCTTCTTAAGAAGCTTATTAGAACAAATGTAGCAAAATTATACTCATATTACTAATGTGACTTTAATAGAGCAAATGGATATATTTTCCTTCATGTAGCATTTTACTTTTCAAATTCTGTTTATATTAGTTTGTTGTTTCTAACAAATTTCCATTGGCAAAGATAAACTTTTGTTCAAAAAGGGTGCAATACTTGTATTTTGAAAAAAGCAAAAACAAAAACAAAGCCTTTTCACATGGCTTTTCAACGTGTACAAGTTACCAAGCTGACAAGGCAGAGGAAACCAGTTCAATTATTTGTTTGAGAAGATGGCACCTATGTATATTACCTTAAAAATTAATTAAGTTTCAGATAATTAATATATATGGTATATAATTTCAATGTTTCAAAAAGAGATACAATGTAAAACAAATTTCTTACTTACCTTTGTCTGCCAGCACCCCAATTTTCTCTCTCAGTGAACTGCAATCACTTTATTATATGTCCTTCCAGACACAGTTGATGCTCACAGACATATGAATATATACATGTGATGTTTTCCACATCAATAGTATACAATACAGTTTTTCACCTTTTTTCATTAAACAACATTTACTAAGGACTATTCCATTTTCAGCTTCTGTGGAGATGTACTTTTTAATGGCTGATTATTAATCTATTACATATCTCTACCAAGATGTCTTCAACCAGTCTGCTATCAATGGGTTTTCTGCAGTTTGTTTCTGAAACAATCTTTCATTCATGCCATGAATAGATTTGCACCTATGATATTGGAGCATTTCTAAAATTGTAGACAGAGTTGTTAGCATGAAGGGACTGTGCCTGTTAAAATTTGATAGGCATCCACAAACTGCCAACATAAAACCAGAGTTAGCTTCATACCAATGAAGAGGATAAAGACTTGTCTATCTCTCCCCCCCAGTGAAAAAGCATCAAACTTTTTGATTTTTGTGATTCTGATTTTGTAAGGCAATAAATAAGATAGCAAATGGGATCTTAAGTTCTGTTTAGAAATTTTTTATTATGATTGAAGTTTAATATCTTTTAAATGTTTAAGGACCATTTATACTATATTATAAATTATCTATTTGTGATAAGGAAAGGAAGGGTGAATGGGGGGAAATCGGAGGCAGAGATGAACCATGAGAGACTGTGGACTCTGAGCAACAGACTGAGGGTTTTGGAGGGGCAGTGGTAGGGAGTTGGGTGAGCCCTGTGGTGGGTATTGAGAAGGGCACATATTGCATGGAGCACTGGGTGTGGTGCACAAGCAATCTTGTAACACTGAAAAAATAAAATAAAAGTATTTGAGGAAAAAAAATAAATTATCTATTTGTATCGTCAGCCCATTTTCTTTTGTTGGTCTGTTGGCCTTAGGAGGAACTCATCATTATTAAGGGCTAATGACCTATTGCAGAAAATTTTTATCCCCGTTTGGTTTTTGCCATGAAAAAATTGATTTTTTTCTACATGTTTGAATTTGTTAATATTTTCTCTTTTGTCTCCTGGACTTTGTGTTATACTTAGGATTTTTCTACCTTAAGATTAAAGAGGTATTTTTTCCTCTTTTCTACCTTAAGATTAAAGAGGTATTTTTTCCTCTTGGTGCTTGCTAATGATTTATGGTTTCTTTCTCTTTTCTGCTTTTTTTTTTTATTTTTAAAGATTTATATATTTATTTTTAGAGTGAGAGAATGAGAGAGTAGGGAGAGGGGCAGAGGGATAGAATCTCAAGCAGACTCCCCACTAAGTGTGGAGCCCAATGCAGGGCTTAATATCATGACCCTGAGATCATGATCTGAGCCAAAATCTAGAGTCAGGCGCTTAGCTGACTGAGCCACCCAGGGGCCCCCTTTTCTGCTTCTTTTAAATAAAAGTTTTATATATTTGCTCCATCTGATATTTACTTGGATATTGATATAGAATTTTTTATTGAATAATAACTTTAGTAACCCACCTGTATCTTCTGGAGCAGTATGATATTTCATCATATTCTAAAGATCTCAATGTATTTGCCCTGTTTCTGGATTCTTTCTTTGATCCATTGGTAGTGTATCTTGGCTACTTTAGTACCATCATATGGTTCTGATTATTATAAATTTAGAATAGATTTAAATATCTGATGGTCTAGTCATTATTTCTCTATTTTTTTTTTAAGGGTTTTCCTGGGTTTTTTTCATGGGAACTTTTGAATCAGCTTTCCTATTAAAAAAACAACAACAACTCTTATTTTTATTTTAATTGCAATGACAACAAACGTACATTTATTTAGGAAAAATTGGCATCTTTGCAACATTAAATTTTCCATTCCAATAATAGTACATATTTTCCCATTTATTAAGGTCTAATATTGTATCTCTCAGTAGTATTTAAAATATTTCCACATATAGCGTTTTTACATTTTGAATAAGTTTATTTCTAGACTTTGCGATACTATTTTGAGTTCCCCTCTAGTTTGTCTTTGAGCTGGTTTTGGCTATTTTTTGAATTAATTTTGAACAAAATCATCTTTCTGAATTCTCATATTTTTGTCAGTTAATAGTTTTCTAATGGATTCTCTTGGATGTTACAGGTTTATAAGCATCTAATCTTCAAAAAATGTAAACATTACCTCCTTTCTGCTGATCACACCTTTTTCTTTCTTTCATTTAAGAGCATCAGCTAGTCAGTTGAGAACAATGCTAAATATTTGTGATAGTTAACAGCCTAGTCCTGTCCTTGACTTAATGGAAATGATTTTACTGCTCTTTGACTCTTTTTTTTTTTTTAAAGATTTTACTTATTTATTTGCTGGAAAGAGAGAGCACAAGCAGGGGGAGCGGCAGGCAGAGGCAGAGGGAAAAGGAGGCTCCCTGATGAGCAGGGAGCCCGATGCAGGACTTGATCCCAGGACCCTGAGATCATGACCTGAGCTGAAGGCAGCTGCTTAACCAACTGAGCCACCCAGGTGTCCCAGCCCTCGCTCTTCTAGAAAGCAATTTCTTTCATCTATGTTTTCATATTTACTTGAGCATAATTGAGAAGCCTGTTTTTATTTGTGGTTTTATTCCACATTTGTGATTTCTTTCTCTTATCCTTTATTAATTTACTATTTATATGCAAAGAGTTACCTAATAAAACAGGTTCAGGTTTACTAGAGATAGGCAGCTGCTGGGTTTGGCTTTCATATTTATGATTTTACTTGATTTTTGGCATCTGGAGATTGGTCTTGCTTCTTGACAAGCTCAGCAATGCATTTAAAAGTGTTTGAATTATTTTATCTAGCATTTCTAAGTGTTTTATGGCCTAGAAATCCTATATGTCTTTTTGGAGGTTACCAATATTTGTTTTATAGAAAATACTTCCCTTAGCTACTTTCACCCCTTGGTCTCCTACTGTATTTCTCTTTTCCATTCTTCTTCCTCTTTATTATTACTTTCCTTTTGTAAATGTTGGCTTTCGTTTCATAATTTGTTGAATCTATTGGTTATGAAACAAGCCGAGGAGCACAGGGAGCACGATGCTTCACTGGCTGCATATTGTCAAGGAACCGAAGCTGTTTTCTCAAAGAGTTCAGACGAACCTGTCAGTGGCAACACCAGGTTCGAAGATGCAAAGTAATGTGGTTGCAGAATTCAGCTTATTGGAATGAAACTCTTTCTAACAATCAGAACTTTCACAAACTCTAAAAACCCATGGTCTTCCCCACCGGCTCTCTTCAGCAAGATTGCACTCTTGGGTGTGTTGTAGAGGAGCATGGGGCAAGGGTAAGGAGTTGCAATGGAAGGTCTCTCTAGTCCCTCGTAGCTCTGATACAAACAAATGCCCCCAAACACTAGCCCCGCTCTGGCTGTCACTTTGAATGGCCTTGGGTAGCATTGTAATAAACAGCTCTACTGAGTCTGCCTACCTTCCATGGGGCCTGAATATAATCAGGACTTATTATTCATAAAACCAGCCTGCACACTCTGTTGCTCATCTTGTGGAGTTCCTGGGAAACATTTCTGGAGTTAAGTGGGGCTGCGGAGTAAAGCTAAAGCATTTCTTTTGTATGCTTTTAAATGCTAGATCAGTTTTTATTTCTTCTGCTGTTTTAGCTATTATAGAGGTAAGCACACATACACAAAACTGGTGCACAGTAGTTTGTATATGATTTCAAAAGTGATGGTTTTCATTTTTTCATAGGTCACAATTGAATCTTGGGTCATTTTGGACCAAGGTTTTGGTCCAAAATGTTGGGCCATAATGTGTTTTGAGGGAGTGTTGCAGGAAGGGCAGGGGCATGCTGAGAAACTATGGCACGTGAGCCTGATTCATGAGAATATGTGGCCCATGTGAATGGGAGGAGGAGAAAAGAGGCTTAAAACCTCCACTGAAGACTATCTATGGCGCACTGCTTGGCACAACCTGACAGAAAGGTGCTTGGCTGCTTTGCAGTTTGCACTCTTGCAGAATAGTATTTTTAATACAGTGGTAGTGATTTATTACGTGTCTACCATGTGCAGGGTATTTTACAACATTAGTTTCAGCCACTTACTAGCTTTCAGAGTAAGAAAAATTATACCCCCCCACCTGTTATAGATGGGAAAAATGAGATTTAGAGGAGTTGATTGCCCATTCTGTTACTTTTAGCGGTGATTCCATCACAGCTGGTCGCTGACCAGTGAGCAGGTACCCTGAGTCCAGTCCACTGGACGAGATGCAATATTGCCACTGGGCCCTATTGATCGTAATTTCCCCTTGATGTCTTTCTAACCTTTAGTTTTGAAGGTCACGACCACTGCCCTCACTCCCTTCCTGTTCGTCTCACGCCCAGACAGCCCTTCTATCTGGTGTGGTCGAGCACACGGGTCCATCTTTCCTCGCTCCAATCCAATCTCACCTCACTGCCCGTGAATCATCTCAAGTCCCTCAGTGGTCACGTCCTAGGTGTCCTCAGAAATCTCCCATGACTCTTAACTTCAGTTGACTGCTAACCTCTACTATTTACGGAGCACCCACTATGCTCCAATCAAGTTGTTAAGCTGTTCCCATACATTTTCTGAAAATCTAATGCAGCAAATACTGTGTCTGTATCACAAGTAATGAAAATGAAGCTGAGAGAATCCTTTACCTACCCTCATGCACCTTCTACAGGGTGGAGCCAGGAATGAGAATTTGCCTTGCTGTCTAAACATTTTAACTTGATTTACACAGGTCCTCTACAATAGGTTCAAATGCAACAGAGTGCCTGACACATAATAGTTATTCAGTAAATATTTGGTGGTGAATAAATAAATGTTCTTGTATCTTTTATCTTTTCACTCTAGCAAAATAGGCCAATTTATTGTTCCCCAAATGTGCATTATGTATAAATATCTGGAGGCTTTTATCCATGTAGTTAATTCTGATTCCAATGTTCAGATACCCTCTCTTGATACTACTTGTATGTTTAATTTATTATTATTTTATACTACATACTATTATTAAATTTTTCATTTAAAAAATCATACAATTAGATGGTAAATTTTTTGAGGGAATGCGTAGTCTCTGTAATTCCTTGAATCACAAATATAATTGCCTTGCTCATATTCACGATTATTTGACTAATGCTGGGCCCACCTTTTGGCACTCATTCTTCGTGATGGTAAGAATCTTGTTCATTTTTGCTGAATATTGAATCTGTAGGGCTGAACACAGGAGCAAATTCCATAACAAGTGCTCAAAATACTACTATTAATATTCATTCTGGATTCTAAGGGATGAAAAAAATGCACTGACTTTTGAAACAGACTTTGGTTTTGTCCCTGAGTAGCGACATGATCGGGTACAAGTTAATTAGTGTCTTTGAACCCAGTTTCCTCATTTGTAAAATGAAATAATAATAGTGCTGCCCACACAGGAGTGTTATAAACACTTTGCACTTAGCATGAGCATAATAAATGGTTTGGTTGAAATAGATGTGGAATACAAATGAACTGTTACTGAGATTTGTTTCATGATCTAGAAAGCTCACTATAGAGTAACATAAAAGTATGTTCCTTCTTGAGAAGTCCTAGAACACCATAAATCAAAGGATTCTGGAATATGTTCTAGGAGAACTCTGAAATATCACCCATACAACCTTCTGCCTTCCCGTTCTCTAACCCAGCATTTTCCAATGCTCAGGCCAAGAACAATCGATGTTTAGGAGCTTAGAGATGCTCTGTGGGAAGGAGTTTTGCAGTAAAGAAAAAATTTACAACAGCCAGATAAAAAATAGTGTCATGTTCCTGAAAGATACCTTCTAATACACAATGAATCTGGCATAACTTATAGCATTTTCCATTCTTACTTGACCACCAAATACTTTTTTTTTCTTGCATGCTGTCTGATTAGTAAATGTTTCTTAAGACTATCTTTGAGAAAAATCTAGGATGGTTAGTTTCTAATCTTGTGCCCAGTGAACAAAATGTTCTTTAGAATATAGAAGGGGTTAGAATAGATTTATGGATAAGTGTGATAAATATTCCTAAAATTAGTGTTATGTAAGAGCAATAGTTACTAAAATAATAAGTGACTAACCAACGTAATGCTTAGATGACAAGGCAAATAAAGCCAAATTAAAAAAAATTTAATTGAAATTCAATTTAGTGAACATATAGTGTATTATTAGTTTCAGAGGTAGAATTCAGTGATTCATCAGTTGCATCTAACACCCAGTGCTCATTACATCAAGTGCCCTCCTTCATGGCCAACACCCACTTACCCCATCCCTCCACCTTCCTCCCCTCCAACAACCCTCAGTTTGTTTCCTAGAGTTCAGCATCTCTTATGGTTTTCCTCCCTCTCTATTTTTATCTTCTTTTATTTTTCCTTCCCTTCCCCTATGTTCATCTTTTTTGTTTCTGAAATTCCACATACGAATGAGATCATATGGTATTTGTCTTTCTCTGGCTGACTTACTTCACTTAACATAATACCCTCTAGTTCCATCCACGTCATTGTAAATCAAATAAAGCCAAGTTTTAAAATTTTGTCTTAATTTCCCTCAAGCCATCATCTCCCAATTAGTGTGGAAGTTTTAACTGGTATGCTGGAAAGAAACTGAAAGCTTGTTTTCATTCTGAATGCATGCCTCTTAGAAGAGAAAATTCAGCACAACAAGAGTATGACCCTTCAGGTGAAACAAACTATAGCTAACTTAGAATATATGATCCTTCATCACATACTCATTTTATTTTTGAGGGCTGGCTGCCATTTTCAAAGTTTTTAGATTCTTTCATGATCTGAGAAATTGTTTCTGTTTCCACATTGTGTCATGGCTATGAATATCTATTGGAAGCATTAAGTAACACTTTGTAGATATTGCCCTAAATAAACATCCTTTATGATTGTAGCTTCCTTTTTAATGATTTCTAAAAACTGATGTTAAACTATCCCTAAAATGTTTTGCTTGAATTCTCCATATGATAATCTGAGATAGTGGGAGGAGTGATTCCAATGACAGCGTTTTTTTTCTTTATATTTTTCTTTCATTTTCTTTTTTTAAGTGAAATTTACTCAACTTTGCAATGGACTTTTCCCTCTTTAGATAGAAACCATTACATTTTCTTTTTTATAAAACAGGGCTTGGGAAGCAAGAGCCACTGTTTACACATATGCTACTGTATACACATATTTTCAATTACATATGTACCTTAGAAAGACAATATTCTATGTCATAAGAATGTCTACAAGATCTTTTTTCAATAATCACATTTACTTATAAAGTAGGCAAAACAAAGGAAAATTTTTTTTCTCGAGACCCAATTTTTCTATCATAAAAACAGTTACTGAGGGCTGACCATATGTCAGACTTTAAAATAATGATTGAATCATCACAGCAAACTCTTTTTACAGATCCAAAAATGGAAGAGCCCTGATGTCACCCAGGCAGCAGCTCCTACAGCCTGGTTCCTGATAGCCTCCTTCTAAGACTGTGCTAGGTGCTCCAATGGAGTCTAAGAATTATGGGGGAACAGAAGTTATACATTCCACCCCACATCCTGCTTTCTTCTCAACCCTTTCCTTGTGAAGTAAACCCTCGGCTTGTGTAGTAAAAGTATACCCCTATTAGTGTTGCAATAAATACCTGAGTGGGGATAACGTGTGGAATTGAGGTTGGGAAGAGAAGTGATGCCTGTCGGTATTCAGCATGTTTGGACCCCAGCTCACCCAGCCGTAAATGTCTGGTTAATGGTGTACCCCAGATTAGCATCTAGCCCTGCCTCCCAAGGGAATTTTGCCAATGCCCTGAGGGAGGAGCTGAATGAGAAGTTAAAAGTAAATAAAATAAAAATGAAATAAAGTGAAATATGCACAATTATTTCTCTAAGAAATGGAGTGAATATGCAGAGTTGGTAGTACAATGCGAAACAAGTGGATTTCCTCTAGTTTAGCCCAGTAGCAGTGAGAATGGAAGGATTATGGTGGGGCCATCTTCTTGGCACCCTGGGAACCTCCTGAGAACAAGAGTAGCAAGGCAAAGGTGGTGTCAGTCATGGCCACGGGTGTGGCTATGAGAAGAGTGACATCCCCAAAGGTCCTTGATCTAGAGGAGGTGGATCTGGTGCCTGGATTACAGTGAACTTGGAAGCGGGTCTTGTTAGCTGTAATTGTGACCTTTTTGTATCCTGTGGGCCAATTTGTTTTAGGGAGATTTGGATCATCAATCTGGTATTTATAAATCTGTTTATGAGACTTTTAAGATAAGAGGTTCTATCCTCTCAGTATGCCAATGCTGTGTTTATAGAGTTATTTGATCTAATAAGGCTTCTTCTTTTATTTAGGAACAAGTGACTCTCATGGAATTCTTTTGTTCATTTTCATACTTTTATTTCTATTTTCAGGGCATGTTTTCATTTTCTTATCTTTTATACTCCATTCAGGTGGTCTTTATATTTCCTATGAAAGACTCACAATATTTGATATGAACAATAGTTAAGAGGGTCAAAGTCTGCATCTACATATATGAACCAGAATGAAGATACAAAATATTTTATAAATTTTCTGGTTTCTGAACCAGAAATTCCTTCTTTGCTGAAATTCTCTGGCATTATCATATCATAGCCTAAAACTCTCAACCAGGAGAGCAAATGTTCTCTCTGTACCAGGAAATGAATGAACTAGCATCATTTTTAAAAGCAGATATTATGGAGTCCCTGATGGGCTTGTGAAAAATAGTTCCCTTTTTTTATTGAGGAAAATTATGCCTGGCCAGAGTACATCCAGTGACTAGTAAATGGGTTATTATAAACTTAATTTCTTAATCTATCTGCACAAAGACACATCAGTTATTCTTGTTCAATTGTTGGAATTTGCTGATATCTAAAGAAAATAAGTATCTTTTTAAACATATGCCCATGTTTTCAGGTTTGAATTGAAAGAGTTAGTTATACAAATAAATCTTGGCTAACTAAGCTGGACTTGGGTGAATAATTATGAATAATTTGCATTTTTATTTTTCTAATCAAGTGCATCTCTTCAATGAAAATATGTTTACATCACTGACTCTCTCAGTTTTAAATTCTATGGTAGAGGTGGGTTTTTTTGACTATCATTATGTAGCAATCAGAAAAAAGTCAATAGGAATCTTTGTTCCTCAACAAGTACTATTTGCTACCATCAGGTTGGTGTCTCCTGCTTGTTTCTTAGCCCTTCTGTGCTCAGCCAACTTAGAATTTTTTTTTAAAGATTTTATTTATTTATTTGAGATAGAGACAGTGAGAGAGAGCATGAGAGGGGAGAAGGTCAGAAGGAGAAACAGACTCCCCATGGTGCTGGGAGCCTGATGTGGGACTCGACCCAGGATTCTGGGATCATGACCTGAGCTGAAGGCAGTTGCTTAACCAACTGAGTCACCCAGGTGCCCCAACTTAGAATCTTTAAAAAAAAAAAAAAAATATATATATATATATATATATATATGATCTAGAAGACCTTCCCCAGTCCTATTTTGCCTACATTCTGTGAGGCCTTGTTCAGGACATTCACATACATGGAAAATTTTCTTTTTCAAATCCTTCCTGGTTTGTCTGTACTACCCCATCAGAATCTTAATACATGCCATCCTATTCTCTAGGTATCTCTACCCTGTGATTTTACACAAGTAGTGGTGGATATAAGTTTTATTCATGACTTATTTCATTGCATATATCTTGCTTTTTCAATTATATTATAAGCCTCCAGAGAACAAACCCTATATATCAGTTTAATTATTTTGTATTCCTTCGCACTTAGAGTAAGGCTAGTGAGAGGTGGGTAATAATTACTTGGGCATTGGTTGTCATTTGGTATTTTCTCTGATAGCTCTTAATCAGTCTGTGGGCAGGTTAATTCATAGGCTAACCTAAGTAATTCAATAAGCTCACGATTTAATACAGCTTCGTAAGTCATTAGCAAGACATTTCTCTCAGTTACATATAAAAGACTGTGGTTTTCAAGAGGCTTATTTCCAGTATTTTTTGCTCAAGCTCTGAGAGCTTACTGTATGTAGGCATTATTTTTGTGTCCATATTGAAAGTGTATGGAGTGGAGGATTTTTTTTTTTAACCATGTTTTAAATTCACCTTCATGGATCAGTTAAGATACAAGATTAATGGTTGTTAGTATATAAAAGAAAGTTGCAGTTCTCTAAACGTTTTTTATTAAAAGTTTTTTTTAAATTGTGATACAATACATGCTTGGTGTAGAAAACTCAGAAAATGTGGGAAAGTGAAACAAGCCAAAACAAGAATCCCCCATAATTCCACTGGTTTCCTCATCACAAGTACCCTGCTGTATTTTGATCCTTACAGTACTTTTCCTAGATAAGAAAGACTAGAACTTTTGTGAAGCCCAAGTTTTTACATTTACATTTTCTTCTTTAAGAAAAAGAATACAAGGGACGCCTGGGTGGCTCAGTGGGTTAAAGCCTCTACCTTCGGCTCAGGTCATGATCTCGGGGTCCTGGGATCAAGCCCCGCATCGGGCTCTCTGCTTAGCAGGAAGCCTGCTTCCCCCTTTCTCTCCCTGCCTCTCTGCCTACTTGTGATCTCTCTCTCTGTCAAATAAATAAATAAAATCTTTAAAAAAGAAAAAAGAAAAAAAGGAAGAATACAAAATTATAAATAAAAAATCGAGTTCAAAAAGGAATATTTATATAGACAGTAAAGGAAATCACAGAAATCACAAATTTTGTGAAGTAGAAAACTACCACAAATGTCAGAAAAATAACAAATTACTTTTTTAAGGTTTTATTGTTTGACACTCCTCCTCCCTATGTTTTGGGTTGAATACTGACTGTTTCTCTGTAAGATAATCATTTTTTAAATACCATTTTCTATAGAGAAGCTAAACAGATAATTTTTCTTCCCTCTCACATAGTTGATCAAAATTTACTTATTACTGATAACTTAGAGGAATCTAGCTTCACACTCCTTATTGGTACTGCTTTATCTGTAATTTCCCTGTTGTAGATGGGAGGAAGGGATGGGTGTTTCTGATAGGGGGGCAGCCCCTACTCCCACAAAGTCTGTCTACTTTGGAGAGGGTGGATGTGTCCAAGGTGGCCCTCTGATCTGAGAAGTAGGCAGTGACTTATACAGATCTCTCTCCTTAGGGGCAAAGAGAAGACCTGAGTGTTGTAGAAGATTCTTCAAGATGTGTCCTTGCTAGACCTGGTGGCTATGGAGGTAGGTCTGGTGGTCTGCAGGCTCTTGACCCCCAGATGACCTCCAGGGTAGAGACGGTGACCTCAAGCCTGGGGAAATGGCCAAAGCTGCTTTTTTCTTCTTGAAAGAGGACAGGCCTGATTTTGGAAGAGCTTGTGCAAAGCAGGGGCCTGAAGCAGAAGTATGGTGGCTTTGTAGTTAATCTATCCCTCTTCTTCTTCTTCTTCTTCTTCTTCTTCTTCTTTTTAAGATTTAAAAAAAAATATTTAAGAGAGAGAGAGAGAGAAGTAAGAGGAGGAGCAGAGGGAGAGAGACTAGCAGACTCCATGCTGAATGCGGAGCATGGAACCCGATACTGGGTTTGATCCCAGGACCCTGAGATAATGACCTGAGCCAAAATCAAAAGTCGGTCACTTAAGGACTGAGCCACCCAGGTGCACCCTCAACCCTCTTCTTGATATATATTTATACCAAATAGTGTTTGAGTGAGTTGATTTTTTTTATACTTAGCAATACTGTATATTGTGACTTTTTTACATACTAACAAATATTTCTCTATAATACAATATTTATTTATTTATTTGTTTGTTTGTTTTTGTTTTTAAGGATTTTATTTATTTATTTGACACAGAGAGAGAGCTTACAAATAGGCAGAGAGGCAGGCAGAAAGAGAGGGGGAAGCAGACTCCCTGCTGAACAGAGAGCCCGATGCGGGGCTGGATCCCAGGACCCTGAGATCATGACCTGAGCCGAAGGTAGAGACTTTAACCCACTGAGCCACCCAGGTGCCCCTATAATACAATATTTAAGATGTTCAGTAACCATCACATAATAAAACTTACCCTACTTTTCTTAGTCTATAATCTGTTACTAGACATATTAGTTCTTTGTAATTTTTTAATATTGTAAACAATGGGGCACCCAACAGTATGCACCTATCTACTGCCATATTTTGGGGTAATCTTTCCTTAGGATAAATTTCTGGAAGTGACAATTCTGGGTAAAATGGTGTGCAGAATTTTTTAAAGCCTTTTATGTATACATTAAGACTTAAAACATTGTCAAGCCATCCTATAGAAATATTGTAACAATATATCCTCCCAGTAGTCATTTATGAGAGGAAAGAACTTTGCGTTCTTCAATGGAAAACACTATAAATTAAGACTTACTCAGCAAGCCCAAGAGAGCCATTAAGGAACTGTAGCCTTTTTTGAGAAAGACAGACACAAGGCATACTTGCCTGACACATTTGTCAGAACAAAACCATAGAGAAGCCTGCATGAACAACTTTCCAAAAACTTATTACTCACATCACATCTGTGATCCGTCATTGAATTTTGCTACTTACGCAGTATGTGTGAGGTATGTTCTGATAGTGAAATTTAAGATAGGATCTTGAAGGTGTGGGTGTCTTTTGGGAAGCTGGTAGAAGGCGATGCAGTAGGAGTTCAAGACCCCTGCACATTATGTGTCTAAAATGCAACATTAGTGTCCATTGGTTTTGAAGAATTGCAACAAGCAGCCTTATCTAGTCAGTCCTGAATGTATCACTATGGTTTTATGTAAATAAGTGTGATGGCATGATTATTTTCTATCCTATTGTATTTACTCTGAAATATGGAAATGCAAGGGAAGATAGCATAATAAAAACTATAGAACACTATTAATAAAAACCGGGAAAGAAAAAGAACAAAAGAGCTAGCCGATTGCATATTGCCACGCAAAGAAACCAATTAATGTTTAAAATGATGGGAGTTTCTACATTATGTAGAAATAATTTAATTTATAAAAAATTTAATTGTTTTGGATGTGTAAAGTCTCTTAGGCAGTCCACAATTTAACATTCATTAAAGTCTTACTGTCTAGGGACGATACTTTGTGACGTGTTATAAATACATCAAAGAAATTTAATAAAAAATTTCATTTCAGTTTCCATGAAAACAAGTAGTGATTCCTTTTAATAACTGGCTCCTGTGTCTTTTCTAGGAAATGCAAAGTGAAAAACTACAAACATAATGTCCCAGCCTAAGGTAGACGTCACAAAATTGAAACGGGAAGGCAGAACAGGAACATTGAAGAGACATGTGACACTTACTGCGTTCGGGGTCTCACAGCATTGGGCAGACACAGGATATGGGCGCAGCCAGGCAAACGTGGCTCTGGCCGGTGGCCCTGGGCGAGGCACCACGTCCACTGCTTTTGTGCACCTCCGACTGTGATGTGGTCGTGTTTGCTTTCTTGGCATCCAGGTTGTGTAAGGAGCCCTAGCTGTAATAGAATCTGGAACATACAAAAACTCTGGTTGAGTTTTCATCTGCAGGTGCTAGTTTTCCAGCCTCTTTTGTACAAGAAGCCACACTAAAAGGTGGTTGGAAATATCCAGTGAGGATATTTCCCGATGGGGTGCAGGTGATTTAACTTCTCTTCTTCACATAGAACAGGTGTCACCTCATGGGTTAGAGGTTGATGCTTTTATGCAAAGAATTAATTCATTGAACAATCTAATTCAATCATATTTTGGGGGTACCTCCCAGGTGCTTTGGGATCCACAAAGAAAAACAATTAAACTATTTCTGTGATAACATGAGAAGAAAAATCCCCAAATAACTCTAGCACAGAATGCTATGATTGATACAAGAGGAGAACCAGGAAGTACTCTGAAAAATTAAAAAAGAGGAGAGATTACACTTTTGTGTGTGCGTGTGTGTGTGTGTGTGTGTGTGTGGTGGAGGGGGATTTGAAAGACATCGTGTAGGAGGTAGCATTTGAGATACGCCTTAGATGGATAGAATTTTGACAGGTGAACATGTACAGTTATAGGTGGAGAGAACAGTACCTTAAAAACATGGCTTGGGTTCAGAGAACAGAAAGTCATAAAGTTCTGTAGCAACAGAGAGGTAGAGAGCATAATGCCAGAAAATTCACCCGTGATGAGAGGCTATCACTTCATTCAGTAGGTGATTGGTGGAGGTGGTAGCGGAAGTGAGGAGTGACAGGAGATGGTTCCTAAGGTTTCGAGCCGTGAACTGACATGATCAGAGTCTAGATCTTGTCAGAATATTCTGGTTTGAATGGGTTGGATTGCTTCGAATAGAAACGGGCTGGAGCCGGAAAGCAAGAATGGAGACTAGAGCCATAATCTCGTAGACTGCCCAGAGGAGATGAGCAAGGGGGGGTGGCAGGGAGCATCCATTCCAGATGCTAGTTGTGAGTAAGAGATACAGCTGTGGCTAACCTAGGCTCAAAGGCAAGGTGTCGGGAAGACCCGTAGGATGGCTAGAGAAGCAAGCACAGAAAACAGAATCCAGAGGAGAGAAAGGAGCTGGAACCATTGTCAAGAGGAACTCACCTGAGTAGCCTGATTGGCAGGGTCCTGCTCTGGCTGTAGTTGGCAGAGGCGCCATCGGTCTCTTGATTTTGCTGTCGTGTTGACTTACTGAAGTGGTCCTACATGTTATATTTCTTCTTTAATTTTCACAGGCCCAGACGGCAGAATCTGATCGGCTGAGTTTTTTCCCCCACGTGCCAGGGGCTGAAAGCGAGAGGCTTCTGTATGTTAGCTTCCGGAACGGGAGCTGGAAGTACTGCGCCTTCCCAATCCCGCACACAGTGAAGAAGACAGTTTGGTTGCGAGGAGGCCCCAAAAAGAGAAAAGGTCAGTGTTCCCTGCTTCTTGCCTCCCTGGCTGCTTAAGAAACACACCCTTTATCTACACTTAAACCGAAAAAGAGAAATACGTAATATTGCTCAAACAGCTCTCTTTTCAGTGGGAAATACCCAAAGCCTTGTTATATTTTATATCTGGTTCGATATCTCTGAAAAATGCTCGTTTTGCTTCTACATGGGTCTTCATTCCATTTGATATTCTGCCATCTCCGGACTGATTTTCTCAAGTTGACAATCACCAATAAAACTCACATACCATAACGGGACAAAGGGGGGGAAAAAGAGAAACATTTATGCAGCTGGTTGAGAGGCTATTTTCGGAATTTATCGCTTGTGTCCTCCACCTCCCTCTTGATGATCCCTTCCCCCGGGTGTTTGGAGGTCAGGGTGGTCCTAATCTTGTGTGTTTTTAAATTTCTCTGTTCTAAATGCCTCTTATAGTGCCTGGCACAGAGTAGATTAATTCACTTTTCCCCTGGATATGCTTCCACAAGGGGATTCCACGAGGCCCAGGATGACTGGGCCTCCAGCCATGCTCTTCCCATGGACCGTGACATTATTTTCCTCCTTTTCACCCATAGTCAGGCGATGCCTGCTGTTGTCAGCTTCCAAGTCAGTGGAACCATTGTTAAGTGCTGCAAGTTGGCTTCTATTTCAGAACGTGTACCACATCTTACAGGACAGTCCTCCCACTTTGCAAATGTTGAGTCCTTTTGGGCTCTGTAACTAGGTCTCCAGTAGAATGATTGTATAATGTCTGCTACACGTGGATGTCATGGAATATGATAATTGCAGTGACTCTCATGGGCACCAGCAACTTGCCTTCATCCTTTTATGGTAAATTGGGTTTATTGCTCAGAAGGAATCCCCTGTCTGGTATCCTCTTACCATGAGGGTTGAAAAGAGCAGCCAGAGCAGGCAGGCTGGGAGGGGCGAGCAAACCATTCTAGCAACTTCGTGTCTTAGGACTTGCTGGGACCCAGCTCCCTGAAGATCTTTTGCATTTGAAGATGGATAGGCTCGAATTTAGGCCACCCAGGTCATATATATTGCTTAGGTCCCATTGTCCCCTGTAAGCTATTAGAAGTTGTTCACTCTGACCCTGGGCTTGACAGTGAGCCATGAGCTTCTAAATAGGGCCTTCCTTGAGAACCTAAGGGGCCTCCTCTCTGATTCTCCTTAAAGGAGTTTGTGACAATTTTCCTACAACATCCCAATCTATCTGAGACCTTTTGAGTTCCCCCACATGGTTGGGTCATAACGTTGATGGAAAAATTCCTAGCTCTACTGCCTACCCAGCTGGAGAGCGTTATTCTTGCTGTTGGTCTCACTCAAGACCAATGGCTAGAAATCCACCTGGTAAATGTATCAGCACATCTCCCGCAAATGTGACTTCTTTTGCCTTGCACATTTGAAGAGACATATGATATACTGTGCCTCTTTTCTTACTGGTGGGGTGATGACTTTGTCTTTTTCTTTAGAAGGGATTTCTGACATATCTGAAACCACTGAACCCTGACTCATCTTCTTTACTCAATTGTTAGGCCTCTTTATTCCTATAGAATGTATCCCTTCCTCTCTAGAACATATGTATTTTTCTGAGAGTACTTGTTAGCTCCTGCTGTCTAGGTCTTGCCGGCATGAAGTATCAGCAAAGTAGTAACCCAGAGTGATGGTTAGGCGGTCGGTGTTCTGTAGGCTTAACAATGGCATGGGGCTGAGAGTTGATTGAAGCCTACAGCAAGAATGTCAAGGTACACTGCTTTCTCGCCAAGTGACAGAAATTAATTTCCGGCATTGTCTTTATATCGAGATACAATAGAAGCACTTGCTGGGTTAAGAGCTGCAATCCAGGTGCCAGATGGGTAGTGTTTCGCACCTGAAAGAGACAACTTCCAAAACAGGTCATGTTTGTCACGGGATGCAGGTTCTCAGAATCCAGTTCCGTTTCCAAGACCTATCTGTCTTCTGCAATGGCCAAACTGAAAAAGTTAAATGGGGAGTACGGAGTCACCACCCCTGCATCTATTAAATCTTTGATGACAACATTCCCTGCAATTTCAACCAAGGAAGTGGTTAGCTCTTGGTTTTTTAAATTTTGCATTTACTGTTTGGTGAGGAGGAGGAGAAGCTTCTCATTGGTCCTTGCTTTTCCATCTTATCCCTTATTGCCTTGGGCTAACGAGTTCATATGAAGAACCTTCTAGTTTCTGAAGATATCCATTTCAACTATTGGCTCCTAAGCTCAAAATGTGTTGGGGAATTCACTGAGGTTACCATGTCTGAACTCCATTTATTGTTTGATTCTCCGATCAGACCTCTGTTTAGTAAGGACGGAGAATTTTTTATTTAAAAAATCAAATAGGGTGGTGCCTGCATAGCTCAGTTGGTTAAGTGTTTGTCTTTGGCTCAGGTCATGATCCCAGGGTCCTGAGATTGAGTCCCGCATCAGGCTCCCTGCTTAGTGGGGAGTCTGCTTCTCTCTCTCCCTCTGCCTGCTGCCCCCCACCCCCCGCTTGTGCTCACTCTCTGTCAAATAAACAAATATTTTTTAAAAAGTCAAATAGGACCTCAGTGGGTCACTCATATATTCTGTCCCTGGGAACCCTGGTCACTGCTAAAGAATTTGAACATTTTGATTGCTTGCTTTGACACCTATTAAAAAAGCCACCCTACTTTGCTGCTGGAGAGTAAGGCTTTGCTGCTCCAGGATCCTTCAAATCCAGCTGAAATCTGAAAACCCATTTCGGTATAGTGTTTTGCAATGGAATCCCTCACTTATGAAGATCAGCGTCTAAAGAGCTTTTTATAGACATTGCCGTTGTCCTTAGAGGACTTGGTGAAGGAAGTGCCTGCCAGATCACTTTGGGGCTCACAGTCCAAGAGTGAGTGGGCATGGGTCATATGATCAATACACTTCAACATTCCTATCTTCCAGAGTCTTCGGAGTCCATTCGTTACATTACACTGAGGAATTTCTGGCATTTCAGTTTTGCTTAGTGTGGTCCAACACTTGAGTCAAGATTTCTGTGAAGCAGCTGAACACACTATGGAAACCACTCCCAGCAAGGGCATTAAATCTAGAATTTCTGCTTAGTGTGCTCGTGTTGATACATTCAGCCCTAATATAAAACTACATTCCTTTCTTCCTGGGTTGAATACCTTCAAACATATTCTTACACACACTCCCTAGAGTTTTGCCAACACAAACAAGCAAAGTTCTGGATTGTTTTTGGTGTATAATTCTTTATCCTTGAGTTTGACTTTTTTTGTTGGCCCCTTGGGGCATGTTTGGATCAAGCTGTAGTTGTAGGACTGGTGACAATGTGTGTGTGTGTGTGTGTGTGTGTGTGTGAGTGTGTCTGCCTGTCCCCATATGAATGTTGGGTGTGGAAAATGAGAATTAGCTTCATTATTATAGGTAACTCTCTGAGGCAAGGGAGATCTTTTAAAAAATTTCTTTCACATGTGAATATCCAATTTGAGTTTGTAGTTCAATTCCTAAAACTACAGAAACATAAAATAATGACCATTCAGAAAATGTTGCCAAATTGTTGAAGTCTGATTTCCCAAGGGATTCATTATCATGAAATCTCTTTTCCAGACAAAGGAAGATTTCCCTGGATCAGAGGGATTAGATTTGGCTGGGTTAGAATTGGTCTCTTATTTTCTGAATCAAAATCAAGACCCAAATAATTCCACTGAGATCTGGCCTTGAATCTGATAGTCCTTTGATCAAAGATTTCCTTCTCCTCTCTGTAACCTCGGGGTTTTTCTCTCTCTCCCTCTCTTTTTTTTTCTCTTGCATGGAAGCATCTGCTCTTCTCTGCTTATCAGAGATAAAAACGTATTAAACTTAAACACAAGCTTGGTTTTTTTATACTCACTTGGGCTTATAAGCCTCTGCAAATCTGAATAAAAAAAGAATTTAATGAACATGTTTAAAAATAGAAACAGAAGTCCTTATACATCATATACTACAGTGCTTTTTTGTACAAAAATAATTGACTGAACTATAACAGACTCCAATAGCTCTGCCATATCCCTGTTCAGTAGCAAATATAACAATTAAAAAATTCAGACATGAACACATCCTGTTCAAATTTTACCAAATAGAGTTTCTTTTGCCCAAATATAATTTGTACTCCTTGCTTGGGGATCTGTGGAAATCTGCAGCACAGCCAAGTTCCTTTGATTCCTGTTGAGATTCTCATGATGCCAAGTCACTTCTCACATCCCTGACCTTGGGCTCATAGTACTCTCGAGAATGCTATTTACTTAAGAAAGAACAAAGTAGCCACCGTAGTTTAAGTTTTATATATCATTTCTTTGTTTTTGTAAGGACATTATTAAAACAACTATAAAACACTGTGGAAGAAAAGAAAACTCTAATTTCAACTCTAATTTTAACTCCCCGCCAGAACAAATATTTTCATTCTCTCCTGTGCTTCCTTCATGTCTGAACCAGGAAGGGACAGGCTTTGGGCTTCACAGGCAGCTCAAGTTTCTTTGTTTGATTCCAATCAATTTCAGGTATCAATAACCACACCATAGTCCTTTCTAGACTTCTAGACTTTTACATGTGTGTGTATTATATATACTTTTGTGCATATAATATATATACATATTTACTTTCTGATCCCCACGATTCTCTCTCTTGACCAAATTATTAATTTGCAAAAATTTACTTCTTTTCGTGCTGCATGTCCAGAGAGGGTCAGCTAGTCAGCAATGGGCTCTGCCTTCTGCCTGACCTTTCATTTGTCTCTCTCTTTCTCTCTCTCTCTCTCTCTCTCTCCTTTTTAGCCCTTTTGTCCCATTGAAAGACGTCAGTGCACACCACACCCTGAGCTGATCACTACTCTCAGGTACTCTAATCCATTTGAGATTTTAGATATGGGTAGGATACTTTTGACTTGATCCTTGCTTCAAGCTGTTAACTCTTCCCTCCCTGCAATTCTCCGAATTCATGGGCTCTATTACCCTCCTTGCCCACTTTCAAAAGGGGCGAATTAGTTTCTGAGCTCATCTCCCCCTCGTAAGCCTTGCCAAATGCGGCAGTAGCATAAGTACAAAGGATTAACAGTACGCCTCGTCTCTGCTTCCCCTAGACGTACAGGCTCAGGGTGTGTGTGATCTGTTTCCCAAGTTTGCATAGGTGACAGTGTTTTTCCGGTGTGTTGTCACAGTGTAATTGGGCTCACCAACTTTCTAACTTCCGTCTACAGTTTTCCCGCTGCCTGCCCATGAGCCACCAAGCCAATACCACACCGTTTAGGCTTCTCTTTTGGTAGCACTCCACTTTACGGGGCCGACTTTTATATCTGTCTGTGTAGGCTGAGTTACGGTGCAGTAAAAACTCTACAATACCAATGATGTAATACATAACACACGACATAATGACATATGAGAGAATCTATTTCTTGCTCATGATGTCCACAAGAGGGTTGGCTCAACAGAATGACTCAGGGCCTTGGACCAATGGAGAATGCTTCTGAGTGCATCCTTTGATGGTTGCTGAGATAGGAGAAAGGTAGTGTGTCCTATCATGTGCTGCCATGACTCACGTTAGTTCTGTCCATTTCACTGGTCCTGATAAGTCATGCAAACAGACTTAACTTCAAAGCACAATCCTACTGTTGTCAGGTGAACTGTTACCCGCCTGCCCCCATAATAGAAGTTGAAGTACTAACTGCCAGGACCAGTGAATATCGCCTTATTTGAAAATAGGGTCTTCACAAAGGTAATCAAGTAAAAATGAAGTCAGTAGGGTGGGCTTTAATCCAATATGACTAGTGTCCTGATAACAAGGAGAAATTTGGATGGAGGCAGACATGCATAGAGGCAAGACAATGGGAAAACACAGGGAGAGCATAATCTACAAGCCAAGGAATGCCCACTGTTACCAGAAGCTAGGAGAGAAGCATGAAACAGATCCTCACAGCCCTCAGAAGGAACTTCTGGCATCTAGAATTGGGAGATGATACACTTCTGTTGTTTCAAGTCACTCAGTTTGTGGTACTTTATTACAACAGTCCGTAGAAATGAAGACAGCTTTCTTATATGCAGAAGGAGGAGGAAATTGGAATATTTGTGAACAGCATTAGCAATCATCATAACATCTGTATTCATGTAAAAATACAAAATTTTACCAGTTTTAGTCTAAGTTTATAGAAAAATTGGTTTAATTTTCTTCACTTAACACTAATTAACATGTGTTGGCATTTTATACTGACATTTTAATTATTAAATTACTCCAATATACTTTATGATATAATGTAAAATTTTAATTTACAATCCTCATGTGAACAAGTACTATGAATTGCAAAATGAAAAATTCTAAAAAGACTATACAATTCTGAGATAGCATCAATTGCCAATCAAGCAATTAAAGTGAGGTGCCAAGAGTGCAAACACATTATATAGTGTTGCAATTAGTGTACCTAATGCTAACTCTTAGGAAGTCAGAGGTTATTGCTAGAATATGGTTGAGTTTATTATTATGTAGATAACATGTACCAGTCTGTTCTATTACTAAACTTTCTGAGAGCTGAAAAATACATGTGCTGTATAAAAAACTTCTATCTGTAAATATTCCAAGGAAGAGTTCAATTTTATTCTTTAATTCAGAGATACATAAAGCAAAGCCTAGCTTTCTAGGGAATAGTCAATGGTAAAAATCCAAATTAGATTTGTTCTTATTCTCAATATCTAATGTTGCTCAGGAAGAAAATCCTTTGATCTTCAACTCCTATCCAGATATATATCCTTGTAAGGGATGTTGTAGTACACGCTGGAACACATTCTCTCTTCTTTCCTGCTCCAGAATTAAATTATATATGAATCCCTGGTGTATATAAATATTTCCTTCTAGTTGGAATCTCACTTGCAGATGGTAGAATGTCATAAATATAACTGAAAAAAAAACCAATAATGGGCTCAGGGTACTCAAGGTATATTAATGTCACCCATGTATGAAAAATGCATGAGATTCTTTCTTAGAGTGATGATGCCGTTTTTATTTCTTATTTATAGTTAACCCTGAGAAAAGTGAGCAAAATAACAGGATGAAATGAAATGTTTTCTTTGGGCTACATTTCATGGTTTCAGGGTTGAATTAAAGAAATCCTTATTTAGCCCTGAAATTTGTGTAGCACGCTGAGACCATTTCAGTACTAAGCCCCGTTTAATAAACTTGAGAGAATTTTCAGCACAGTGTGTGGGAAATAAGCTTCTCAATTCTTGTACTGGAAATGTGTGTGCAATTTTTACTATGTTTCATAAAGCTCCAGTTATGGGAAAAGTCCAGTTATGGGAAAAGTTCTGGGTAGCACAGGATGTCGAACAAGAGACATGTAAAATCCCTTCCATAAGATGATAGATTTTGGCCTAGAGAATTGAATTTCGGAGAAAATAAATTTGGTTTTGGAACCAAGACTTCAAGGCCTGACTTCCACATCCGCCCGTTAGATAACATATGCCTGGTACTCCTGGTAAGGTCCTTTCCTCGTTGACTTGACATATAACATTTAAAAAATGGGCGATTTCTAAATGCTATTCAAAATCTTGCTTAATCTTTTAAACCACAAGATTGACTTCTCTGTCTTGTTTGTTTATACTTTCCTAGATATAATTAGGTAAAAAAAGACCATCCTGCCTTATATGTATCAACAGTGAGTTCCCAGACGGCAGCTGTGGTCCTGAACAGGACGAAGGGTCCAATCAGGATTATTGCTCATCTAAAATGTGCTAAGTGTTGTGCTAAATGGCAGCAGAGTGTACTAATGATTTGGGGGGCAGGGCGGGGAGGGGAGAATGCCCTGTAAATGGAAAATGGGTTGCTGCATATCGTATGATTATAGGGGGTGATCCCATGAACTCTACTTCAGAGCAAAGAAGTGACATTTGAGCTGGTTTTTGAAGTGTGAATATGATTTTGGCAAACTATGTATGTACAAGTGCATCATGATAATCTGAGCTCTCGCCAGGCAGTGAGGAGATATCATGATATAGTGGAAAGAACTCTGGGCAGGAAATCAAGAAACACATGTTCCTGTCCTGATTTGTATGCTCTACTTCTGGAGAACTCATTGAACATCCCTATCCTGCAGTTCCATGAAAGTGTTTCAGAAAAGAAAAAAATCTCTATCGATGTAAGGAAATTATTCCCCCTCAGTGATTGGCTTTTCTACCCTCAGTCCTCTCACACAAGATTTTATAACTATGTCCATTTGCAGTTCACCTTTTCTCCCTTGCCCCTCTTATTTCCAGTATTATCTGACATTAAAAGTCATCTCTTTTCTCTTAATGAACCATTTCAAAGATAATTCTCACTCATACCACATGCTCATTGAGGAGAAAAATTTTAAACTTAAGTCTTTTTTTTTAAAAAAGATTTATTTCTTCATTTGAGAGAGAGCAAGAGAGTGAGTGACCCAGAGAGAGCTGGACTCTCAATTCCAGGGGGGAGGGGTTGGGGGAGGGGCAGATGGAGAGGGAGAAGCAGACTCTCTGCTGAGCAGAGAGCCCCACACTGATCCCAAGACCCTGGGATCATGACCTGAACTGAAAGCAGATGCTTAACTGACTGAACCACCCAGGCGCCCCTAAATTTAAGTCTTAAAATTTAAATACATATTTGACTTCCCAGTATATGTGTGACATTGTGTTATGCCCTGCGGATACATAAAGGTCGCTAGGTTCTGCCCATTCCCTCAGGAATTCATCATTCAAAATAGAGATTGTTCCAGAAATAACTCTGACGTAGTCAGGCAGGGATAAAGTCAGGGAATTGTAATTTGGTAGTGGGGAGACGGATCGACTGCACTGGAGTAACTCTCTCATGAGAGTCAAACTTGATAGGAAAGGTAGTAACAGGTGCCAATGAAGTGGCCTATCGAGTGCCGTTCTATTTACACCTCACTTCCCCTTAGCATTATCTCATTTGATCCTCATGACAAACTTGGGAGGAAGGAAGGTAACATTTTTTTTTTAATGGATGAGAAATTCAAACTCAGGGAAAGTAACTCACCTCTCCAGAGTTCACAGTGGTGAGTGGGAAAACTGGGATGGGTTTCTAAATTTGGTCATTTTTGCATGGCACCAACTGGCTGGACACAGATTGGAGGCCAGACTTGGGATAGCACAAGCCTTAGAGACAAGTGCTTGGTATGGCTTCCTTTTTAAAGAATTCCTGGTTGATGAGTGGTGTGAGGGTGTCGGGGTGAAAACACCTATGTGCCAGTTTCATGGATTAACCAACAGGTGGCACCAGGTCCCAACGCAAACGTTTTCTTCCTGAAGTTATAGCCTGGACCACTGAGTTCCATGAAGGTTTATCCATTAAATTAGGCAGTTTAAAGTAGGGCTCCTAACCCTGCTTCCTGAGATAGACAGGGTCTGCTTACTTACACACCTCGGATCAATAATCAAGGGGATTACAGCAGGCACGAAGAAGTGGAAGGCCTGAGGGCTTCGGAACTCACTGGCTTGAGAATATCCATTCTGCCATCTAGAGCTGAAGCCCACCAACAAGTAGCCAAGTCCCTCTCAACTCTGTCCCCCACCTCTGAAGTGAGGTGACCAGTGCCCACCTTCACAGTGATTTTTGTGAAGATTTATCCTAATGTATATACATAATAGCTGCTTGGCAAATGGTAGTTATAGTTATTTATATCTAAAAAAGAGCTAAGGCAAGCATGAATAACCCTTCGTATAACTCTCCCCCCATTTGTTATTAGAAAGACGTAGGTGTCCAAGTCATTAGTCTGGTGTCTACTATTGGTGGGATATTACTCTTGTAGCTGACCTAATTGGAAGAGGACTCTCTGATGAAGATTGGGCAGAGAGGAGAGTATTAAGTGGTAGAACGAAAAGAAAGATGGTCTTTAACTATGGGGGGCTTTGATTGTTTTTCTCAAAACAACATTATTTTGTCAATAGCTTCAAAGGTGGTGGACCAATACATACTTATTAAATGCAAAACTGAGTACTTTACATTATTGAAATATAAGATACAGAGCTTCCCTTCTCAAAATTTATAGCTTAATATGGGAGAAAGGACGAATTCCTGTAAAACAGTGGAAAACACTAGGTTATAATTATGCATATAGTTTATTGCCAAGTGACGTGTGTGTAGGATTAAAGGTAGTTTTTGATTTCCTGCTCATAATCGGACTCTGCTCATTTCATATTTGGAGAGTAATTTCTGGGGAATCGTAGCTAACTTCTCCAATATAACCAAAAGGATAACAGATAAATGAAATCCAGAAGGGTCAAAGGTCAAGAGTCCTCTTACAACGCATCTTTTTTTTTTTTTTGAGAGAGAGAAAGAGCAGGTGTGAGCAGGGGGCTGGGAGTGGGGTGTTGGTTGAGGGGGCAGAGAGAGAGAGAGAGAGAGAGAGCATGCGCCCATGTGAGCCAAGGGGAGAGAGGCAGAGGGAGAAGGCACTCCCAGC
>CM052814.1:36586138-36617951 GCA_028533885.1 Nasua narica
TTAATGTTTTGACTGAGGTTTCCCATGCAAGCTGTGGGAACTTTGCCCATATGTATTAGTTTTCTGTTTCTGCTGTCACAAATTACCACAAATTAAGTGGCTTAAAGCAGCGCAAAATTATTATTTCATAGCTCTGTAGGTCAAAAGTTTTGTAAAGGTAATACTGTACTAAAATATGGATGTTGGCCGGGCTTTGTTACTTTCTGGAGCTCCATGAGAGGGTCTGTTTTCAGGATCATTTAGGTTTTTGGTAGAAATCAGTTCCTTGCAACTGAAGGATTAAGGATTCTTTATTTTGTTTATTTATTTCTCTGCTGGCTGTCAGCTGAGGCCCAGGTTCCAGACGCGGCCTGCATTCCTTGGCTTGTGGCCCCTTTCTCCATCTTCAGAGCCAGCAGGAGTATGTCGAGTCCTTCTCAAGCTCCAAATCTCTCCTGCTTCTTCTGTCTTCCCATCTCCTTGACAGAGCCTACTGCCTTCCTTTTCTACTTGTAATTCTCATGTGATTAGATTGGGCCCACCAGAATAATCTAGGATAATTCTCCCTTCTGAGAGTTTATAACATTAATCACATCCGTGATGTCCCTTTTGCCAGATTAGGGAACACATTCACAGGTTTCAGGATTGGTGTGTGGACATCTTTGGGGGGCCATGATTCTGCCTACCATACTATTTCTTGACTTGAACTTGTCTTGGCCATGACAAACATAAATCCTTCAGAATCCATCTTATTTTTTATGCTCTCCTGAAGCCTTCTTCAAATATTCTTGGCAATCCTGATTTTTTCTTCCTTTGACTTTCTACAGCACTTACTGCTATATTTTGTGTTATGATTTTGTAGTTCTCTTGATGGTTCTTGATAACCTGTGTGTGTATTTTGTGTTTCTGTCCTTTTCTTAGTGAGAATGTGAATTCTTTTTTTTTTTTAAAGATTTTATTTATTTATTTGACAGAGAGAGATCACAAGTAGGCAGAGAGGCAGGCAGAGAGAGGGGAAAGCAGGTTCCCTACTGAGCAGAGAGCCTGACATGGGGCTTAATCCCGGGATCCTGAGATCATAACCTGAGCCAAAGGCAGAGGCTTTAACCCACTGAGTCACCCAGGCACCCCAAGACTGTGAATTCTTGAGGAGGAAGTTCATGCATCTTTTGTATTCCTCACAGCATTTTCCCAGTGCTGGGCACATATCATAAGCTAGTCAATAAATATTTAAAATATTCTATAAGTAGCAGATGTTGGGGGAAGGAAGCCTAATGGAGGATCTATCCCTGGGATGATAATCACTAAAGCAGGGGTGCCAAAAGATTCTCTTAATATGCTTTCTAATTCCCTTCTCTTACTCTGGCATCCAGAGTTGATTAGAATTTAAATCATTCTAGCAAGACCTTTCAAAAAATGTAGAAGAGTCTTTGCTCTTGGATTTTATTGCTCTTTTCATGAAAGAGAGCATCAGTTGACAATTCAGGCATGGTTAAAATTGAGGAACTCTTTGTTGACAAAGATCACATAACATCATAATTATACTAAATTCAAGTCTCTTATAAAGATAAGAGAATAGAATGGTACAACGTTCAGAGTCAGGTTTGATGCCTAGATTCTATCACTTCTCTTATCTTCCGAAGTCTAAAGAGTGTGTCCAGAGAGATAGGACCAGAGATACAAATATATATGTTATAAAGGGCCAGACAACAGTTCATTAATTTATTTCTAAAAACATTGCTTTTTAGTAAAGACTGAACTGAAAATGCCCATTGGGAAATGATCTCGGGACACATGCTCTCCTCACTTACCCACTTACCTTTAGACAGAAGGCTGAGGAGGGCCAGGCATGCTGAAGCAAGTCTCTCTTTGCTTATTGCATGGAGGATGAAGGCAGGTTGTTTCCTTTTCTTAGCAGATATCTGAGCCGGGGAGCCCATAGTGAGTGAGAAATGAAGGAGCCTGCCCTGATTTTGAACCTCACTGGTTATATGGCCTGGTCTCATTAGTTGCTCTGTGATTTCAACACTCAGAGAAAATATTCCTCCTCTTAAGGAAAAGGGAGGGAGTGAGGAGGACTGGAAATGTTATTCCTACTACTTCTTCCTGGGAAGTGGAACAAGAGTCTATGGACGTGTGAGGGCAGGGGACCAACACCCATCTCCTCCCTTCCAGAAACTAGTCTTCAGAGTCAGTCACCACCTTGGGCTCTTCTGCACACACTTCATCATTAATCTTCACCTTGTTCTTGGGAGTGGACATTAACCACATGGGCTTTGATCCCCAGAGGCTGTTATTTCTCTACTCCCTCAAGGGAAGTCCTCTGACACGGGTTTCAGATGCAAGTGGGCCACTGTTTAGGGGTGGAATTTTTCTGAGCAAGTAATATGGGCCAAACAATGTCTTCCATAGAGTTCTATTTTGCTTTTGTGGTTGCTTTCATTTTGTTCTTTTGGAACCTGTCTTCTCTTTTAAATCCTGCGTCTCCTATAGCAAGATGGTAAGAGATACATCTTCCTCCCCAGCGTCTTTCTTTGAAGACTTACAGGTTTTAGGTGTACAGAAAAGTCACAAAAGCATCACTAATTTACATGTACCTTTTATCAAGCTTCTCCTGATGTCAGTAACTTCTATAACCATAGTACAGTCATCAAAACCAATGACCAAAAAGGAGAAATGAACATGGGAACAGTTCTATTCAGTCAACCATAAAGTTGTAGTTCATATTTCACCAGGTCTCTCCTCCTCGCAAAGGTCCTTTTCCTGTCCTGGGATCTTACCAGGGACCTCTCCTGCCCTTAGTTACTCTGTCTCTTTAGTCTCCTCCACTCTGTGATAACTCCACGTTATTTCTAAGTGTTTCATGACCTTGCCACTTTTGATGAGTATCAGTCAGTTTTGCAAAATGTCTTTCAATTTAGGTTTGTCTGATGTTGCCTAATGACTAGACTGAGGTTATATATTTCTGACTAAAATACTACAGATGACCAGTGCCTCCTGACTTGTCAACATCAGTGTATCAGTAGGCAGATGTGTCCCATTGCTGGTGATGTTAATGTCCATCATTCAGTTAAGGTGATGTGTTTTCACTGTAAAGTCACTATTTTTGCATTTGAAATTGGTAAATACAGTGGGGGAGATACTTTGAGAGTATAGTAATATCCACTTTTTCGTCAAACTTTTAAACACATCCCTCGAATCTTTTTAATTTTTTAAAAACATTTATTTATTTATTTGAGAGAGAGAGAGAAAGAAAGAGAGAGAGTCTTAAGCAGACTCCATGCTGAGTGTAGAACCTGACAGGGGGCTTGATCCCACAACACTGATCAGATCAGGCTCTCAGCCCAAACCAAGAGTTGGACCTTTAACCGACTATGCTGCCCAGGCTCCTCTCGGTGGATCTTGTCTGCAACAGACATTACTGTGGTGCTGGCCTAATGGTGATTTTCTAAGTCTCCTTTCACTTTTACATTTTTTTTTAGTTTTATATTTATTAATTGGAATTCTTCTGTAAAGAGGAGATGTTCCATATTTGCTCATTTATTTGAGTATATATATATCCCAAAGGATTCATGGATATTTATTTTGTTCTTTGGCTAATAATCCATCATCATCATCATTATTAATATTATTATTGTTATTATTATTATTATTTTCCTCAAGTGGCTCTAGCTTTGGCCATTGAGAGCCCCTTCCAGTCAGCTCTTGTATTCCTTTGACAGGCCTCCTTTTGTTTTGTACACTTCCTTATTTTCTAGCATCACAAGATATCCCAGGCTTCTCTTTCTCTGCTCCAGTCTTGCTATTCGCCAGTTCTTCAAGGAGCTTGGTTTCCTTTTTGGAGAATGGTACTTAGAAGATACAAATCTGGGTACTGGGTGTGCTCATTGTTACTATGGCATCACTGCTCCTCTCAGTAGGTAGTATATATACTAACTCACATGTACATCCATACATTTATATTTATTTCTATATTCCTCTGTGTGTGTGTGTGTGTGTGTGTCTCCCATACTCCTGTAAGAAACAAATTTACTAACTAGAGTGTAATATTTTTTTTTAAAGATTTTATTTATTTATTTATTTGCCAGAGACAGAGAGAGAGAGAGAGAAAGCACAAGCAGGGGGAGTGGCAGGCAGAGGGAGAAGCTGAGCAAGGAGCCTGATGCGGGACTTGACCCCAGACCCTGGGATCATGACGTGAGCTGAAGGCAGATGCCGACTGAGCCACCCACGCATCTCCTAGAGTGTAATATTTTTTTGTATGGTGTGAGATATAAATTTAATTTTGTCTTTTCCAAATGACTTGTCAACACCATTGAGTTGTCCCAGCACCACTGAGTTATCCCCAAACCACTGATTAAAAAGTCCATTTTTATCCCAATGATAAAGATGCCACCTTTGTGATATACTGAATGCTCACTTATACTTCATCTATTTCTGGAATTTTTTTTTTTATCCTATTCTACTGATCTATTTGTCTATTCATGTGCCAATGCCACACTTTTAATTACAGAGGTTTCATAGTATATTTCAGTGTTTGGTAAGGCTAGTTCCTCTCTGCAGTTTATCTTTTTCATTGTTTTCCTGGCTATTTTTGCATATTTGTTTTTCCATGTAAATTTTAGTTAGCGTGTATAACTCTATTAAATAACTTGATAATTTTATTGGGATTGCATTAAATTTCTAAATTAACTTAGGGTAAACTGTCAGTCCTCTATCTGAGAACAGGAGATGCCTTGCCATTGGTTAAAGTCTACTTCTGTTTCTTTTAGGAGGTCTGATATGTTTATAATAATTTGCCCCAGCCTCTTGATCCTTTACTTTCCTCATCTACTCCCCACACATGTCCTGAGTAATGCTCTTGAAGATCCTTTTTTCTCTGACTGCCTCATAGCACCTAACGCACATAAAAAGGAGGAGGAGGAGGAAGAGGAGGAGAAGGATAGAGAGGAGGAGGAGGAGGAGGAGAGGAAGCTGAAAGAAAAGAAAACATAACTTCTTATGGGTTCAAATGTGTCCCCCCACAAAAAAATTCACATTGATGTCCTGACATCCAGTATATCAGAACGTGACTATATTTGGAAACAGAGTCTTAACAGAGGCAGTTAAATTAAAATGAGATCATTATTGTGCTCCTAAGCCAATATGACTAGTGCCCTTATAAAATGGGGAAATTTGGACACAGATGCATACTGAGGGACGATCATGTGAAAACACAGAGAGAAGACAGCCATCTAGAAGCCAGGGAGTGAGGTGTCAGGAGGAATTAACCCTACTAACACCTTGACCTTGAACTTCTGCCCTCCAAAACTGAGAAAATAAATTTCTGTTGTTTAAGCCACCCAGTTTGTAGTATTTTGTTATGGCAGGTTTAGCAAACTAATATACTTGATACAAGTAAAAAAAAATTTTTTTTACTTATATCAAGAGACCAGCCCTATTGATTAATTGTCATTGTTTATTTGCAAATTCCACCCCGGAAACAGATTTTTTAGACCAATTTGAACGTGCTTTGAGCCTCAATTTTGCTGTCACGGAATCAACCAATAGGCAACGGATGCAACTATTTTCAAGCGATGTCCTCAGGGGTGCTAGAAATGTGACTTCATCTTTATATAACTCATCTTTATCTCTCTCTTGAGCCTCATTTCTGTCTGGTGGTAGAATATTTACCCGGGTAATTCCAGTTTTGATCAAGTATTTCAGATTAGGTGCATTTTTTTTTTCTTCGCAAACAACTTCTTTGAGATTGGTTTGGAAAGAAGCAGTGATCAGTCATGTTTGGCGGCGGCCACCTCGATAAAGCCTCCTATCATTATCTCCTTGCCAGTCCCCCTCCCCTTATCTCTCACTCCTGCCTCTTACTGCTCCCTGAAAAGTAGTAGCAAATAGAGCTTCTTAAGGCTCTGTTTTTTTGTTTGTTTATTTGTTTTGTTTTTTTGCAGGCTAAGACAAAGCCTTTGCTTGTTGTTATGGACCCCACTTGTTAATGAGACCAATCATTCCTTGTTCTGTAAATGCTAAAATTATCTGAAGAGGAACATTTTTAAATTTATCATTTCTCTTCCTCTAAAATCTGATCCTCTGTAGGAGATGTAGGGTTTAGAGTCCTTTCTTTAAAGATGGAGATCCCCACCCCTGGCCCCAACACCATTACATAGGGAACTTCCTGATTCTTTTCAATATCACATTCTTCTCCATGTATATTGCATAATATATGCACATGGTGTCCCAGTGATGCTATCCTTTGCTATTGCAAACAGTATGATTGTGAATATCCTTGTACATTTGAGCATTTGGTGAACGTTTCCAAATCAATGTCCAGATTATCTATACTATCTCTCATTGTTTCTGTATTCCCATCAGCGATGTGTGAAGATGACTTGTTTCCCTACAATTTCACTAACACAGAGGCCTATCACACTTTTAGATATTTGACAATCTGGGAGATTAAAAAATTGCACCTAATTTTGACTTAAATGTTTATTTCTCTTTCACTGAGATTGAGCATCATCTTTTTATGTATTTAAGGGCTGTTTATAGTTTTAGTATTTTATATGTTCCCCTTCTTTTTCCATTCTTCTACTGGTTTGTTGGTGTTACTGATTTTTCTGAGGTCATTATAAAGAATATCATCTCTTTGTCTCTATGAGTGTTAGGTATGTTTTCCCTCAAATTACCATTTGTATTTTGACTTTATGATGAGTTTTGCTGTGCAAATTTTTTGTTTTGTTACTATTACTTTACAGTTGATTCCTTCGACATGTGTGAATATTTAAAACTAGGAATGTTAGCAAAACAAGTTATATTCTTCTTTCCTCACTGCCAGAACAGGAAGCAGGAGGCAGTTAAGTATCACTGTGTCTTTCAAATTTTACTTTAGATGGGTCCTCTGTAGAAATACATCAGAGTGGATTTGAAGTGTTGTCTATTCAGTTTTCACAAAAGAAAAACTGGTTTGTCCCAATTTACAGACCTATTAGTGTCTTATACACTCCTTCAAAACTGTGGGTATTTTTTTTCTGAAAAAGGAAACAAAACAAAATTAATGGTGTAGAGCAGGTCCTTGGTTAGATGCCATGTATGTGGAAACAAACAGGCTTTGGTTATAACAATCCCACTATTGATAACTGTTAGACTCCTCCTTTGCCCAAGGTAGTAGATAAGAATACTACAGTGAAAAAAGAGAATATTGTGCTTTTGATTTCATTTCTTGACAAACTTCAGTGAAATAGAAAAGAATATCTTCCAGAACATGTTTTATCATTTATAACATTTTTTCAAAGTGTCATTAGTAACATTTTCCCAAAAGTTCTAGTATGGCAAATGCTACTGGATAAGAGTAGGTAAGAATTGGCTTCCAACAAAAGGAGTCTCATTTCCAAATGCTGCAAAACTGGAATTTGCCATTTGCTCTCTTCTTATTAGTAAAACTTTAAACAATCTGGCAAGATTATTCAATTAATTGGATGCATGCCCTCTTGTGTGCCTCAAAGAACCTGTTCCATGTTGATAGCATGGTTTATTAGTAGGAATAAAGGATGGCCTTAGGAAACAACTGAGCCTGTGGGCTCATCTTTTCATTAAAATAGACTTAACATCAACTAACTAAAGCTGAAGTTATAGTCTTGGTTAAAAATTTCTCTAAATTTAAATGTAATGTACCCCTACAAATACCTCTCAACAGAATAAAGAAAAAAAATCCATTTGGCAATGCAACTAATTAATTAGGAGATTGCACCAAGTTTTCTTTTACAGCATTTAAAGCCAGTCATTGACCTGTATTCACTATTTGTTAGAGACTCTCAAACTCTCTTTTTTTTTTAAAGATTTATTTATTTATTTATTTGACAGAGAGAGAGAGATCACAAGTAGGCAGAGAGCCAGGCAGAGAGAGAGGGGAAGCAGGCTCCCTGCTGAGCAGAGAGCCCGATGCGGGGCTTGATCCCAGGACCCTGAGATCATGACCTGAGCCAAAGGCAGAGGCTTTAACCCACTGAGCCACTCAAGCGCCCCGAGACTCTCAAACTCTTGAAGATCACACGATTTTTTAATGAAGGTGTAGAGGCTACTTGACTTAAAGGTCAGGAGGGAGGATCAATCAGAACTGCCATTTTATTATCCTTTAAAAATATTTGGTTCTCATGTACAATTTTGTTTTCTGTTCCTTAATAGCATTTAGCAATTACTGTTAATTGACATGGAGGTATGAATTTGTGACTCAGTAACCAAGTGCTTAAGCAAATTTAACATTTCCTTTCTTTTTCAAAAAAGTAAAATCTTGGTCATTCTATTGCAGCGTCTCATTTACAATGGAAGAAACACATTGGCACCTAACTTAAAACAAATTTGTTATGAAATTTTCCAAAATCTGAAGTTGAGTATAATTCACATACAATAAAATGCACAGATTTTAAGAGTTTAGTTTGATGGATTTGGTAACTGTACATACAGGGAACCTCAACCCACAAAAATCATATAGAACATTTCTATTTCCTCCAGAAAGTTCTTTGTGTTCCATTTTAGTCATCACACTACCCCCTCCAACAGGTGGCTACCTGTTGATGGACATTTGGATTGTTTCCAGAGTTTTGCTATAATGAATAAGTTTGCTAAGAACGTTGTTGTACATATGTTTTTGTGGATAAATGCTTTCAATTATCTTTAATAAATGCCTAGAAGTGTAATTATTGGCCGAAGGGCAGATATATGTTTATAAGAGATTGCTTAACCATTCTCCAAAGTGGTGTACCATTTTACATTTTCACCAGCAGTGTGTGAGTTCTAGTTGCTCCACATCATCACTAACATTTGGTATTGTTTTTGATGTGAACTATTCTAGTGAATATGAAATGGAGTTTCCCTTTTGAACAATAATGAGCCTTTTAAAAATATTTTGTTGGTTACTTGTATAGATGTGTGTATGTATATATATAATTATATATGTGTGTATAATTATATATATATTATTGAATTTTTTTGGTGAGAGATTTATTCAAATACTTTGTCCATTTAAAATAATAAGTTTTTTTTAACTTTGGATTTTTAGGAGGTTTTTTTTAACACCTTAATTTAATTTTATTTTTTTCATGTTCCAAGATTCATTGTTTGTGTACCACACCCAGTGCTCCATGCAATATGTGCCCTCCTTAATACCCATCACCATGCTCATCCATCCCCCCACCTCCCTCCCCTCTATAACTCTCAGTTTGTTTCTCAGAATCCACAGTTTCTCATCTTTCATCTCCCGCTCCGATTTGCCCCAATTCACTTTTCCTTTCCTTCTCCTAATGTCCTCCATGTTATTCCTTATGCTCTACAAGTAAGTGAAACCATATGATAATTGACTTTCTCTGCTTGACTTATTTCACTCAGCATAATCCCCTCCAGTCCCGTCCACACTGATATGAAAGTTGGGTATTCATCCTTTCTGATGGCTGTGTAATATTCCATTGTGTATATGGACTATATCTTCTTTATCTATTCATCTGTTGAAAGGTATCCTGGCTCTTTCCACAGTTTGGTGGTTGTGGACATTGCTGCCATGAACACTGGGGTACATACAGCACTTCTTTTCACTAAATCTGTGTCTTTGGGGTAAATACCCCATATTGCAATTGCAGGGTCATAGGGTAGCTCTATTTTTAATTTTTTGAGGAATCTCCAAACTGTTTTCCAAAGTGGCTGCACCAAGTTCTTTATGTGTCCTGGATACCAGATTTTTCAAAATGGATGTTTAATAATTATTTTTTCCTTAGTCTGTAGTTTGCCTATTGATTTTTTTAAGTGGTAGTCTTCAATGAACAAAGTATTTTAATTTTAATGGGTCTAACCTATCATGTTTTTCTTCTATGGTTAATGCTTTTGTGATCTAAGAAAACTTTAATGTGCAGCCTTATACCTTTGTATTCAAGTTTAGATCTATGATCCAGTTTAAATTCATTTTTCTGTATGAAGTGAAATAGCAGTTAAGGTTTATTTATTTATTGTGTATATTGGATTCTAGTTATTTTGCTACCATTCATATGAGAGACTTTCTTTCTCCCACTGAATTTCCTTGACATATTGAGGGAAAATCAATTGACTATATATGTGTGGATCTATTCCTGAAATCTCTATTTTGTTTCATTGATCCTTTTCTTTATTTTGTAGCAATAGCACACTGTCTTGATTAATATTACTTTATGGCAAGTTTTAAAATCTGGCAGTATACATCTTCAATTTTATTCTTGCTATAAGAAAAAGCTATTTCAGATTTTTTGCATTTTCTTAGACATTTTAGAATGAACTGGTCAATTTCTTCTTCAAAACCACCTCTGGGATTTTGGGATGGTATTAAAGAGACTAATTTGGATAAAATGGGCAACTTAATAGTGTTGAGTCTTTCAATCTATGAACATATTTTATCCTTCCATTTATTTAAGTCTTCTTTAGTTTCCCTTAGAAATTATTATAATTTTTGGTGTGAAGATCTTGTGTCTTTTTTTTTGCTGGAATTCCTGATGTTCGTGCTGCTATTATAAATGGTATTGTTTTACAATAATGGTGAGTGGGCATCCCTCTTGTTTTCCTGACCTTAAGGGGAAAGCTCTCAGTTTTTCCCCATTGAGAATGATATTTGCTGTGGGTTTTTCATAGATGTGTTTTTGTTGTTTTTTTTTTTAATTGAGGTATGTTCCCTCTGTCCTATACTTTGAAGAGTTTTAGTCAGGAAAGGATGCTTTATTTTGTCAGATGCTTTTTCTGCACCGAGAGGATCATATGGTTCTTGTATTTTCTTTCATTAATGTTCTCTATCACACTGATTTATTTGTGAATGTTGAACCACCCTGGCATCCCAGGAATAAATCCCACCTGGTCGTGGTGAATAATTCTTTTAATGTACTGATGGATTCTATTGCCTAGGATCTAGTTGAGTATTTTGGCATCTATGTTCATCAGGAATATTGGTCTGTAATTCTCCTTTTGGATGGAGTCTTTACCTGGTTTTGGGACCAGGGTAATTGTTCAACATAGTACTAGAAGTCCTAGCCTCAGCAATCAGACAACAAAAAGAGATAAAAGGCATTCAGATTGGCAAAGAAGAAGTCAAACTCTCTCTCTCTTTGCAAATGACATGATACTTTATGTGGAAAAACCCAAAAGATTACACCCCCAAATTACTAGAACTAATACAGAAATTCAGCAACATGGCAGGATACAAAATGAATGCACAGAAATCAGTTGCATTTCTATACACTAACAATGTAACTGAAGAAAGAGAAATTAAGGAATCGATTCCACTTACTATAGCACCCAAAACCACAAGGTACCTAGGAATAAACCTAACCAAAGAGGTAAAGGATATAGATTCTAGAAACTGTAGAACACTTATGAAAGAAATTGAGGAAGACACGAAGAGATGGAAAAATATTCCATGCTCATGGATTGGAAGAATAAACATTGTAAAATGTCTATGCTACCCAGAGAAATATACACTTTCAATGCAATCCCTATCAAAATACTGTTGACATTTTTTACAGAGCTGGAACAAACAATATTAAAATTTGTATGGAACCAGAAAAGACCCCAAATCACCAGGGGAATGTTGAGAAAGAAAAACAAAGCTGAGGACATTATGATGACTGACTTCAAGCTATATTACCAAGCTGTGATCATCAAGACAACATGGTCTTGGCACAGAAATAGACACTTAGATCAATGGAACAGAAAAGAGACCCCAGAAATGGACTCTCAAATCTATGGTCAACTAATCTTCAACAAATCAGGAAAGAATATCCAATGGAAAAAAGACAGTCTCTTCAATAAATGGTGCTGGAAAGGTTGGACAGCCACATACAGAAGAATGAAACTGGACTGTTCTCTTACACCATACACAAAAATAAACTCAAAATGGACCAAGGACCTCATTGTGAGACAGGAATCCATCAAAATCCTAGAGGAGAACATAGGCAGTAAACTCTTCAACCTCGGCCACAAACAACTTCTTTCAAGATACATCTCTAAAGACAAGGGAAACAAAAGCAAAAATGAACTTTTGGGACTTCATCAAGGTAAAAGGCTTCTGCACAGCAAAGGAAACAGTCAACAAAACTAAGAGGCAACCTGTGGAATGGGAGAAGATATTTGCAAATGACATTACAGATAAAGAGCTGGTATCCAAGATCTATAAAGAACTTCTCAAACTCAACATCCAAAAACAAGTAATCCAGTCAAGAAATGGGCAGAAGACATGAACAGACACTTCTTCAAAGAAGACATAAAAATGGCCAGTAGACACATGAAAAAATGTTTAACATCACTCAGCATCAGGGAAATACAAATCAAAACCCCAATGAGATACCACCTTGCACCAGTTAGAATGGCTAAAATTAACAAGACAGGTAACAACAAATATTGGCGAAGATGTGGAGAAAGGGAACCCTCTCACACCATTGGTGGGAATGCAAGCTGGTATAGCCATTCCGGAAAACAGTATGGAGGTTCCTCAAGACATTAAAAATAGAGCTACCCTATGACCCAGCAATTGCACTACTAGCTATTTACCTCAAAGATACAGATGTAGTGAACAGAAGGGGCACATGCACCCCAATGTTCATAGCAGCAACCTCCACGATAGCCAAACTGTGGAAAGAGCTGAGATGCCCTCCAACAGATGAATGGATAAAGAAGATGTGGTTCATATATACAATGCAATATTACTCAGCCATCAGCAAGGATGAATACCTACCATTTGCATCAACATGGATGGAACTGGAGGAGATTATGCTAAGTGAAATAAATCTGGCAGAGAAAGACAATTATCACATGGTTTCACTCATATGTGGAACATAAGAAATAGCGCAGAGGACCACAGGGTAAGGGAGGGAAAACTGAATGGGAAGAAATCAGAGAGGGAGAAAACCCATGAGAGACTCTGGGAAACAAACTGAGGGTTACAGAAGGGAGGGGGTTGGGAGGATGGGGTAACCAGGTGATGGGTATTAATGGGCATGTGTTGTGATGAGCACTGAGTGTTATATGCAACTATTGAATTATTGAACAATACATCAAAAACTAATGATGTATGATATGTTGGCTAACTGAACAAAATAATAATAAACAAATGGTACTGTTTTAAGATTGCAGTTCAAAATTGTTGTTAGTTTAGTATGTACAGATACAATTACTTTCTGTGCTTTGCCTTATTTTCCAACCTTGCCAAATTCACTGAGCAGTTCTTTTTTATTAAATGTTTATTAATTTATTAATTATTACTTTTATGATGTTTATGCTGGCTTATTTATTGGTTCTAATAAGTTTTTCTTTTCTAAGTTCCCTAGGGATTTCTGAGTACACAATCAAATCATTTGCAAATAATGACAGTTTTATTTCTTTCTATCAAAACTATATGCCTTGTTTTTCTTTTTCTTGCCTCATGAGCCTACTGCATTTAATACAATATTACTACTGTACTAGGATAGTACAAAGAATCGAAATGGTAAGAGTGTATATCCGTGCCTTGCTCTCAATCATAGGGAGAAATTTTTCAATGCTTTATATTGTAAGTAATATAATAGGTCTATAAAATAGGCCTATTAGTCTATTTTATATTGCCTTCATTAGATTGAGATTTCCTTTTATTCCTTATTTGCTGAGTGTTTTTTTAAAGTCATGAGTATATGTTGAATTTTGTCAAATGCTATTTTTGTCATCTTTTGAACTTATTTAATAATTTTCCCTTTTTATTCTTTTCATGTGTCAAATAACATTGATTAATTGTCATATGTCAAACTAGTGTTCCTGGTGTAAATTCCTCTTGGTCATAATATATTATCTTTGTTATATGTTGTTGCATTCAATCTCTTAATATTTTATTAAGAAGTTTTGTGTCTATGTTCATAAAATATATTGGCTTGCAATTTTCTTTTTCTTTCTTCCTTTCTTTTTTCTTTTTTTCTTTCTTTCTTTCTTTCTTTCTTTTTTTAAGTATTAGGGTTATGTTGATATCATAATGAGTTAGGAAATATTTCCTTCTTGATTTTTCTGCAAGATTTGTATAAACCTTACTATTGTCTTTTAAATCAACATTACAGAATAGCAACACTTTAGGCACAATGAATTAATGGCAGTTCACCAATTTCCAAACTTTTGTTATTTTAAGGAGGTACCTGAGACATTAATTATCAATTTCTCTATTTTCCTAAATTCCCTTTATTTCCAAGTTACATAATCAGAACTCAGTTTGTATGGACTCTAATTCCTTGAAACGATGTTTTGATTTTTATATAATACCACACATTGTGTATAAGGATAATACTAAAGTGATCATTTATAGTCTGTATTATTTGCAAAAGTATGATAGTAAGCACTTTCTACTCTCATCCAATGTCCCTGAAATGAAAATTCATGCAATAAATATTTCATAGATGTATACCAGAAAAAAATACCTTTATCCAAACAGATGTATAGGTCTTTTAAAATCTGGACTTTTATTTATTATTTTTTTAAGATTTTATTGATTTGAGAGACAGAGAGAAAGAAAGAGAGTGAGAGTGAGAGCACAGTGGGGAGGAGAGAGGGGCAGAGGGAGAGGGAGAAGCAGGCTCCCTGCTAAGCAAGGAGCCTGATGCTGTGGGGCTCAATCTCAGGGCCCTGGGATCACGACCTGACCTGAAGCCAGACACTTAACTGACTGAGCCACCCAGGTGCCCCAAACTTATACCAGTTTTTATAGATAACTTTTTTGAATTGGATTAGAAGGATTGGGAGGAAACATTTTGTTCATTAATTCAAAATAATATATTAAAATATTTTTCCAAAAGTGAGATAATAATAAAAAAATTTAAAGGAAATTTTCCATGGAGACTGTACTTACTCTCCTTTCTTCCTCCTGCAAAATGTGATGATCATAAAAGAACTTAAAGAAATCTCCTACTCACAGGTGCTTGGTTTACTTAATTAACTTCTCTAATTGCCACTTCTACATTTTTAAATTGTAGTGTTCCTATTTTATGACTTATAACATTGTGAACTACCTAACATTTTTAAAAGAAAGGTTATAAAAAACAAATATACAACAATCTAGAACACTGAACAGAGTGTGGTAAGTCATTTTTTATAGTTCTTCCCATAGAGGGTTGTAGAACTGTCACAAGTCAGAGACAGGGTCACCCTCCCTACATTGTCAAATTATGCAGGGAAACAAGAAGTGTTGTGGAGAGACATAAGGGATGCATAGGCATGTGATGCCATCTCTGTTCCAGCAACTTCTAAATTTGTATCTCTTGCCCAGACTTCTCCCTAACTCCATCTTGTGTAGCCAACTGCCTGGTCAGTGTTCACACATATATCTAAATGATATCTCAAGGTTAATATGCCCCAAATAGATTCCTGATCTTCCCCACCATGCCTCATCCTCCCACTGCCTTCCCCTTTCCATAAATGACAAGTCCGTTTTTCCAACTCCTCTGGCAAAGCACCTTGGGCCAGTCTTTGATTCTTCTTTTCTACTTGTGTCTCACATCTTATCCACAGTAAGTATCATCAGCCACACCTACAAAATATTTCCAGGTACTTACCCTGTGCAATCAGTTTTACCACCTCTACCGCTACCATGGTCCAAGCTATTGTCATTTTGTACCTGAATTATTGAACTCATTTTCTAACTGGTCTACCTGCTTTTGTCCTGTTCTTTTCAGAATGATCTCAATAATTCAAAGATCCTATTAAAATATAGGTCAGATCTTGTCATTCTTCTGCTCCACTTTCCTGTTTCAAACTCTCCAGGAGTTTTCTTTCTGTCTGACTCAGAGTAAATGCCAGAGAGACTTTACAACAGCTCACAGCATTTCCATGATCTGACTGCCAATCACCTCTTGGAGTTCATTTTCTCCTTTTCCTCTCCTTGTTTGTTGTTCCACTCTGGCCAGACTGGCCTCCTTGCTGTTCTTTGAACAGGGCATTTGCACATGCTCTTCCTCCTATCTGGAACGCTTTCTCTAGGTTCCATTATGTATCCTCATCCCTGTTTGGGCTTTACTCAATATTACCTTCTCATTGAGGATTTCCCTGGCCAATATAACATAGCAGTCTCTCCCAGGACTTTTTGTCCTGCTTTACTGTTTTATTATTTTGCTCCTAAGCCTTTACCATCACTCACAAATCATACTAGTTTCCTTGGGCTGCTATAACGAAGAACCATAAATCAGCTATCTTAAAACAACAGATATTTATTCTCCCTTAGTTCTGGGGGCTAGAAGTCCAAAGTCAAGGTGTCAGTAGGGTTGGTTCCCCCTGGAGGCTCTGAGGGAGAACCTGTGCATGCCTCTCTCCTAACTTCTGGTTGTTACCAGCAATCCTAGGTGTTTTCTGGCTTGAAGCTTCCTCACACCAATCTCTGCCTCTGTCATCACATGGTGTTCTTCCTGTGTTCCTCTATTTCCAAACTTTCTGCTTCCTAGATGGACATCATTCATATGGACTTATGGTCCACCCTAATCTCATATGATCTCAGCTTATTTTGATTACACTCATAAAGACTATATTTCTAAATGAGGTCATTTTCACAAGTTTCAAGAAGACATAAATTTTAGGGGGAGGTATCCTATTCAACTCAGTACATTAGTATATTTATCTTATTTGTTATCTCTTTCTCTCAACAAGATGTAAATTCATGAGAATTTTGCTCATCACTGCATCCCTCACGCATAGAATAATCTGAGGGACATAGTAGGACTTAGCAACATTTGTTAAATAAATAATACCCTTGACTGGCCAAGCTCGATTTCACTTGGATGCCAGAGGCTCAGTTACATTGCACCTGGTAATTACTGTACTATAAAGGGAGTCCATTTTTCTAAGAAGTATAGCTTCTGGGCTAAGGACTGAATCATAATATTTTATTCTTTGATTTTCCCCCAGATCTATTCATGGGGCTTCCAACTATATTTGAAACTATAAAACAGAAAATAATACCTGTTATAAAAGACTCTGAGTTCCTGAATAAAAGTACCACATCCATGCAAAGACCATTCTTTTAAGACCGTTCTAATGTGACTTGATGGTAGAGGGCACTAAAGAAACTTGATGTGCTTCTGCTGTCTCTAAATTCCCTGGATAATAGAAAATCAAATAAGGCAGTCCAAGAAAAATATTTCCAAACAAAGCAAATAAAAGCCCTAACATACTTTTGACGTCAAAGCAAAGCTCTACTCACATTTAATCTTAGTGTGTAAACTCTTGGGTACAGATGAGTCAACAAGCAGCTAAGTTAACAGATAAAATATGAAGCCTCACATCTTAATATGAGCCTTCATATCCCACTCAAAGAGAGTGACTCCAAGACGTGCATTTTTCTTTCACCTAATAGAAATTATATTTGATTTGCAAAGGCTGAAATCATTGATTTTTTAAAAATTAAGTAATTGCTTTACTATTACTTGGTCTTATTAGTAGACTGGGATAAGCAGAATGTGTTGGTACCAATGTCAGTCTTTCTCTATAGTGAGTTGATTATTCAGTTGCTGAGGTTTTGGTTCCTTCACCTGAGTGAGGTTTCTTGCCAGGCTTTTATATATATGTATTTTTTTTTAAATCATAATCATAGTGGGAGTGGGATGATACTCTGCTAATTGGCTGCCCTGCTAGAGATGCTTTTCTTCTTTGCTGAAAACTATATGGATTGAACTGTTTGCCCCCCTTTTCCCCAAATTCATATGTTGAAATTCTAACCCTTTGTAAGCCCAGAATGTGACCTTATGTGGAAATAGTGTCTTTGCAATGTAGTTGTTAAGACAAGTTCATTAGGGGGAGCCCTAAATTTGGTATGGCAGGTGTCCTTATAAAAAGGGGAGATTTGGATACAACGACGTGCACACAGAGAGAAGTCCATGTGAAGATGAAGGCAGAGATGAAGGTGATGTTTCTACAAGCCAAGAAACACCGAAGATTGCCAGAAAACTAGTAGAATCTAGAAGAGAATCACAAAACATATTCTCACAATGCTCAGAAGGAACCAATCCTGATGACATCTCCAGAACTATAAGGCAATAAATATATATAGTTTAAGCCAACCAGTCTCTTATGACAGGTCTAGCAAACTAATACAGAGAACTTGCCAGCTATATCATATGAAGGTGGAGACAATATCATTTTGGAATTGCAGAACATGGCTTCCCTTTTGTAGGTGCCTACAGGAAACATAAACCTGATTGTCCTGGGACAAGTGTGCACAAGACCTTTTGTACTTTGAAGTTAGAAACAAAAACCTGCCCCATCCCTAGAGTGTTTGTCCATGGGGAGAGTTCTCTGGGGTTCCAGGTTTTTGTGATTTTTGGTGCTGGAATCCATTCTTACCTTGTACTTTGGGTCCTGGCATGTGCATGAGAAGTGATTGTGTGAAATCAGAGAGTGAATCATGGAGAACGGGAAGATGCTGGACTCAAGACCACCGGGGTACAAATGTCTTGAGACTGTGGCCTGGGCAATTAACTTTCTTGGCAGAATCACTATGAAAATACTCCTTCCCAAGTATTGCTAGAGACTTCATATTTGAGGACAGTTTTGAAGGTACAGGCAATGCTTCCCCTCCCAGAAAGCCATGGTTTCTTCAAGACAGTCTGATTTGACACTTCTCCAAAGCAGCTTCCCGTCTCCTGCTGGTAAAACCCCACTGTCTTCACATTTCTGACCTGCCTTGCTCCCCAGCATCCCCGGTCCACAGCAGGCCAAATTCAAAAATCAAACTTTCATCTCTCACCCAATTCAACATTTTTTCCTTTCCCCAGCTTGGGTGTAACACACAGCTCTGCACCCTGCAGTGGGAAAGAGGCTAGTGGTTTGTTCTTTTACTCTCTTCCCTCCAGAGTCAGTGTCTGAAGGGAGAGAAAAACAGAAGAAAAAGGAATGAAGGTCTTTTTCTTTAGAAACTCTTGCTTTTTGTTCTTATAGTTTTCTTGGCTGTCAAATGTTAGGTGTCCAACTGCAAATTCTTTCCTCATGAAGCTCTTCTTGTGGGTTCTTCAAGATTTCCCTGAGGGAACCTATGCACTATACCATTCTCTGGCCTTGGTGATGTTTTTTCCTGCAGGCTTCAATATGCTCCCAGATCTTGTGCTCTGGAAAGACATGCAAGTCTACACAAGTCCTTTCTGCTGCAAATCCCTTGCCCTGAGTTATGGGCTGAACTGTGTCTTCCCAAAATTCACTTGTTGAAGTCTTAACCCTGAGTACCTCAGAATGTGACTGTACAAGGTACGGAGAGAGGCCTGAGAAGAAATCAATACCTTGGCATTGTACTTCAAGCCTCCAGAATTGTGAGAAAATAAATTTCTACTGATTAACCCACCCAGTCTGTGGTACTTTGTTATGAGGGCCCTAACAAACTAATACACCCTGGAAAGCCCTTGGGTGGGGCTCTTTCAATATGGCACAGCCTGGCTACCTCAGTTGTGTCCACTTGGTAGACAGGAATTCCTAATTTCTAATCCTTTCCTCTATTTCCATTCTCTGCAATATTAGAAAAACTATATGTAGCTCCTCTCTTCAGAATATTTCAGTTCAGCAAACATTTAGCCAGGAGTGTGAGGTTAGGCCTTTCTTTTACAAAACCCCAAGCTCTCTTGAGGTCCTCCTCACCCAGATGAGAAATGGAGACTAAACAACCTATAGTAAGGAAAGGGGAAATACCATAGCACTGTTTCTTCTGTGAATTCCCTGCAAGTTCATTCATTGTCATTCTTCCATCTTCCTCTCTTCATTCATTCCACTGGCAAATATTTGTTGAGTGCCATGCCCTACTTTAGGCATAGGAGTGAACAAAACAAGTTTCCTGATCCCTTGTATTTCAGACATGAAGAAAGATCCCTCAACAAATAGGAGAAACATATGATGTCATATGACATTAGGTTCTAAGAATAATAAAACAGTGTATGAGAGGGGTTGGTAGTTCTGTTTTATATAAGATGATTTTATAAGAGGAAATACCTCTCTGACATAAGAACTTTTATGTGCCAACTTGTGGGAATTGGAAGTAGGGCAGTGAGATTATATGAGGGAAGAACTATCCAGGAAGAAGGAGTAGTAAGTGCAAAGATCCAGAAGTGAGAGCATGGATGGTTTATTCATGGAAGAGGAAGAGTAGCAGTATGTCTGCAGCACAGTGATCAAGGGGAAAAATTGGTAGCAGAGGAGTTCCAAAATGTGGGGCAGTTGCAGATCAGGAAAAGGGTCATGAACAATTGAAAGGACTTTTGATTTTAATCTGAGAGAGATGGGAAGCACAGATTTCCCTTCTTCCACCTCTGTACGGTCTGTTCTTCACCTGAGGCCAGAGTGATCCTCATCAAAATTTATAAGACCATACAAGGGTGGAAGAAGGGAAATCTGTGTGATAATTCAAGGTCCATTCTTTCCTTCTTACTTAGAAATTCCCAATTTTGGTGCCTGGGTTGCTCAGTCAGTTGAGCTTCTGCCTTTGGCTCAGATCATGATCCCGGAGTCATGGGATGAAGCCCCACGTAGGGTTCCCTGCTCAGCAGGGAGTCTGTTTCTCCCTCCACCCCTCACCCTACTCATACTATCTCTCCCTTATATAAATAAATAAATAAATAAGCTTTTAAAAAAAGAAATTCCTAATATCACCATGGTAATACATTCATATTTAAAACAACAACAACAATAACAACATTAAACAAAAAACTGCATTTCTTAACCTTCCTTGCACATAGGGGAAGTCTCATAACTAGTTCTGGCCAATGATAGGCAATCAAAAATTGTTGGGTAGGGCTCCCAGCAATGCCACTTTAAAAGGGTGCCACCTCACCCAGGTCAGTTATGTGTCTGACTCTTGGTTTTGGCTCAGGTCATGATTTCAAGGTCACAAGATCAAACCCCAAGATGGGCTCCACTCTCAGTGTGGAATCTGCGTAAGACTCTCTCCCTCCAACACTTGCTCCTCAACAAATAAATAATAAATAAATATTTTTTAAAAAAGGAGTCACTTCCACTAGCATATGCATTTTGCCTGTTGTCCTTCCATTCTTCTTGCCTAAAGTATGGATATGATGGTTGGAACTGAAGGAGTCATCATTGAGGAAATACAGTTTAAAAGCACAATGATAGGGGCACCTGGGTGGCTCAGTTAGTTGAGTGTCAACCTCTTGGTTTTGACTTGGGTCATAATCTCAGGGGATCGAGGACCCCCCACTCTGCCCTGGTCAGGCTCTGAGCTCAGCAGGGAGTCTTCTTCTCTCCCTCTCCCTGTGCCCTTCCTCATACTTGTGCACCCTCTCTCTCAAATAAATAAATAAATCTTTGTTTTAAAACACAATGTTAAACCTTACACCTATCAGAATGGCTAAAATTTAAAGAAATGATAGTACTAAGTGCTGGTGAGGATATAGAGCAGCTGGAACTCTCTTGGATTACAGATGGGAGTGTAAAATACACAACTCCACTGAAAGCCTTAAATGTTTTTTAAAAACATTTTAAGTTAAAAAAATTTAACTTACCCTTACTGCAGGATCTAGCTATCTCATTCCTAGGTATTTAGCCAAAAGATATAGAAAATTAAGTCCATATAAAAATCTGTACACAAGCGGCACTTGGGTGGCTCAGTCATTAAGTGTCTGCCTTAATTAAGCTCAGGTCATGATTCCATGGTCCTGGGATTGAGCCCTGCATCAGGCTCCCTGCTTAGCAGGAAGCCTGCTTCTCTCACTCTCCCTGCTTGTGTTCCCTCCCTTGCTGTGTCTCTCTCTGTCAAATAAATAAAATTTCAAAGAAAAAATTTGTACAGAAATGTTTATAGAAGTTTTATAGGTAATCTCCAAAAACTGGAAACCACGCAAATGTCCTCTAGTGAGTGAATGGATGAACACATTGTGGTATGTCCATATAATGCAATTCTACTCAACAACAAAGAAGAATGAACTACTGATACATGCAACAACTTGAATGAATTTCAAGTGAATTTTGTTAAGTGAAGGAACCAAATCCAAAAGGCTATTTACTTCATGATTTCATTTATATGACATTCTAGAAAAAGCAAAGCTATAGGGATGGAAAAAAGAAGAGTGGAGATGATGGGGGGAACATGTTGATTACAAAAGACTAGCATGAGATAATTTGGGGGGAGGACAATGGAACTTTGTGTATCTTGATTGTGGTTGACACACACCTCTACGTATTTGTCAGAACCCATAGAATTAATTGTAAATTAACTTTACAATTAAAGTAAATTTTACAGTATGCAAATCAGGAAATGCAACTTTTTAAAAAATTTAAATTCAATTAGCTAACATATAGTACATCATTAGTTTTAGATGTAGTGTTCAATGATTCATCAGTTGTGTGTAACACCCAGTACTACAACTTTTTTTTTTATGAGAAAAAAACTGGTGAGTGTAATCTACCCCTTCTATTAGGGAAACAACCTGAAGCAGGAAAGTAAAATCATCTTGATTCCTAAACTTGTTGCTGTAGTTCAAATAATAGATAACTTAATTCCCCTCCATGGATACATAGTCTGGTTCCCATTTTTAAAAGAAGTATTTTGTGTTAAGAAGGCAATACAGTGATCAGAATAGTCTGAGCAATTGAGTTTGGGCAAGTTTTTTTCCATCTTACTATCTATCCAGCAAAACATTTGGAGAGGGTCAGAACTGACAGAAAGATAAGCCATACGTTTAGCTTCTTTTCTTTCTGGTACATAAATGTTAATCTACCAGATGAATTTCACCATCACAGTTGTTGTGGGGATAACATAGGGATAAAAAAATACAACTCCCCCCCCCTGAAATATCTCTCAACTGAAATACACAATTTTAAAAGTTTTTATATGTAAATGATTCAGAAATACTGGGTTATTTTTGTTATTAGAAATGAAATGATTTGGAAGGAATATTTGGTGCTGAGGAGCAATCTAACAAGACAGCTGAAATCTTACAAAAGGACGAAGAGCAGCAGCATCTGAACTAAATAAAGCTGCAGTCTGCTTCATCACCAGATGGAGAGCCCTGCAAGTCTCTTTCCCTGTCACCAATTACTCCCCATCAGTTTTCTTTCCAGGGACATGTTAAGAAAGTTCTACACTTAGAGACACATATAGAGAATCCACAAGTAACTCCCTTCCTTGCCCTTAGCTGGTTCTGGGTCGCTTTCCAGGAGGGAGGTGAGACCTGTCTCGTCTAACTTGCAGGGAATACCAAAAATGAACAACATTTGCACACTTTGTGCCCCTCGTTGGTGCAGATTTTATAGGGAAAAAGGAGATCTATTTGGGGAAGAGGATGAAATGGGGCTCAATCATTTTGCTTTTACTGAAAGATATTTCTTAGTCAGAGGCCAATAGAGACACTGTGTTTGATCACTTAGATCAGCCTATAGAATCTGTGATGCTCTCATGCAGGAATGACTCCATGGTGTCCAAAGTCAGCATACAAAAGGCAATGCTGGACTAGTTGTCTTGAACTAGAGATTAAGGAGGCACAGGGGAAGTAAATGTTGAGGAGGGCGACAAAGCCCCACTTGGTTTTTATCAAAGCAGCAGTGGGAACCCCCATCTAATGGCATCTGGACTTTTTACTGGGCTACTAATTGGTTCAATATTCTATTTTTGAAGCAATTCCTTGGCCTGCCCAGCAATAGTGGCATCCTGGCCCCCAATAGTCATCTTTTCCAGCTGTGCAAGTGCAGTGCTTTCCAGCAGGGTGGAGTTGAGGGAAAAAGAAGGTAAGATGGGCCAAGCAATGAAAAACCTCCCCTCCAGTGTTTGTAGCTGGATCCAGAATCCTTCCTTAGTGACCTGAAATACACCTGACACATAGGCCAGGATAGGAAAATAGATTCAAACAGAACTAATCCAATGATATTCACTAAGTTGTTATTCCAAAAAGGAATAGTTTCCAAAATCATTGGTAAAGATAATGGGGGAAGTTTGTACAGAATGAAAAGAGAAAGCATGGGCCTTATACAGAGAGATCCTCCCTTGTCCCCAACATCCATCCTGGTGCTCCAAACTTCTTTGAATCTACTGCACTTTTTCCCACCTCCATTATGTCAGGGACCCATTTCCCACTTCTCACAGAGACTCCCACAGCACCTCTTGACCATAATCTCTTGCTTTTACTCCAGTTTGTTTCCACAGTGCAGCCAGAGTGACCTTATAACGAATACACCAGATTTTGTCACTCCTTGCTTAAGACATCCAGTGCTTTCCTTTGCACTTAGAATGAACCCCAACATTCTTGTCATGACTGATAAGGCCTTAAACTCACGAGCTTCTACCTTCACCTCTGCACTCAATATAAAACATCTGCCTACTTGCTTATGACATTCCTGAACAACTTTGTGTTCCTCCACCTGCAAAACCCTTCCCTCCTCCCAACCTTTGCACTTAACTGTTCCATCTACCTGGATGCTCTTTCTTTAGCTCTGCGCATGGCTGGTCCCATTCTCTGATAGAAGCTCAAGCTTTCCTGACCACTCCTTTCTAAATGGCCATCCCCAGGTACTCCCTACTCCTCATCCCCATTTGTTTTCTTTATAGCACTTCCCAGAATGGGTACTTGTTTATTTAGTATCTTCTCCAAGGGAATGCATACACTGTGAGGCAGGTAACTTGTCTTACTCACAGCTCCCTCTCTGATACCTAACACAGCCTAGAACATTGAAAGGTGTTTCTAAAATATTTGTTGAATGACTCAATAAATATTAGTGGGATGAGTAAATGAGTGAGTGAATGCCTAGAAGGAACTTCTAGTTTCCTGATATTTTGTTTGTCATCTGCAGAAGTTATTGTTGGTGGCTTAGCTATAATTCTCAGTTAGCTTTTCTGGATCATCACGTGAAAATGAAAAAATTTCCAGGATGGAATATGAAATTGAAAACACTAAAGTGTCTTGGATGAGATGAAGTTAACAATTTTAACTAGTGGAGAATGTCTCTCAAGGGATGTAAAATTTCCTCACCACTACCAACTGATTAGCATCCAACTGTCCAAGGTGTCAGGTTAAAGACAGAGTTACAGGTCAAAGGAAGGCAGGGAGCCACTTAGAGAACTGAGGCACAAGCTATCAGTCCCCTCTGCTGACAGGGCTTGGGCAGTGTGGGGCTGAATAGCAAATGCAAAAGCAAAAACCCAAAGGATAGGGCAGAGGGCAGCTTGGGGCTCCTTTTACTTCTATCATCTTTCTTCAGGATCTGATACTTCTTTTCTGAACCTTCTGGATCCTGCTGCCTGCATACAGGGTGAACTTATGATGAGGACTATCCAACTGGCTCTTCAAACATGCCTTCTCCCTATCCTGGAGCTGAAGCAGAAAAACTGGACTTCATCCTTAGTTCGTCCTTTCCTCTCCCTCAAGCCCAATCTAATCAATGCCATAATGTGTTAAACCTACATCCTAAATGGCTCTTGACCCTTCCACTGTCACACCTTTGTCTGCATCACCAGAGTTGCCATCTGGACTATTTCAGCAGCACCCTAAAGCTGTGAAGGCTTGCATTAAACTTTCTTCAAATGTTCAAATCCTTCACATCAAAGCCAGTAATGTTCAAACACATAATCAGAGCATGTTTGTCTTCTGCTTATATTCCTTAATAATGTCTCTTGGTGCTTAGATAAGTCTTAATCTGACTTATAAAACCTGTAGGAATTTGTCCTTTTCCCCTCCACTCCTTTCAAATCACTTCCTCTTATTCTCAGGTGACATATTCTAAATTCTAAGACAGTGGTGCACTTTCAGTTCATCAGACACCATGGACTCCTTTTCTGTAGGACCTTAGGATGCCCCCTAGCTCAGGATGCTCTTTCTCCCTCTCTTCATCTGGCTGGCTCCTTTTCATTCTTTAGGTTGGCCAAAGTGGTTTTGCTTCCAGGAAGACTTCTCTAGTCTCCCAGCCTAGATTAGGAGCTCCTGCTAGATCTTCCTAAGGCATATATTACTTTCTCCATCATAATTATCATCCCTACTGCTTGAAAGATCTCTCAGGGAAGAGACACTTCCTAGTTGGTTCACCATTCCTAAAACCTGGCACATAGTAGGTGCCTAATAAAAGTGTGCTGACAAATGAATATCCCTGGATTCTCCTCCAATGCATTCAGTAGTGGTTGTTGGGAGACCCTATTTCTCTGTGCTGTCCATCCTGGTGCCCCTCTTTGCTTTTACTCTATTCATATTGTGCCCCTAGACAATTAACTCCTCTGACAACTGCCCCATCTCAGTAGGTAGGTTCAGTTTTAGGTCAGCTTTTCTTAGCATGCTCTGTTCCACTCACCTTCCCCCCTCCCCCAGTTATTGCATTAGATATGACAACAGTTGGGGAGAAAATAGATTTTTCTATTTTCTAAAAATCTATAAGATTTTTAATACTTATTGTTGATTATAAGAAAGCTGGACCACAGAGATGAAGTGGTTGCCTCAGGCAGCCATTTTTATAATGAAGAGGTCTTATGCTATGGGTAGTCCATGTGTCAGGAACTTTTCCAAATTCTTAATTTCCAAATACGGTAACTCCATAACAAACTAAACAGCAGATAATTAAATTATCTGGGATAAAGTGTGATGTTCAGAGACTTGGGAGATTGCCACTGTATCTTGCCCAAACTTGAAAGATGTGTCTCAAAAGGTAATCAAAGTGCTCCATCACTCCTCCCCCTCATTTTCTCTGGAAGGCTTTGAGTTTGGGTGTGAGGTTTGCCTCCCTTTGGGACGGGAGTTAAATGCCCAAAAGTCCTCTACCACTTAGATCTCAGCAGCCTGATTCCATCATGAGAACCTTCTTTCCACTCTCTTCCCCTCATTCTTCTCCATGACTTATAATTTGACACTTACCCATGAAGCACCAAGAAAAGTCACTAAAATTGGATTTTTTTTGAGTCAGAATGTCTAAAATAACAAGATTCTGAGAGAAAGGAGACTATAGTAACAATCTTGACCCCTTTCCTACCTCCTTTGGTTCTTCTTTGGCATTCCCCTCTCAACATTGCCATAGGAACCGTGTAGGAAAGGTATAATCACCTTTTCAGATTTTGACAACTGGAAGATACAAGCAAAAGTAACCCAGAATCTTTCATTCCAACTTCCCCTCCCACATTGGTACTGCTTATGCAAATTGGAGAAAATGGGCTTTGTTATGTTTTATTTTGTATTCCGCTAACAAATACAGTGCATCTGTTAAGTGCTTGTGTGAGAGAAGGAACGCTGGTTACCCAGACATATGGGGAAGCATCAGATTTTCTTGGTTTTATGATATTACTTTAACTATCTGCTTGACAGATACAGTAATCATTACAGATTGGAAATACCTTTGTCAGACAGCAATTTCCTGTGATGGGCAGCCTCACGATCCTGCATGATATATTGGGTTGACAGCTTGCAGGGAGATCCAGGAAAAAAAAAACTGTGAAAGGGAAAGCTTATTTTAGCCAACAGACTTGGAAATTTCACAGACGTTATAGGATTCTTTTAAAGCTACGCATGATTTCTCCTCATCAGCTGCTAATTAAGGACATTAATTGATCTATTTGTTTGATACTGGAAGCAAGACTTAGTTCAGCATGAGTTATAATTTATCATGGTTTTAGTGTCTTTTGAGTAATTCAAAATTATGCTTTGCAATAAGTGATTTATGAGGAGTTTATAACTATTCTTATTAAATCAGCATTTTTTATGTATTATTCTCTGGCATTACGTACCTCTGGAGACTATTAAAGTTTATTACTCAGTGTTCATTTTAATAAGAACCTTCTGACATTCCCCAAGGGTCTGAGAAAAACTATCCATGAGTTTCTGCCCAATATCGAGTGTGGCAATCTTCTTCATCAATACTTTTAAAGGAGAAATCAGTGGATGGTCCAAATTATGGTTTTTATGTCATGGCTGATTCTGGAGCTTCCTAATCATTTTGACTTCATGACTCATTTGCAGACTTTGAAATTTGCAGCCGCAACCCTGGCATGCAGTGAATGGGTACACATCTGGAAAACAGCAGTGTTGATAGCTGCTGGGAGGGCTTACACTGGATGCCACGTAATCTCATGCACCCGAGGTTGGCTGGGTCTTGAGTTCTGACTCTGGAAGGAGAAAGGAGGAATGTGGATTTGTGGGGATATTGAAGAAAGGTACTAGATTATTGGACCTGCATTGTTCTGAAGTGTTGTGGTGAAAAAAAAAATTGTCTGAGCTTCAGACAAAATGTCAAGCTTGCTTCATATATATATATAAAGATGGAGAGAGAAGGGCAAATAGACAGAACCCCTCCCCAAGCCCTCCCTCCCTACACATGCATGAAACTATTATATGTATCAGTTGAGATACTGGAGACTCAACATTTGAGAACTGGAATATAGGCTTTTCTTTTCTTCTGTTTAGCATGTTAATTCTTTTTCATACACTATACATAATACAAACTGCCTTTCTTATGTTGAATTTGCTATGATGTCTACTGGCTATCATGACTGCTTGCCAGCCAGTAGCTCAGTGTTGGCTATACTTCTGTAATTTTTTTAAATAAATATCTTATGGTATTTCATTCTTAATATTTAAACAGAAATAGAAAACAGGAAAACCAAGTGTTTGACACTATTGATGAAGTGTTGACACTAGTCAACACTAGTGAGGAAAATATGGACATTAGTAAGATGACAGAACTAGAGTTCAGAATGATGACTATAAAGATGCTAGCTGGGCTTGAAAAAAGCATAGAAATACTACAGAATCTCTTTCTGGAGAAATAAAAGAGCTAAAATCTAACCAAGTTGAAATAAAAAAAAGCTATTAATGAGGTGCAATAAAAAATGGAGGCTCTTACTGCTACAATAAAGAAAGCAGAAGAGAGAATGAGTGATATAGAAGACCAAATGATGGAAAATAAAGAAGCTGAGAAAAAGAGAGATAAACAACTATTGGATCACGAGGGGAGAATTCTAGAGATAAGTGATACCATAAGGCAAAACAATATTAGGAAAATTGGGATCCCAGAAGAAGAAGAAAGAGAGAAGGGGCAGGAGGTATATTAGAGCAAATAATAGCAGAGAATTTCCCTAATTTGGGGAAAGAAACAGGAATCAAAATCCAGGAGGCACAGAGAAGCCCCCCCCCTCAATATCAATAAAAATAGGTAAATACCCTATCATCTAATAGTAAAACTTATAAGTCACAGAGACAAAGAGAAAATCCTGAAAGCAGCTTGGGACAAGCTACTTATAACTTACAATGGTAGAAATATTAAATTGGCAGCAGACCTATCCACAGAGACCTGGCAGGCCAGAAAGGACAGGCATGATACATTCAGAGCACCAAACAAGAAAATATTCAGCCAAGAATACTATATCCAGCTAGGTTCTCATTGAATAAGAAGAAGGAGAAATAAAAAGCTTCCAGGACAAACAAAAACTAAAAGAATTTGCAAACACCAAACCAGCCCTACAGGAAATATTGAAAGGCATCCTCTAAGCAAAGAGAGAGCCTAAAAGTAACACAGACCAGAAAGGAACAGAGACAGTATAAAGTAACAGTCACCTTACAGGCAATACAATGCCACTAAATCCATATCTTTCAATAGTTACTCTGAATGTAAAGGGGCTAAATGTCCCAATCAAAAGACACAGGGTATCAAAATGGATAAAAAACAAGACCCATAGATATGCTGTCTACAAGAAACACATTTTAGGCTTTAAGACACCTCCAGATTGAAAGTGAAGGGATGGAAAACAATTTACCGTGCTAATGGACATCAAAAGAAAGCTGGGGTGGCAATCCTTCTATCAGACAAATTAAATTTTAAGCCAAAGACTATAATAAGAGATGAGGAAGGACACTGTATCATACTTAAAAGGTCTGTTCAACAATAAGATCTAACAATTTCAAATACCTATGCCCCTAACATGAGAGCAGTCAACTATATAAACCAATTAATAACAAAATCAAAGAAACACATCAACAATAATACAATAATAGTAGGGGACTTTAACACCCTCCTCGCTGAAATAGATCATCTAAGCAAAAGATCAACAAGGAAAGGCTTTAAATGACACACTGGACCAGATGGACATCACAGATGTATTCAGAACATTCCATCCCAAAGCAACAGAATACACATTCTTCTCTAGTGCACATGGAACATTCTCCAGAATAGATCACATCTTGGGCCACAAATCAGGTCTCAGCCCATACCAAAAGATTGGGATCATTCCTTACATATTTTCAGACCACAATGCTTTGAAACTAGAACTCAACCACAAGAGGGAAGTTGGAAAGTACTCAAATACATGGAGACTAAAGAGCATCCCACTAAAGAATGAATGGGTCAACCAGGAAATTAAAAAAGAATTAAAGAATTTCATGGAAACAAATGAAAATGAAAACACAACTGTTCAAAATCTTTGGGATGCAGCAAAGGCAGTCCTGAGAGGAAAGTATATAGCAATACAAGCCTTTCTCAACAAACAGGAAAGGTGTCAAGTACACAACCTAACCCTACACCTAAAGGAGCTGGAGAAAGAACAGAAAATAAAGCCTAGACCTAGCAGGAGGAGAAAAATAAAATCAGAGCAGAAATCAATGAAATAGAAACTAAAAGAATAGTAGAACAGATCAATGAAACTAGGAGCTGGTTCTTTGAAAGAATTAATCAGATTGATAAACCCCTGGCTAGACTTATCAAAAAGAAAAGAGAAAGGACCCAAATTAATAAAGTCATGGATGAAAGAGGAGAGATCACAACCAACACCAAAGAAATACAAACAATTATAAGAACATATTATGAGCAAATATACCTCAGCAAATTTGACAATCTTGATGAAAGGGATGATTCCTAGAGATGCATAAACTACCAAAACTGAACCAGGAAGAAATAGAAAACCTGAACAGACCCATAACCAATAAGGAAATTGAAGCAGTCATCAAAAATCTCCCAACAAACAAGACCCCAGGGCTTGATGACTTCCTAGGGGAATTCTACCAAACATTTTTTTAAAGATTTTTATTTATTTATTTGACACAGAGAGAGATAGTGAGAGAAGGAACACAAGCAGAGGGAGTGAGGGTGGGATAAGCAGACTTCACGCCCAGTAGGGAGCCTGATGTGGGGCTCGATCCCAGGACCCTGGGATCATGACCTGAGCCAAAGTCAGACGTTTAATGACTGAGACATCCAGGCACCCCTCTACTGAACATCTAAAGAAGAATTAATACCTCTTCTCCTGAAACTGTTCCAAAAAATAGAAATGGAAGGAAAACTTTCAAACTCATTTTATGAGGTATTACCTTGATATCAAAACCAGACAAAGATGCCAAAAAGGAGAATTACAGACCAATATCCCTGATGAATATGGATGCAAAAATTCTTACCAAAATACCAACAATATATTAAAAGGATTATTCACCATGACCAAGTGGGATTTATTTCTGGGCTGTGTTTGGTTCAACATCTGCAAGTCAATCAATGGGATACAATACATTAATAAAAGAAAGAACAAGAACCATTTGATACTCTCAGTAGATGCTGAAAAAACATTTGACAAAGTACAGCGTCCTTTCTTGATCAAAACTCCTCACAGTGTAAGGATAGAGGGTACATACATCAATATCATAGATGCCATCTATAAAAAACCCACAGTGAATATCATTCCCAATGGGGAAAAACTGAGAGCTTTTCCCCTAAGGTCAGGAACACGGCAGGGCTGTCCACTATCACCACTGCTATCCAACATGGTACTAAAAGTCCTAACCTCAGCAATCAGACAACAAAAAGAAATAAAAGGCATCCAAATGGGCAAAGAAGAAGTCAAATTTTCACTCTTTGCAGATGATATGATACTTTATGTGGAAAACCCTAAAGACTCCACTCC
>CM052814.1:36618451-36656815 GCA_028533885.1 Nasua narica
CAGGAAATGACAGATGTTGGCGAGGATGTGGAGAAAGGGGAACCCTCCTACACTGTTGGTGGGCATGCAAGCTGGTGCAGCGACTCTGGAAAACAGTATGGAGGTTCCTCAAAAAGTTGAAAATCGAGCTACCCTACAACCCAGCAATTGCACTACTGGGTATTTACTTTAAAGATACAAATGTAGTGATCTGAAGGGGCATGTGCAGCCGAATGTTTATAGCAGCAATATCCTCAATGGCCAAACTATGGAAAAAGCCTAGATGTCCATCAACAGATGAATGGATAAAGATGTGATACACACACACACACACACACACACACACACACACACACACACAGGAGTACTATGCAGCCATCAAAAAATGAAATCTTGCCATTTGTAATGACATGGATGGAACTAGAGGAAATTATGCTAAGCGAAATAAGTCAATCAGAGAAAGACAATTATCATATGATCGCTCTGATATGAAGAATTTGAGAGGCAGGGCTAGGGTTCGTGGGGGGAAGGGAGGGAAAAATGAAACAAGATGTGACCGAGTGGGAGACAAACCATAAGAGACTCTTAATCTCAGGAAACAAACTGAGGGTTGCTGCAGGGGGAAGGGGTAGCAGGGCTGGGGTGGCAGAGGGATGGACACTGGGAGGGTATGTGCTATGGTGGGAAAAAACAAATTAAAAAAAAGAAGAAATGAAAAGTATTAGCAACTTGTAACAGTCTGCATTTTACTGGGAATTCTGAGAAACAGTGTCCAGATACATATTTGCCACCAATAAAATGTACACTTGAAATCATGCAACTTTGGTGATGCAAAACACTTCACTTGGTGGCTTCTGATGGACAAGTCCAAGTGGAAGAGAGTATGATAGAGCACAGGTTAGAGATGCAAGTAGATCTGGGTTTGAATTGAGGCTGTTCCCCACTGCATTAATATGGACATTCTGAATATCTTTCTCCTTGTCTCCAAAAGGGGGGCATTACTTCTCTCAAAGTTTTAGTGCTGGTCTTATATCTGATTACATTTGTAAATGTCCAGTATAGGGTTTGATATAGTAGACATGAAGTGATTGCATTGTGGCAATCATCCATTGTCCTTGGACTGGGAAGTTGGACTGTGGAAAGCTGAATAATGGAGGCTCAAAAACATCCACATTCGAATTCCTGAAAACTGGGGATATGTTATGCTACATGGCAAAAGAGACTGCAGATATGATTAAGGTTAAGGCTCTAGAGGTGGGAAGAATATCCTGGATGATCTGGATTGTTGCAATGAAGTAACTTACAAGAAAAGTTATCTTTTTTTGTAAAAGAAATGTGGGAGGGTTAGATTCAGAAAAGTCAATGTGACGAAACACACAGAGGTTGGGAGATGCTATTGCTGACTTTAAAAGTGGGACTATAAGTAAGGAATGCAGATAGACTCTAGAAGCTGGAAAAGGTAGGGAAACAGATTCTTTGCTAGAGCCTCTAGAGGGTGTGCAGCCCTGCCAACATTTTGATTTCTGCCCAGTAAAACCCATTTTGGACTTCTGTTCCTCAAGCGGTAGGATAACAAGTTTGTGTTGTTTCAAGTCACTAAATTTGTAGTGATTTGTGACAGCAGCAATAGGAAATGGGTACACTATTATTATTTTGGTATCACATGAGAAAAAAAGGTGACCCTCACCTCCGCAGTCCTATGGAATGAACAATATTTGTTGTAGACCAGGGCATGGTAATTCTATTGCCCTTTGATGCTAGTAGCTTAAGAGTGGGCATGTGACCCAGTTCCATTCAGTGAGTCATGAAAGGGAGACTACTGGGTGGGGAGACTTTCTGGGAAGGCTCTCTCTCCGTAATAAAAAGAGCTGTTGAGATGAGAAATCTTGCCTCTCCCTGACTGCCTTGATCAAAGTTAAAGGAGGATGTGATGCTTGGAGCTGCTCTGAAAGACTGTTAATCATGAGGATCAAATCTGTGATAATACGAGACTGAGAAGTGTGGTCGGAAGGACTGGGTAGATAAAAACTAATGGCTACTTGAGGTGAAAAGAAGCTCAGTGTATTTCCATCACTGAAGCATCAAAAAAGAGCAAGGAGTTTGCATTTCACACAAATTTAGTTTTCTGTAGGGAATTTGTGGTTGATTCAGGAACATTAGATCATGAACTCAAGATGTTCTGTCAGAAAACAAGCATCAAACAATACACTGGGATGACTGTTCCATTTTAGGTCTGAAAATCATATGAACCTTTTTTTTTTTTTAATCTATTTCTTCCATTGAGCTTTTTGTAAAAGGATAAGCTAATCAAATCCCTTGTATTGAATTTGACCAAGGCAGACTTGCTATAGAGAAGCATTCCATATAAGATGAATGTTTCTGGAAACTTCTATAATGATTTTTTCTCTTTTAAGAACTTCCTCTTGTTTTTCCTGTCATGCTGAATGGAAGCCCAGTTATCTTTTCAGCTACCTACGTCAGAAACTGGGCCTTTGCTGGCTCTCTACTCACTTCTTTCATTACACATCTACTAGCTGCCTTTGTTGTTAACTGTACCCGTGTCCTCCTCTGTTTCAATCTTAGTCTGACCTCTCATCATGGCCTGCTGGCTTACTGCAGTGATCTTCCAACATGTCTCCTTGACCCCATGTCTCCCCCTTTAAGCATTCCAGGCCTGAAACTTCAGGCAAATGATCTTTTCAAATGCAAAGCAGTCACACCAATGCCTGCCTCCAATCAACCAATACTTCCCTATCACTTATAGGGTGAGGTCCAAACATCTTAGTATCACTACTACCAAATCCTTCCAAAGTGTGGCTCTTAATTGGGGTCTCTGGCTATGACTTTCCTTCCTAGCATCTTCATGTCTAATCCATCAGAATGACCTTCAGATCTGTGGTGGGACCAGGCCCTTCCCTGCCTCTTGCCGTTTATCATGCTGGCTCTTGTGCAGGAATAGAAACCCTTCACCTCTCTGTACACTCAGATCAAGCATCACCACTTCTGTAATGCTCTCCTGGCCCTCTTCTCTGTACTCAGGGGGATTGGCCATTTCCTCCTTGGTGCATACAACCTGTTCTCACCTTATTTTTTTAATCTGTCTCTGTGTTGCCTTCTTAGTGTGTGTCATATTCTTTACAGGCTTAGAAATTGTTCTCCCCCTGTTACGGGAACTTCTGGAGATTGGAACCATTCTTAAGTCATCAGCCTTTCCCTAGAACTTAATACAGTACCTGGTATATACAGGGCACTCAGTCGCAGAGGTGGATGGATGGATAGATAGATAGATAGATAGATAGACAAGTGTTGGTGAGATACTAGAAAGTTAGATGTTTCATAATTGATGTTATTATAGAGCAAAAGGAAGCCTATATTCTTTAATGCCACCCTTTCATTTTATAGTTCTGGACTCCACTGCCTAAATCTTCTATTAACTACTTAAAATGTAACTTTGCTGAATTTAGATGTACTGTAAATGTAAAATATACAACAGATTTAAAAAATATATCTCATTGATAATTTTTATACTGATTGCATTTTTATAATGATACTTGAGATATATTGGAGTAAATAAAATAGAGTATTAAAATGAATTTCACCCATTTGTTTTTACCTTTTATATATATGGCTACTAGAATACATAATATATATTACATGTACGTATAATGTACATGTACATACATGAGTAGCTCAGCATCATGGAAAGCAACATCTAGTACGCTGTCACAGTCTGTGTTTCTCCTTGTCATCCTCTTTTTCCTGATTTTTGCTTTTATTTTGTTTAGTTCTTCTCTAAAATTATAAGCAAAGAGGTGTGGGTCTTCATCACACATTTTTCGGTATACATCACACAGACTCTTAAAATGTGAAACAGAGAGCTGGCTGGGTCAAAAGGTAGGGTCCACGTCTACCAACTCTTGATAAGGAAATCAAGATACAAGGAAGGGAGATAACCTGCCTAAGTACACACAGCAGGTAAATATAGGGCTACTAGACAGAAAATTTTAAATTACTTATGCAGTTCATTTTGAGGCTCACCTTTTATTTCTGTTGGACAGGCTTAGTCTAGACCCAGAGTTGGAAAACTAAGGTGCATGGGTCACATCTAACTGGCCACATGTTTTTCGATGTTAATTAATTAAAGATGTTTTTCTTCTTATTGTTTTACGTTTAAGTGGTTACATTTTAAATGTTTTTATAACTACCTACATAATAGCCTTGATTTTGCCTCTGGGCCCACAGAGCCTATAATATTTACCATCAGGATCTTTAAGAAAATTTCATTGACCCAATTGTAGGAGATGAGGCCCAGTGTGACAATATAAAGTAATAGAGTAACGAATAGTGGCTATTGCCTTAATAATAAATGCTCACACATCAGGTGTTCTGTGTGTCATGATCTGTTCTAAGTGCTTTACGTGTAGTAACTAATTTCATCTTCAGGTCTTATTGAGGTCGTTACTATTATTATCACTGTGTTTTGGATAAGGAAATCAAGACACAAGGAAGGGAGATAACCTGCCTAAGTACACACAGCAGGTAAATATAGAGACAGGATTTTAACTCAGGTGTCTTTTTTGAGGTCACAAATCTAAATGTAGAAAGTGCAGAAAGACTTGAACCCTGACTTTGGGATTCAAGTCCAACAGTGCTAGAGAGGCGGGTTGCTATGGGGTTACAAACTGAGGTGGGCAGGGTCAGGGTGCCCATCTTGGGTCAGCAGCAATCTGTAGTGAGGCATCTGGGGTAGAGTCATGGAAATCCCATGAAGTGCAGAGGATCAAGCTAAGGGAAATCAGAAAGTCAGCACTTAGTAAGGCATACCAGGATGAAGACCATCCGAGTGAAACTAGACCATCCGAGTGAAAGGTCAACCCAGAGAGGAGGAATCAGAGAGGCATAGGAGAGTTCATGAAGAAGTTTAAGAGACAAAATCTAGAGAGATTCAAGGGGCTAGAGCATTGCTTTTTATACCTCTATGTAGTTGGAATGGAAGTTATTTTTCTTTGTTATTTAAAAATATTATACATTTATTTTTGAGTAGATAATTCATATACTTGCATAAAATTAAAAAGAACACAATAGTACCATCATTTAAGGAATTTCTTTTCCATCCACCCTGTTTCCTGACTACCCAGAACCTTACTCCAGAGGCACTGCTTTTCATTACACATACTTCTTTTGTTGTTGTTGTTGTGTCTCCAGCTTTATTCAGATATAAATGGTATACAACATTTGTTAAGTTGAAGGTGTACAAGGAGTTGGTTTGATATATGTTGCAAAATAATTACCATCATACAGTTAGCCACACTTCTTTTTATCTATATTTTCATTATTCATTACTCAGGTACAGAGAGTTTTTCAGGACTCCAGTCAGTTCAGGCAAGAATATTAACTTTGATATTAGCCATGGGTATGCGTGGAAGGCCCTGTATGTTAGTGTTCTCGAACTCCATGTTGCAAGTGGAGTTTATTGTACAAAACACAAATTGTATCTGTGAATTGTAGAGTGGAGTAATTCAGATGAAAAGTCCCACTATTGAAAATGAAATAATTAGGTATTGATAGCTCTACCCAATGAATGGTTTACTTTTTTTGACTTGTATCTTTGATTTATAAATATAGACACAAATGAGAAGGCACAAATGTAATCATTATGGCCTAGAGGACTCAGAGGTTTTGGGGAATAATACTGTTCATTGTAAACTTTCTATCTCAATACCCATCAATCCATTTCACTTAATAATTACATTTTCATTTAATGATAATTTATTTCATTTAGTAATTTTTGGTAAGATAAGGGAAAGATAACAATAACTCTAATCCACATAAATACAAGATTTTATAAATACAAGATTTTTTAAAAATCAAACATTTTTTCCCTCCTAATTAGGGAAAAAAGAGTAAATCTTCAATTCAGAAACTTGCAGCCTCATCAGGGTACAGGCTAAAATGACTTCTGGGTGTCAGCCAAACATGTGTTCCGGAGATGACTTTCCATCAGGATTTTTATTTAGGAAAGGAAAAACTTGCATTTTTTTCAACATGAATATAAATCATACAACCAAATTTGTAGAATTTTCCTAGAACACTGAGGCAGATATTTGGCTGAAGAATCTGAATATTTATTTTTTTAAGCAACTATTTATTGAGCTCTTTTTACTTGCCGTTACTGAGATGAGAGGCATTTAATGTTTATGATAAACAGAAGAGTTATTATTATTTGCATGTTACAGATGAGGAAACTGAAGGTCAGTAAGTTTTTTTAATTTGCCCAGGTACCAATTAGACCTGCTTCATTTCAACGTTCATACCTTTAACTGTCATGCATGACTGCCTCTCTAATGAATTACATATTTTAAATTGTTATATATCAAGGATATTTCAAAAAAACTATGTTATTTTCATAAATCATCTAAACATGGAAGAACAATGTTTTAAATTCAACCTTTGAAATATGGCATGCTTTTATTTATTAGGCAGTGATTTAGGTGGGAAGACAAAGCAGCCAGTTTCTAAAAGACTAACTCATTTTTTCTCATCTCAAAAAGAACTGGAAACTTCAGTGAGTCCCTGTGAAAAATTATCAGTGTAAAATTCCATATCTGGCTAGAGTAACAATTAGCTCTTTGGTTCTTCTCAGTCTGGATTCTAGTATCGTGAGGTGAAAGCCTCTGAGGCACCATATTAGTTCATCTCCTCCACTGAATTAAGAATACAATTCAAGTCCCTAGTCCTCTTGCTTATTCTAAACCATGTTGAACAGAACAGCTATGGTCTCTTTTCTGATGGATCTTAAAATCTTGTGAGGGAGATATATCTTAAACAAAGAAATAAAATCCATAGAATTTGAGGGAAAGAATAATCCAAATTAACAAGAATTATTGGAATAATAAGTTTTCAGTAATGCCATAACCTTAATGCTCTTAAATTATTGGAATGGAGATCTACCTAAGCTTCATTGATCAGAAATAGTTTATGGCTAGTATTCATGGAAATGGTGCCTAACATTGCCTGAGAAAATTTTCTCTCTTAAACATTCTTTCTAATATTGTATTCATTTTTTCATTCATTAATTAGTTACTTAATTCTTTCAATGAAGCCTTGATAAAACTTGTATTGAGGGCATTGTTCAGAAGGTACAGCATGGTCCTCGCCTTCAGGAAGCTCAGAGTCCAGTGGCAAGGGGAGATAATCATATGAGCAAGTAAAAATGATGCCAGATAATTGATGCTTGAATATAAACATGACTGATATGTTGTGAGAGCATGGAGTTGGAGCAGCAAACTCTGTCTGGGGGTTGGGAACAATTTTTCAGAGGAGGGTCTTGAAGAATGAATAGAGCTTTGCCTTGAAAAAAAAGAGAGATGAATTCCAGGAAGAAGGAATGGCATGTAGAAGGCTGTGGAGGTCTTATGTATTTGAGGGACAGGAAGAAGGGTCTTATGAGGGACAGGGCAGCTTGGGAAAGTATAGGTGTGTGGGTGAAAGGGCAGGGGTGACAAATGAGATTGAGGGGAAAATCTGGAATCTGGTCATGGAGCATCCGCGTGTCCTGCAGAAAAGGCTGAACTTTTCTCATTGATGATTAAAAAAAAAAAAAAACCCTCTGAATTTTGTTTTTTATTTACCTAGCAACATAATCTGAATTTTTCAAATTAATCTTCTCAATGAGAGATATATTGGAATGGAGGGAAATGTGTGGCTTAGAAGCCAGTTATAAGCTGTTGAAACACTTCAAGTGAGAAATGATGAGAAGCCAAAGTAGGACAGAGTAGGGAGGATGAAGGAGAACAGATTTGAAACACATTTTAAAATTAATTGATTTTGTTGTTTTTGTTGAATAGTTTGATGTACATGTAAAGAAAGGGAAAAGCCAAGATGGCCACCACATTTCTGTGTTGAGAGCCACTGGAGTGTGACACCAGTAATTTAGAGAGAGAATAGGAAAAGGAGCAAGCATGGATGGGGTGTTGGTAGTAAACTGGATTTGAGACAATTCCAGGCTAAGCCCTCCCTGAGTGAGGAACATGGATGTGGAGGCACTGCTAGGGGAAAAGGATACAGAAAAGAGTAAAATGTTGGCACCATCTTGAAAAAAAGATATAATCCAGGAAGGTGGCAGGGTCTAAGCAACTTATTTCAATAGAGCAAATGTCTTAGTGCATTTGGGTTGCTGTAACAAAATATCACAGACTGGGTAGCTAATAAAAGAAATTATTTCTCATGGTTCCAGAGTCTGGAAGTCTGAGATCAGGGTGCCAGCATGGTCTGGTGAGGGCCCTCTTTCCAGGTCAGACTTCTTATTGTATCCTCTTATGGCAGGAAGGGGTTAAGGAACTATGTTCTTTTTTAAAAATTTTTAAAATTTAAATTTTTAAATTTAATTAAATTTAAATATTTAAATAATTAATATTTTAAAAATCTTACATTTTTAAAACATTATAGTTTTTATTTAAGAATGTAAATAATACAATAATTACATCACAAATATTCTTTTCATGTCAATCTATATTGGGGAAGGGGGAAACTGTTCTTTTTCTCATATTCCTATCACAGCAAATAGAAGAGGGCACTTTTCTCCCTTGGAGAGTGTTGGAGGGACAACATTCTTCTGGGTTTTTCTCTACATTTACCCACTCCTGTGGGGAGCCATAGCTGTTTGGTGAAATACTGGGCCATATTTTGCTAGTGGGCAAGGTTTAGAGTGTTAGAAATTCAGCTCTTATGAGGTGGGCTCACCTGACCTCTTCTTCGCTTCCTGTCTCTGTGTGGTGAACTCCCCCAGGGCAAAGTTCAGTACCTGCTTCTCTAATTCTCTCCCTAGTAATTAGGCAAGGGAGACAGACCAGTAGCTCAGGAAGCCTGCTGGGAAACTGGACTCAGAGTCAGTTCTGTGGGTCCAGTTCTCCCATGGTTAGGTCCTTAGGTCTCTATCCAGGGGAGAAAGGAGACTCTAATTTGGCTTCAAAAGAGAGCCCCACATGGGGGTGGGGGGGTGATGGGTGCATGCCTGGTTAGTAATAAAGCTTTTACTTTGATACCCATTTGCCTAATGATTTTTCATTGACCAGAATCCTAAGGAAAGAGGGCCAAATGGTAAGATTTGTGTACCCAACCTCACATCCAAACCCCAGAAATATACTTTACATCATCTTTTTTTTTTTTTTTTTTTTAATTCCAGGAAAGTTAACATGCAGTGTTATATTAGTTTCAGGTCTACAATATAGTGATTCAACAGTTTCATATATTATTCAGTGCTCATCAAGATAAGTGTACTTTTAATCTCCTTCACCTATTTCACCCATCCTCCACCCACCTTCCTTCTGGTAACTATGTTTGTTCTCTATAGTTGAGGGTCTGTATTTATGGTTTGTCTTTCTCTCTGTCTTTTTTCCTTTGTTAATTCGTTTCATTTCTTAAACTCCACATATGAGTGAAATCATATGGTATTTGTCTTTGTCTGGGTTATTTTCCTTAACATAGTCTCTAGATCCACATATACTGTTGCAAATGGCAAGATTTCATTCTTTTTTATGGCAGGATAATATTCCATTGTATACATATAGCACATCTTCTTTATCCACTCATCTATCGATGGACACTTGGGCTGCTTCCATAGTTTGGCTATCGTAATAGTGCTGCAATGAGAGGGGAGCATTTATCTCTTCAAATCAGTGTTTTCAGATTCTTTGGGTAAATATCCAGTAGTGCAATTACTGGATCATTGGGTAATTCTATTTTTAATATCTTTAAGAACCTCTATACTGTCTCCCATAGGGACTGCACCAGTTTGCATTCCTACCAATAATGTATGAGGAGTCCTTTTTCTCCACATCCTCATCACTACTTGTTATTTCCTGTCCTTTTAAATTTAGCCATGTCAGCCATACACACCTGACAGGTGTAAGGTGATACTTCACTGTGGTTTTGATTTGCATTTCTCTGATGAATAGTGATGTTGCGCATTTTTTTCATGCGTCTGTTGGCCTTATGCATGTCGTCAGAAAACTGTCCATTCAGGTTTTCTGCCCATTTTTAAATCAGGTTGTTTGGTGGTTTTTTTGGTGTTGAGTTATATAAGTTCTTTCTATATTTTGGATACTAACCCTTTATCAGATGTGTCATTTGAAAATATCTTCTCCCTTTCATTATGTTGTCTTTTAGCTTTGTTGGTTGTTTCTTTTGCTTTGCAGAAGCTTTTAATTCTGATATAGTCACAATAATTTATTTTTGCTTTTGTTTCCTTTGCCTCAGGTATACCTAGCAAGAAGTTGTTACAACCAGTGTTAGAGACATTACTGCCTGTCTTCTCTTCTAGGGTTTTTATGGTTTCAGTCCTCACGTTTAGGTCCTTAATTGTGGGATCTCTTTTAGAAGGCACTATTTCCACCATGTGGGCCCCAAGGACTGAAGTACCTCCCTAGGGCCCCACCTCCTAAAACCAGCAAGTTGGGCTTCAGGATTTCAACATATGAATTTTAGGGGGACACAGACGTTCAGATCATAGCACTGTGATTAAAGCTAAAGTACAAAGCACCATTAAATATCAAGAGTACTTACCATACATAGAGAACATAAAAACAAACTTCAGCTCTCCAGCTCTCTCTATTGAATGAACTAAAGCCCCATTAAATATCGAGAGTACTTACCATACATAGAGAAGATAAAAACAAACTTCAGCTCTCCAGATCTTTCTATTGAATGAACTATTAGAGTAAATATAGTGAGTTTCTACACATTAGCACTCTTAGGTCTTTGATTTATTTTCCTGGGCAGGAATTTTGTCTGGTTTTATGGGTTCTAAAGCACCTTAATATTTCTAACAAATAAATAGTTATTAAATAATTATGAAAATAGTATTTGTTTTATTTCAAAATCTCACTTCCATTTCCACTCTCCTCACACAACTGTTTTCTTCTGGCTGTAGTTTTAATTGTTTCCTTTTTTACATCCTGTTCCTCTATATATTTTCTTCAGTCTGTGCTTTTGTTTTTTTAATATGGCATCATCAGTTTTTGCCATAATGAAAATTATTATCCTCCACTATCATTTACAAGGCCCTAAACTACTTTATCCTTGGGGAAATGTAGGGGGAAAAATCTGATTTTGATCTTCAACATAGATTAAGCACGTCAAGATTTGGCCAATTTCTAAAATAATTCTTATTCAAAATTTCCCACTGGGGATTTTTTTTTTATAGAGGGGTAGCTAGAGAAGATGTTATTTTAGGGATTTATGTAATTTTAAAAGATTCTTCTAAGGGTAATGGTAGGGTGACAGTTACAGATAGTATGAAAAGTAATTAAATATTATTAAATATTTCATCATTGTGTAACAGTATGAATTACATTAATCTCTAATAAATCACTGAAGTTACAAAAAGTATACATTTACTATTATTATTTTCAGGGAGTTTTTGCTTCTATTCACTAACACCCAGAAAGTCCATTCCAGGGGAGTGTTGAAGATTCAGGGTTACTCTAGTGAAGCCCTTGTTGGCAGATTTTCCCAAGTGGTTCCCTCTGTTAGCAAAGGTGAGTGTTTGGATGGGGACAGGATTTGGATTTCCTTCCCACTCTCCCTGTTCTCTCTTTCATCCTCTCACAGATACAGAGGGATTTGTTTCTGTCCCTAACTTTCATTGCTTTAGGAGGCCTTGTGTAAACTGAAGTGGAATGCCATAATTCCTTCAGCAATACCTTCTTTTAAAGTCTGCTTCTGAGACAGAATTTGGAGTGGCAAAATCTGTTTAAATCACAAATGATTTCCTACAGGCTGCAATATTCTTTCAAAGGTTATTTTAACCAGCAGTTAAAAAGAAATCAACCCAGAACCACAATGTGGATTCTCCCTGATCCTTCAATCAGTTTCAAGATAGAAGGAATGAATAAAAATCTATCATTCCATATTGTTAATTGAGATGTGGCTAATAGCGGTAAGAAGGTTTTTTTTCCGGGCCTTCAGACAAATCTCTGCTCTTTGGCCACGTTAACTATAAAAGGGGAGACAATAACTTATTCAAAGGGTTGTGAAAAGCATCAAACATAATGGCATGTGAAAAACTATTTAGGAATACAAAGTACTATAAGCCAATGTTGCCATTGTAGTTTTAGATGTTGTAGGAATGGAAGTCATGTTAATACCTTCTCCTTTTCAGCCCGGGGTACTGCACTGTGGATTGGCCGAATGTCTATAGGCAATATCAGTCGAGAGGAAATTAAAAAAACTGAAAGAAAGAGAGTGGAAGAGGAAAGAATATGTCTGAGGCCTAGTGGAAGGATTTAAAAAGAGCAACAAAAAGGAAGGAAAGGAAGGGTGAATTAGGGGAAAGTGGAGGGGGAGATGAACCACAAGAGCTATGGACTCTGAGCAACAAACAGGGTTTTGAAGGGGAGAGGGTGGGGGGTTGGGGGAACCTGGTGGTGATTACTGAGGAGGAGCATTACATGCTCCATGTATTGCATGGAGCACCGGGTGTGGTGCATGAACGATGAATCTTGTAACACTGAAAAAATAAAATAAAAATATCTGGGGAAAAATAATAAAATTAGCATTGGTAAATAAAGTTTAAATATGCATACATATATATAAAAAGGATAGGACATCATCTCCATAACAAATGGAGCAATCTTAATTTAATCAAAGTGGGAAAGGGGCCAACATTTGAGTACTTACCATGTCCTGGGTGCTGAAAGTTGTTGAATCTTCACAACGCTCGCCTGGGGTGTTTTATTAGACCCATTTTGTAGATGTGGAACTGATGACCACGGTGGTCATGCAACATTCTCAGTCTTCCTACAACTAGTAAATATCAGAAGCCAAGGGCAGAAGAAAGAAAATGGAATTCCACTGGAGAAGACAATAAAACAAGTGGGAACAGGGATACAAAGTAGAAGTTATGTGTTGCCTGAAGGCACTTGAATTCTCTTCCCCCCCCAAACACTGTGCCAACCTAACAAGGATTCAATTTTGGCACTAAAACGGAGGCAGGGGTTTCTGTGCCACACATGAAATTGTGCATAGCCCTTTTTTTGGTACAGATCCAGCCCCCCAACATCAATCAGAACCTACAGAGATCCTCATCTAATTTTACAAAAGAGTTAAGTGAGATATACGGGAATTACATAACTTGTCCAAGACCACACTGTATGTAACTGGAGGAGCTGAGATTTGAACCCGAGTTTTCCAGTCACTTACACAAGATATGGATTCTCTTGGGTCTTGTGTGGTAGGAAGATATTATTTTATTTCCATATCTTCAAACAAAACAGATTATTGCAATTCAAAATAATGAAACAGTCATCAACAAGTTAATGGGATAAAAAAGGGAAACTGTTAAGATATTTTTGAGACCATGGATAAAATTAGAATACAGACTAAGTGTCAGGTGAAATTAAAGGATAATAGTTATTTTTGTTAAATGTTTTGACATATTGTTGTTAGGTAAGAAAATGTCCTTATTTTTTAGAAATCCATACCTGAAGCATTTCAGAGTGAAATGTAATGGTACCTTGGATTCGCCTTTCAATATTTCATAAGAAGAAAAGAGCAAGAGAGTGAGATGGTATAAATATGGCAAAAAACTGAGAGTCATTATATCTGGGTGATAGATATATGGTGGTTTATTGTGCTAATCTCTCGACCTGGTGTATATTTAAACTTTTTTTGTTATAAAAATGTAAAAAGAGAAGCAGTTCACTTGAGTTCACAGAAGCCCACTGGTCATGCCAACACCAATATGTGACAAATGAATGTGGTAAATACAGAGGAAGAGCTTATTAGCACCAAGCAATTTACGTGGAAGTGTCATTTTAAGCCACAAAATTGCACTGTTTACTTTTCATGTGTTAGTGCTTTTTGGAAAAAAAAATGTAGAAAGACAATAATATCATCTAAGTCAGTTTGTTTACTAGGAATAATGTTTGTATAATTGTTTTAATGTGTTGTAGTTTCAAATTTTATTTTTAGCATTCTTTGTTTTATTGGTTAATTCAAAACATAAACACTTCCTGGCTTAAGCGAAATCAGCATGTCACTTCCATACCCGAGGAAGGTCATAATCACTTGTTCTGTCTCATTTGAACTTTGTGAAAAGACAAATTTTCACTTTTCAAAAGCTCACAAGTAGGAGGCAAATATATTTGCAAAGATTTTTCCCATTTAATTGCACTCCAAACAACCAGACATTTTTTAAAATCTTTTTTCCCCCACATTCACAGACCAAGTTTGATGAGAAAGAGAAAAATGAAAACAAAACACTTGATAAAAGCTCTTACTGTTTTAAAAAGTATATATCTTTTTATATAGGTTATATTACATAGGTTCATATAATTTTGTAATTATATATTTGTAATAATATAATATTACATAGGTTCATATAATTTTGTCCAATCCTTTTAATTTCCTTTATCTTTAAATATTTGTCTTCCCATCTTTGATCCAGAGAGTGCTAAAATGTTTTTTTAAAAGATTAACATTTGAATATATGGTTCATGAGCTTTCCTCTGAAATTTTTGCAGTCAGGTGTCTTTTTTTGGAATTTGGAATATTTCAGATTATAGAGAAGTAATAATTTGCATATATTATATATAACTGCATAATACCACCAGTGGCATCTAGGAGTGCAGCTTATATTCATATGTCTACAATGGGAAGTATAAATATGCATACTAAATGAGCTAAAGATTCTAAGAAACCATACCAGTTTAGGTCAGATCTGGCTACCAGAGGAAAAGAACCTGAGTCTAGAATAACAACTTTGGGTTTTCAGTGCCCTTGGACTTCAGAACGGTAGGTGAGGGACTGCAGAGCTGTCTAATGCAGCTTTAGAGTCAGACAGACTGTCTTCGTGGTGGCCCTTACTAATTTACTCACTGGCTTACTCATTTTCCTCATTTATAAAATGGAAATAATACCGACTTGATAAGATCATTATGAAGATAATTTATGCAAAGTGCTTAGCAGAATGCCTAGACCGGTGTAGGAGGTCAAAAAGTAGTAGCTATTATAATCCTGTAAGTGTTATTAAGTGTACAAAAGATGCAAAAAGCTTTTCTTATTCTTTTAAATCAGCCTCCCGGTGTTTTTATCTTTGTGTTTATGGCTGGGTGGGGTGTGCATCTGGTTCCAAGCTTTTAGAGAAATTGAACCCTAGGATAATGATTGTGGAGCTCTGACTCTGATGAGTTTTGTCCAAACCAAGGTTAGCATCAACTAAGTGATCTTCTACCTCTAAGTTGGGTGAGTTTGAGAGATTCTCAAGCCTCTCCTTACTCCTGGTCTCATCCCTACAACTGGAATGGTCTATTCTTTTAAGACTTCTTCAAGTAATAGTGGCTGCTCCTTGTAACAAGTTAATTTCTTGCTGCATTACTTCCCATCCCCAGTTTCCATTGTCAGAGACAACCTTTAAAATTGTTTCTCTGGGGCCCCTGGGTGGCTTAGTGGGTTAAAGCCTCTGCCTTTGGCTCAGGTCATGATCTCGGGGTCCTGGGATGGAGCCCCGCATCGGGCTTTCTGCTCAGCGGGGAGCTTGCTTCCCCCTCTCTCTCTCTGCCCGCTTGTGATCTCTCTCTATCAAATAAATAAATAAAATCTTTAAAAAAAAGATTTAAAAAATTGTTTCTGCATTTGGAATTTAAGAAACAAAACAAATGAGCAAAGGGAGAGAGAGAGAGAGAAACCAAGAAGCAGACTCTTAACTCTAGAGAACAAACTGATGGTTACCAGAGGGGAGGTGGTTGGGGGGGGGGTGGGTGAAATAGGTGACAGGGATTAAGGAGTGCACTTGTGATGAGCACTGGGTGTTGTGAGGCAGTGCTGAATCACTGTGTTCTACCCTGGAAACTCATATTACACTGCCTGTTAACTATACTGGAATTAAAATAAAAACTTATAAAAATTAAATAACATTCTTTCTACTTTTGTTTCTTCTGCTGGTCACTTTCATAGCTCCAGTCAATCTGCCTTTTCTCCATTTCTGACTCCTCAATATAAAAAACAGTTAAATAACTTATGTTTCCTTCCCTTTCTCTTATACCTACTTTCTAAAGTATCATCATTTTGAGTTCTTCTTTTGATTGTCTTTATAATTCTAAACATAATCTACATAAATATTAATTCATTGTTCAATTAAATTTCATTTTAAAATGACAATATTAGCACCCATTCTTTACCTTTTTCCATTCCTCGTCATCCCTTCTGTCAGACACCTTTTTACTTTTATATTGAGAAGGTGTAAGCATTAATATTTTGTGTTACAACTACAACTAGTTTTATGCGCATTATCTGGAGTGTGAAAGCTAAAAACCAATTAACAGAAATTATATTATTCCTAGTACATAAAAATGTTTACTTCTGGGCCAAGGCATGGTCTGATGCCACGGCATGGTCTGATGCCACAATCAAAGGGCCACTCAGAGAAGAATGTTCTGAGCTTCAAGTTGAAATAAAGTCTTTCTTGTTAACTCTACCTTCTCCTAAAATCATGCCATGTTTGATTTTCTCATATTGACTGATGATGTTCTTGCATGATACTTGTTTGCTTGTGTTCCCTAAAGATTTTGATTGCCTTTTTCCCTGCATCGTATACTCATGTTGTTCTGTGTTCTCAGCTATTCTATCTAGTCTACAGAGTTTTTCTGATTTCCCAATTTAAATTATACATATAATACATGAATACACTAACTGTTTGTAATCTCGAAACATTACATAAAATGGAAAACCACTTTTAACCATTGGTCTAATCTGAAACTACACACCATTCTCGTATAACTTGAAAACTTTCTCAATATACAATGTCTTTTCTGTATTGAGTTGGAATTCTCTCTATTCCTAAAATTTGCTATTTTTTAGTGCTTAATATACTGGCCTCTGTATCCTTTAATATCTTGCATGATGATTTCTGTTGCTGATCTCCAGACTCATACCGTCTACTAGAAATCTCCCCCTGGAGTTAGCCAAAGCAATCTTAAATCTTAAATATAACATGGTTGAATTAAAAAAGAAATTTTCAGAAGCATAGGTATCTTATGGTTTCACTTATATAAGCATTCAAAATAGGCAAAATAAATTAAACCATTGTTTAGGGATATGTATGAAGGGTAAAAATATTTTAAAAAGCAAGGGGTTGATTAACTCAATATTCTGTTACTGCTTACTTCTCGTGGAGAGAAGCCGGTGTCATTAAGGAGGTGCATTGAGGTGGGAAGGGATTCAAAGACATTGATCTATTGATCTATTTTTTAGACCGAGTACAAGGGTGTTTGCTTTTAACAATTCACCTACATTAGATACCCTCCACTGAGTATGTATGAAGTATTTTGCAATTTAAAAGTAGAGATAAGGGCCCCTGGGTGGCGCAGTTGGTTGAGCGACTGCCTTCAGCTCAGGTCATGATCCCAGAGTCCCGGGATCGAGTCCCACATCGGGCTCCCAGCTCCATGGGGAGTCTGCTTCTCACTCTGACCTTCTCCCTTCTCATGCTCTCTCTCACTCTCTCTCTTTCCTAATAAATAAATAAAATCTTTAAAAAAAGAGAGATAAAAAACTATTTCTCTTCTCATTGGTTTTTCTTCTTGTTTTTCAAATTCATTTCTCAAAAAAAAATTCATTTCTCAAAGCACCCCATTTTGTTTTGTGATTCTCAGTATTATCTCAGAACCATTGGCTCTGGAGTGATTGATAACTTTCTAATCAATATAGAGACAAGTATATCTCATTTGACTGAGAGCCCTTCCTTTCTTGCAACATTATTCTCTAGTGGTTTCTCTGGAAAGGCGTTCTATTTCTTACCTGCATTTAAAGCCAAAAGATAAAACAAAAAACAAATATCAACACATACTACACTTTCATCTTTCTGACACTTTAAAGTAATTCTCCCCTTTTCCCAAAACCCCCTCAAACAGAGCAGCTCTATTTTTTATTAACCAGAATATCACACTAACCAGATTACCGCCTGCAAAAATGGACAAGCTGACTTCTCAGCTAACCTGAGCACTTTCCCCCAACATTTTACAGCACAGAAGTTTGCTGACTTTACTTATAAAATTCCAGATTTAAGTCTTCCTAGTTTTTAAATACACTTTAATTTTTTAGAGCAGCTTTAGGTTCACACCAAAATCGAGCCGAAAGTATAGAGAGAACTCATATATTCCCTGCCCCCACGCAGTCACAGCTTCTACTGTGAATATTCTTCAACTATGAATATTCTATGCTTGAGTAGTATATTTGTTGGTATACACTGACATTTCATCACCAAAAGTCCAGAATTTAATTTAGAGTTCACTATTGGTGCCAAACATTCTGTGGATTTTGACAAATGTATGATGGCATGTATCCACCATTACAGGAACATACAGAATAGTTACACAGCCCTAAACATCTTCTGTGCTTGGCCTATTTAGCTCCCCCCTTCCACCACCCCTGGTAACCACTGATCATTTCATTGTCTCCATAGACTTTCTCAAAATGTCATATTGTTGGAATCACACAATATATAGACTTTTCAGATTGGCTTCTTTCACTTAGTAATATGCATTTAAGATTTCTCCATTCTTTTCATGGCTTGGTAGCTCACTTTTTTTTTTTTTTAAGTGCTAAATAATAGTCTGTTGTTTTGGTGTATCACAGCTAACTTATTCATTTACCCACTGAAGGACATTTTAGGTGCTTCCAAGTTTGGGCCATTATGAAAACAGCTGCTCTAAACATCCTGTACAGGTTTTTGTGTAGGTATGCTCTTAACTCTTTTTGGGTAAATACCAAAGAGCGTGATCGCTGGATAAAATGGTAAAAATATGTTTAGTTTTGAAGGAAACTACCAAACTGTCTTCCAAAGTGGCTGTACCATTTTGCATTCCCAACAGAGCTTGTTTGGACAGGGATTGCTACCCATGTTGATCATTTCTTGCCACTGGACAATTTGTAGTAAAGAAGAAACCCAAGAAGAGTTGGTTTAAGAAATGCTCAAAAGGTTTGACTGTCAAATTATTCCTAAGAAACTACTTTGTTTACAGGGAAATTGTTATAGGCAACTTAATGACTGAGGAGGATGTCTTTTTAAATTTCCAAAGTAAATTGTTGTGATTATATGGTAAAAAGTCTCTTCCAAAGGTTAAATTAACTTTAAGCTCTAAAAAAATCATTTGCCATATTTTGCACATTTCATCTGATAAGTAAGCATTTATTGAGTACACACTGTTTACAGAGAAATGAGAATTCAGCAAACTCTACTCAGTTCTGTTCCTTGACCCATCATGTATCATTCAGCAAAAATTAATAATCATATCATAAAGTCATATTGAATGTACCTCTTTTAACAAGAAAATTACTATTGTGCTTGCATAGTCTAGCTTTTCACAAGCTTCAAATTAGCAAGCATTCCAAATTAGGATTTTCTCCAAATGGGTAAATATATGATCTCCTTTTTGAAGCCTGCTATATTTATGTTTTGTTTTTTATAAATATGTATGGTAGGTTTATATTAAAGATTTTGCAATTGATTATCCTTTTATTTAATTAAACATTTGAAAGAATGCATTTTTTCCACATTCATAAGTGATCATACGGATTTCCTCAAATTTTCCAGAGGAGAAAAAATAACTATAGTTGGGTGGAGATAGAACATGGAATGGAAAGTTTCAGCCCCAAAGACATTTTTTCATCGAGTTATGAACATGTGAACATGGAATTATAATTGAAACCATTTTGTATACTTCACCATCAAATTTACACTGCAAAGAATGTTTCCCTAATTTAAACAACAGATATAGGCAGCTCTCACCAGTCCACAGGATTTATTAAATAGCCACTATAGTACCACTGTAGTAACTATGGTGGGACGGTGAATGGAGTACCTGGTCAGTTAGGGTGGGTAAAACACACATAAAGAGCTAAATAAAGCCTATGTGTATGTCTGACTATGTTTTATTCTAAACCCCAAAGTTTTTGAATTGGTTTAATGCAAGACAATCAAGTTTAGTCAGTGTTATCTCCAAGAGCTGCTAAATTAAAATAAAACTTTACCCCTTGACTTCTCATACATTTGTTTTTTTATTGTTCACCCTCTAATGATTAATCTGAGCAGTGGGAGACTGATAATAGTGTAATGGATAGATATAAAACAAACTCAGAAAAGAACATTAAGGCAGAAGGACCTGAGAGATAATTAATTTAACCTAAAACAGCTCAATTTACACGAAGTATAAACTGAGGCCCAAAGGAACTGAAATATACACAAACCATGCAAGTCAGTAAAAGCAGGCCAATTCAAACCCCCAGGCCTCTGAAAGGCCAGTCCAGTGTCTCTTTCCTCTTGAGTCTTGTCCTGCTGTAGTGTTTTCTATGCAGTAGAGGCTCAAATATACTTGATAAATGAATGAGTAATGACAAATTGATTTTATATTTGTACAAGGAGCATTTAGATGATTGGAATTACAAAACAGAAGTAAATAGATACTGATAGAGATTTTTATACACATATTTTAACATTTTTCTTTAGTGGGGTTAAAATTTTAGCTACATTTCATTATTGGTCTTTCATAAGTTTAATAAGATTCACCATCTTTGGTTTAAGTCTCCTTTCAGGAGATGCAGTCCACATATATGGCTCTTCACCCCCTTCTGGTCTGTTATCCATTCATGTCCTGGCCATATACCCCAAAAACATCTACCAATTTGGTACTTGACACAATATGCTGAATCTTTCATCATCCTGGGCAGTGCTCATGCAGATGGTCATTTTGATATGCACCCTCATGGGTCCTTAACTTAATACCGTGGCTGTCATCTACACTTGACTTCAATCCCTCTGTCATCATCCAAGACTTCCCTGGCTCTACATCTCAAGTCCCCAGTTATTTTCTGTCCACGAACTCTTACCCTTACAGGTTTTTCTGTCCCTTACTGACTCTATCAAATCCTCTGGTCTCTATGTCCCTCCTTTCACTCCCAAACTATCAGTCCCATTCTGGCTTCCCTTTCTTCTTTAGAAAGAGCCCATGGTCCCTCATAACACAGTTTTGCACATAACTGTGAATCCGTTACCACCTACTCTACAAACCTTTCCACTCTGCTGAAATTAATCATCTTATTGCTGTAATTTTCTGTTAAAATTGTCGCCAAATTGTGGATGGGTGCCCTATAAATTCAAAACTCCCAATCTCAGCTTTTTCTTCTTTGCCATCCAGAGGCAAATACACATGGCTTTCCTTTGCGATTTCTTATTTTGGTTCCCTTCAGACCCATAACTAAACTTTTCCCTTTTCTTGCTCTATTAGGACTCTGATAGACCCTCGAAAGTGGCTGTCCCAATCTCTACTTTCAACTCCTCTTTCTCTTGTCTGGCCCTATGATCCAGGTAATAAGAGATAAAAACTTGATTTTTTTCAGCCTCCCTTATAGCTAGAGGTGGCCAAATGCTATAGTTTTTTTCCAACTAAGCAAAGCTGAAGTGTTGGTGCTCTTCTTCTTTTACCGCTTCCTTCCTGGACTGTGAATGTGAAATCTATGACTGCAGCAGCCATGTTATAACCATGACTTAGAAAACAACATTCAAAGGACAAGGAAGCAGAAAGCCAGATGGGCTCTGTGATAATGATTCTGTGGAGCCACTGTGCCAGCAAGCCACCTCTGTAGCAGCCTAATCTTTTAAGCTTAGCAAAAGAGTGGTTTACATTTGTCATGCCTACTTCCTGTCTTCTTACTGACTTCTCAAACCACAGTACTAAAATTGTTCTTGAAAAGATTAGTCCTAACTTCATTTTAAGTTTCCAGTTAATCTAATTGAGTTTCCTGTAGCATTTGTGTTATTGAACAAACCTTCTTCGAAATTCTCTCTGCCTCTGATTTCTGCTGGTTTTCTTTTTGCCTCTAAGACAAATCTCTCTCAGCATCTTCTCATTTCCCCACCTTACTTTTCCTACTCCCAATTTCCAGTTTTTGCTCTTTCCTAACTGTCACCACAAATGATGGTTTCCTAAGGCTCCCTCCCTACCATCCTTATGGTTTATTTTGCTTGTTTGTTTTTGTTGTTGTTGTTGTGGGTTTTTTTTTTAGTCCCCTTATGTTTTTATGATTAATAAAACATGACTAATCTTTTGGTCTTTGGTTTAAACACCAGCAATATTCTGGAGATTTCCAAATGTGAATCTCTTATTTTAAATCTCTCTTTAAAGTCATATTCACAGCCCTTTAACATGCATCTTAACTTGAATGTTGTATGGGGGAGGGTCCATTTAGGAGATAGAAAACACACAAGTAATTTAAATAGAGAACATTTATTATGAAGAAGTGTTAACTAGTAAAAGGTGATTAACTACTAAAAGAAGCAACAGAAGAAGAACCTAATTGTATGAAACAGTAAATACAGAAAGCAACTGGTACCTTTAGTGCTGTGGAAGAGTGACAATAGAAGAAATTAAGAGTTTTGAAGAGCTGCCCTCTAGGGAAAAACTTGCCAGAGGGCACAGGGCTGGAGCTGTTGTGAGAAGAGTTTCTGAGGTGAACACCCCTGTGCCTTCTCCCTGCTGATTTACTGGTGCCATACTAAAATAAAAGTCAATTGGAAATAGGAAGGGAGCCTTCCGGCTGCCTTGCAGTGTCCCTCCAGGGCTCTCTATTGGTAAAGCCTAACATCAAACCAGCTGGCAAAGGAGCAATGTCTATAGGATCAGGCTCTAGTAAACAAGCAAAGAAGGGTGGACAGGGGACTGAGGGATGGGGCACAGATGAGAAACAAACAAGTAATGTGTAATACAGTATATTTGTAGACAATAGAATCATAAAAAGTTAAAGAGGGAAAGAAAATAAAGAGTATTGGGGTTGAAGTTTTTTATAGGGTGCTAGGAAGGTGGTATTTGAGTAAGGTTTGAAGAAGGTAAGGGAATTAATATTTGGTGGAAGAGCAGTCCAGATAAAGGAACCAACAAGGGAAAAATTATCAAGAGTGTGCCTGGTGTGTTTAGGAGTGAGTAGTAGGAAAAGAAGTTATAGAGGTCATAGACCCATAGAGGGGAACAAGGCTATGTGGCCTTGTGGGCCATTACAAGGGCTTTGGTTTATGTGATTGGAGACCATTAAATGATTTTAACAGATGAGTTACATCATCACATCTAAGTTCTAGCAGAGTCATTCTGGGAATGGTCTAAAGGGGGGCGGGGTAAGGGAGAAAATGGGGAGACCAGTGGGAGGCTTTCATGAGAATCCAGTCAAGAGATGGTAACAGGTTGGCCCAGGTGGTAGCAGTGGAGGGGGCGAGAAATAGTCCCATCCTGGATGTACTCTGAAGTCTCTCTGTCATCCCTGCCCATACTGTCATCATCTCAGACTTTGCTCTTTATCTCCCACACTGCCTCCTAATTCAGCTCCCTGCTTGTAGCCCCATCTCTCCTTCTATCCCTTACTAATGTTGATCTTCACACTGAGGCTGAGTAATCTGCAATTCTAGAAATCCAATTCTGATTTTCTTAACTACCTAATTCCTTGTTTCCAATTGGATAAAGCCCAGATTCTTAGCATTGTATACAAAAGCTTGTCTTGCTCTAAATCTTTTTTCTCCCAGCAGTGTGCCATGTTCTGGACAACCCAAATTACTCTCACATCTTCAAATTGGCCATAACCTCCTTTCTGCCTTTTCACATTCTGTCCCTTCTCTCTAGAATTCTTTAGAATTTAGTTCAGCAAGTTGTCTCCCACCCCTCTCCACCCAGGTTCTTTACCCTTCCTCTGACTCTAATTATCCCACACATTATTCTGTTAGACACACATTTACCCACACTTATACCCTGTGGTTTAAAGCCTGCCTTCCCCACCCCCAAGAAAGAGAACTCATTGAAAACAGTGTAATATAGTTTTCATCTCTATATTCACATTTAAAGTACTTAAACATTGTGGAATGAATAAATTAATCTATTAAAGAAGAAGGAAGGGCAAATACATCTGAGACTGAGACCCCACACACAAACTTCTAGAAAATGACTGTGCCCCAGCAAAATTCCATGCAAGTCAGCTATGAGCCAGAAATAAATCATTGCAGGTCAACTGCAAGCCCTAGATCTCTGCATGAGGATAGAAGCAAGGAAAAATGAGGGAGAAGAGCATTTTCCTAACACTGATAAATTCTGTCACCAGTTTGGTACATCAGTTGGCTGTAACCTACAGGTTTGGACCGTAGACCCTTGATCATGATAGGAGTGGGATTTGTTCTCCCCCCTACTAGCCAGTACTTGTTTCCCTCAAGCCAGTCCTGAGCTAGCAAATAAGACTGGAGCCAATGTTGTATTATATGCCATAATATATTTTCATTTTATCCCAGCCTTGATCATATTAGAGGAGGGCTGGTGCTTCTCTATTCATGTAGTATAAGGACCTCACTCACCATGAGCTGAGATCCTTTCCCAGGCTTTGAAGTCAACTGTTCTAGAGCTCTTGTGCTGACTAGAAAGCAGCACATCATGGGGCCACCCTCCTATCTGCTATTGTTCCTGTCTCCAGCAGGCCTTGGAAGAAGACTGGTGGGCAATGTGCCCCTATTTGCATCATATTAAGTTCATTAACAAACAAAAATCACCTGAACTTCTGATTTAATTTGAATAAGATAAACAAAAACTTTTAGCTGCCTTTTGTTGTGGAGATCAGACTGTTCTTCCTTGGGTGTAATTTAATTCTTTTTGAGAGTTATTGAGATAGGTAGACCAGGAGACCAGATGCTTTATAAAGACCCTGGGAAGAGCCTTTAAGCCATTATGGAGAAGGCATTAGCACATGAAATTTTAGTTATTCCTAAAAAGCTTTGAGCAATGAATATGCTGCTAGGCATTTTGATTGGATTTCCCTAAGATGACTATTTCCCCCCTTTAAGTCTGAGAGTATCCAGACAGATTTTGACTTATGGCTTTCTACAGTCACCTTCCTTAAGTATTCCTTGTCTCCCAGTGGTGTTGAAAACTCCAACTGGGCCATGGTGGTGGGAGCATGTGACATTGCACCAGGTTCAATCCTTAGCTCAATGTGTTTGCCCAGGCAGAGAGCAGGGTTTATAATGGGAGTCTGCATGAGACTAAGCCACATATTCTTCCAGGAAGAATACCCAGGACAGGGGTGAAACTGGGTCGGGATGAGAAATTTGAATTGACCCTGCCAGCTTCTTATGAAATGCCTTGTTGCTATTTAAGCTGCCTTTCCAGTGGCTCAGGATTGTAAGACCATGGTAGCTCTAGCTCTAGGGATATCTTCTTCTGAAATTATTTAAATTTTGATCCAAGAAATAAAGAAAAAAAAGAATCAAATACTGAAAATGCTAGAAGGCTTATGAAACATAATAATCCTTCCCCTTAGTTCCTCACCTCTGGTCTACTCTCCATAGGTAAATTTCTTTTAGTCTTTTACTAGCTTCCTTTGCATTTATCTTCTTATTTTTTATATTATCTCTTGATTTGCCAACTTTAGACATTGTTTTATAACTTTTGACTAAAGAAGATTAGAATTTAGTCCCTTACATAGATCTGCCCACCAGCCTCCCCACCTTCAACATACAGCAGAGTCTTACCACTCCATCTCTCCAATATAGTTATATCACAACTTGGGTAATCAAAGTTCAAAGTTTACATTTTTGTGACTATACAAAAATTGTTCACTGCTGAACTAAGTAGCATTTCCTTGCTTAAACAAACATTTGTTTTCCTGGAGTTAATCATTGCCTCATTTTTTCATTTGTTAATTTTTTTTGCACCTATTGCTGAATATTTTCATAATCTTCCACAACTGCTCAATGTAATTTTCCATGTTTCAAATAAATCAGGTCAATAATCAGATTCTTGTTTCCCCTTGAAGATGTCCCTGTTGGAGGCTTTTCAACTTTCTGCTTCAGTCTGGATGGTGTTCTCTAGTCTGCTTCATAGTTGGTATTCTGGGATTTATCTTTGAGTGTCTTTGTTGGATTCTCTACTTCCTATATCTTGTGTCTTTTCCTTTCTTGATTTTTTTTTCTCACTTATTTCAGTAGAGCCCTATCCTTTGGTGGTTTTTGAGAGAAGTGCATGAGAAATAAATTTATGAGACATTGCATGTGTAAAAATGTATTTATTCTACCTTCACATCTAATTTATAATTTGATTTGGGATATAATTTAAGACTTAAAATAATTTTCCTTCAGATATTTGAAGAATTTATTCCATTGCTTTCTTCAAAGACTGTCAACAACTGGTCATTCTTTCTCTGATTTTTTTGTATGTGATCTATTTTTTCCTCTCCGGAAGATTTTATGATTTCATTATTGCACATTTCAAAATGATGTGGCTTGAAGTTGGGCCTGTTTTTATTCAATGAACTAGATAGTGGGTGGGTCTTTTAAATGTGGAGGCTTCTGTATTCAGTTAAGTGAAAATTGCTGGTAGTCTTTCCTTGACAATCCCTCCTCACTCTTATTGTTTTCTCTCTGGAATTTCCATCAGTAGAGTTTTGGACCTCTTGAGCTCATCTTCTAGTCCCCTTATCTCTTCTGCTTTTGTCCAGCATTTAGTCCTCTCCTTTTATTCTATGAGATCCTTTGGCTTTATCTTCAAACTATTCTACTGAGTTATTTAGTTTAGCTGTTGTATTTTTAAAAAGTTCCAAGAATTTCCTTTCTTTTGTGATTGTTCTCTTTCTTTCTCTAACTTATTTTGGGTTGGGGAAGGGAGAGAGTCCAACTGTTCCTTAGACAATCCTCAGCCACTTTTTGAATTTTCACCACAACACTTCACCACTGCCTTGTGTTGTACATGATGCTTATGAATCATGAACTTTTCCCAGGCTTTCTGTGGGTGAAGAGCATTGTCTATCATTAGGGTTACAAGTCTATGGGGCACTCATGTTTCACCCTCTTCTACCCTCAGCTATTTGCCACTCCCTTCCATTTGCTATTGGTTTTCATTTATTGTGGTTTAGCTGTCTCCTGGTTTTACCAAAGATGAAGTTTGTGTTTTGCTTCTTAGTACTTCATGCTATTTTCAGATAATTTCTCAGAGAAGAAGGGAACAGAAATATCTATTTTGCCATCATAAAACCAAAAATCCTTGGAATATATCTTAAAGATATAATACAGTTTTTCACCCAACAAATATCAGACTGAGGAAATTGCCCATTACTCTGTTTGCTTGTTCAATCTAATGTAGAACTATTAACTTTCTCTTTATCCTTACATATGTGTACCTTGATATTTATTTGTACAATGAGGAAGAATTGTATCACCACAAGCTTGCCTTAATTTGAGAGAAGAAATTGCAGCTTTGTTAAATCAAGATATCTGCTTATCGGAATCTACTCATTTCTGCAACATTGGATAAGTTTTTCTCTGATCCTGTACCTAGCTTAGGCTCTTGATCAGGTGTTTTCCACAAGACGTTAATAATTTGACACTGGACAAGTGACAATAACAACTTCTTTGTTTACTCACTATTGCCTCATGTTAATTACAATTTAAGCTTTTTCTTTTCCCTTCCTTCCTCCTTCCTTCCTTCCTTCCTTCCTTCCTTCCTTCCTTCCTTCCTTCCTTCCTTCCTCTAGTCTCAAAATAGATGGACAGATGCTAGTCTTAAGGAATTGCAATCTGCTGTTTGGGCCCTGAGGAGATACAAACTACCTGATTGTATTTTATTTCAGCCAGTGGCTCAACCATGATAGCAAGACTTGACTCTGCTGTGGAAATGGAGTCATTGCCTGTGATTCTCACCTTCTGCTCCATAGTTCTGATCCTTGGGGAAAATCCTTCATGTATTTTGCTCCATAGGACTCCTTGAGGGTAGCTAGTCAGAAATGATTATAAGGGGTGTGTATTTTCTTCCGTTTTATATAACGCAGAGTAAAAGCATTTGAATACAGCAACTCAGGAATGCAGCGAACGTTACAGATGACTGTTTGCATCTCATTTATGGCTTATTTTAAAATAGTGGTCTCTAAAATTTTCTGATTTCTTCTTGAACATGTATTTTCAATATGTGTATAATATTAATGTATAAATTATATGCATGTTTTTTTGTAATGCAGTATATGTATATACATAATATATACAAAAAGAGTGACAGGTTACATTAGGATTAATATAGATAGAAATTTTAGTGTTTTCTTCTGCCACCCTGATGGATTGTGTTGTGTGTCACTTAGGACCTATGCATCCAGTTATGACTCTGCTTATCTACACATGGACAGGGCAAGTAGGAAATGAGAGGTCTGAACATTCTTCGAGGAAGCACCATAGTTTCAAAAAGGTGACTGGTTTGGCTATGCTTCATTCAACAAAGATATGCTTTCTGACCTTGCAGTTGCCTTACCACACATGTCTTTCAGGGGTTCCTCTTACAGGGGAAGCAGAGCAGCAGAATGGAAAGAGAATTGATAAGCCTTTGGAGTGCTGAAATTGCAGCCTTGCCATTAATTAACCTGGAGACATTGTGCAAGGAATCTGACCTGCTTTAGCCTTGGTTTCCTGAGATTAGGAGGAGTCAAGCCAGAAGGATCCAGGATGTGCTAATGAAACACATTCTTTTCCTGACAGTGTAAAGTACTGTCAGATCTATGATGAGAAGTTGGTACATAAAGAGAGATCAAGATTTTCCTTGGTTGGGAGGGACATAGTGTTGGAACTAAAAGACCCCACAGAGAGAGATACTTGTAAGTGATGCTCTTGGATAACCACTATATCAATGCCAGAATATCATCTATAACATTCCTGACAGAGGGTCATCTAACTTCCAGCTCTTGCAATTGAAAAAAGTAGACCATTCATTCTGTTAATAAATATTTGAGTTGAGACTACATATTTAATGCTTAAAAAGCATGAAATAATACACAAATGTAGCATAAAAATTTATATTTATAGATGTGTATGACAGCCCTTTAAAACATCTGAAGGTAACTGTTATACTCCTCTGAGATTCTTTACATTTAAGATGTAGATGCTCAATTATTTTTTAAAAAGATTTATTTTGAGAGAGAGTGGAAGGGGGAGGAGGGGGAGACAATCCCAAGCAGACTCCCTGCTGTGGAGCCTGATATAGAGCTTGATCTCAGAGCTCTGAGATCATGACCTGAGCTGAAATCAAGAGTTTATTGCTCAACCCACTAAGCCACCCAAGAGCCCAGATGCTTGATTATTTTAATAAGTCCTCAGATGCAATGATTTCCAGACACATTGTTATCCTCTGCTATTCTCTGAAAGCTCTAGAATTGGCTTGAGGTTTCCTGGTTCTCAGAACGTGACTCCCAGAGTTCATTTTCTGAGCAGATACCGGCCCTTGTGGAGCACTGACTCACTTTGGTAAGGCCCATTGGCTGCTCCTCAATCACTCACTCCAAGGAATCTATTTGAAAGTGGGCAGGGGTTCAAGGCTCTGGGATGGAACCTCATTCTTCTCTTGTATCTAGATAGCTGACTCGAAGATTGAAACTGTAGTAGTGGATGTATTTTTGGATTTTACTCCACTGTATCTTTATTCCTGGCTGGGATCTCAAAGCCAAATCTGGTCAGTTGTCTTGGATACGAAAACTCATGTCATACAATTTGCCCTGATACTCTGGATTCTAACTTCATCTATGACCTCAGGACATCCAAGAACATTCTGCCCTGTGTGCCTAAATCCCAGGCCATATTTTCTTAGAATTGCTTGACTTATGGTTATCTCAAGCCTGGAACAGGCTTTCCTTCTTACCACTCTGTCCCCTTCTAAATGGCTGCAGTTCGTTTCACCTTTAAAATACACAGGCCTGAATAGTCAGTTTCCCTTATATGTACACATCTTGTTTGTTCAGCTGGAAGATACATATTCTATAGGCAAGAACTAGAAATTTTTGCATCTTGATATTCAGTGCAATGCCTAGTGTAAATTCTTGCACATATCACATGCTTACAAGTAGTTGTTGAGCTAAAACAATGGTAAGATATTACTTATACTTTAAGGTAGTTTGGAAAATTATTTGATTTGTTGAATCTATCACTATATTTATATTATGAAGAATTTGTATGTTTCCTCTTTGCTGACTTTGTAAGTTATAACAGATAAGATATCCCTTTTCATTTTGGCTGACAGGAAATTATACCTAAGTTTACTTACTCTGCTGGCTCCCTGCTCCATTTATCCTCCTCAATCCTCATTTCCCATTTCTGTTTCTATATTTTTATTTTATGCTTCTCTGTCTTGTTTTTAGCAAAACCTTTTAAATCCTTTTTTGAGGAGGAAAGATATTGTATGAAGCTATTTTGATGGAAATCAAATTGTTTTTTTCCATTTTCCATTTTGACATTCAGAAAGTATTAAAAAAACTGAACTGAAGAAGATGGAAGAGGCAGAGAAGGTCTAAATGCCTACCCACTAAAGAAATATTCATCATTTTTACAAAACAAACCGACTACAATGCATTTTTTTTTTGAAAGCAATGTAATCTATGGTAAACTGAATAACTGGAGCTGCAAATGGAAAAGAGACTAAAAGATTCATGTATTTAAAATAATATACCAAATTCCTAGAATAAAACCATCTAGACAAAGTCCCTGTTAATATAGGAAAGAAAGCAAGTCATTTCCTTGGAGTATACTTGCATGAAATATCTTCCAAATAGGGAAAATATGAGTTTGGGGAAACAATGAGAAATACTGAAACTTAAATCAATGTTAAGTGACTCTAAGGGACATTGAGTAATTATAAAATAATCAGAAGTTTTGTGAGCTGTTTTTGAAGTTTTTCTTATTTATTTTGAAGTCTTGTCTCCATATTACTGTAATGTTGTGACAAGGTGACAATGACAAGTTTCCTATAATCAGTGCCAGAAATGAGAATATATTCCTTATCTAGGTTTCATTGCAATTTATTATATACTATTTATTTTGGCACTTTAATCTTACATTATTTTATAATTGATTCAATGACACATTTATATACAAGAGAAACAAATGAGGAAGACCCAGTAATTGACCAGACACTGTTTGCTTGGCCAAGTCCCAGGAGGGGGCTGGACATTGTCTTGCAGGTGTTTCTGAAGACATGTGCACCTCCATGGGCTCTGGTTTGCCCACTGTGGAGCTTGTCCACTGTGAACTCTAGCCTGTGTGGTTAAATGCATGTCATGTTGTGCTTAGATTTCATTGATTTCTGTGTTCTGTATAAGTGGCTAGCCCAGGGCTGAGGGATTCATGTACTATTGGCCTTCATTTATGTTCATGGAACACTATTTTCAGAGCTTTTGTTTGGTTAAGTTTTGAATCTTCTCTTCCAATTTCCCTTTCCTTTAGAGATATGTCTAGCAAGAAGTTTATCAACCTTGTTAATTCTTTCAAAGAATTAGCTTCTAGTTTCATTGATCTATTCTTCTGTTCTTTTGGTTTCTATGTCATTGATTTCTGCTTTAATCTTTATTATTTCTCTTCTCCTCCTTGGTTTAGGCTTTATTTGCTGTTCTTTCTCCAGCTCCTTTAGGTATAAGGTTAATTTGTGTATTTGAGACTACCAATTTTTGAGAAAGGCTTGCATTGTACTTCTGTCTTAGGACCACCTTTGCTGCATCCCAAAGTTATTGAACTATTGTGTTTTCATTTTCATTTGCTTCCATGAATTTTTCAAAAATTTTTTTTATTTCCTGGTTGACCCATTTATTCTTTAACCTCTAAGTGTTTGAGCTCCTTCCAGATTACCTTTTGTGTCTGAGTTCAACTCTCAAAGTATTGTGGTCTGGAAATATGCAGGGGAAAATCCCAGTCTTTTGGTACCAGTTGAGACCTGATTTTTGACCCATTATGTGATCTGTTTTGGAGAATGTTCCATGTGCAAGTTGAAAAGAATATGTATTTTTTTGCTTTAACATGGAATGCTCTATATAGATCTGTGAAGTCCGTCTGGTCCAGTGTGTCATTCAAATCCCTTGTTTCCTTCCATTCAAGATCTTTTGTTGATCTTCTGCTTAGATGATCTGTCCATTGCTGTGAGTGGGGTGTTGAAGTATCCTACTATTATTGTATTATTATCAATGTGTTTCTTTAATTTGGTTATTAATTGTTTATATAATTGGCTGCTCCCAAGTTAGGAGCATAAATATTTACAATTGTTAGATCTTCTTATTGGATAGGCCCTTTAAGTATGATATAGTGTCCCTCTTCATCCCTTAGTACAGTCTTTGGTTTAAAATCTAATTTGTCTGATATGAGAATTGCTACCCCAACTTTCTTTTGTTGTCTATTACCATGATAAATAGTTCTCTACCCCCTCACTTTGAATCTAGAGGTGACTTTAGGTGTAAGTGACTCTCTTGTATACAGCATATGGATGGGCCTTGCTTTTTTATCTGATACCCTGTGTCTTTTGATTGGAACATTTAGCCCATTTATATTCAGAGTAACTATTGAGAGATAGGAATTTAGTGCCATTGTATTACCTATAAAGTCCCTGTTTTTGTAGATTGTCTCTTTTCTTTCTGGTCTATGTTACTTTTGGGCTCTCTCTTTGCTTAAAGGATCCCCTTTAATATTTCTTGCAAGGCTGGTTTAGAGATTACAAGTTCTTTTGGTTTCTGTTGTCCTGGAAGCTCTTTATCTCTCCTTCCATTCTGAATGACAGCCTTGTTGGATAAAATATTCTTGACTGCGTGTTTTTCTCATTTAGTACCCTGAATATATCATGCCAGCCCTTTCTGGCCTGCCAGGTCTCTGTGACTAGGTCTGCTACCAGTCCAAAATTCCCACCCTTGTAGGTTAAGGAGTTCTTGTCTCAAGCTGCTTTCAGGGTTTTCTCTTTATCTCTGAAATTTGCAAGCTTCACTATTATATGTTGGGATGTTGACCTATTTTTACTGATTTTAAGGGCTATTTTCTGTACCTCCTGGACTTGAATGCCTGTTTCCTTCCCTAGATTAGGGAAGTTCTCAACTATAATTTGCTCAAATACACCTTCTGTCCCTCTCTATCTTTCTCTGGGACCTCAATAATTCTAATATTTTTTTACTTCATGGTATAGCTGATTTTTCAAATCCTTCCCTTATGGTCCATTAGTTGTTTTTCTCTCTTTTCTTCAGCTTCCTTCCTTTCCATCATCTTGTCTTCTATGTCACTGACTCTCTTGCCTCATTTACCCTAGCTGTTAGAGCATCCATTTTAGACTGCATCTCAGTTAAAGCATTTTCAATTTTGGCTTGATTAAAGTTTTTTTTTTAAGATTTTATTTACTTATTTTGGAGAAAAAGAGAGAGAGAGAGAGCAGGGGGGGGGGTGCAGGGGCAGAGAGAGAGAGGGAGAAGCAGGCTTTCCCCAAGCAGGGAGCCTGATGTGGGGCTTGATCCCAGGACTCCAGAATCATCATGACCTGAACTGAAGACAGATGCCTAATCAACTGAGCCATTCAGGTGCTGCAATTTTGGCCTGATTAGATTTTATTTCTGCACTAAGAGATTCTCTAGTGTCTTTCATGCTTTTTTAAAGCCCTGCTAGTAACTTTATAATCATTATCCTGAATTTCAGCTCTGACATTTTACTTATTCCATATTGATTAGGTTTGTAGCAGAGAGTGTTACCTCTGGTTCTTTCTTTTCTCGTGAATTCCTCCTTCTAGTCATTTTGCCCAGAGAAGAATGGATGAATGAGAGAACAAAATAAAAATATCAGCTATGACCCAAGGGAAATGCACACTAGACAAATGTGAAGACATCAGAACACCTCTGAAAAAGAAAAAGGCGAAAAATTTTAAAAAACCAATATAATCTCACAGTGGACACAACAGGGTGATCCACTTGGCCCTGAGTGTATTTTTGTCTGTTTTTTAGAAAACACTAAATCCCAAAATTGTAAAGAAAACAAAATTTACTTATATACAAAAATAAAATTGAATATAATGAAGGGAAGCCAAAAATGAAGAATATATCTGTAAAATGGAAATGTAAAACTGAAAATTAAAATAAGACTTAAAAACAAAGATTTGATAAAATAAGAAACTAGTTGAAAAGGAAAAAAGAAAAAAGGAGAAGGAAAATTTTGAACTGAAAGATAAAAGAATCATGAGAAAAACCCTCAAATTCTGTATACTATTTTTCCTAGCACTGGCATTTTATAGTTCTGTGTGCTCCATAAACTTGGTATTCTCCTGATGTTCCAGCTGGTCTTCTGGGGAAGGGGCCTGCTATGCTGATTCTGAGGTGACTTTTCATGGGTGGAGTTGCACTGCCCCTTGCCAGAGGAAGCACTCAGTATAAGCTAATTTGGGTTGCTCTGTGTGGCTTTTGTTCCCTGAAGGCCTTCCCCATGGCTTTAGAGGATGAAAATAAAAATGGAAGCACCCTGATCTCCAGCCCCAGAGCTGAAAGACCTCAGCCCTCTCTCTTCAGTAAACCCTCAGGAAAAAGCAGCCTTCACTTTTGTGTGTGCCAAACCCTGTAGACTCCTGCAGTGTGTACCCACACTTATTCTTCTGGAGAAGGGAGGTGAGTCGCCATGGATTTTCCACTTACAGGGTCCTCACATGAAGAGAAGTCAATGGATCCTGCCCAGGTTCACCATTTATGGCATCTGAGCTTAGAGCCCACTAATGGGCTTGCTGGCCATAGCCAGTTTCCCCCATTCCAATGCTAGAGAATTCTGAAGGTTCAGGCACCCCTGTTTTTTCTGTGACCCTGGGGATTCTGAGACCACACTGTTCCACCTAGGATTCTGCTCCACTTTGCCATCTGAGCACTTTTCAGGCAGGGGCGTCTTTCACTGGAATAGACTTCTTAAAGTTCTGATTTTGTGCTCTGGGGCTATATCACTTTCTGTTAGCTCACTCAGGGGAGCTCCCTTCCCCTACCATTTATTGATTTTATTGCTTCCTTCATGGTGCCATATCACCTGTGTATTTTGGTTTTGACTGTGACCTCGCATTTTCTGGAACTTTAAGCAAGTATTTTAAGACATCGGTTGAAGGTGCTTAAATTCAGAGAAGATTTTTTTTAAGGTTAATTCTCAGCTCAAGGTTTTATTTTTATTTTTACTTTCTTTTAAATCTCACAGCTAGTATGCATTTCAGTAGCAGCTTCTGTTTCTGAATTCCTAGGGGGGAATTTCCCCCTTGACTGAGTGCTAATGTTAGGACAAGTGTTTATCTTGAAATCCCCTTCAGTGAGTGCACTTCTTTCTAGTTCTCTCTCACATCGAAGGTGAATCCCATTGACATCCCACATTGTGAGGGTCTTTATTTGACTCCCCATCTTGAGTTGGCTCTGGACTCTGTCTTCTTTGCCTCATAACCAGGGTCATCAAAATTCAAGCTCAAGTTCACCAGGATTCAGCTGATACTCTCAGGAAGAAGTGAGTCAGTGCTCTGCTTGTCCGTCTCAAGCCACCCTTTCACTGGTTTTATATGTTTGTTAATTTTGGTTTTGTTTTAGCCTCTGAGCATTGTTTACTTCTTTTCCAGAACAGCAATACTTTTTAACAATGATGTTAAAAAATGTCCACTGTATTTAATGTTCTCAGCAAGAAAGTATTTCAGGTTATCTAATTTCAATACTTGAAATTAGACTTGAAAACAGCAGTCTCTTTATCTTTATGTTTAAAGTAGGAAGACTCTGGAAATAGGAGGAGTTATGAGATCTCACTTGGATCCCAAGTCGAACAGTTACTTTGCATAGCTTTGCACTAATCACAGTTCCTCTAAATCTGTTTCCTCAACTTGAACCAGAGATAGTAATATTATCTACTATCAGTAATTATTACTGATAATGTAAAGTACCCAGCTCAGTGTCTAACATATGGAAAATATCCAATAAATGTTAGCTATCATCATCATTGTCCTAATATTACATCCTAATATATAATTTCTTATGATATGTACTATTTAACACTTATTGTGTGCATGTATACATATAAAACATTTTAATATTTTATTAAGATAATGTGTATCCATTCATATACTTTATATATAATATATAATGTATGTAATTTCCATACATGCATGCTTTTATAGATAGATGATAGATGATAGATAGATAAATTTATCTGTTCTTCATCTTAAGTTTTTTTGGTTTATGATATACAATCATAGACAAATAAATCTATAAAACATGAGGCACCTGGGTGGCTCAGTCATTAAGCATCTGCCTTCAGCTTAGGTCATGATCCCAGGGTCCTGGGATCCAGCTTGGGATCCCTGCTTCTCCCTCTCCCACTCCCCCTGCTTGTGTTCCCTCTTGCTGTGTCTCTCTCTGTCAAATAAATAAATAAAACCTTTAAAAAAATCTATAAAATGCTTCCCCAAATATTCCACTGCCAATCCTAGTCCCAACCATCATCATCCCTTATCTATATAATTATTATTATATAGCCTCTCAGCCAGTCTTTCTACAACCAGTCTTGGGCACTTTTAGTCTACTCTGTATACCTTCCTGAGAATTACGCTGCTGAAATATAAGTCCAATCATATGATCCCCCCTTCTTAATGGTTTTCAGTGCCCTTGAGATAACAGTAAATCCTGTTATGTGACTGATGGGGCCCTTTGAGACCTGCCCTCACTTGTCTCCAGTCTTGCCTGGTGTCCTGTTTCACATTTGATGCTTCAACCACAATGAAGTCCTTCCAGTCCTCAGGCTTTCTTTCACTTCCAGACCTTGACACAAGGTTTGTTCCTCTTGTCTGGGATATCCTTCCTCTTCACTCCTCTTTCCATGGATAATTCCTATTCATTCCAAAGGTATCCTCTTAAAGGTTCCATTCTTCAAGAAGCATTCCCTGAATTCTTGTTCACTAAGTTAAAATTGGGTGCTCCTGCTTCCTCAGTTCTTCCCATTCCAAGAGGTCGTGTAAGCTTAGTGGGAGCAGAGCCATATCAATTTTTCAGAACACGAACACCAGCACAGAGCCCACCATAATGTAGGCGCTCAAAATCGCAAAATATATGAAGGACTGAAGCAAAAATCATCAGTAATCTTTGCCTCCAGCCTCAATTCCCTCCCCCTTCCCCACCTCCCACTGCTCTCCTAAACTAAACACATTTTAGTTCCTCAGTGGTGCCAGTGTGCTCTTTCTCTCCCAGTAGTGGCACCTGCTGTTCCCCAGAGCAACACTCTTCTTCTTCCTTTTTATCTTGCTAAGTCCTCCTCCCCCTTCAGATACCAGCTTACACACCATCCTCCTTTGGGATGCCTCTTTCACCCCTGCTGCTATTCAGTTAGGTGTTGCACTTCTGCCCTCCTAACACTACCCACAGGTTCTATCAACATTTGTTGAAACACATCTTCCCTGTTCCCTTTTGGATCCCTACTGCCTATCACCATGCCTGTCACAGAGTCTGAGTACCATCAACTTTTGAAGAATGAGTAAATGAATGACTCCATCTTCTTCTAAACACACTGTGGAAAGTCCTTTAGAAATAGTGGTCTCTTAAAAAAAAAAAGTGTGGTCTCTGGGTATTGTTTTTCACTTCTTGGGTAAACAAAACCCAAAGTGAATTTAAATTTGATTTAAGGAACATGATATTTCATTCAGAGTGTGAGATATTAAATTATAAAGAAAGGTTCCTAACATTTTGGGGTTTCATATCCCATTTATAAAATAATTTTGAGCATGTGTCATTTTTATATACATGTGTTTATACAGGCATTTTTATACAAATATGCATTCAATATAAAACACAAGAACAACATATGATAAAATATCAAGATAAATATAAACAGAAATTATAATCTACCCCCACACTCCATCTTTGAACACAGCCTTAGAGATTCCTTACGTGGGTTTAAGGTCACTAACCAGACCTTGGCTCTATCAGCAGCTACATAATTCACAGGCAGAATGACTTTGGTCAGAAACTCCAGGTCTCAATTCACTATATGTAAAATTGGAACAACAGCTAATATGTGTGGTTTTTCAATGATTAAAAAAGATTTTATGTGAAAAAAATGGTAGAAGGCTGAGCACATAACAGGTGCTAAATGTTATCTCATTGAAAATAATTCCTTCTGATGAATTATTGTTAGATAATTTAAAGTATTCTCAACTTATTTCAGATATAACATATGGCTGTGTATACTGCAATTATTTTCAATTATTGGTATATAACATCATGTAATGGAAATTATTTATTTATTTTTAAAATATGGAATGCTTCACGAATTTGCGTGTCATCCTTGCACAGCGGCCATGCTAATCTTCTCTGTATCGTTCCAATTTTAGTATATGTGCTGCCGAAGCGAGCACGGAAATATATTTATTTTTATTAAACACTTTTATTCTGCTATAAGGAAGATCGTTGGAGTAGTACATTGTTATTTTGACATAAAACTTATATTATTTCTTTTGATATGAACTGCAGAAAGAGCATAATATATACATTTCCTAAGCATATAGATAAGAAAATACAGAACTATATGTTATTAGTATATGCAGATATCTGCCATTT
>CM052814.1:36657315-36717926 GCA_028533885.1 Nasua narica
TTTTTTTTTTTAAGACCAATATAGAAATATGATAAAATGTCAAAGCCGTGGTATGTAATGGACATTTCAGTATATGGACTAATAAGTATAGATTGCTCTTGCTATTATTTTTTGCATTAGTTGCTGTGTATTACATTGGTAGGAAAATCATCACTTAGCAAATCTCTAATTGGTGGATATTTTAGCTATTTTCATTTTCCTCCATTATATTCAGTATTATGGACTGTCCTTAAAAGGATATTATATACAATAAAAATTTTGATGTCAAGTGACAAATTATCTTCTGCAGACATTGTGTCAATGTATATTCTTATTGGTCTTACTGGTAGAATCTGAAAGTGCCCCTTTCCTCCAATTCTTGCCAGCATCTTGTTTTATGATTTTTGCCCATTTACTCAGTGAAAATATTGTTTCTATATCTTTGGTTAAATATGATTTTTCATTTGAGTATGCCAAATTACAATTTATTCCTTTGTCAATTTGTAGACTTTGCCCCTATTTCCCTTGTGACACTTACCTCTTAAATTTGTTTGCATATCTCTGAGAATTTTATATTGTAAAGATACCAATCCTTTTTTTTTTTTTAAAGATACCAATCCTTGATTGTCACAAATTTTAACTATCCTCCCTTCCCCTTCACCCTTTGTCTTTTATTTTATATATGGTGTTTTGGCCCATCGAAGTTTTTGTGTGTTTTTTTTTAATGTTTTTCCTACTGACAATTTTCTTTTTTTTTTAAGATTTTTATTTTTAAGTTAACTCTACACCCAACATGGAACTTGAACTTAAAATCCCAACATCAAGAGTTGCATGCTCTACTGACTCAGCCAGCCAGGTACCCCATTAGCCCATCAAAGTTATATCATTTGGTGTATCTCAGTCTATCTTTCCTTCATACATTTGATGATTCGATGCTGTGTTAGTTACTGTTTCATTTTTAGTTTTTGGTGTCATGATTTAGGACATTTGTTAAGCAATATAATCATACCCTGTGTGTCATTTTATACTTTTTGAAGTGCTTTCTTATATAGTATCTCATTTTATCTTTACAGTAACTATAAGAAATGGGCAGAATAGGCATTATTTTCCTCATTCTATTGCTGAGGAAGTTGAGCCCCACAAACATGAGAAACTAACCTAAGTTAACACAACAGGCTAGAAGATCAACTTCAACTCTTGTGTTCTATCTACACCAACAAAAATCTTGTTCAATAACTGTGTGTGCAAGACTTCTGGTTTGTGTCCATGTCTTCTAGTCCTATTTTCTCCTTTTAGCAGTTAGATGCAGTTGCAGGTACGTGGTAGGTACTCACTACATGCTTTGTGGTGGATGCCCTCCATCAGCGAGAATGGTCTCACCCTGAGTGACTACCTCAGTGATTGGTAACAGCTTTTAATAGGGCTATGAGTTGGATGCTGAGGTGACATCTGGGAAAAGTGTGTTGATGGTTGAGCAACATCTGGATTTGAGTAGCAGAAGGCCACGCATGCATGCTATTGGAGAGAATAATTGTGTGTACAATTTATGTTTTGCTTTTGAATTCCCTGATTTTTAAAGCAGCCTTTCTACCTAGTGCTTTTTAAATTGTGGCATAAGTTCATTCAACACTAAGTTTATAAGAGATCCATGATTGTTTGAAAACAATAATTTTGGAAGTTATGCATACTCTGTGTGCTTGTGTGTGTGTGCAATACACATAAATTCCTTGAGGAAGGTTCCTTGGCTTTCTTGTCCACTGCTGCACCCCCGGTGCCTGTATATATTAGGTGCTCAATCTGTATTTATTAAATGAATGTATGAAAATCTAGATGATTTCCAGATTTTTTTTTGAAACCATGGTTTCTTTATGTGTTGCTTTTCATTGATGAGAAGATGCATTCTATCCCTGTCTGAGGATTGGATGGACCCTGAAACTATTAGAATCAAATGATTTAAACAGGACATTTAATTTAGTGAATTTCCAGAGTTGTGTTATATACCCCTCTGATTATATGGATCAAAAGTTTAAAACTAGTTCCTGACCTATTGATTAGATTAAGGCATATGTAGTAGACTCGTGTAGTGTAGCTCTAGCCTTGGAAGGAGCTTAATAGTTGATTCATTGGCCATTCTATTCATAAGTGTGAGCCATTTGAAGATTGTAATACTAATCTTTATATCTTTATATCTAATCTTTATATCACTAACATCTAGCATATGGCCTGGTACCTCTTGAGGAGGGAAATTCTTCAGTTCAAATTCATCTTGCTTCAAAAATGGAGGAAGAATGAGTAAATCAATTGGTCAGAGTTACATTTTATTACATGGTTGGGTTAAAGAACATTAAAACCCAGGGCTGCACTCATAGCATCTTTATTCTCTATCTCTACATCTCTATACTTAACCTCCATCTACAGCTACACCCATAGCTGTTTCTGCATCTGCATCTACTTCATCTATATTTCCTTCCTGTCTCTTTCCTAGGAAAGTCAAGGTCATAAGGTGAAAATTTTTCATTTTCTCCTCTTCTGTAATAAGGTAGTTAAATGGATTCAAGGACTCCCTTGTGAGTCCTTGAATGACCATCTCTCTTTGTATGAAGGCAACTAATACAACCAGATCCTAAATTCAGATTAGAAATAGTGGTAGTAGTGGAAATAAAATGTCTAGTTGGGTCTCCAGATTTGGCTTTTGACTAAAGAGTATTAAATATCGACAAACTGATATTTTGACTTTTGTTCTGCTGTTGCCCCTTGGGGATAGGGTTGTTGATCTAAAACTCTTTTGGGAGGAGAGATGAGTAGCAAGGAATTATTGGGGCATTCCAATAATTGGTTTTGATTCCTTTCTACAGCAATAAAACTAAGCTCATAATCTATTATAGTTCACTTTATTCATTATATAAAATGTTGAATGACTCAATAGCTCCTGTCCAGCTTATAACCTGTTGCTTGTCTCCCTTCAAGGATGTCTCTCCCAAGAAATTGGCCTTTGGTAAGTTTGTAAAATATCAAAACTACCTTAATAAGACTGAGATTTTGAATTAGAAAATAAGAGTTCTGTACTATATTTATTTTAGGGGAAAAATTGATCATTGTAGAGACAGATGGTAGAGTTCTCACCTTTTTAAAGAAACACAAATAGAAGCTTTTAGAAACCTGGTGTGAAAATCACACAAGAATAAAAATTAAGGAATGAAAGTTGTGATCTAGGAGATAAATTTTGTGCATTTCAGATATTTTCAATTTTACACAATGACAACTGAACTTAATCAGTTATCTTCAGTAGCAAGTACATAAATTTTGCAAATGGACAATCAGATAATCTCTAAATTAGGAAAGAAGAAAAAAAACACATCTAGCTGCTTAAAAGAGCCACCACACATGGCAAAATGAAAGAAAACATGAGCAACTAAAGTGGGAGTCACTGGATTAAAGACGTGCTTTATCACACTCCGTGAGGAAAAATGTGAATATAGAATGTCTAATACTATTGGAAATAGTATCTATTGATATTGCAGCAGGTATTTTTTAAGGGGAAAAAAAGGACTAAACTAAAAATCAAGACATATCCAAAGCAGGAATTTTCTAATTTTTTTTGGAAAAAATTTTTTTCTGAAAAAATTAAAAAAAATTTTTTTTTTGGAAAAAATTCCAACAGTTTCACCTTTCTTCCTCCTGCCCCCCACTCCCTGTTTGAATACTCTAATTTGGAGGTTACTATAATTTTTATGACTCATTGACTCACTCCCCCAAAAATGTTTAGAGATGTCCATTCACTTGGAATGAAGATACTGATGGTGTGATTTTTATTGTTGGAGAAACGGAGAGCAGAGGGAGGAAAGAAGTGAGAGGGAACTGGGGAGGAGCCAGGGTGTCATGTCCTGGAAGAGAGGTGCTTATCAAAAGTGGATGAAGGCAAGAGATCATGAAACAGGTGTTTCTTTTCAGCTTCATTGTCCTGAACTTCACTGAAAAGACTTTCCTTATAAGTAGGATGACTATATAATTTGTTGTCAAAACAGAGACACTTTTTGGAGTGAGGTGGAGTGTTATTAATAATTATGCCTGGACAATGGTGTAAATCCAACTTTCCTAGGCAAACAGGAATGAATGTTCACTCTACACCAGGTTCCCTGTGCCGTGAGCTCTACCTCCTATGATTACTACCTTCCTCTTCTCTTGTAGACTATTAGAGTTTGATCGTATTCTCAGCCACACAGGCTCCCAAAGGGTGGATACTCTGCCTTTGTTTCCTTTGTTCTTCTCATAGCACAGAGCCTAATAGGAGTGGAATATGTGATGCTCTCTTTCCAGAGAAACCCCCAAAATCTCCTTTTACTTCTTCTTTGGATCTTTATGACTCTTTTAGGGCTCTGTGGTAGTCCAATCAAGGGCAAGCCAGTCAAGGGAATGGCTTTCCCACTCTTGGGCTGAGAGCTGTCTCTACCAACTGTTCTCTTGATGGTGTGTGTGCTCCAGACAGGATTTTCTTCACCAGAAGTCTAAGACAGTTGTGGGCTTAGGGAAGGCAACAAAACAAAACAAACAAAATAAAACATTCTTTCTGCCATTGCTTTAGGTCCCTGGGCTCAGGTAAGTCTTGGCAAAAATAATTCACCAGGTGGGTCTGTCTAGTTTATCAGGATCCTGCACTGAGATTGGAGATCAAAGTTACAACTGATAATAAATTATTCCTTTACTCAGCTTGTGTGCAAAATAGATAAATATATAGGGAAATATATAGGGAGTGTTTTCACTTTGGCTTCCTTTCATTTTCTATTTGAACTTTCCGGTGCTCATAGTTTGATCTTCTGGAATATCCTATCTTTTACCTTCCTGGAATCTTCAGGCAATATCAAAAGTTTTAAAGTTGTTTAGCAGGTCTGTATCACTTTCTCAGAAGCTTGTAATTCTCCAGTTGGGGGCTATTCACAAATATTTCTGAGACAAGGGTCATTTCTTTTATTTACTTCCAGACACCAACTCTTTCTGTTCTGTCAAATATCTTTGGTTGTATTTCTTTTCTGGTAGATTGAACATCATTTCCAGCAATTGAGGAAGCCTTTTCTTTCTATTCTATGTATTCCCTATTCATCTCATCAATACATGGCATCGATTTTGCTGTTTGTTATTTCTTTATGTTAGCTTTACCTTTACTTTTAAAAATATGAAACATACTTCTATAAAGATGTGTGAGCATATATGTACCTCTTAAAGAATAATAACAATAAGCCAAATAATGGAACCCACTACCCAAGTCAAAAGTAGAGTATCAGAGACAATTTAGAAATTCTCTATATGTTCTTTTCCAATTCCATTCCCTTCCTGGGTAATATTTTAATGATTCTGTTAATCATTCTCTTGCTTTTCAAATAATTATTTTTTAAAATTGACTTTGTATTATCTATCTCTAGGCAATATATTATTTAATTTTACCTTCATTTAAACTTTCTATAAATAGAAACTATCGGTTGGCTTACACTGCAAAACAAACTACTTCAAAACTTACTGGTTTGAAATAATAATTATTTGGCCATAATTTTTAGGTCAATAAAAATAAATTATTTAATAGAAAAATTAAGTTCTGGTTTTTCTTTGTCTAAAACACAGTCTTTAAAAATAAAATAAAAAAGTAAAGTAAAATGAAATGAAATGAAATGAAATAAAACACAATTTTCCTGTATGTCTGAGATTTTTTTGACCATTATCCTCATATCTTTTTTTTTGATGGTTTTTTAATTTTTATTTATTTTTAAGATTTTATGTATTTATTAGAGAGAGAGAGTGAGTGTGGGGAAGGGCAGGGGGAGAGAGACAAGTAAACTCCTCACTGAGCAAGGAGCCTTTCGCTGGGCTGGATCCTGAGACCCTGAGATCATAACTTGAACTGAAGTTAATGGCTTAACTCATTGAGCTACCCAGACTCACCTTGATAGATTTTTTTTTTCTCCCAAATACTTTTATTTTATTTTTTTCAGTGTTACAAGATTATTTGTTCATGCACCACACCCAGTACCCAGCACCCATGCAATATGTGCCCTCCTCAATACCTACCACCAGGCTCACCCAACCCCCCACCTCCAAAACTCTCAGTTTGTTGCTCAGAGTCAACAGTCTCTTATGGTTCATCTCCCCCTCCGATTTCCCCCCATTCACCCTTCCTTTCCTTGTCCCCATGTCCTCCATATTTTTCCTTATGCTCCACACTTAAGTGAGACCATAAGATAATTGACTCTCCACTTGACTTATTTCATTCTGCATAATCTCTTCCAGTCCCGTCCATGTTGATACAAAAGTTGGGTATTTATCCTTTCTGATGGAGGCATAATATTCCATTGTATATATGGACCATATCTTCTTTATCCAATCATCTGTTGAAGGGTGTCTTGGTTCTTTCCACAGATTGGCGATTGTGGCCATTGCTGCTATGAACATTGGGGTACATGTGGCCCTTCCTTGTACTGCATCTGCTTCTTTGGGGTAAATACCCAGTAGTGCAATTGCAGGGTCATAGGGTAGCTCTAGTTTTAATTTTTTGAGGAATCTCCATGCTGTTTTCCAAAGTGGCTGCACCAACTTGCATTCCCACCAACAGTGGAAGAGGGTCCCCCTTTCTCCACATCCTCTCCAACATTTGTTGTTCACTGTCTTGTTGATTTTGGCCATTCTAACTGGTGTAAGGTGGTATCTCAGTGTGGTTTTGATTCGAATCTCCCTGATGGCTAAAGATGATGAACATTTTTTCATGTGTCTGTTGGCTATTTGTATGTCTTCTTTGGAGAAGTCTCTGTTTATGTCTTCTGACCATTTTTTGATGTGATTATCTGTTTTGTGAGTGTTGAGTTTGTATCCTCATATCTTTTTATTACAACATAAAATACTATTGATGAATGACATGGATTTTTTTTCACAGATGAAAAAATTGACATTATGATATGATGGCCTTGCAATAAAACAAAAATTAAAAACAAAAACCAAAAAACAGGGCACCTGGGTGGCTCAGTTGGTTGAGCAACTGCCTTTGGCTCAGGTCATGATCCTTGAATTCTGGGATCGAGTCCCACATCGGGCTCCCAGCTCCACAGGGAGTCTGCTTCTTCTTCTAACCTTCTCTCCTCTCATGCTCTCTCTCGCTTTCTCTGTCTCTCAAATAAATAAATAAAATCTTTAAAAAAACCCCAAAAAACAAAAAAATAAAAACAAAACCAAAACAATGATAGAGTGAATACAAATTGCTTTGTTATGTATATGTTAAGCTTTTTTTCTTCAGTTAGATTTTCAAAGACAATAGTATATACTCTGATCTGATATTAAGGCTAAAAAAATGAAAATGTCTTTGTACATGTTGAAATAATACTATAAAATATATACATGCTTTTGTCTGATTGGTTTTTCCACATTTCCAAACTTTCCTTGAGCAAGCTCTTAAAAATTATGTTTAACAGTAGAAAAGTTAAACTCTCTTAAAAAAATTTTGTTTTTACCTGAGTATAGTTGACATACAATGTTACACTAGTTTCAGGTGTACAACATAGTCAACATAGTGATCCAACTTCTTCATACGTTATGCTGTACTTACCACAAGTGTGGCTCCCATCTGTCACCGTACGGCGCTACTACGACAATATTGGCTATGTTTTCTATACCATATCTTTCATTCCTGAGACTTATTCATTCTGTAATAGAAACCTGTATCTCCCACTCGCCTTTACTCATTTTGCCTATCTCCTCACCCCCTTTCCCTGTCATGACCATCAGCTTATTCTCTGATTCTGCAGTTTGTTTGTTCATTTCTTTCTTTCTTTTTTTTGGGGGGGGGGTTCCACATATGAGTGAAATCAAATAGTATTTGTCTTTCTCAGTCTGACTTATTTCACTTAGCACAATACCCTCTGGGTCCATCCACATTGTTGCAAGTGGCAGGAACTCATCCTTTTTATGGCTGCAAATGTTCATTGTATATGTGTGTGTACGTGTGTATGTATCTTGGCTGTTATAAATAATATTGTAATAAACATTAGTGCTTATAACTTATTGAATTAGTGTTTTCCTTTTCTTTGGGTAAATGCCCAGTAATGGAATTATTGGATTATATGGTATTTCTACGTTTACTATTTTGAGAACCTCCATACTGTTTTCCACAGTAGCTGACCCAGTTTACATTTCCATCAACAGTGCACCAGGGTTCTTTTTTCTCCACATTCTCACCAACACTTGTTATTTCCTGTCCTTTTGAATTTAGCCATTCAGACAGGTGTAAGATAATATCTCATTGTGTGTGTGTGCGCTTAAAGATTTTATTTATTTATTTATTTATTTATTTATTTATTTATTTATTTATTTATTTGACAGAGAGAGAGAGAGAGAGAGCACGCAGGAGAGCACAGGCAGGGGGAAAGGAGAAGGGAGAGGGAGAAGCAGGCTCCCCGCTGAGCAGGAAGCCCAACCCTAGGTCCTAGGATCATGACCTGAGCCAAAGGCAGGCACTTAACCAAGTGAGCCACCCGATGCAGGCACTTAACCAAGTGAGCCACCCGATGCCCCTCTCATTGTGGTTTTGATTTGCATTTCCCTGATGAGTAGTGATGTTGAACATTTTTTTCATGTGTCTGTTGGCCACCTGTATGCTTCTTTGGAAAAATGTATATTCAAGTCCTCTACCCATTTTTAAATCAGAATTTTTTTTTGGTGTTGAGGTGTATAAGTTCTTTATACATTTTGGATATTAACCCCTTATTGAATATATTATTTGCAAATATCTTCTCCCAGTCAGTAGATTGCCTTTTGTTTTGCTGATGATTTCCTTCATAAAAAAGCAAAAACTTTTTATTTTGATGTAGCCCCAATAGTTTGTTTTTGCTTTTGTTTCCCTTGCCTTAGAAGACATACCTAGAAAAATGTTGCTACAGCTGATGTCAAGGAAATTACTGCTTGTGTTCTCTTGAAGAGTTTAAAACTTTAAAAACAAAATCAAATAAAACACAACTTGCTTAAAGTCTTATTGTCTATTTTCCAAACATCACCTTTTTGCCCTCAGTCCAAAAGTTAACGTTGCATTTTTGAAGTTTTTATAATGCATGTATTTTCTGCTTCTCTCTAGTCCTTGCTTAAATACACACACACACACACTCACAAACATTGAAAACTAATAAATTCCACATAGGAGAGATGATTTAATTGTTTTTAAATAATAGGATAAAATTAAGAAGATACAAAAGCAGCTTATGTTTTATAAGTAAGATCCCAAGAGAAATTAAATGGATCCAAAATGAGCTGATCATAGGAATTGTCTTCCACATATTAGAGACCAAGCATCAATAGCTCTCTAGAGTTCTTGAACATAATTATCTAATTTGAATAGAATAGTTGAACTATAATTTTATGTAATGGTATCTGAAATGATTAAAGAATAAATTACATTTCTGTTTAATTATATTAATGTAGATTAAGAAAATGTAGATTTGCTAAACAATTATGTAACTTGTGAGGATTCACATTACGAAAAGAGTGACCTCATTTTGCAAAATTATTAATTGCTTTCCTTGATGCATGTAAGTCTTGGCTAACAAGTCATTAACCACTTTGTAAAAGCAAGAATGAGGAAAGACAGAAATCCTGAAAGCTATACCTTTAGGAGCCATTGCCAAAAAAATAATTCAGAAATGAAGCTAAAGTATGCCTAAAACTATAAGACAATAAAACTAAGGTTTTAGTACCAAAATAGACTTCACCCAACATCTTCAGACATATATCTTTCAATAAATACTTTTTCAACTTTCATATTCTGTTCTATGTTTTAAAAGGTCTTTCTCTCTCTTTTGTTTGAGTGTAATTGTATGACACTCCTGTGAAAATCTCTTACTTGGCTCTTTACTTGGGACCTAAGATCCATTTTTCTTATGAGAAGCCAATGAAGAAAGGGGTGGTGATTATAATGTGTTGTTCTTAGAAAAAGCATACAAGAAGGAGACCACATCGCGTCTGATAATCTGTTGTTAAATGTTCTCTTTATTTGGAGGCAATCCGTATTTTCATTTTATATTTTTTATGAAAACTAAGATAAAATTTGCCCATCAGTGCCCTAAAATAAGGTGAGACACAGTTGAACATTTGAAACCTGGACTATCACAAAGGGTCATATTTTCTTCTATGGGGGAAATAATGGTATGCCTCTGCTCTGTACAACGGTCGCCTTGGCTTACAGCACAAAGCCCTGGTTGCCTCCACAGCAGTCCCTCTGTTGTCTGGCCCTGCTATTCAAAGAGCCATCCTGCTATGGATTTTGAGACTCTTCAAACAGTTGACAAGATCTTCCTCTCAACAGAGGGCAGGAGCTGTGTGGGTTTTAATGCTCTGGGTACTGCTTATACTGCTTTTGGTAGGGACCCAAGGGATAATAAAGACTTTTACCACTCTTTACCTCTTGGTCTCCTGAAAATTTCTTTCCACTGAAATTGAAAGACTCAAGGTACTCTCCTGCCCAGTTTAGGGAGGCACCTTCAAAGTGGTAGTTATTAAGGCAATTATACACTGAATTCTTATCTGGTAAATAATAAGAACATAATATGCCACAAGGGAGTAAAATGATCTAAAAGTGATTTTATATGTAATTGTATTTTACCTTTAATGTACAAAGATTTTTGTCCCCATTTCTATAAATGACCTAATAACACAAAAATTCTTGGGTTAGGTGTCCAAAGGGAGAAGTTATCTAACCAGAATCATGGGCATTTCCTCCCTATGAGTCTCTATATCTTCTCTATGGTGGTGATAGGAAAACAATGAAAGGATTGGATGCATCTCACTCCTTAAGAGGCAACTATTTACATTTGTTATCATTATTATTTTACATTTTCTAGCCTTCAACCTTCCATATTTCAAGAAGGTAATTTTTTTTTCCTATGAGCAGCTAATGGATGTCTTGGAGTACTTATGGGAGGGAGAAATAAGAGAAAAGAAATATCCACTTTGAAAGATGCAATATTCACTTGAAATTTGCTTCATTACTATGCTCCTATACTCTTCATATATTCCTTTTCTTAGGCAGGCATGGTTATTATAAGACTGGATATATACTGTGAGGTGATATCAAAATAAGAAAAAAATTCCTTTATGAGAAAAGTAAAATTACTTTGTGGTTTTTTATAAGGCATAGTAGGAGTGTGTGTGTGTGTGTGTGTGTGTATGTGTGTGTGTGTTTAATATGTGTATATATATTTATATAAATATAGGCTTACAAAATAAGCTGGCAATGAAAACAGTTGGAATAGCAAAATCTGAAATTATGTACATGTAATTTATATAGACATGTAAAATATTCCAGTATATATCATGTTCTTACCTTTTCTGCTTCTAGAGCATTAAGTGCATTAATTAAGAGCATTAAGACTTGATCTCAGCTTAGAGGGGCAGTTTTTCATCCTTACTTTCAGAGTTCTTTATATCTTAGAAAAAAATTATAAAACATATGAAGCAAGATAAACTGATCTGAGAAATCAACTCTTTTATTTTCCAGACTGAAGACTGAGAGGAATTTTTGCACTCCTGTCCCTCTTGGAGGGTTAGCCAAGCATTTGTACTGTAGGACCTAGGCCCATGTTTCTCCAAGTGGGGTCCTGGAATCACTTGTTTTCATTTCTTACAAATTTCTGGAAGCCACTCAAAACTGTCCTAATAAGTTGTACTTGTTAAAAGGTACTTCAAGTGATTCTCATGCACAGAGTGTTTTGAGAATGATTGAGTGAGGGCCCTGCTCTTTCCTTTTGCATCATCTCAGGTTCAGCCATATAGCCTTTGTTGGGGAAGTCAGGCTCAGCCCAGAAGAGAGTTGATGAGGGGAGAGAGGCTAATGCTTGGAAGAGAGAAGAGAATGGCCAGAGGAAGATTCAGTGAGCCAGGCTGAGTTGGTAGGGAATGGATTCTGCGGACAGAGATTTGCATAGCTCCTCAGGAGGTAGCAGGCTGCTGATGGCAATGATTCATGGATGCTGGAAGATTGACCCCTGTGGCTCGACTGGCACTCTGTGAAGACAAACACTGGGATGGGCACCTCTCTAACTTGCTCTAGAAGTAACAACAGGTACTTGATGGTGGCATCAATTATAGCAGAAAGAAAGACAATAAATATGGAAACCACCACTGACCAAAGACCAGGCATACCTTCAATTTCTTGACATCATGTAACTATTCAGTGGATGACTGCATGGGGCAAGGGAATAAGAGCAAACGTGTAATACTTGACTACACTCCTGAATTTAAAATGTTCTAAAGACACTCACAAGAAGATCGACTAACACCTTTCCATAGACAAGACCACTGTGAAAACCCCAGAACCCAGGGGTGTGGCTGAAGCATTCACCTGGATCACAGGTAGGAGGAGCAGTTTCTCTTTAACTACATTGCCCTCCCCCTAGGCTGGCACGGCACTGCACCGAGATGGCCCTCCTGGACCTGCAATTTCTCCAATGGGAAAAGAGAGCCCAAGGTGGACATCCAGCTTCCCAGGCATTGCAGGACACTTCTCAGGAGGTCCACTCAGGCCTCGCTTCATGAGGGCCACTGGGGGTATCTTTAAGGCTTGATCACTAAGGATCAGAGAGAGGTGAAGGGAGTGGGTTTACAGCTACCTGGGTTCAGATCTCAGTGGACCACATTCCCTCCTGCAGCAGTGCCCATGCAGAGATCTCAGCCAGCAGGACTCCAATACTAGTCAGATGGGCAGAGTCAAGCCAGTGGACCCATTTGGCCTGGGAGCTTGGTTGGCAGTTCCACCTGATTTGAGTCCCTAGCCAATGAGCCCTACCTGCCATGGAGTTTATCCCATGGTCACACTTGGGAGGGGAAACAAGTTCATAGACCTACCCAGCTGTTGAGCACAGCCTCCAGTCCTATCCAACCAGGGGAGGCACTAGTCAAGAACCCAGGCAGCTGCAGAATCCATCATACATTCTCACTTGGGCAAAGAGCCAAGCCAACAGCCTTGCCTAACTGTTGAGCATAGCCTTTGGCTCTGCATAATCAGAGAGAATAAACAGTGACCCTGGGCAGCCTTCACCTCAGCCTACAGCCCTACCCAGTTGTGGAACTCAGCCTGTGGCCTTGCCCAGCCAGTGTTCCCACCCCCCATCCCCAATCACAGAGCATTGCCTGCTGCCTCATCTGACCAGGGACCCTGGACAGAGACTCTCTTCAACTACAAAGCACATCCTCCAGTGTCATTCAACTGTGAAATACAGCTGGAGGCCCTGCCCAATCACAGTCCCTGGCCAGGAAACTTAATCAGAAGAGCAGCACAGCCAGTAACCAGCAGCCTACCCAAGTGCAAAGCCTAACCTGTGGCTCTGACGAACTTTGGGACACAGCCATGGGCCCCACCAGATCACAGAGCACAGACTGGGCCCTATCCAACCAGGAAGGTCTGCCCACATCCCATCTGAATGTGAAGTCCAGCAAGCAGCACCATCCAATTGAGGAATGTGGCCCGAGGCATCGCCAGACCAGGCGCAATTGTGGAGCCCAGCCCACAGTGCTGCCCAACTGTAGAATCTAACTGGTAGTACCACCCTGCCAGGAAACACAGCTTGCTGTCTCTCCTAATCACAGGTGATTGCAGAACCCCACCAGGCACCTCACCTGACTGTGGTGGAGCACAGCCAGCAGGTACTCTCAGTCAGGGAGCCCACACTGTAGCATTTCTTGAACAAAGAGCCCAGCTAGCAGGCCCACTCAACCTTAGTGCTCAACCAGAAGGACATGCTCCCTACCTCCTGAACTCGGAGCATAGGCAGTGTTCTATCCCAAATCAAGACCCTGAGAGCAAGCCTTGCCTGCCAATGGGCTCTAAAGTTAGCTGACATCTCCAGTACCCCAAGCTGGGCTGACTAATGAAGGGCCTTCCCTGCCAACACAGACCTATGAAGTCTGGAAGAGGAGAAAACTCACGTAAATATGCAGATACCAATGGAAGAATATAAGGATCACAAAGAGTTAGGTCAACATGACACCAGCAAAGTAAACTACTGAAGATCCAAGTGCTGACATGAAAAAAATGGATATATATGAACCGTCTGGCAAAGTATTCAGAATAATCTCATGAAGAGGTTCAGCGAACTGTAAGAACACAGAGACAGATCATTAAACAGAGTTTAAAAAAAATGCATGAATAAAATGAGAATTTCAACAAAGAAAGAGAAACCATTAACAAAAACCAAAGAGAGGGTTTTTTTTTTTTTTTCCAGAAGATAGGGCAGAGTAGGAGGATACTGAGCCCACCTCCTCCCACAAACATACAACACAACTCACTCTGAAAATGACTTGAAGACTAGCAGAACTATAGATACAAGAAAAAGTCACATCAAGAAGGGTAGGAGGGTCAGAGATGCAATCAGGAACCAAAACCCCGGCATGGCAATTCACAAGAGGGAGAGAGATTACAGGCATGAAGGGCCTCCCTGGGGAGTGAGGAGCTCCAACTCCACACCAGGCATACCCATTCCTGGGGACCTGCACAAGGAAGATGAATTTCTCTAATGTCTGCCTTTGAAAATCAATAGGGCTTAACTCTGGAAGAGTTGGAGGGTTATAGAAAACCAGGACTCTGCTCTGAAAGGGCCTGTGTACTACATCACTTGGTCTTAGACCCAGCACAGATGCAGCAATTTGAAAAGCACCTGAGGTATATGTGAAAGAATAATTGACTAATTTTAGAGCATGTTCCAGAGGGACAGGGATCTATAGGAACCTTCTCCAAGAATGGAAGTGCTGGTGGATGCCATTTTTCTTGCTCTCCTTTAGCCAAACTGGCTGGACACCGGTAAGAGCCGGTTCTGACATTCTCCATCTACCTTGCTAGCACTGCTTGCTCTGCCCTCATGTTCCTCTGTAGACCCACCTCATCCAAGATACCTGTCCTGTCAGGTGCCCCCCAAAACAGCTCCTGCGCCACCACACCCAGCAGGCAGCCTTGGTCTGGACTGGTGGTTCCCAAAGTGACTCCTGCCCCAGAGGATTGGGAGGGTTGCCCTGCCCACCAGCACATCTGCAGCAGTTGTAACTGGGCCTCTCTTCCAGGGCCTAATCCCACCTACTAGTACAACCACAATAGCTACAGCCAGGCCTTTCAGCTAGCTGTGCCAGCAGGCCAACCCCTTCCCACCAGCACGCCCAGAGTAGTAGCAACCATCATTGCAGCTAACTGCAATGAACATGCTACTAACCAGCCAATGGGTCAACAAATAAATCAAAGAGGAAATCAAAAAATACCTTGAGGTAAATGAAAATGGAAAACAATGGTTCAAAATCTTTGGGGTGAAGCAAAAGCAGTTCTAAAAGGGAAGTATATAGTCTCAAATAATCTAAACTTACACCTAAAGGAACTGGAAGAAGAACAAACAAAACCCCAAATTAGCAGAAGTAAGGAAATAATAAAGGTTGAAGGAGAAATAAATGAAATAGAGAAAAAAAAAACAATAGAAAAGATAGATGAAACTAAGAGCTGTTTCTTGGAATTTCAGTATTATTTCAATGTCTTTGGGAAAAGCATCAAGTTATCTATTAGATACTTATCTCTTAAACTATTGATTCAAGAACTTATATTTCTAAAACTAAATAATATAATCATATAATGAGTGACTAAAATACCTTTAGATTTCATTTTCCTCAGTATATGTATAATGGAATAGAAATCGAATTAATTTGATTATACAATGAAATCATTAAACATGTTCCTTCTATTATATGGACAGTTGGAAATAATTTTGAAAGGTTTTATCTTGAGCTCTAGATAACCATAAATTCTCCGGTTTGTATCTAAAATATAGTACAAGTGTTTTGACAAAGCCTTAGGCCCGATTTTTTCTTTTTTAAGAGAAAGGCAATCTGAATCATGGCATTCTAGGCTATTCTAAGCTTTCCCTATTTTTTTTTCTTTTTTTATGTGTGTATTATAGAAAGCTTCAATTAAATCTTTGGGTATGAATGGAAGCCTTTGATTTGGGGAAAAAAAATGTTTCTTGCCGGTTAGGATATCATCCTAGAAAGAGTAGTGCATGATGGGTAAGGGAGCCAGGCTGTTTGTCCTGGCACTGACACCAATTAACTGTGTGACTCTGAAACAAGTCATTTCATGTCTTTGTGACTTAGTTTTCCCATCTACAAAACAGAGATAATATTTTTTGTTATGCTTATTTGCAGGATTATTGGAAGTGTAAGTCGAGCTACTTCCCAATGGTCAAATGCTTCCTGAGATAAAAGCAACATAGATATCAATGGAGAGAAGAAGAAAAATGAATGAATGGATTTAGAATCCATAGAGATTCCAACAGATATCAAGAGGATGCATTGAAGGCATGGATTCAAATGGTAACAGAACTTGCGAGAGAAAGAGAATGCAAGGTCAACAGCAATGGACACTAGGACCCCGGACACGTAGGAGGTGAGATAGCTGAAGCCCCAAATATTCTTTCCTTGGCTCCAGCCAGGGACATTGTTAGTGTTAGCTATCAGTTACAAATGGGAGTTTTCAAGGATTGAATGACAGGAAGAAACTGAAAGTTAGAAGTGGAACAGAAGGAGTAAGGCACAAGGGAAGAAAGATACTTCTGGTGTTCCCATTTTGTCTTCTGTAAGGGCTACAGAATGAGAGAAGGAAGAGGAGAAAGGGAGAGGAAATAAGAAATACGTGGCTTCTATGCAGGAACAGAAGTACGAAGACCCTTCCAGGGGAAGATATATTTAGTTGTAAGGAGGAGTGTTAGCAAGAGGATATGTAGTGGAAAATTGATTATATATTCAATTTGAATGAGCACAAGAAGCATATTTGCTATAGTCCTAATTCTGGAAACAGGAACAAATACATCTTCAATCATCAGAGAAACTAGTTCTAACTTTAACATCAATTTAAGAGACACAGGACTAGGATCTGTAGACCTTTCGTGAAAGACTTCATCATCTGTCACCTATACTAGAATAGTAGTTTCTACTTTTTAGTTCCTGCTGCTAGTCACCTCCTGTCATGTATGCTAGGCATGGCTGTCAGAGTGAACTTTAAACACACACACGCACACACGTGCAAGTGCGTGCACACACACACACACACTCACAAATCTGATCGTTGCTTAGAAGTATTTATTACCTATAGAATAATGTCCAAATTCTTCAAGTTAACATTGGTAACTCTGGTCATACTTTAGCCTGCCTCTCCAACCTCATCTCCCAAAACCCTTGATTCCAGAAAGATCTATTACCAATTTTCTCACTCTGCAGAGTTACTAGGAAACTTTGAGAGCAGATCTGCCCTGGATGCCTCTTGCAGACCACACACCGTCCAGCTCCAGATTTCTGGTTCCCATGCTGCCTGTTTAGTCCATGCAAGATCACTTTCTATCACCTCCAGAACAATTTCACTTGGATTGTAGCTGATGGTAAGTCTGCAGCTGTGAAAAGTCTAAACTCTTACCCTACTTACAAGCTAACAAGCTCACCTGCCATCATTTTATGTCTCTATCTCAGTCTGCCTCCCTCTCCACATCCATATGTTTATCATCTCCATCTAGATCCATAAACATGACATCCCAGGGTCAGGAAACAGACCTTCAGTATAGAACAGCTTGCATCAGTTCCCCAAGCTCTAATTCTTCGTAGGGTGGCACAGAGAAATGTGTTGCATCTGTACTTGTATTGAGGGTGTTTGCATACAGGGGAGGAACCCCCAAATTATGAAACTTGGAATTTATATCAGACTTATTGGCATATCTGCCCCTGCTCTGGGGGCTTGGAGGGATGTAGGGGAAGAGGAAAGGAAGTGAGAGAGGGAGGCAGAGAGAGGATTTTGCTTGGAATGTAAATAAATCCTCTCTGGGGAGAGGCAGGATAAATGCCTACTTCACCACTCTGTGATGTAAACGAATGGGTCAGGGGAGATAAATCTCTCTATCTCTCCAGATGTCTCTGTCTTTAGGTTGCTCTTCATTTATCCTTTAACATAGATGCCATTGCTCTTTTCTCAGAAAGCCCTGACTAGAGAAACAAGAAAATATTTATGGAGACTTGTCTCCCAAAAGCTGCCCTGCCTTGTACTAATTCATCTCATTACCCCCCGGTATCTCGTCGTCTTTCTCTTAGCGAAAGATGAGGCAAGGCTATAAAACAGCATGATATTGATGGAGGTTTGGGAATGATGGGAAGAAAGCACAGCCTAGAGAGTCGTTTAGGATTGGTTCTGGATGTGGTCACTTGCAGCATTCACAGACCCTGAAACAGGCCCCTCTTCTGGGACTGCCCTACATCACAGGAACCAGGTGCAGGCGCCCGTCCCACTTTCTCCAAATAAGGCTGCTCTGCAACAGTTTCCGTGCTTGGAGAGCCCACCATAATGCAGAGATGGTGAAACAGTACAGTGGGTGTAAGAAACAGCCATGTTTAATTTCAGCCAGATAGATGAGGAAGCCCACACTGCAGCTCAACACTGGAGGGATGTGTGAGTTAATCAATGACTCTGGAAAAGTTTTTCATATTGAAGGAAATTTAAATATATCCTACTTCACACCATAAGCAAAATTTAACTTAAGGGAGGTTAACTATGTAGGTATGAAAGATAAACATATTCCATTAGTCTCAATAACAAACTGTGTTTTCTGTCATAGAGTATGTACTTATTCCATGATGTTTGAAAATAAGTTTTGAGATTCAGGAGAGAGGTCTCTGTGTCTCTAGAGCTCTTTAAAATACATATATATTTATATATGTTTAAGATAAATATAGTTTGATATTTTCTATTGCCTTCATTTTAGAATTTAAAAATTTAAATTCATTTTTAATTTGATATTTTGAATATTATCCCATAAGACATTAAGATGAAAAAGATCAGAGATATGCAAAAACTTAGAAAAGAATGTAGATGCAGAAAACATTCAGGGATATAGTAGAATTATAAAATTGTATTTTTTCTAAATTTCTTTCTTTAATGAGTAATTTTCGGATATTTAATAAAATCTTTGTGTAAGGCATTCTACATTGCTTTCAGCTCTCCTAACTCTAAATTATTACTAAATACCATGAATTTATTTATAAGTACTTATTGACTGGGTTGAATTATTGGATTTAAAGACATTTGTAATGAGAGCAAATTTAAATTTCTATTCGTCGGGCAATTAAACTGCTGTATCTCTTGGTTTCAAGGTAGAAAATGAAGGTGTTGGTAGCAAGACTAACATTGGATTGTATTATAAGACACCAATATATTTAAAATGATGTTAGAATGTATGGTGGGCGTTTGTCATTGTTTTGTCTACTCGAATTCATTTTTTACGTTTGGGGATCCCCCAACTCAGTGGAAGTGGGTGGGTAAGGAGGAGAGGATGGTGGCAAAGACCTTCTCCCTCTAAAGGACTTAGAGGGAGAACTCCCCACTGGCTTGCTCAGTCTGCCTTGCCATCAGATTGCAGATGGATTCCTGGGGTCTGCCACTGAGAAGCCCTCATGTCAGATATCATCTCAGGAGCCAGTGACATGAAGGGAGAGGGGAAGGCAGCTCTCTCTTTGGTCACAGGAGAGTGGCAGTAGCTACAGGGTCAGGGTCTTGAATGGGGAAGTACATGGAGTGGTGAAAGTGGCTGTAGCCAAATGAAGTGGTTGCCAAGTTGGTACTGCTGGGATGTTCCCTCTCCCGAGTGGGGCCGACTCACAACCTCACAACCCATTCCTTTATGGTCTTGTCCTGAGCCTCCAAAGATAATCACACCTCGATGATGTTAAAAAAAAAAAAAGAAGTATATTTTCCACATTCTGTGTTATTCCCTGCTGAGCAATACCATGTGTAGAGCATTTTATTTCCAGTTTCTTTTTACAGTGTCTTGTCTGCTCACAGTAAATATCATATTTCTTTAGTTTTTAGAGTCTTTGCTCCCAAACTGCCTCTGAGAAAGTGCTTGAACTTGAGTACATACACACACCACACACACACACCTACAAAACGAACAATAATAGAAAGACATAGGGCAGTTTCTATCCCACCAGAAAATGAGAAACATTTATCTCAACAAGCCAACTAAGTCTTCAGAGACATAACTCTACTAGAAACATCTGTACTTGGAATGGATGCTGTGTTGTTGAGTAGAGGTGGGTTTTTTTTTTCCATAAAAATGAGGGAGCAATTTGCTTAAAGTTTAATTCGATTCTTCATCTGTCAGAAGACAAAAGTACTTGCAGTTTCAAATGGTATTTTTTTCAGTTTCTAGCCATAAGATTAAAAGAAAGAAAAAAAGCAAGCTAAGCATTGTTTATAAAAAAGGAAGTAGAAAAGTAAGATTAATAGAACTTAAGGGGCAAGAAAGACAATGGCATAGATATAATGCATATATGTCTCTTTTGGCCAGGCAGGCAGCCCAACACCCAACCAGTTTGATTTTTAAGTGATCTCATTATGCAAGCCTCACTAAGAAACAGAGCCATACTATTGGAAATTGAAAAAAGCTAATTATTCTCTCATCCTATCTCTGGAAACCAGAGCATGCACACGTGGTTTCAACTCCACTGTTAGGTTATTCCTGCCTGGGAACTGGAGCCTTGAGAAGGAACTGTGGAGCTGTGAGCTTTGAGCTGTGTGTGGTCAGGGATTATAGCCTGCTGTTGCTTCCAGACCCCCTTGGCTCCTGCTTACTTTTCAAACCTACTTCTCTAATTTGTGAATGCCTGTAGAAGATATTATTAATCTCACCTATACATTAGAGAGCCAGAGTTCCTTTCTTTTGCTTGCAATCAAGAATGTCAATCAGAGAAAATGGTAACTTTTCTGAGTCATGAGACTAAAAACTCAAGGACATTGATCATTGTTGGGATAGGATGGGGCCAATAAAATGACACCTCTGCGTTCCTTGTGCACGTTCTTAACTGACATAATTTTATTTATTTATCTTTATTATCTTTCCCAAACTTCACCATAGATCAATAAACACAGGATTTTGTGGGGGCGGGGGGAATCTATTTTGTTTATGGCTGTATCCACAGCATGTTAAATAAGACCTGGCTGAGAACAGACTTTCAATCATTATCAGTTGAATGGATGGATGAATAAATGAATGAATGGGAAAGGCATATGAAAATAAAAAAATCAACTTTATTTCAGATGAAAGATTTGAGCAAATGTATACAACTCAGCTGCAGGCCCTTTCACCACTGGCAAATAAATAGCAGAGCAGGACACATGTTCTCCATTGGCAAGCCAGCTGTCAAGAGAAAAGGAGGGGCGGTGCCAACTATGCTAGCTTATTGCTCCTAATTCTGCTTCCTGAAAATGGGGAAGAGTGGACAGGGGGTGGACATAGGCCAGGAGTGTTATGACAGGGAAGCTCGTTCCACAGGGAAAGAACCACCAGGAGGCAGGAGGCACTGCTCTGTGATAATGAGTGGTGATGTCCAGATTTACTGCTGTCTGAGTGATGCTGACTGGGGGTTATAAAGATGGGTCACGATGTTATTTACATTTAGAATTTGATTCAAGTTTGGGATACAAGTAGGAAGAAACTTTTCCCACTAAAATGGGTTTAAAACGTTCCTCTCACCAAAACTATGAGCAACAAAAGAAAAAACAGATAAATAAAATTGCCTCAAAATGAAAACTTTTATGCATCAAAAGCCACTATCAAGAATGGGAAAAAACAACCTGCAGAATGGGAGAAAATATTTGCAAGTAGTATGTCTGATACGGGTTTAGAATTCAGAATATATATAAAGAAATCTTTTAATTCAACAATAAAAAGACAAAAACCCAATGAAAAGGTGAACAAAGGACTTGGATAGACATTTCTCCAAAGATGTGTAAATGGCCAATGAGCACAAGAAACGATGCTCAATATCCTTAGTCAGTCATTAGTCACCATGGTGAAATATCACTTCACATTGACTGGGATGCTATAATAATAATTTAAAAATGGAAAGTAACAAGTGTGAACAGGATGTGGGGAAATTGGAACCCTTGCACATTGCTGGTGGAAATGTGAAATGGTTTGGCTACTGTGGAAAACAGTTTGGTGGCTTCTCACAAAGTTAAGCATAGAATTACCATATGGCTCAGCAATTCTATTCCTAGGTCTATACCTGAAGAGGTTGAGTGTAGACAGAGAAGTGAGGAGGTCATGGCCATGAAAGAGCTCTAGTTTCAAGAGATCTGAGAGATTAAGAAGCCCCAGCGCAATAGATCAGAGCAGCAGTGAGATGGGAGGAAAGGCAGGGAAGGATAGCATCCTGGAAATTCCAAAGAAAATCACAGACATGTAGTCACAGATGATACAGTGATGGAGTGTCTCTAACATTGCTCGCTATTCAGTCAGGCATGGACTGAGAATTGACCACTGGATTAGTCAATGTGATTATAATTTGAGACCTTTACAAGAGCAATTTCAGTGTACTGATGGGAGATAATCCTGCTCAAGTAGGTTTAGGAGACATTAGCAGAAGAAGGATTGTAGACAAAGAATGCAGATGATTTCTTGGCTGAATTTTTCTACATAGCAGGGCAACAGCTGGCAAAGGAAGTGGTTTCAAAAGAAATTATTGAAGATGAGAAAAATAAGAGCATTCTGTAAAACACATTAGGAAACAGCAAAAATAAGCCAGGAAATACTGACATCTTAAAGACAGTAAGAAAAGATCAAATCTCAGGATTAATCAATAAGGTGTTAATATCCAAAATATAAAGAACTCAAACAACTCAACACCAAAAAACAATCTGATTAAAAAATGAGCAGAGAACCCATATAGACAGTGTTTCAAAAAAGACATACAGATGGCCAACAGACACATGAAAAGATGCTCAACATCATTACTCACCAGGGAAATGCAAATCAAAACCACAATATCACCTTACACCTGTCAGAATGGCTAAATTTAAAAAGATAAGAAATAGAAAGTAGTAAAGTGGTGGTGAAAATGTGAAGAAAAAGTAACCTTCACGCACTGTTGATGGTAATGTAAACTGAGGCAACCACTGTGGAAAACAGTATGGAGGCTCCACAAAAAATTAAATATAGAAATACGGTATGATCCAGTAATTCCACCACTAGGTATTCACCCAAAGAAAATGGAAAAAAAACCATTTTAAAAAGATATAGGCACCCTTTTGCTTATTGCAGCATTATTTACAATTTACATTATTTACAATAGCCAAGATATGGAAGCAACCAAGGGTCCATCAATAGATGAATGGACAAAAATATGTGTGTGTGTGTGTGTGTGTGTGTGTGTGTGTATAAAATGGAATATTAGTCATAAAAAAGATGATATCTTGCCATTTGTGACAACTTGGATGGACCTTACTATATTACTATAGTAAGTGAAATATTTCAGGCAAAGAAAGACAAATAGCATGATTTCATTTATATGTGGAATCTAAGAAACAAAATGAACAAACAAAAAACAGAAATAAACCTATAAATACAGAGAACCAACTGATGGTTGCCAGGGCGATGGGGGTGGAGTATTGGCAAAATAGATGATGGGGAGTGGGAAGTTCAGGTCTCCAGTTATGGGATGTTTAAGTCCAAAGGCTAAAAGGTACAACATAGAGAATTTAGTTAATGGTATTGTAATAGTGTTGTATGGTGACAATAGCATAATGTATAGACTTGTTGACTCACTATATGTACACCTGAAACGAATGTGACATTGTGTGTCAACTATACTTCAATTGAAAAAAAAAAAAGACTAAGAATTAATAAGGAGGACTTGAAGAAAAAACTGATCCTAGTATTGATTAGATCACATGGGGTATGAACAAGATGGAGACACTATGGAGAAACCAGTAGATCCCATTCTACTCTCTTAACCACATGAACATAGAGACATGGGAAATTCTTACCAGAATCCACTGCCTAATAAGTTGTATAGTCTTCTCATTTCAGTTGGTAAAGGTGCATTTTTGGCAACATCGCACTTATTATCTCCAAGACTTGGTTTCTTCAGCTATAAAATATAATAACAGGACATACCTCATTAGTACATTGTGTATACCTTTCTCATCTTTATAAAATCCTAACATAAGAAATTCATCTAAGTTTTGTATTATGTATGTAGGCCCAATACTCAAAGTCTCAGGTGATTTATGACCTGCAGTAGATAATCGGTGTGGCCATTTATGTTGCTAGAGCAGGGTTCTGGGGTCCCCTGCAGTGTGAGGCATTATCCCTTCAGTTGATGGACTGTGAAGAGAAAGTGTACAGATAAAATCAGAATGGGGGAATTTGTGGGAGATGACAGATATTTGTAAATATGATGGAATATTTCACTATTATAACAGCCTGGTTGTACTAGGCAATATTCATTACCCCAGTGGATCCTGAGTTTAGAAAAAAATTCTGTTTCCAGAGTAGGAAAAATCAGAGAAATAGTACCTCTTATAGAAATACATGGTAAGAGTGCTCCTTTCTATTTGGCTAACCTAATTTTACTAAATCAGGGAAAGTTAGCAGAAGTAAAAACTTCAGGAAAATAAAAACTTTCCTCTGCATCAGTGTGTGTGTGTGTGTGTCTGTGTGTGTCTGTGTATGTCTGTGTGTGTGTCAAAGTATGGGGACTGTTTTTTTGCCAGCCCCTTCTGCTTACTCTCTTTCTTGTTCCTCTCTAGGAGAACATTCTAAGTGATGTCTAAGGGTCAAGTTGCTGGGAATGCTGAGATCACATTATGTAAAAGGTTGTGCATTTATCTGTGCATTGTTCCTATTCTAGCTTTCATGGGGTAAACAGATGTATGAGGTCAGCCATCTTTCTCATTTTTTCTCCCTGACTTTAGGGCCTGAACACACTAACCATTCTTTACAATGACAGCTGGGGCTGCATTCTGATGAGGCTTCTAGTCTAGATCAAGTTGTTCTGCTTCTGTCTTTGCCAGATTTGGAATGGTATCTTGTATATCATGTTGTTTAATTCTTTAAATTTTTTATTTTTAGGGGGGAATCCATGGGCATAGAGTGATTGACTGGACATAATTAATGTACCTCTAATTTCTCTAATTAACATCATTAAAATCTCATTCTAAACTGCTAACAGAACAACTTTAAAATATAAGAGGGTTTGGGCATCTAGGTGGCTCATTCGGTTAAGTGTCTGCCTTCGGCTCAGGTCATGATCTCAGGGTCCTGGGATCGAGCCCCGTGTCTGACTCTCTGCTCAGTGGGGAGCCCGCATCTCCTGCTCCCTCTGCTGTTTCCCCAGCTTTTGTTCTCTGGCTCTCTCTCTTGCCCTCTGTCAAATAAATAAATAAAATCTTAAAAATAAATAAATAAAATATAAGAGGGTTGATTAAGGTAAATGAAGCCTTGGTCCTAAAAAAAAAGAAGAAGTGGGGTGCCTGAGTGGCTCAGTCAGTTAAGCATTGGACTCTTGATTTCAGCTCAGGTCATAATCTCAGGGTGGTGAGATCAACCCCCATATCGGGCTCTGCCATCAGTGAGAAGTCTGCTTGAGATTCTCTCCATCCCTACCTCTGCTCACACTCTCTAAACACATTAAATAAATAAATATAATCTTAAAAAAAAAACCACGAAAAGTGACAGAATTGTTGAGGGACATATTTCAAAAAAGAAGAAGGAAGTAAATCTAGAAGAAAAAAGGACACAGTAGAAATTGCTATAAGCTAATGCAGTGGAGATTATAGATGGATATAAAGGGTTAAATAATTGTGAATAGGGAACATTTGAATATAAAGAAGGTAATAATCCAAATTTAAAAAAGGAAGATAGAAATAGTCAACAACAGGAGTTCCTGGGTGGCTCAGTCAGTTAAGCAGCTGCGTTCAGCTCAGGTCATGATCTCTGAGTCCTAGGATTGAGCCCCACATCACGGTGGGGCTCTATGCTCATCAGGGAGCCTGCTTCCCCCTCTCCCTCTACCACTCCCCTTGCTTGTGCTCTCTCTTTCTGTCAAATTAAATAAATAACATCTTAAAAAAAGAAGAAATAATCAATAATAACACCATAAACAGCAAAAGCACAACAGACTTCCTAAAATTTTCAAAAAGAAGGAAAGAAGAGTAGTTAAATTAAGAAATAAGAAACCCTCTACTCAATATGGCATTTGTACAGAAATGGTGGAGGATGCAATCATTATTAACTGAACTATGAGCCCACACAATATGGATGACTGACAGTTATAAATGTATATTATCATCACTTTGTCCTTTTGTATTTTAATGGTTTAGAAGAAGGTATTTATAATACTAAATGCTTTAGGAGATTGACTATCTCTTAATCTTGAGCATCTAAATAAACATAGGAGTAGTAGGAGTTATCTCGGGTTTAGTTCCCTGGAAACCAGCCCTAGAGACCCTGAGATTTGTATGCAGGGAGTTTGGGGACTGGGGGGTGCTCTCGGGATCAAGACCCATGAGGGAGTGAGGGAAGCAGACTTGGGCAAAGGAAGAAGTAGAACTGTGTGTAGTTGCCACAGAGGCCTCAGCTGGAGCTGCAGGAGTGCTGTAATTGGCTTGACCCTGTAGAGTTGTCCAGATACAGAGCAGAAGCCAGACACAGTGTCTGGCTTTCTATCCCCATCAGCCAGTCATTGGGTGTCCTTGTGCATAAACTTGGAGGAGGCAGTGTTTCTGGCTGAGGGAGGGTCTCAGCTGCAAATGGTCGGGGCTCTCCCCAAAGCCCATAGAATGGGTACCTTGAGCTTGAGGTCAGGGGGGGTCTGGATGGCATAGCGCAGCACTCACCATGTCAGTTTTTATGATATGTTTTCTCTTAGGTAGGAGAATACTTCTAGATATTATCCTTTGCTCTTAAAGGATAGTATCTGTTAAAATTAGGCAGCCAGGCAGATTATATTGAAGGAGATCTTGTTATGACTGTCTGAATAATGTATAAAGGAAGAAAATAAGATTAAAAAAAATCAAATTACTGCTGTCTTAGGGCATATTCTTCTAATAGATACATTTGTGGACATTCAGTAATCTGTATTTATTCTCTTATACCATTTACTACAATGTCTGACCCAGTGACCTGAAAGATCTAATGCAGCTACTAAATATGCCTAATTCTCACCAGGCAATGGCTGAAGCTTTGTAACTGCTAGGCTAATGTTATACTATGCTAATGTTGGTTTCCTTGTGACTTTCAGCTTTATCAATTAAGATGGAGGTGATGTATGTAGGTACACCTATGATTATCATTATTCCACAAGTGTGAAAATAAGAAAGTCATATACTGGAACATTTGGAATATATTTACCTGTTGGTAATGAAAATTGGAATAAAGAGAAGTAAATTATTAGAACTGAGAAGAAATTAAAACAGCTGTTTAATTCGAATCAGCCAAATCTCACACTGTTTTTCTTCATTCAGTAAAGAAGGAGAAAATCCCATGGTGGATTTTGGTCCCCTAGAACTTGACTTCTGTTCAGTCTTAACACTATGATCAGTTTCTCTCCCTCTGGAGACTTTCTTCTCTTGGCTTTCAAGACATTAGTTCCTTCCTGATTATTATAGTACATTACACCATTCTAGCAGCCTCTCCTAGCTCTACGAGGGCCCCTTATTCTCTCTCCTACTTATGTGTAGTTATCTTCCCAGTTTTCTTGTCACTTCTCTTCTTCATTCACATTATACTGGCCCAGGCTGATGTTATCTATTGTATGGCTTCAAAGCTACTAAAATTCTGTTGATGTTTAGTTATCTTTCTCTTGAGTTCCAGACCAATAAATCCAATGACCTAGTGGACAACTTCATTGCATGTTCCACAGATATCTCAACTCAAGACTTAGAAAAAAATAAGATACCAACTAATAACAATCCTTCAGTATTCCCTACCTTGGTGAATATCATTATTCATCATTATTCTATCATTATTTTTGACCCTATCTCTCCCTCCACAAATTGGGTATCCAATCCATCTTCAAGTACTCTTGATTTTATTTCATTATCTCTTGAAATAACCTTTTTATCTGCACTGCTACTATTTCAGGCTTCTCATAATTTTTTCCCTTATATTTCTGCACCAACTATTTTCTCCATTCCAACTCTGCCTCCTTTCAGTAATTTTTATAACAATGAAAAAAACCGAACTCTTCTAACAGTTGTTGTGAGAGTTTATCCTGAGAAAGAAATAGTCTTTATGAGAATAAGCCTTGATATGCCTGCTTGGGGTCAGCTGAATCTACCCCAAGACAGAGATCTACAGGAATCAGACGTGGAAGAAGAGGGCATGCTGGTCAAATAGAGGGAAAGGCATTACTACTTCCTGCAATATTCCAAAAAGAAGTGTGAAAACCACAGTGGTCCAATAGGGAAAAAGCAGAGATGAGTGCCCAAAGTAACCCAGTAAATCCCTAGGGCAGTGGATTGCCAAGGATATTTTAAGAATAATACATCATTTTCCCATCAAGTCACATCATTGAGATGTAAACCTTTCTGTGTCTTCTTGAAGAAGAAATCTTCTGTGCAGTTTTCAAAACCAAATGAAATGAAACCAAGCTATCAAAACTAAAAAAAAAAAACAAAGACTGTGTAAACAAAATGAAACTGTTCTTTTATTGTGCGTGTAAAACTGAAAGAGGGAACTGGATGTCTGATTAGGACTGATGTTGAAAGAGAACAGGAGCCACAGACTGGGAAGGCCAAACAGGAATTCCCTGGGAAATAGCAGAGATCTATGAGAAGATCGTGGGCTTGGGGGAACCCAAGGGCATTTCCATTTTGTCCCTTGACAGGGTCAATGCTGCTGATATCTAGGTTACACACTCATCACAGTATGGTCAGAGGCATTATGTTTTCTAAAGCACAAATATATCTTTTCCAAAATTCTTCAATGACTCCGTAGCTTCCAGAGAGAACCTAATTTCTACTTGGTGAACACATGACCTGCAACATGCACCATCTTCCCCCATCATTTCTGCCTCAGTCTGTAAACTCTAGTCACATACAGTTGGTGAGCCTACCTTCTGTTCATTGCCATTCACCTTCTCTTCTATGATGAGGTAAACTCATATTTTGATAAATTTAAAAATGTTTCCCTGTCCTTTCCGTCTTCCTTTACCCTTACTCTTTCATTCAACATGTGAATCATCTGCTTCTGCCTATTTGTAAAGGCGGGAGTTGACGAAAGGGTATTTTCATTTCTTTGAATGCATATGTACCAAAATATTTGAATGTAACACAACAGATATTGGTGACATCAGATGGAGAAAATAACATCCATTGGAAATGTTGTGGAGGGAAAGCACATATTTGGAAGAAACTCAGTAGGTGTACTCATATAATTAGACATGATAGCTAAGTAATCAAAAGCTAGTTATGTATATGCAAAAAGACAATTGCAGTGGCCCTCTCTCTCGGGCTGCACAAAGAAGAGGTCATGAAAGGACACAACCCCAAGGGGGACGTCTGCAAGAGGTCTCATCAGGAACCACAAAAGCTACCACCTTGATTTTGAACTCCCCAGCCTCCAGAACTGTTAGTAATAAATGCCTGTTGTTTAAGCCAAAAAGAAAAAAGATAATTACAATGCAAGGTGGAAAATGTGATGGAGAGAGCCTGCAGAAAGTCCTAAGGGATTACATTAAAAGGACACCTGACCCAGTTTCAAGGACTAGTGAACTCCATCATTTTTGAACCCTAGGTGCCTGGATCTATAGGACAACAGGAAGCTGTTTCCAGTATTTCAGTATAAAATAGCCAGTAGAAATGGCTCATTTACTATGGCAAAGCTGCCCATGTTAATTAAAAGGTCAACTTTCTTTGCTTTAGCCTGCAATTATAATTAGCACACTATGGAAATATTAGTTATCCCACAGCTCCTTGGACGCTTTGATGGGCAGTTATGTCTTTGATGAATAAAACTCAGCAAATACATTGCTTTACTCAATAAATGAAGTTTGGTAGATAAAGATCTTTTAAAACAAGGGGTCTCAGTGTAAATATAAGGAAAGAGATCCTTATTATAAAATTGTATGTCAACTATACTTCAGTTCAGAAGAAAGAAAAGAGGTTCTTGTTGGCAGACAAACTGGAAAAAAATGTACTTAGAAAACTATTTTCAGACCTTGGAAACCAGAAAAATGGCATTTGTTGATCTAATAGTAGTTTGTACATATTAGCTGGACTTTGTCTCTCCCAGAGTGGATTTGGTTCCTTCCCATTTGGCTCCCTCCTGAGCAGTGACACGAAGCTGTACAAGCCCATCCTCCATTCACCACCTAAATGTCAACTGCCTCAACTCCAAACCTTACTACGTCCTTGGGCCTGGGGGAGGGGACCTGTCCTGTTCCCAGGCATTTTGCAGTTGATTAACTTGACAGTATGGTCAAACTGCAAGAGACTACACAAAAGAAGACACTTCTCTGCTTGGTTTAACGTACTTGAGAATGCCACCATTGAGACAGACAAAAGTCAGCAGTGCCTGGGTCGGTGACCATATCTTCAGCACCCGAGCCAAACAGTTACAATTGTGCTAAGACTGACATGTGGGTGAACGCTCACTTGTGTGCACAACTGGACACTTTTCTCACCCAGATCCTCTACAACTATCAAAATGGAGACTTCAGTGATGAATACAGGAATGGGGAGAAGAAGGATTTGAGGAATCACCAGTGTCTTTAAGGCAGCATTGAGGAGTCTGCTTCTACTTACTTACCCCTGTTACTAAAACAGTTTGTCTCTCTAGGCTTCATTTTCTTCTCCTATGTAGTGGGTATTCTTTTTTTTTTTTTTTTTTAATTTTACACAATTCTTTTTTTTTTTTAAATATTTTTTATTTATTTGACAGAGAGAGATCACAAGTAGGCAGAGAGGCAGGCAGAGAGAGAGGGAGAAGCAGGCTTCCGGCTGAGCAGAGAGCCCGATATGGGGCTCGATCCCAGGACCCTGAGATCATGACCTGAGCCAAAGGCAGAGGCTTTAACCCACTGAGCCACCCAGGTGCCCCTAGTGGGTATTCTAATATCTGTTTTGCTTGGTTGTTTTAAATCAATGTAGGTAAAGTCCCTTATAATAGATTTTTTCTTAACATTCTCTCATGTGCATCTACCCTCACCAAGCCCATCTGCCATATCATCCCCACCTTGGCCCCATTCTGGCACTATATCTTTTCTCCATTCACAAATTCTGTTCATTTCTCTAAAGACAATGCCTACTTCTTAGACTTCAATTTTAACTGCTGTGATAAAGTATAATTTCTAATTGATACATCTCTATTTCCCAGTTCTCTGATTCAAGCAAAACCTGTTTCATTACCCTCCTGGTGAGTTCTATTTGCCTCTCTATAGATTGCAGGTGTAACTTTCATTTGTGGCAATGGGAGTGTTCTTCCTGGAAATCAATTCAAAGAAACCCCAGCTGGGGAAGAAAAGAGTCTCAGGCAAAAAACAGCAGCAGAGACATTTGCTCTTTAAGGATGTCTAAGCCTTTCAGTGTTTCCTTGGGTGCTGCTTTGGGTAGGAGTGCCCTCAGAGAGGACCAAAGTGGGAAATCACCTGGATCCTGTGTTCTTAAGACATTTAGAACTGGTTTGCTATAATTTGCCATGTAATAATATATTTCCAGGTATGTAACAAAAATGCTTTTTGTTTTTGTTTTTGCCTGTGGAAAAAATGTTTTAAAGTGGTTTCACGTCTTATTTGGTTCTCCTAGCAGCCCTTTCCAAGAGCCGTGAAATTCTGGAGCTGAGAGGTAGCTTACGGTCATTTAGGTCAACATGTTCCTCTAATGGCAAAGGAAGCTCACTCTGGAGACATTAAGTAGTGAAAATCTGGGACCAGAACCATCACTGCCAGCTCTGGGTCTGTGTCCTTTATTGAGCAGCATGCTTCTGTCAACCTCAAGCAGATCATCAGTCTCATACCACCGACTCCCTTCCACTTCCTATTATGGAAGAACATATTCTGGGTTCTAGGTTAGTTCTAGATTTTTTGCAGGCAATGGAACAAAAGGCTTTACATTTCTTATACTAAAAAAGGTTTTGATTAAATAGTTCTTCTCTCGGGCATGCGTTCAATGTTTTGCATTTTAACCATGTATCGGTGATATTTTACCTAACCCAGCCATACCTTGGTTCCCTCATTTGACTCCTGGAGAGAGAAAAATATTTACTGTTAGAGAAATGGAAGGAGGGTAGGTTTGGTAATCTACCACTCATTCTAATGCCTGTGGGAATTTCCAATCAATACATTTATTTGATAAGGAAAAGAACCAAAATGAGAACTAATATCTAGAAGAATGAGAATGAGAAATATCTAGAAGAGTTCCCAGTAACCCACAATCTGGGCTTACTGATAAAAACTCAGTTGGGAATGTGGCAGGTCCTGGGAACATATGTGAGGCTCCTTATTCCTTTGCTTTTGAATCCAAGTTAGCTGGATTAGCAGAGTTTATTTTGACCCGACTAGCCACCCCATCTCATCATGGAGGAGGTGAAAAAGAAAAAAAATGGCCAGTGACTTGACATAGGAGACAGACTTTGCCCAGGTCAGTTTACCACAAGAAGTTTCATGGGGGTCCCACAATAACTTTAAGGAAGTGTAATCTTTTCTACTGTAAACAAAGACTTGTGCCTCTAGTTCTGAACACAGATCAGCAACTCCTCTGGCACAGGAGAGGGGTTAGGTAGACCAGTGTGGGGTCAGGAGGGGGAGGCAGGGCAAAGAAACTCCCCGCCCACCATCAAGATTGACCTCAGAGAGCCATTGTGAGACTTGAAAGCGTTAATGCAAGCCAGCTCCTTAGGACATAATAAAGACCCACCATGGTTTAGTTACTATAATTTCCAGGTGTTCCTTATCCTCTAGGGACTTGTGATAACACCAGGATTAATCCCATCATGCAGGAGATGCAAACATGTGAACTTCACTGGGGAAGCGAGCCCACACATAAGATGTTTCTATTAATGGAGGATTCCAGTCTTTGTGGGCAGTGATAAATGAAGCTGTAAGAATCTTTTCATTTTTACAGGTTGATGTTAAGAGAAATCATCTTCCAATTTCTAGAGTTTTAGTGGGTTTTTGTTCAGTTAGAGTTTACATTTTTACCCCAGAAATCCTTTTAAAGGGCTTATCTCCTGTTCTTGATGCTTTTACACCACAACATCTATTTTGTATGTCTCTGACTGAATCATTCGAGATTGGTAGAAAACTCTCCCTCTTAGTAATGCCCCTGAAGAACCCCTTCTAATAATGCTGCCTATTAATGTCCTCTCCAAGCTATGAATTTCCCTGGCATTAGGGTATACAAGTGCTCTGTTAAATTCTGGACATTTATTAAAAATTCAGGAGCTACGTGACTCCAAATATATTCTGGATCTTGCCATAAAAGAGGACAAAAAAATTATCTAAGAGCACATACTCAGAGCCAGGCAGCTGGAGTCCAGTTCAAGCTCTACTATTTACTTGCTCTGGGGCCCTGGGCAAGTTATAAAATCTATGCTTACGTTAGTTTCCACATCTGCAAAATGGAAGTAATAATAGTATAATCTAGTAAGATTACAGGAGTTAATATGTATAAAACACTTAGAGGCATGCCTAATGCTTATAGTTAACATTACCATTACTACTATTTTATAGCTACAAACAATATTAAGATCCCTTTGCATAATTCTTTATAAGAACCATGTAATTTATGAAATCTACCATGACTTGACTTCCTTGCTCTTTAGCAATGTCCTCTCTGGGTCTTTGGTTACCTCATTGTTGAAAAGATGCCACTAAGTGCAAGGAAATAAGAAGCAGTTTTGGAAATGAACAATACAGAGATGAAGAAAAATAATATAGTTGCAGAATCAAGGAAAGCCTAACACCTGAAACATATTACATATCTGTCTTAGTGCATGTATGCAGGGTAACAGAGGAGACTGAGAAGACAGACGAGCCTCTGAAACTAGAAATTCCTGAGAAGTTTAAACATCTATTTGCAATTGGACTCTATGTAAATCATCCCCATCAGAGTCAAATCTATTTCCACTTTCAGAGCAATAACCTATTTATTCCTGTGGTGTATAAGATTTTACCAACCACTAATGAGTTTCCATGTGATGTTTTTCTTAAGTGCTTCTTGTTAGCTTAATCCTATTTGCTCCCTGGGTGGTCCTCTGTGAAAATAAAGAAGTCCTGGTTAGCATGAACCACCCATTTTTTTATATACTTGAGTTTCTAATTACTTCACTTATCTTCTAAGAATCTTTATTCCCATCACCCAGCCACCCCATCCTTCCAACTCCCCTCCCCTCCAGCAACCCTCAGTTTGTTTCCTGAGATTAAGAGTTTCTTATGGTTTGTCTCCCCCTCTGGTTTCATCTTGTTTCATTTTTCCCTTCTTTCCCCTATGATTCTCTGTCTTGTTTCCCAAATTCCTCACATCAGTGATAATTGTCTTTCTCTGATTGATTTATTTCACTTAGCATAATATCCTCTACTTCTATCCACATCATTGCAAATGGCGAGATTTTGGGGGGTTTTGATGGCTGCATAGTATTCCATTGTATATAGATACACATCTTCTTTATCCATTCATCTGTTGATGGACATCTAGGTTCTTTCCATAGTTAGGCTGCTGTGGACATTGCTGCTATAAACATCCCAGTGCACATGCCCCTTCAGATCATTACATTTGTATCTTTAGAGTAAATACCCAGTAGTGTAATTGCTGGGTCATAGGGTAGCTCAATTTTCAACTTTTTGAGGAACTTCCATGCTGTTTTCCAGAGTGGCTGCACCAGCTTGCATTCCCACCAACAGTGTAGGAGGGTTCCCCTTTCTCCACAACCTCGCCAACACCTCTCCTTCCTGACTTGTTAATTTTAGCCATTCTGACTGGTGTGAGGTGGTATCTCACTGTGGTTTTGATTGGTATTTCCCTGAGGCCGAGTGGTGTTGAGCACTTTTTCATGTGTCTGTTGGCCATCTGGATGTCTTTGTAGAAATGTCTATTCAAGTCTTCTGCCCATTTCTTGATTGGAATATTTGTTATTTGGGTGTTGAGTTTGATAAGTTCTTTATAGATTTTAGATACTAGGCCTTGATCTGATAAGTCATTTGAAAATATCTTCTTCCATTCTGTTGGTTGTCTTTTGATTTTGTTGGCTGTTTCCTTTGCTGTGCAAAAGCTTTTAATCTTGATGAAATACCAATAGTTCATTTTTGCCCTTGTATCCTTTGCCTTTGGTGATGTTTCTAGAAAGAAGTTGTTGTGGCTGAGGTCAAAGAGGTTGCTACCTGCATTCTCCTCAATGGTTTGGATGGATTCCTGTCTCACATTGAGGTCTTTCATCCATTTTGAGTCTATTTTTGTGTGTGGTGTAAGGAAATGATACAGTTTCATTCTTCTGCATGTGGCTGTCCAATTCTCCCAACACCATTTGTTGAAGAGACTGTCTTTTTTCCAATGGATATTCTTTCCTGCTTTGTCAAAGATTAGTTGACCACAGAGTTTAGGTTCCATTTCTGGGCTCTCTATTCTATTCCATTGATCTATGTGTCTGTTTTTGTGCCAGTACTATATTGTCTTGATGATTACCACTTTGTAATAAAGCTTGAAGTCTGGAATTGTGATACTGCCAGCTTTGATTTTCTTTTTCAACCTTCCTCTGGCTATTTGGGGTCTTTTCTGGTTTCATATAAATTTTAGGATTATTTGTTCCATTTCTTTGAAAAACATTGATGGTATTTTGATAGGGATTGTATTAAATGTGTCTATTGCTCTAGGTAGCATGGACATTTTCACAATATTTGTTCTTCCATTCCATGAGCATGGAACGTTTTTCTATTTCTTTGTGTCTTCCTCAATTTATTTCATGAGTACTCTATAGTTTTCTGAGTACAGATTCTTTGCCTCTTTGGTTAGGTTTATTTGTAGGTATCTTATGGTTTTGGGTACAATTGTAAATGGGATCGACTTCTTAATTTCTCTTTCTTCTGTCTTGCTATTGGTGTATAGAAACGCAACTGATTTCTGTGTATTAATTTTATATCCTGACACTTCACTGAATTCCTGTATGAATTCTAGCAGTTTTGGAGTGGAGTCTTTAGGGTTTTCCACATAAAGTATCACACCATCTGCAAAGAGTGAGAGTTTGACTTCTTCTTTGCCCATTCGAATGCCTTTTATTTCTTTTTTGTTGTCTGATTGCTGAGTTTAGGACTTCTAGTACTACATTGAATAGCAGTGGTAAAAGTGGACAGCCCTGCCATGTTCCTGACCTTAGGGGGAAAAGCTCTTAGTGTTTCCCCATTGGGAATGATACTTGCTATGGGTTTTTCATAAATGGCTTCTATGATATTAAGGTATGTACCCTCTATCTCTACACTGTGAGAAGTTTTTATCAAGAAAGGATGCTGTACTTTGTCAAATGTTTTTTCAGCATCTATTGAGAGTATCATATGGTTCTTGTTCTTTCTTTTATTAATGTATTGTATCATACTGATTGATTTGTGGATGTTGAACCAACCTTGCAGGCTCCGAATAAATCCCACTTGGTCGCAGTGAATAATCCTTTTACTGTACTGTTGGATCCTATTGGCTAGTATTTTGGTGAAAATTTTTGCATCCATGTTCATCAGGGATATTGGTCTATAATTCTCCTTTTTGATGGGGTCTTTGGTTTGGGGATCAAGGTCATGCTGGCCTCATAAAATGAGTTTGGAAGTTTTCCTTCCATTCCTATTTTTTGGAACAGTTTCAGGAAAATAGGTATTAATTCTTCTTTAAATGTTTGGTAGAATTCCCCTGGGAAGCCATCTGGCCCTGGGCTCTTGTTTAATGGGAGATTTTTGAGGACTGATTCAACTTCCTTACTGGTTATGGGTCTGTTCAGGCTTTCTATTTTTTCCTGCTTCAGTTTTGGTAGTTTGTACATCTCTAGGAATGCATCCCTTTCTTCGAGATTGTCAAATTTGCTGGCATAAGTTGTTCATAATATGTTTATAATTGTTTGTATTTCTTTGAAGTTGGTTGTGATCTCTCCTCTTTCATCCATGACTTTATTAATTTGGGTCCATTCTCTTTTCTTTTTGATCAGTCTGGCCAGGGGTTTATCAATCTGATTAATTCTTTCAAAGAACCAGTTCCTAGTTTCGTTGATCTGTTCTACTATTCTTTTGGTTTCTATTTCGTTGATTTCTGCTCTGGTCTTGATTATTTCTCTTCTCCTGCTGGGTTTGGCTTTATTTTCTGTTCTTTTTCCAGCTCCTTTAGGTGTAGGGTTAGGTTGTGTACTTGAGACCTTTCTTATTTGTTGAGAAAGCCTTGTATTGCTATATATGTTACTCTCAGGACTGCCTTTGCTGCATCCCAAAGATTTTGAACAGTTGTATTTTCATTTTCATTTGTTTCCATGAAATTTTTTAATTCTTTAATTTCCTGGTTGACCCATTCATTTTTTAATAGGATGCTCTTTAGCCTCCATATATTCGAGTTCTTTCCAACTTTCCTCTTGTGGTTGAGTTCTAGTTTCAAAGCATCATGGCCTGAAAATATGCAGGGAATGATCCTAATCTTTTGGTGTGGGCTGAAGCATGATTTGTGGTCCAGGATGTGATCTATTCTGGAGAATGTTCCATGTGCACTAGAGAAGAATGTGTATTCTGTTGCTTTGGGATGGGATGTTCTGAATACATCTGTGATGTCCATCTGGTCCAGTGTGTGATTTAAAGCCTTTATTTCCTTGTTGATCTTTTGCTTAGATGATCTGTCCATTTCAGTGAGGGGGGTATTAAAGTCCTATTTATAGGACTTTAATCATACACTATTAGTGTATGATTATCTGTATGTTTCTTTGATTTTGTTGTATTTGGTTTATATAGTTGGCTGCTCCCATGTTGGGGGAATAGATATTTAAAATTGTTAGATCTTCTTGTTGGACAGACCCTTTAAGTATGATATAGTATCCTTCCTCATCTCTTATTATAGTCTTTGGCTTAAAATCCAATTTATCTGATAGAAGGATTGCCACCCCAGCTTTCTTTTGATGTCCATTAGCATGGTAAATTGTTTTCCACCCTTCACTTTCAATCTGGAGGTGTCTTAGAGCCTAAAATGAGTTTCTTACAGACAGCATATCAATGGGTCTCATTTTTTTATCCATTCTGATACCACGTGTCTTTTGATCGGGGCCTCTAGCCCCTTTACATTCAGAGTAACTATTGAAAGATATGAATTTAGTGCCATTGTATTGCCTATAAGGTGACTGTTACTGTATATTGTCTCTGTTCCTTTGTGGTCTGTTACTTATAGGCTGTCTCTTTGCTTTGAGGATGTCTTTCAATATTTTTTATAGGGCTGGTTTAGTGTTTACAAATTCTTTTAGTTTTTGTTTGTCCTGGAAGAAGTTTTTTATTTCTCCTATTTTCAATGAGAACCTAGCTGGTTATAGTATTCTGGGCTGCATATTTTTCTTGTTTGGCGCTCTGAATATATCATGCCAGTCCTTTCTGGCCTGCTAGGTCTCTGTGGATAGGTCTGCTGGCAATTTAATATTTCTACCATTGTAGGTTACAGACTTCTTGTCCCAACCAGCAATTAGGACTTTTCTCTTTGTCTCTGAGACTTGTAAGTTTTCTATAAGTGATAGGGTATTGACCTATTTTTTATTGATTTTTGAGGGGGATTCTCTGTGCCTCTTGGATTTTGATGCCTCTTTCCTTTCCCAAATTAGGGAAATCCTATGTTCTAATTTGCCCCAATATACCTTCTGCCCCCCTCTCTCTTTCTTCTTCTGGGATCCCAATTATCCTAATATTGTTTTGTCTTATGGTATCACTTATCTCTAGAATTCTCCCCTCGTGATCCAGTAGTTGTTTATCTCTCTTTTTCTCAGTTTCTTTATTCTCCATCATTTGGTCTTCTATATCACTATTCTTTCCTGCCTCATTTATCCTAGCAGTAAGAGCCTCCATTTTTTATTGCACCTCATTAATAGCTTTTTGGATTTCATCTTGGTTAGATTTTAGTTCTTTTTTTTCTCCAGAAAGGGATTTTATATCTCCAGAAAGGGATTCTCTAGTATCTTCTATGCTTTTTTCATGCCCAGCTAACATCTTTGTAATTGTCATTCTAAACTTTAGTTCTGACATCTTACTAATGTCCATATTAGGTCTCTAGCAGTTGATACTGCTTCTTGTTTTGTTGTTGTTGTTTCTTTTTTTGTTTGTTTGTTTGTTTTTGAGGTGAGTTTTTCTGCCTTGTCATTTTGTCCACAGAAGAATAGATGAATGAGAGAACAAAATGATAATAGGGTAAGATTGACCCCAGAAAAATATACACTAACCAAATCAGAAGAGACCCAAAACCAGGGGTAGAAGAATGGGAAAAAAGAATATGATTAAGCTGGTGAATAGAACAGAGCCACACTTTGACTTTGGGTTTATTTTAGTCTGTTAGAAGAAACTACGTCCCCAAATTTTAAAGATAGAAATATTTATATATATATATATATATATATATATATATATATATATATATATACATATGTATATATATATATATAAAAATAAGGGTAAACATGGTGAAGGTTAGAATATGACTGTAAAGATGAAAATTAAAAAAGATTTTTTAAAAGGAATTGATAAGAAGTTGGTTGAAAAAAGAAAAAAAAAAAAGAAGGAGAGAATATGATCAACCTGGAGACTAGAACAAATCCATACACTAGATTTAGGGTACATTTGTACATTTTAGTCTGTTAGAAGAAACTGTATCCCAAAATTTTAAAGAAAGAAAAACTTATATGTATACCAAAAATAAGGTTAAATACAATGAAGGAATAGAATATTATTATACAAATTAAAAAAGATTTTTAAAAAGGTATTGATAAGATAAAATAGTTAAAATAGATTAAAATAGTAAAGAGGAAAATTTTAAAATAGAAAAGGAAAAAAATTAAGGAAAATTTAAAAGATTTAACTTTGAAAGACTAAAGAATCATTGGAAAAAGCCATGAATTCTTTGTGCTGTATTCCCCTAGCACTGGTGTTTTGCACTTCTCATTGATCCGTAAACTGGGTCTTGGCTGGATGTTCTTGATGATCTTCTGGGGGAGGGGCCTGTTGAAGGCATTTGCAAATGTCTTTTTGAGACACTTTTTTCCTTTGTGACCGAGGTAGAATTGCACCACCCTTGTCAGGGGCCAGGCTAAGTAATCTGCTTGATTTCACTCTCAGTAGCTTTTGTTCCCTAAACACCTTCCATACAGCTTTGGATGATGGGAATGAAGATGGTGGCCTCCCAACCTCAGGCCCCATTGGAGCTGAGAGCTTGGGGCCCCACTTCTCCGTGCTCCCTCAGAGAAAAGCAGTCAATCCCTTCCATCTTCCTGGTCTCTGGCTGCGCTCCATGCTCACCTGGCAGTGACCAAGCATTTCTATCTCTGGTGCATGGCCCTGTTTGGAGTCTTCAAGCCCAGCAGATTACTACAGTACACTCCTGTGCTGCTTCTCCTGGAGGAGGAAGGAGTGTGTGTGTGGGGGGTCTTCCCAGATCTGCCATGTGTGGGGTCCCTGCTCAAAGACTAGTGGCCCAACTGTGCCTTGGATCATAGTTTATGGCAACCTTGAGCTGAGAGCCCCCTCCTTGGCTCCATCACTACATCTGGCTTCCCTGCTCCAATACCTTGGAGCTCTGCCACACTCAGGAACCCCCTGGTCTTTCTGTGACCCCGCAGGTCCTGAAACCACACTGTCCCTGCAAGGACTCCAGCTCCCCCACCCTCCCCCCCCAACCTCTGGAGCACCATCCCTCCACGGAGCAGACTTCTAAAAGTCTAATTTTGTGCTTCACTGTTCTCTCACTTTCCGGTAAGTGATTGCTGGAATCTCCCTTACCTCACTGTCTATCTTCCCAAATATTGCCTTGAATTCAGTTCTCCATATGTCCTACCTTCTAGAAAGTGATTGGTTTTCTGTTCATAGAATTGCTGCTATTCTCTTCAATCTCCTGTTGAGTTTGTAGGTGTTCAGAATGGTTTGATAACTATCTAGCTGAATTACTGGGACCAGATAAAATTCAGGTCTCCTACTCCTCTGCCATTTTGCTCCTCCTTTCACAATCTTAGTTTTAAGCAAATACTGCCATTAGTTCACAAGAGGTTATTAAGTTTGGATCCCAGTCTGTCTCAGGAAATGGGAAAAGCAAATGCTGAAAACATCAGCAATAGAAAATGTGTCACTGATGAGGACATTTAGTAATTATCGGAACCAGACCTGGTGGTTGAGTCATTGCTCTTGGGAGTCAGATGTATGAGTTTCAAACCCATCCGCTAAGTGATGTTGAATACTTTTTTTGTAGCTCTGTTTTTCCTATCACAAGAGTGATGAGACCACCTTTGGGTGTAAGAAGGAGGGGTCTTAGCACAGTGTTTGGCACAAAGGGAGCACTGGTCCCCAGCAGACATGCTGAACACAAACCAGACTCTATCCCTCCCCTGCTGAGTCTACCTTCAGTGGTTTCCCATTGATCTTCAGATTACATCCAAACTCCTACTGAGACCCACAAGTCTCCGTGTGATCTGGCCCTTGTCCAGCCCTCACTCTCAACTGACTCCACTCTCTGCTTCATGAATGACTTTCTATTGCTCCAATAGCCTTGTTCTTTCCTGTCTTAGGAATTTGCCTTGTTCTGTACTTGACAAGCCTTGATCCCTGCTCTTTACACAATGAGCTCTGTCTGACCTACAGGTATAAGTTCAAATATCTCCCCTGGGAAGCTCTTCTTGACTTCTCTGCTAAAAAAGGTTCCCCTGTCATGTCACCCATATTACTTCTCATGTCTCCCTGGTTATTTCCTTTGGTGTATACATTACAATCTATGATCTATCTTACTTATTTATTATTTTGTTCACTTGCTTATTGTTTATCTCCAGCTTCTAAGGAGGTGATTCCTAAAGCCAGGGATCTTGTCTGCCTTGTTCAGTGCTGCATCTTCAGCACTGGGAAGTGTCTGAAACATAAAAGGGTTCCAATAAATAGTCTTAAATTAATATTTTTGGAATATTCTTAAGTAAATTGTTAATTGCTAAATATTACATTGCAATTTCTTACATTAAAATGTCATCCTTTTTAATTATGTTATATGATTATCTAAATAACAATTGAAATTAATAAAATGTCTTTAAGCTGTTGTAACAATGCACAGTTAAACTTATTTCCAGTACTTAAGAAGTAAACTTATTTCCAGGATTAAGAAGGAAAGCCAAAAATGAAAACACTTGACTGAGTTGGATTGAAGTAATTGTCACTCCCAAAGCATATGAGTAAATCTAGTTAGGTGAATTGTAAACTGATATTTTCAGTAATATCTAGACCCAAGTAATGCCACAGTATTTCTAATAACATCTGGAACCAGGTAATGCCAATATTTTGGCATGCATAAATAGAACAATTAGTTAAATATTTAATAGGGTGATTTCATACCTTTTTTTAGTAAGTGTATATGAGGAGACAAGTGAATTTCTATGTTGCATTTTAGCTTTAATTTGATGCCTTTAGCTTTAATTTGATATTTAATAAAAAATATCCGATTATTTTTTAAGGTATGCAATAAAGGCAAGAGAAGGACAGGGAGCCCTACATTCAACAGAGGATGGTTTTAATTCTGGTATTGTCATTCTCAAGTTGCATGAACTAAGGTAAGCCATTTTTCTTGAAATCTGAGTTTTATCATCTAGGATAAGTATCATAGAATTTTTATAAGAATTAAATCAGACAATGGATAGGAATTTTCTTGGCACACAGTAGTTTTTCTCTAATAAAGAGACAGAGGAAAAATAGTGTATTTGAGTTTTTAATATGCATTTCTTATTAAAAATTTTTCTTCTTTCTTTGTAATATTTGGCATGTCATTTTCCATTTGATTACAAAGTAGCTCTTGACCAAGAAAACAAAAGCAAAGCTCAAATGCTGTATGAAAACAAAAATAACTCAGCAGTTTTTTTGTTATCTGTGAACACTGAACAAAGTTCATTTAATTTAAGAACTAATATAATTCTTCCAACAGCAGACCTATTAATAAATATTAATGCTATAGAGATTTTCTATTAAAAGAGAATGGAGTACGCTCTGTACATGAGTAGGAACATTCTAGAATTCTCCACCAGACTCTCATTCATGCAGAGATTTTGGTGTTGTTTTAAAAATCAAATGCTTTGAATGCTGGGTATTTCCCTATAGACTTTCCTTTTCTTTTTTCCTTCATCATACCTCAGTGATTCTCTCTTTAAGTTGCACAAGATTACTGTGCAGAATTCTATATATAAACCATATATACTCTACGGGCCTGGGTGGCTCAGTCAGTTAAGCATCTGCCTTCAGCTCAGGTCATGATCTCGGGCTCCTGGGATTGAGTCCCAAGTTGGACTCCCTGCTCAGAGGGGAATCTGTTTCTCCCTCTATTCCTCCTCCCTGCTCATGATTTCTCTCTTTCTCTCTCTCTCTCATGCTCTTTCTCTAAAATAAATAAATAAAATCTTAAAAAAAAAACATGTATACTGCTCTTTGGGTAAAGTTGGATTTTTCAAAGGTAGTTTTAATTATATACAATTATGACTTTACCTGCTGAGAGGCAAGAATTAACTTGCCTACCACGGATCCTTTACAGGCTGACTTTCCAGTAAAAAAATGTATTTTCCTTGAAGTTCCATGCAAACTAACTTTGCATCTGTCCTTGAGGTGCTCAGCCCTAGGGACACATGTGTGGTTCAGTTAGTTACATGTCTGACTCTTGATTTTGGCTCAGATCATGATGTCAGGGTCCTGGGTTTGAGCCCCACATTGGGCTTCACACCTAGCAGGGAGTCTGCTTCTCTCTCTCTCCCTCTCCTTCAGCCCCTCCCCCTGCTCCTGCTCTTTCTCTCTCTTTCTTTCTTTCTCCCTCAAATAAATAAATAAATCTTAAAAAAAATATATGATGAATCCTAGTCAACTGCAAGTTTGGACACCAACGTTCTCTTCCCAGACCATCATGGCAGGGAGGGGCTGGAATTACCCTCAACAGTGAATGCTTAAGATGGCAAGATAGGACTGGAGCCAAGGTTCTGTCAACTCATATTGTTAGTGTATCTTGGCCTTTGATCAACCAGGGGAGGAGCCATGCTTCCCTAATCATGCAACATAAAAGCCCTAGAGCCCAAGGGTTGGAGTCCCTCTCTTAGAATCTGCAATACAGGCCTGCTATATTTCTGTGCATAGCCCTAGCAGATCTGTATTTGGAATGATTTGCTACTTGCATTGGTTTGCATGATATCCATTATGGTCCCATTATCCCCATTAGGGTCCTACTTTCTTTATAAGATGCTACTCTACTGTACTAACTTATCATCTGTTAAGCCCCATCCCACCAGAATCATAATAGTAAGTATAAACAAATTGTAAGCATTTACAAATTTTACTTCTTAAATTTTGAAGATGAAAAATGTTCCAATTGTTTTCTTTATCTCTTTTTCAACAGAGTTAGAAAGTAGTTAAGGAAGGGGGTGCCTGGGTAGCTCAGTCATTAGGCATCTGCCTTTGGTTCAGGTCATGATCCCAGGGTCCTGGGATAGAGCACCACATTGGGCTCCCTGCTTGGTGGGAAGCCTGCTTCTCCATCTCCCACTCCCCTTGCTTGTATTCCCTCTCTCTCTCTCTCTCTCTCTCTGTCAAATAAATAAAATAAAATAAAATAAAATAAAATAAAATAAAATAAAATAAAATAAAATAAAATAAAATAAAATAATAAAAAGAAAGAAAGTAGTTAAGGAAGATTTAAGACTAAAATCCTAAACCTCAATTTTTCAGCCTTGGTTACTCTTCTGCCTATATTGCTATGTTATTGAAATCCAGCCCATTAGATTCTACTAGATCAAATTAGATCTATTTGATCTAATAGGTCAAATCTATAGATCAAAACAACAGCAATAATAATAACAATGTAGACATCATTTTCCAAGGGTTTGTGACATGAACTTCAAAATATTATCTTATTTAATTTTCCTAAGTATCCTCCAGAAAATCTCTTACTATTTTTGTGTATAAGTGAGTAAATTAATACTCAGAGAGGGTAAGAAACTTATCTGTGGATGCATAACAAAAAGATGATCAATCTTTGAACCAAACCTAAATCTAACCTCAGATCGCAAGCATTAAAAAGTGATTCTCTACCACCTTTATACTCTGGAAGTGAGAGGGACATCCAGATCTGCCACATTACCCCAATCTCTGTGTCTGTCTTTTGTTTTCAATACTTGGGGAAGCCTAATCTATATAAAGAAGCTTATGTTTTACTTTTCTTTATGCATTTAAGACATTGCCTATGTAGTTATTGACCAATTTTTTTCATAGAAATATTATTTCTTCTCAATACTTTAGCCATACAATGAAATCACTTTCAGTAATAAATTTATTTGAAGTCCATTTACAAAGAGACCATTTTTAGAAGCATTGATTAAATATACCTATACTTTTCTAATATGACCATTTATCTGATTTCAAAAGTTCACTGTACTTTTGAAGCATCAAACAAATAATGGCAGAGCTGATTGATGGAGGCTAGCAATGGTAGAAGACATTCTTTTATCCTACAAAAAATATAATTTTATTTTCCTTTTTATATTGTCTTAACAAATGAGGGAGGTGAAAGAAGAATAACAAAAGGAAAACTCCAATTTAAGACATGGGTAAATAGTTCTACCAACCTCAGGAAACCCTAGAGTGTAATTATATTGTAGTACATAACAGCTAATGTTTATGTTGATGATTCCGAGCCATTACATTCTATATAAATGCTCTCTTAAAAATGATAAGAACACTTTAAATATACTTTAGAAAGTTTTAATTATAAGTTAAATTTAATTGTAAACTTTTTATAATTATGAGGATAAACCCTAAATTAGAAATCCACAATTCAAAGACACATATTTTCTAGGGATCTCTACTTCAAACCCATGAAGTACTGAATCTACCATTTATTTCCAAAGTATTTTGGAGACATTTGGTGACCTTAATGTTAGTTTCCTCTTTAGGTAGTTTGTCTGTTCCTCCCTTTCTTTTTGAGGGTAGGCATGAAAGGGATTTGGAGTCAGTTCAAGTGAGAATTAGTCCCAGCACTGGGGCCTTGAGCAAGGTTTTCACCTCCTTTTATAACAACATGGTAACTACAGATTTTGTTTGTTTATTTGTTCATTTGTGGCCAAGCATGGTTTCCTTTCCCACTTCATAATGGTCATTGAACTCTTCTGTGGGGACCTTCTTCGTATGGTTTGGTTGATCAGACAACGTTCTCTAACCACAGAAGTGGGCAACATGACCCAGGCCTGGCCAGATAACCCTGTTCAAGTAATTGGTTCAGATATGAGGATATGATCCAAGCCAAAACAATCAGTCTTCTTCAGAACTTTTTTTTCCCTAGAGTTGTCAGAAAAAGGGCACTCTTTCTCCCTGTTGGAATTACTAACTATAAGAGTAATGTCAGCCTGGAACTTTGTTGTTCATCTTAAACACATGGTAAGAGCCTACCTGAAAATAAAGCCAACTCAGAGGGAAACAGAGCTGAGAAATCAAGATGAGGTCCCAGAAATTTGATGATAACCTTTGAACCTATGGACTCAGCTAGGCCTAAAGGCAACACTGCTTGCTTTCCAGTTATTTGAGCCATTTAAACTCTATTTACTTAACATAGTTGGCATTGGATTTCTGGCAATGTCATCCAAAGAATTCTTATTCATATATTCGCTAAACCTTTTCTAATTTGTAAAGTGGTGATGAAGTTCGCAATGTCATCAAGGACAATTTAAATAAAATGATGTTATGTCAATTACACAGCACACGTATCCTCAATAAATGGACTCTGAAGTCAACAGCAAATTGCATTTCTTTAAAACAGGGACTTTCACTATGGTTTCACTCTGTCTACTGATAGCTGTTCTCACCTCCCCTAGATGGGCCACTTGATGTTGGGGCTGCCTTTTCAATGGTCAAGTTGGTCAGAGAGTTTCAGCCTGCTCTTGGCAGGCAGATGTTCTTAGAAGCAAAGGTTTCTGTCCTGCTGTGACTGGAATTATGAAAGATGTCACCTAGAGAAGACAGACCTTTTTCCCCAGAAGACCACATTTAAAGCACAGATGAGCTGATTTTGGTCCTGATTCAGGAACATCTGGAGGAACAGCTGTGGATGACAAGAACGTGTTTATCTCTTTTGAAAAGAAAAGTAGTAAAAAGGCAGGGAGTATAGCATGACAAAATAGAGATCTCTTTCCATCATGCAAACTTGGGATGGGAAACAATGAGTAAAAACACAGCTTGTTTTTATTTAATTTTTTTTATTTGAGTATTGTTGACACACAATGTTACATTAGTTTCAGGTGTACAACAAAGTGATTTCACAAATTTATGTATTATGCTATGCTCACAAGTGTGGCTACCATCTATCCCCATATACGACTATTAAAATACCGTTGGCTGTATTCTCCATGCTCTACCTTTTAGTCCATGACTTATCAGACCTATAAATACAGAGAGCAAACTGATGGTTGTCAGACGGGAGGGTGGCAGGAGGATGGGCAAAATGAGTGAAGGGGCTGAGAGATACAGGCTTCCAGTTATGGAATAGCTTGTTCTAAAATCAAATACTTTAATGAGTTGAGAAGGTAGAAAAGAGAACTAAAGTCTTAAAACCATTAGCCTTTGTGCCTCCTACTCACAGCTAATATTAGTAGTAAGGGTCTAGAAAGTATATCATTATTTGATCTTCAAATTTTCCCCACTGGCAAAACTTATGCTTTCTTCTTATTGGAAGGTTGACTCCCTTGGGATTACATTTGGGAGATGGTATTAGTGGCATCACGAAAAAGCTCCTAAAATGTACTATACTTTTACAGGACAATTTTTTTCTTTCTTTTGGCAAGATTAAAAAAATTATATACTATGACTTTTCAGAAAATCAATAGTTTGGGCTTAACCTCACAACCTTATGATCATGACTTTTAAAATAACTTTTTTTATATAAAATTCATGCCTTATATTTCCCAAAACTAGGAAAAATAAAATTTAAACATTTGTGATACTTGGGGGAAAAAAGAGAGTAGTTGCAATTTTATGGTGTAAACTCTGATTATAATAACTATGTATTTTTTTTTCTTGTAGTCAAGTTACTGAGGGTTTAGAACCTGATAATAAACTAACTGTGAAGGCATGTTAGGTTATGAATTTTTTATCTTCTATCTTTCTATCTTTTCTATTATGAATTTTCTAATCTTTATGTGGAGACTTCATATAGAAGGCAGTTCTAGAATACTCATCAATGTTAGTGGAAAGGAGAAATTCAGGTTTATTTTTAAGAGGGAGAAAAAGCCTTGCAAAACATATGGGTTTAGCTTTACAGCAAACAGTTTCTAGACAAACATAGATGAGCGATTTCACAGCAGCAGGGCACCCATTTATGTAAATACTGAACTGTGGGACTCAAAAAAACAAATTCAAAGAAAAACATGATTTATCAGCTTGAGTTTCTCCCCTGACAACATTCTAAAAGAATAAACAGATCAACATTAAGGAATGCTTTCAACAAGAACAACAAGCAAAGCACATTTTAGTGTTGCCCTTGTTAAAATTTTTCAGTTATTTAGAGACTTTCTCTTAGCTATTCTTCATTTTGGTGCATCATGTATGTGAAATAGTCAAACAGCAAAATACTATAATGTCCTACTTGCTTTTCCTTTGAAATATTGCCTGTTTAACTTCTGGTTGACCCAGCAGATATGCTGCACCCATTATTAGATGAAAGTAGGTACGAAATATATACCTGACTTAGAGAACAGCTTACATACCAATATTCAAAGTGCCTTACCGAGAAGTGTCTTTTTTTGTAGAAAGACATGATAAAGAGCCTGAGATCTTACAGTGACTAAATATACAAAGTAAAGGGGAGATTTAAAAATGTTCTTCTGAGTAATCTAGGTTTGAAACCCTTTCACCTAAAATAATCAGGTCATGAATAAAGAATAATTTTTGTTTCTTGATTTATCACTGCAATTTTCACCATTGACTGCTTCAGGTAGTCAAAAACCTGTGCAAATGTACCTGTTCTGAGAATTGCACAACAGACTCCAGGCACCTGTTAGACAATGTTCAGCAACTCACATCTTACCAAGCAGAGGACAGGGTAGCCGGCTCAGTTCCACTGTGGTCAACCATTTTCCTACTCTTCTTCTTGATATAGTTCTGCTTACATGTGATGAAGTTCACTCCAGGGTTAAGATGCTAAGCGACTTTCTGACATAAAAACAGAACTGTATATATTCCTAAAATAACATTATTGACAATGAGGCTAATCCATTTAAATTGTTTCAGGGCCCACATTAATGTGAATCCCCATTTGAACATCTTTTTATACATGTCTTTGTTAGGACTAAAGGCTGTATTTAATGGTAATTGTCAATGCTGAAGATATTTTTATTTTCTTCTTATAAATAAGTATAAACACATTGAAAAGCTCAGTAAATTATAATAGTGAGGTAAATAATTTCTCAAACACATTTTACACGCATTTATGAAAATCTAACCCTTGTTGAAAAACTTTTCTCAATAAAAAGATTACATAAAAAATGATTTCCCAAAGAGACTATCATTTTTAGTATTTAGATTAGAGACCTATCTAATAGAATTTTCTAGATCAAGGGCTTAGATAACTTAATATTACTAAAAATGATTATCTTAAATGTGTGTGTGTATGTGTGGTGTATGTGTGTTGGTAAAACTAACTTTTTTTTTTTATTTAAAGATTTTATTTATTTATTTGACAGAGAGAGAGCAAGAGAGGAAACACAAGCAGGGAGAGTGGGAGAGGGAGAAGCAGGCTCCCACTGAGCAAGGAGTCCAATGTGGGTCTCGATCCCAGGACCCTAGGATCATGAGCTGAGCCCAAGGCAGACGCTTAACTGACTGAACCACTCAGGTTCCCTGGTAAAACCAACTTTTAAAAAAATCAACATTCTATTGGTTTTATATTACTTTTATAATTACTTTTATATTGAATCTTCATAACATTTAATGAGCGAACATTTTTCTACTATTATAGATTCCTAGTAGTAGGCATTTTCAGATTTTGGGAATTTGTTCCAAATGGCATTTTGTATTAGGTACCTATTTTTTGCTTGTATGACAAAAAACTATCAGCAACATCCCACATTCAATTAGCTAGTTTTTGAAAAGCATTTTAGTAGATATGGCCATGTGTCCAGTTTAAAATGCCATCTAAACAGTATTATGACAGTGAAAAGAAAAATTTTTAAAGATTTTATTTATTTATTTATTTTAAAAAGATTTTATTTATTTATTTGAGGGACAAAGAAAGTGAGACAGAGCATGAGAGGAGAGAAGGTTAGAGGAAGAAGCAGATTCTCCGTGGAGCTGGGAGCCCGATGTGGGACTTGATACCGGAACTCAAGGATCATGACCTGAGCCGAAGGCAGTTGCTCAACCAACTGAACCACCCAGGTGCCCTTATTCATTTATTTTAAAGACAGAGAGAGCACGAGTGGGAGAGAAGTGTGAGAGAGACAAGCAGACTCCATGCTTTGTGCAGAGCCCAACTCAGGGCTTGATCCAAGGGCACCAAGATCATAACCTGACCTGCAGTTGAGTCAGACGCTTAACCAACTGAGCCACCCAGGTGCCCCAACAGCAAAAAAAAAATTTTAAATCATTTTATATACCTGCAATATTATTTTTTCTACAAATCAAACTGCTTTTACTTTTTCTGAAATTTCTTCTAATTCTCTCCCTGCTTACAATATTTTAAAAGTTCTATTTAGAAACCATGCATTTGTAAGGAATTTGTACATACTATAAGTCATATTTAAATTACTCTCATCTATACTATTTGCTGTTGTGTTTCAGCTTTGTTTTTTACAAAGAGCTTTAGTCTGTACTTTTTGGATATTTACGTTTGTGACCATGGAAAGTAAATACAGATCTTGGGTTATTAAAAGGTTTTATGGGGGTGCCTGGGTGGCTCAGTTAGCTAGGCATCTGACTCCTGATTCTGGCTCAGGTAATGGCCTCAGGGTCCTGGGATCCAGTCCCGGGTTGGGCTCTGCGCTCAGCATGAAGTCTGTTTGAGATTCTCTCTCTCCCTCTCCCTTGCCTCCTACACTTGATCACATGCTTTCTCTCTCTTTCTCTGAATAAATAAAATCTAAAGGTTTTATAAAAAAAACTTTGAAGCCAAATATCTATTTTTGTTACTTAACTTAAATGTTACATTTTCTGGTCATAAGGATGAATATGGTATGACAAACAGAAAGTCTGAATGCCAGCAAGGATTGTGGTGTCTGTTCCCATGAACTTCTGACAGTAACTAAATCTAACCTGAATGTAAAATTATACTGATACTATCCTTATTCAGGCTGCTCTGGTGAACAGTGAGGAATTCTTCATGTCACTTTGTTTCTTGAGTTTCCATTCTATAGAAAATTAAACAAATGAGAGGCACAGAGACATGCTCTGCTCCTAACTTGTTATTCATGGACCCAAGCATATGTAATTACTGGCTCTTTCTTGGTCTCTACTAATAACTTTTTGGAATGACTGCTATGTAGTAAGCACTATCCCAAATACTTTTTACCTATCTTTTCTCCTTTAATTCTCCTAATGAGCTACAAAGCAAGTCCCCTTTTGCAGATGAAGAAACCAAGATTTCCAGAGATTTGGAACTTGCCCAAAGTCACCTTTTTGTGGGTCAACACAGTAAAGGCCAGATTTGAGCCCAGACAGTTTTATTCTACAGTAGGTACCTGTACCAACTAAAACTAAGACTGAAAATTTTGAGAAACTCAACTGATGAGAAAAAGCTCATCACTGTCAATGTCCAGAGATTAATATGTCAATATCAAGACTGTTTGTCTAGAGCATTCCTGAGCCATCTCAGGACATCTTAGAGGTGTCTCATTTCTCTTAACATTATGGTTTTGTGGATTTCATTACAGTATACTATGGAACTACCTTGCATTTAGGATCATGACATGGTCCTCCAGCATCTGCTCAAGGATTTAGTTCTTCATTCCTGGAGGGCCCTGAGTGTACTTGGGAGAAAGTAGATTCAAATATCATTCACTTTTCTTCATGTAAGTCATCTAAAGATATATGACATGAAAGAGAAGATAGAATAGATTCTACCTTCTTTGTCACGGCCTAGCAACTACTGCTGCATGTTTAGCCCTTGTTACAAATGATGGAGCTAGCTCAGTATAGTGGAGGTCCCAGACATCTGGGACCAGGAGTCCGGAGGGTCAAAGAAGGTCACGTAGATTCTTCCCAGGGTGAATTGATAGTAGTCAACTATTAATCAAATTATTCTAGTCAAGACTAGTAATCAAATTATATACATAGCTACTCTAGATTCTAGAGCCATTTAAGGAAACATTTTCAGGTCTGCCTCTTAGGAAGTCAGTGAAGAATAAAGCAACAATTCTACTTAGAATCCTGGAGTATGGTAATAACTATTCCTACAGAGAAGCATTTTACAAAAGAGTTTACTCTCCATGAATACACTTCTTTTTAACTAAGGGTTAGAACTGACAATGTGTATTAGTATGGGCAAATTGTGCTTCATATTTTTAATTTTATTCTCTTTTGCTACCTATATTGTGTTCCTTCTTTGAGATATTGTTCTGGTAAGTTTGTCTTTTGTGACTAAAAGACAGGTGTCATACAATTCTATGAAGGCTCCTGAACTCTCTGGGTATGACAAAAATCAATTGGAAAAGCTATCAAAATTATGAGTTAGCTGTCTTTCTCAAAGTGAAAGTCTTTCAAGAAATAACTAGTGAAAGCTTGATTAAAATGTGTTTACAGATAGAAGTAGAATAAATTTAACTAGAAATGAAGACACAAATTTCTTAAAAATATCTTCATGATATTCTGCATTTATGTATTGTTAATTTCCATTTTGATAAATTGCTCTGCTTGGTTCTGTTTGCATAATTTTAAAGTGTGTCTAACTAAAGGGATCACAATAATTACTCCAGAAGCATCTGCCCCTTTCTGTCTCTAGCAGCAGAGAATGGCATGCTTTAGTATTTTAAGTTATTTAATTTTTAACTAATAAAAATTTTAGTACCAATATAGATTTTATAGTACAATTTCATGTCCAGATAACACTATATATAATCATGGAACACATTTTTCAAATAATTTCTCATGAATATGAACACCCTGGGTAAAAGACAATCAGATAAAGACATTAACTTTTTTTTTTAAGATTTTGTTTATTTATTTGAGAGAGAGAGCATGAGAGAGCACAAGCAGGGGAGTGGCAGAGGGAGAGGGAGAAGCAGGCATTCCACTGAGCAGGGAGCCTGTCAAGTCACGGGCTCCATACCAGGACTCTGGGATCATGACCTGAGCTGAAGGCAGATGCTTAACTGACTGAACCACCCAGACATTCCGAGGTATTAACTTCTTGTGCAGAGACTTCACTAGGAAGCCATGTAAGAATTTAATATGTGATTCATTAAGGATTTATTCAATATTTACAACGAATTGTTCATTTGATTTACTATCTAGAGGGAAAATGGCACTGGATTGTATGATGAAAAGTTAGGAGCCTGTAAAAATTAGCATTACATGAATTACTGTATTTGTTTTCAAATAGCTTATCAATTTAGATCAGTAAATTAAAAATCTCAGCAAAACACACTGATATGCTGTTTATGTAAAGAGCTGATATTATAAACTATTAGCATGGTATGTGTTTCATAACAGTCTTGAATTACCTTGTCAACCATTTCTTCTACCTCTGACTACTGGTAGCAGGGAGTTGTGAGTCCACATACAGCTAAGATAGTAAGTTCTCTCCCTAAAATCTTCAGCTTTAGATGGTTTTTGAACTGGGTTAGGTTGAGTAGGAGGCGGACAAATAGATAAGGAAGTAATTTAATTTATTAGACATTCTGATTAAAACAAAGACTGTATTTCACACACACATGCTCTCTCTCTCACCCTTTTATTTTTCTCCCAGTCATTGAGTAATCCACATTTTGTTATATGGAAAGACATGTAGCTATATCTATATGAATTCAATATAGACATGTTCACTATCAACATTTCACTTCTCCCTATATATTTCTTCTAATTTAGACTTAAAACTGGCTTAGCATAGGAAGCTGATTTTGCCTGTAAGAAAGAAAAAAAATTTCCTTTTCCCTCCATGTCTATGTTTGAAAATTAAAATTAACCTACTGTATAATGTAGTATAAAGTAAATTAGATTGGAAATTGATTTGGTAAGGATTTAGCTTCTGGTCTCCTTGTAAGTAGCCAATAATTAACTGTGACTATGGGTAAATCATTTAATTACTCTTGGTCTAGGTTTCCCTATTTGTTGAAGAGATTGGACTGGGTAACTTCTAAGACTTCTATCATCACTGTGATTCTCTGACTCTAAGAATTTACTGAGTTAACCCTCTGTTAAACATATGGATGATACAGAAATAGTATTAGACATTATCTTTGCCCTCAAGGCCTTTGTGATCTAATCATGATAGAATAAGACTAATATCACTAAGTTGCTAGAAAAAATACAAATTTAATAGATACATCTATATTTTGCTCTTACTTTATTTCCTAGGAGCTTTTGTAAAGAGTTCTCTCTCTTTTCTGAAATGTTCCTCTTATGGTTTCCAAGACACACCACTCTCCTGGTTTTCCTCCTACTTTACCAACTGCTCCCTCTCACTCACTTTGCTGACACCTTTTTTCCTCACTAAATATTTCTGTTCCCTATCTGGGTCCTCTTCCATCTTTGCATACTTTCTCCATATATGATCTTATTGATACTCATGCCTTTAAATGTTATCTATATTTTGCTGATTCTCACATCTATGTTTAGCTGAGATTTTTCCTTTGAGCTTCTGGCTCATATTTTAAACTACCTACTTGATCTCTTCATGTGGTTGGTTTCTAGAAGCTTTGATTTCAACACATCTATACCAAACTCTTGATTTCTTTCCGCTCTCTGTCCTCTTAATAAATATTGAGTTCATCTGTCTTACTATTGTTGTTCAAGCCAGAAATCTTAGACCCATTCTTGATTTTTTCCCTTCTTTCTTTCTTTCATAGCCAAGTTATCAGTATATCCTGATAATTCTTCCTCTGAGTTTTACTGTGACCCTATTTACTTCTCTTTATCACTACTCTGCCACCTTTGTCTAGACAATTAATTACTCGTTTTCATTTTCCATCACAGAATGCTAATTGGCTTCTCATGTCCACTCTTGTCATTTACTATTCTTTTTCCAAACAGCATCTGGAGTAATCTTCTTAATATGTAGATAAGATTACGTAAGACATCACACCAAATTCTGCACATTCCTCTTGAAAATCAAAGCACTTTACCATGGCCAATAAGGCTCCGAATAATTGAGACTTTGAACATCTCTATGGTTTCATCTTGCAACTCTTACCCTGGGCCCTTCCCTCACACTCACAGCTCCACTGGTCTTCTTTAGTTCTATGAACAACCCATGTTCTTTTCTGCCTCAAAGCATTTTTGCATTTTTCCTGCCCTCTGCCTAGATTTTTTCCCTTCCATTGTGTGCAAGACTGACTCTTTCTCATCTTCCCATCAACTTTGTCACCTCCTAAGGAGGTCTTCTGGGGCATCCTGTCTAATATAGTCCCAGTACCTACTAGTATTTATAACAGCATTTGCTACCCTTTTTCACTACACTCATTACAACTTATAATTATTTTATTTGTTTGTTTGTTTGTTTTTGTGGATAGTCTTCCTGAAGCTGACACTAATAGATACCTACTTAATATCCAGTCCTACTTTTTCCTTATTAAGAAACCCTTGTTATTGTTTGGATGACCACTGCACCAAGGTAAACAAAAATACTCACTTTCCTAAGCTCTCTTGTTGCTAGGAGTGGCAATGTGATACAGGGCTGATCAATGAGTCATAAACTGATGATTTGGGAGGAAGATCTTGCTTACTTGTATTCTGGAGAAGCTCTTGCTTACAAATATCATCCTACTTCTAGAACTCCTTTATGGTTCCCCCATGAAATGTAGATTTGATGTCTGAAGATTCAAGAGCTATTGTGCAATCATGAGTAGGAAAGTCATGAACTCAACCTGACAGAATAGAAAGAGAAAAGTCTGGGTCTTTGACAACAAAAGCTCAAGAGCTATCAGTTGGACCAGGCCCGGACTAACTAACTTTTATAATTTTAAGCTTATACTCTTTATCCTTAAGCTATTGATTTCCACTTTTCTATTATTTGACTATCTGATACATTCTTCACAGTCATATTTCCCTCTTAAATTAAACTATACAAGAACAGCAACCATGACATCTTGTAGCCCTAGCATCTTGTCACATGCCTGATGTACAGTAAGCTCTTAATGAATATTTGTTAATTTAAGTCTAGATTTTGAAGCACAAAAACAACTACAAAAATAGTCAAAGCAAACCTTAGAGAAGAATATTTTCAGCCTATATGACAGAAATAATTTAATACTTTTAAAATATGCAGATTTTATAAAGTGATAGGAGAACCCTTATGATTCTAGTAGATAAATAAGCAAAATACACAAAACACCATTCACTTGAGGTAATAAGATTAATAAATGAAAGAAAAAATATTATGAATAATTAAAATAATAAAGATCAAAAATAATAAATTGGGATATATATTTAGCAAAATATTTTAAAGAATTGAATGTTGTAAAACGCAAAGTGAAACTGATACTTTAAATTCACACTTTTTATAGTATGAGCTGGTTCAACATTTTATTTTTTTAAAAGATTTTATTTATTTATTTGACAGAGAGAGAGAGAGATCACAAGCAGGCAGAGAGGCAGAGAGGGAGAGGGGAAAAGCAGGCTCCCCGCTGAGCAGAGAGCCCGAAGCAGGGCTCGATTCCAGGACCCTGAGATCATGACCTGAGCCGAAGGCAGAGGCTTTAACCTGCTGAGCCACCCAGGCGCCCCAGTGGTGCCATCTTTTAAGCAACCCAAGGTTTTTTAAATTGTCCAGGTTGGAATTATAAGCCACAGAATATGGGAGATTTGATTATACTGCTACCAGAGCATCACAGTTGGGACATAGGTTTGAAATTTGAGGATACCTAAAATGTGGTCACTATCTCGACAGTAGCCCTACCGGCAGCAAAACATGGAACTGGTCATAATTGGATCAGCAGTGATGGGTGTCACTCTCTTGGTTTATTAGAAGGAGTTGGAATTGTGTTGATGATACCTTCCTCTGCCCAGTATTTCAACAGTGTTCAGTGTGCTGGAGATCTTCCCCCATTGCCTCCAGCCCAATTATGCCCTTGACAATGACACACTTCAGGCAATCTAAATAAGCCTGAGGTCCCAGGGTTGACAGTGCATAAATTCAATATAAAATGTCATCTAAATAACTACTACAGGTGAATTTGAAATTAGCATCTGCTTTCTCTATCATATGAGTTTTGTGATCAATTAGGAAATAGCTCTTTCCTAATTCATTATTTGAGCAAGTATTTTGGCATTGGCTTAGGTAGGCACTGTAAGCAGGCAATTTGGATAATTCAAAAGTCAGTCCTGATTTCAGACTATCCTAACTCAAAAGCACTTACATAGCACCAGAAAATGTTTCCTACTGTGTTGATTGGCTTTGATGAAAACATACCTATGAAGTTGGAAAATATAGGAAGGGATGGAAGAAAAGAAAGTGGCTAAGTGGAATGGCTGAATTGCTGTGATGTATGTATGAAACAAATAATTATCCAAATGACTCTCTGTAGGATACAATTCAGAGAGTAATCAGCTCAACTCTATTTCCTCCCTCTGAGTAGTTTTTTCCTGTTTTGTGTGAGAGCTGGTTCAGCTGAGACTAAGGTTATTCTATTTTAATTATTTTATTTTATCTTATTTTATTTTATTATTTTATATTTTATCACTTGAGCTTCTGTTTTTGTCTATACAAGTCAGATTAAATGACTGGTGAAACTAATGAATTCTGTCTATGAAGCAATTTAATAAACACAGCTTCCTTTTATTGAATGCCTAAGAGGTACCCATCTTTTTTTTTTTAAGATTTTATTTGTCAGAGAAAGAGAAGGAGACAGCATAAGCAGGCATAGTGGCAGGCAAAGGCAGAGGGAGAAGCAGGCTCCCTGCAGAGCAAGGAGCCCGATGCGGGACTTGATCCCAGGAGCCTGGGATCATGACCCAAGCTGAAGGCAGCCGCTTAACCAACTGAGCCACCCAGGCATCCCTGTGCGGTACCCATCTTCTCTTGTGGGTTATCTCAGTTAATCCTCACAATAGTTCTGGAAGCTAGATATTATTTTATATTATTATTAAACATTTCACAGGTAAAGAGTCAGAGCCTCAAAGAGTTGAGCTATGACTTCTGACAAAGGACGTTGGTTTATCTGGTTCTAGAGACTCTGCTATTTGAATCACACATGCAGCCTTTTAAAGAACTTTTTTCTTTTTTGAGACTTAGCTTTGCCTGTGCAGATGCAATTTTAGCTTTTTATTAAAGACAAGGGTGAAGAAGAGTTATTACACATGTATGGCATTTGCAGATCTTAGTATCTCTGGTTTGGGAAAGAATTGTAATGCTGCCACTCAGTATTCCACCTACCTCTGGTAAAAGGAAGATTAGAAGATTGGAAAATTTGACATGACTTTGATGTGTTAAATGCTAAATAGTGCTGCACAGGATGAAAATTCTTTGGAAGAAGACCATGAGTATAACTATTTTTGCAGGTGTTTTAGAGCAAAAATCTGTTCACTCAGTGATTTCACATTTTTGGGAAGGACATAACTAGGAAAAATTTTAGTTTTTATTTTTTTTTCCAAGGAAGCATCATGAAAATGCCAGAAATATAGAGGTAATTATTTTGATCAAGTTTTATGTTACTCATTATGATGGCACAATCAATTTGTACTTTATAGAATCATTTGTCAAAAAGCTTGGAGATATGGCACATTGGTAATTGCAGCAAAAGTGATTACGTTTGGTTTCTTGATTAAGAAGAAAGAAAATGAGTGTTACCCATTAATTAACAAAATTACAAAGAGTCTCAATTCAAATATACACTTATTTTCTTGATGAAGACAAGGTGATTTGATATTCGTAAAATCCCCTTGCAGTCTGGGTAGAGAAGTCTAGACTTTTTCAATGTCAAAGGAAAATAAATTTAAGCTTTATTAGTAATTAATTCAATGAGATACATAGGAAAAAATAGGGGTTTTAAGAAGGAAAATATTGATTTACCAAGAAAACATGGAATTACAGAGAAGGGAACCACATTAGAAATCTTTGACAGTCTTGGAATATAGCTTTGTATTTGGCTATAATCCAAATGACAAACCTGTGTTTAACCAAATGACAACTAAGGTCATGACCTGAATCATCCAACAGACTGATTCAGAGAAATTCAGAAAAGGCTAGCCCTTGTAGCCTTGGAGACATCCCTCAACCCCTGAGTTGACATGAGTAGATACCCTGTGACTGCATGGGGGAGTCTACTCCCAAATAAGGCTCATTTCTTTTAAAACCATGAAATAATTTCCATTAGGCATATGAGAGTTCTTTTAGAAACTTTTTGTGTGGGCTGTAGCTCATTTTCATTACTCTGTGTGTGTGTGTGTGTGTGTGTGTGTGTGTGTGTGTGTGTGTGTTTTCCATCACTGAGGACAATTCATTAGAAAATCCACCAAATTTATTTGAAGTAACCAATTAATCCTTTGAGTTGGAACAATTAATATGCAAATCGTCCCACATTAAGAGTTTTGGGAGGAATGATTTACATTGAAAATATACAGCCCTTCAGAAATTAAAAGAGACACTGTTTTACTGTCACAGATTTTCAAAATCCATGCGAATTTTCTACTATGGTTCATTTTATTATTTCCTTGCCTAGAAGTACCAAAACAAATGAGCATGCCTGTCTTAAATGCATTACATCAGGATACTAATAGAAGGCTATTAAACATGATAGTCATATTGAGAAAAGACCTGATGAAGTAAATAGCAATATACATAAATAAGTATGAATTCAGAACAGAATAATTACATCAAAAAGTAAATAATTATCATTGCCATTTCCTTCTCAGAAATGCTCACAGGGAAATGAAGGACGGAGGTCATTTTGAGAACATTACTGAACAGGCAACATCTTTACTCATGCCTGTAAATCCTGTAGTACAATCAGGTTTTAAATGCCTTTTTCCTGACAACTGGACATTGTGAGGGAGATACGAATATTGCCAATAAAACCCCTTTTAAAATAGTATCTGATACTCACTGAGTGCTTTCTATCTACAATTTACTGCTCATGCTTAGCATGTCATCCCAACCTCCTGGCAGCTGTGTCAAATGGGAATTGTTGTTACTGTGTTACAGGACAGGACCCAGGGGGCAAAGTAATTGACCTGGAGCCGCCCAGGTTCCAGGGCCAAGATCTGAGCCCAAAGACGGAACACCGGAGACCATGTTTCTGTGCTCTCTCTGAGAAATATGCCAAAAAATGTCGTGGGCATTTTTCTGAACTTAAGTAGAAAGCTGTTAGAAAATTAGAAAGATGAATTCAGATAATTGTCATCATGGTTACTTCTTACTATTATTATTCTAAATATGCAATAAGAAATACACAGTAAGGTTTAATGCACAAGAGCCTTGTTTTTCCACTGAGCTC
>CM052814.1:36718426-36953793 GCA_028533885.1 Nasua narica
TGGGTTCTATCTTGCTACATCTCACAACCCTCCTTTGTTATTTGGCCTGGGTACACTTTCTGGCTGGTTTTCTCTATGTGGTAGGGAAGGCAGCCCTCACAATCCCAGACTTAAATCCTTATGGACTATAGGAAAGAAAGGCCAACAAGGGAAAGGAGGTCTCTCTCTCCAACATATAGATATAGAGAAGACCCTATAAGGATGGCTTGTATCAAAGGTCCTCTCCTCAATGATAAAAACCTTCTCAAACTTTAGCATATACACATATCATACATATCACTTCATGAACTTACTAAAATGAAGGCTCTAATAAACTTACTTTTATAGCTGTTATATGGATAACTTAATTCCCAAGGCCAGGAATTAATAAAATGTGCTTCATACCAAGGAAGGAGATGAATAATAACCAAAGAAAAAAATAGAAATCAAGAAACTAAATGATTCTGTTATTTAAAAAATATTTACAAAAATTAAATAATGGAGACACCAGAGTAATAAATTTAAGTCTTGTGTAAAACAACAATGGCATTCTTTTCTCCTTGGAATAAACCAAGAAGAAAACTAAGCATCTCAGTGTCATTCTTTAGTTTTATTCAAATGATAGTTGTAATAATTTATACTATGTGATTGTATACAATCCCATTATATTTTCATAACAATTCTGAGAGGAAACTTATTTGCAATTCTGTCAAATGCATATGAGCCTCCTTAGTCTGAGCAACAACCGTTGCCTCACTCTGAGGACCAGCAATATGGCAGGTCAGGTCCCTAACTTGCTCCTGTCTAGTGGGAGAAGCCAGGGAACTTCCTCTCGTTTAATACCTGGTCATTAAAATGACTCTTTCATTTTGATTCTCTGTGTCTGGCCTGCCTCCACTTTTTGACATTCTTTTTTTACTGGCTTTGGATTTCAGAGATCAGATATTTTGGTTCTGACATTGGCCATAAATCTAAGCCTATGTCCTGTGCTATTGGTTTTACTTGATAAAGTTTCTATCTCCTGAGTCTGTGACATCTGACAGGATCTGGAAAATAATTACTTGAGTCAGCTTTGTCTCAGTTGCTTCTTCTGGTTTGTTTTTAAATTCTTTAAAACATCTATTAGTCTTAATGTTGGTCATACCAGTTTGGATTCCAGATACAACATATCTGTGATTCATATTAATACTAATCATGATAATAATGATGATGAAAATGATAGCAAAAAAAACTTTTATTGAGTATTCCAGGTGCTGTTATAAATACTTCACATATATTAACATAGTTTATTTTCTTAATAACCTTAAATATGAAATATTATTCTCTTCATTTTAATGTTTGGTAGAATTCCCCAGGGAATCTGTCAGGTCCTGGACTCTTGTTTTTTGGGAGGTTTCTGATCCCTGCTTCAATCTCGTTGCTAGATATTGGTCTATTCAGGTTGTCAGTTTCTTCATGTTTCAGTCTTGGAAGTTTTTAGGTTTCTAGGAATACATCCATTTCTTCTAGGTTGCTTAACTTATTGGCATATAGCTTTTGATAATTATTTCTGATGATTGTTTCTATTTCCTTGGTTTTAGTCATGATCTCTCTCCTTTCATTCATAATTTTATTAATTTGGGTCCTTTCTCTTTTCTTTTGGATTAGTTTGGCCAGTGGTTTGTTGATCTTATTAATTCTTTCAAAGAATCAGCTTCTAGTTTCGTTGATGTGTTCTACTGTATCTCTAGTTTCTAACTCATTGACCTCTACTCTAATCTTAATAATTTCCCTTCTTGTGCGTGGGGTAGGCTTAGTTTGTGGTTGATTCTCCTGTTCTTTAAAGTATAAAGAGAGTTTGGGTATTTGGGATTTTTCAATTTTTTTTTGAGTGAGTCTTGGATGGCTATGTATTTCCCCCTTAGGACCACCTTTGCCAAATCCCATCAGTTTTGGACTGATGTGTTTTCATTCTCATTGGTTTCCATGAATTGTTTAAGTTCTTCTTTGATATCCTGGTTGACCCAAACATTCTTGAACAGGATGGTCTTTAGCTTCCAAGTGTTTGAATTTCTTCCAAAATTTTCTTGTGATTGAGTTCAGTTTCAAAGGATTGTGGTCTGAGAAAATGCAGGGAATAATCTCAATCTTCTGGCATCGGTTGAGAAATGATTTGTAACCCAGTATGTTGTCTATTCTCGAGAAAGTTCCATGTGTGCTCAAGAAAAATGAGTATTCTGTTGGTTTAGGGTGGAATGTTCTGTATGTATCTATGAGGTCTATCTGGTTCAGTGTGTCATTCAAAGCTCTTGTTTCTTTGTTGATTTTTAGCTTAGATAATCTGTCTGTTGCTGAGAGTGGCATGTTAAGATCCCCTACAATTAACATATTCTTGTCAACATGACTATTTTGATTAACAGTTGCCTTATGTAGTTGGCTGCTCCCATGTTGGGGGCATAGATATTTACAGTTGTTAGATATTCTTGTTGGATAGACCCTTTAATAATTATGTAGTGTCCTTCTGTATCTCTGACTACAGTCTTTAGCTTGAAATCTAATTTATCTGATATGAGAATCGCTACCCCAGCTTTCTTTTGAGGCCTATTGGCATGAAAGATGCCATCTCCATCCCTTCACTTTCAGTCTGAATGTATCTTTAGGTTCAAAATGCATCTCTTGTAGACAGCACATGGAAGGGTCCTGTCTTTTTATCCAGTCTGCAATCCTGTGCCATTTTATGGGAGTATTTAGGCTGTTCACGTTGAGAGTGATTCTTGAAAGATAAGTTTTTATCATCATCATGTTGCCTGTGAAGTCCTTGTTTCTATAGATTGTCTCTGCAAATTTCTGTTCTATATCACTCTTGGGGTTATTCTCTTCATTTTATAGGTGGGGAAATCAAGGCACAAAGAAATGAATTAATTTGTCCAGATTCACAGTGATAAAAAGGAGTAGAGCCAGAATTTGAAGCAGGTAGTTGGTTACAGAGCTTCCTAATACCAAGGAGAAAAATATGCTCTATAGTATTTTAATATTAATGACAACAATGCTAACTGTTTATTATGTGTCATACTGCCTTTCCATAATGAAGATGATGATGAACATAATATAGAACTATTTAGTTTACAAAATTATAGTGTCTCTTTCCTGGAGTATGGATACAGTTGGGGGTTGGCATGGTGGCCATCACAATTAAAAGACACATGTAGACTTGAGACCAATTGACTAACAAGGGTCACTATTTAGAGGAGACATGCCCTGTAGGACAAGATTAGAGAAGGGGGCATCAGTTTTGTCTTGAAACAGGCAGACCATGCTCTCAGCAAAGGGAAATTGTTGGGTATACATGCTCCTTTTTACATTACCATTTGTTGTCCTTTAAAGCAACTTATCAACATTTGTCCTTTCAATCGTAAGGAATATTGTTGCAGAGAGAAGTTCTAATGTGTGCAATTTCCTAATGTTTTTGCGCATCCACGGGCGTTTCCATATTTTGTCCTGATTGGTACTCACGGCCACTGTTCTACTGGATCGTTGCTTCATCCAGTTCTCTCGAGGCTGTTTGCCAGAACTATTTAATTAGAATTTCCAGAGGTGGTTCCAGGCATAGGTATGTTTCAAAAGCTGCCCAAAATAATTCTGATGAGCAGCCCTGGTTAAGAAATATGACAGTGGAATCATAGAACCAGAAAGACTTGGGCAAAGTGAATGAGCCAGACCTCAGATAGAGTGACCTGCCATGACACGATCATGGGCAGAGCTGGTGACAGGGCTCACTGCCTTTGTCTCCTGCTGGACACCATGGATATTCCCAAGAACAAGTGGGAGTAGAGTCCTCCCACCACTACTCTTCTCCCACTTTGTCTTGGGAATGACCTGGAAAGAGCAGAGCTGCCATTTGGACTGACGTCTCTGTGACCGCAAACAGCAGGCAGCACTCTCCCTCTGCCCCACACCAGAACAGATCCTGGTTCCTGTCTCAAGAGTGCAGCTCCAGTATTGATCATCCACCTGTGAATGTCCAGTCCCCTCCCTGGCCCAGTCTCCCTCTACCCCGGTTTACCTTCTTGGAATGTGACTTTCCTCCCCCAGCATTTTTGTGAAATATCTCATGTATTTCAACATAAATGTAAACCCCAAGGTAGGAAGAAGTCTATCCTGAATTGTTCTATCTAGTTCTGAAAACCTTGCAGCCTTCTCAGAACCTGTGGTGTTCGTACCAGGTCTCACACAGTATTTTTCATGATAGCTGGATCTTTTCAGTGTTTTTTCTTTTATTTTTACCTGGATATAAATTAAAAGGAAAGTGGAGACATGCTTTCTCCTACATTTTTTACTTTCCACATGTTAATGCTTTGATAAGGAAGATCTGCTGTGGGCCAAGAAAGAGAGAACATGTCTCTTTGAAATATGTAATCTAATTCAGCTCTAAAGTCATGTGACTCTCCACTTTTGCCTTTACCCAAGAGTCACTAAAAGCCAAAACCTTCTAAAACTCAGTTGAGGGACACCTGGGTGGCATAGTTGGTTAAGCAACTGCCTTCGGCTCAGGTCATGATCCCGGAGTCCCGGGATCGAGTCCCACATCGGGCTCCCAGCTCCATGGGGAGTCTGCTTCTCACTCTGACCTTCTCCCTTCTCATGGTCTCTCTCACTCTCTCTCTTTCCTAATAAATAAATAAAATCTTTAAAAAAAAAAATAAAACTCAGTTGGCCCCAGAGCTGAAGGGGCAGGACACCCTGGCATTTGTTAGTATCAGGTGTGTAGACTTATGTTTACTCAGGTCCATAATTAATTATCCTTAGACCCTTGGAAATAGTTCATCAGGACCCCAACATTTAAGTTACAAAGAAATGAAAACCTCCTTCCCTGATTCAATATAACACTGAAAGAGAGTGAGGATGGGGGGGGGGGCGGATAAAAGTCTGATCATTTTACCTAAGATTTCATATTAAGACATAAAAAGGGGGCCCCTGGGTGGCGCAGTTGGTTGAGCGACTGCCTTCGGCTCGGGTCATGATCCCGGAGTCCCGGGATCGAGTCCCACATCGGGCTCCCAGCTCCATGGGGAGTCCGCTTCTCACTCTGACCTTCTCCCTTCTCATGCTCTCTCTCACTCTCTCTCTTTCCTAATAAATAAATAAATAAAATCTTTAAAAAAAAAGACATAAAAAGTAGCACATAGGTTGCTGAAGATATTTTAAGAATCATATTATTAAAGAAAAAGAAAAAGAATAAGTGGGGGAAAAAAAGAGAGTTTTTTTTTTTCCTAGCAGTATTACCTAAACAAGCATCTCACTGAAAACAATTAGACATGAAGGTCGAAATATTTCATGTGTGTTGCTGAGTTGTTAGGTGTTTACTGGCAAGGCAGTCAGAAATCTTTAGAAGACAGAACATCAGTTAATGCCAGAAACCTATGAAGTATTAAGATTTGAATAAATGATTTTTTGTGAATCTTTTCCCATAAAGTTATATTGATTAAGACAGCTTGGTAATGGTGCAGGGATAGTCGAATAGGCATATCTCCCAGGCTCTGCCAATCAGTAGTGGCACTCATGCCACACTTGAACTCTGGAGCTAGTAACAAAAAAGGCAGGAAGGGCAAGGGTGTCAGTGACAGAAGTATTTGCAGTGACATCAAGGTCAAGAGGAGCAAATTCACTGCGTGGCTGGCTGCAGCAGCAGTAATTTCCTCATCAGACCAGTTCTTCATTTCATTTCAGTTCTTCATTTCTTCATTTCACTTCATTTCAGACCACATCTTCATTCAGCATGTTTCTGAATTCCCCCACTTCACCATGATTTTATCTCCTCTATTTTCCAGCAAAATATGAAAGATCAGGATCTATGCTCAAAACTATATCAAAGGTAGGGGTGCCTGGGTGGCTCAGTTAGTTAAGCTTCTGCCTTTGGGTCGGGTTGTGATCTCAGGGTACTCAGATCGGATCCCGAGTTGGGCTCCCTGCTCAGTGGGGAGCCAGCTTCTCCCTCTCCTTCTGCCACTCCCCCTGCTTATGCTCCCTCTCTCTCTCTCTCTCTCAAATAAATAAAATCTTTTTAAAAAGAAGTATATCAAAGATAGAAATAAACAGAGGTAAGCAATGCATGTTTAATACAAGGCAGAATTTGGTTTTCAGAATTTCGTGAAGATGGTGTAAAAAGAAACTTGAGGGGCACCTGGGTGGCTCATTGGTTCAGTGTCCAACTCCTGGTTTCAGCTGAAGTCATGATCTCAGGGTCCTGAGATTGAACCCTTTGTTGGGCTCTGTGCTGAGTGTGGAACCTGCTTAAGATTCTCTCCCTCTCCCTTTGCCCAACTACACTCATGTTCTCTCTCTATAAAAAAAAAAAGAAAGAAACTTCAGCCTAGGAGGGCTGGTAATAGACATCGACTGCCTTTGTATGTCAAATGTGATAAAGTGATATTCAGGTAGTTTGGAGATTTTTTTTTTCCCCTCTTTCTCCACCTGAATTATTTTCTGAAATTGAGTCCTATATTTGCACCTTGACCAAGCATTAGTTTTCTTAAATACTTACTCATATGATTCTTTAATGCCTGCCTTCCTGGGAGCCTCTAAGTATCAGGAAAGCAGGGAAAATACTTATCGTATTCTTTCTGAGGGTCCAGATACCTAGCATACAGTAAATGATTGATAAAAACATTCTAAGTTAAGTGAGAACAGTGAATGAATGGAATATGATAGAAGCAAAAATTAAAAAAAAAAAACTTTACTACGCTATTGGAAACTTCTTTCCTCAGTTTTCCTCCTGTTTTCCATCAAATGACAAAATTGAAGAACTGTTCAATCCTGTGGAGTGTGGAAATTCATAGTACTAGTTCTGAGAAGTATAAAAAAATCTAAAAAAATTAGTAAAACAATAACTTTAGTCTGAATGGTTTTAAATATAATGCCATAAAAAAGCACTTTAAGAAATAACATATTCAGCATGACTGATTGGGAATGAAGAATTACATATTTATGTTTTCCTATCTGTAAACCCATGAAATGACTTTTGATTTATAGACAAGTTTAAGATGCTCATTCAAAATTCAACTATTTTCACAACAAGATTGTTAATTAAGTGGCCTCAAAATGTCGAGATTTTATATCTCAAATGGGCAAAAATTCTCAGGAATTTTTTTTAGGATGGCCATTAAATCTTCCACATTTGAACAGCAGATTAATCTCCAGAGGTTTCTTCTATTTGTCTATCGAGCAGTATCTGCTCTAACAAACTTGCCTTTCTTTTTCAGGCTTTAAATGAAATTTCCACTTTCTCCCAGGACCTTCTTAATTAAACAGTTCATCTGCGTGGACAGTGCCCATTTCTTCCTCTTCTAGACTAATAGCTATTTGGAACTTTTACTTAAAAACCTTTCTGAAAATTTATGATAAAAGGGGAATAGTAAGTCAGATCTGCAGTGGGTTTCCATGACTGACATTGTAATGAGTGTATGTGATGGTGGGCATGATGGAGAGGAGATGAGTTAACCTTTGTTGAACATCTCTGCAGAGGGACTGCTCTCCATGTGTCTCCCCTAGATCCAGTCTCCTCAGTCTGTGTTCCTTCTCGAACACTCCATTCTTTTGTACCTCCAGGCTCTGCCCGAATGAACAACCCTGAGCCACCCGTCTGTGGGGCCAGAGGCATCTGGAGCTTTCTCCATTTTTCTTGATCTATTTTTATGGCGTAAACTTGATAGATTCATATGCTAGGGCTGCCATTAACAAATACCATGGACTGGGTTGCTTAAATAACAGAAATGTATCATCTCATAAATCTGGAAGCTACAAGTCTGAGGTCAAGATGTCAGCAAGGTTGATTGTTTCTGAGGTCTCTCTCTTGGCTTGGACGTGGCTGTCTCCTCTTCCCTCTGTGCTTGTTCGCGTCCTAAATTCCTCTTCTTATAAGGACCTCAGTCATAATGGATTAAGACCCACCCTAATGACTTCATTTAATCTCAATTACGTCTTTAAAGATCCTTTCTCCAAATACAGTCAAATTCTGAAGTACTGGGGGTTAGGACTCCAACATAGGAATTTGGGGGCAACATAACTCAGCCTATAACATTCTATCTATACTTGCTTACCTGGGCTTCAAGAGTCTATTTGTGAGTTGTTAAAAAAAAAAAAAATCAGAACATTTGTTGTTTCTTCTGTCTTTGCCTTCATCATAGAGCAATCCTAATTTTTTTTTTTTTTCAGAAAATGAGTAAGAAGATTATGCCTAAAGAAAAGCACATGGGTTACTATTTTAAGACAGTATTTCACTACTTCCTAAAATTAATGACCTCAATCATGTAGGTACTGATGGTGTCAGTTTATGCAAGAGGAAGCAGACCTATGGAGAGTTTAGATCAGGTGCACAAGGTTAGTGTGGCAGGATTGCGAGGGAGGAATGTTTGTCTCTAAAACCCAAGCTCCAATTATAAAAGTGACTGTTCTCAGTTTAAATTGGGCAAAAAGGTTGCGGTATTTTTATATGCTCATATAATCTCATACTGCTCATAGTTAATGGAAGAACAATACCAAGAGAGTAAAAGGGTGGCTTTCTCTAAATTTGGAATAATAATAATTACTCTATCCATGGTAGGGTCCTCTTATTGCCATAAGGTGCTCAGTGAAGAATTAATGAACCTTATGGTTCTGCCCTGTGGTTCTAATCCCTTCCATAGAGCAGGATACAACAGGTTGGAGAGAAAGCATTTCCCCTACACTGATTGGGCAGAACCCAGGCCTCTCAGATCCCTAGGCTTTAGCACATTCCTAGGAGAGAAGTACCAGCCACTTTATACCCAATATCTCTTGCCATGTTTTTCTACTCCTTATAAAACCATACCAAGAAGTGACAGAGGCAGTAGGTATGTAAGCTACCGGGATAGAAAATAATTTCAATAAATGTAGAATTATTTTCCACATTCAGGGAATGTTTTCCTGCACAGGAAGGAAAAGGAAAGTGACCAATCTAATAATTTTGATGATGATAATCATAATGACAATGAAATAGTGGAAATTATTACCATGTGCTATGTTTTGGGCTGTGCATATAATTTTATTAGTGAGTAAAAAAAATGATTTTGACAGACGCACTGAAATGGAATAAATCACAAAATTAATTAAATCTATTTGTTGTTATTCCTGGAAGATGTTATTTTTAGATTGTATTGGTAACAAAATAAGTAAGTTTATTCATAACAAAATAAGTTATTTATGTGAACTCCAAGTCACATAAATTACTTGTTTCTTTCTTTTGGAACAATGAAGAAAATATCTTTCCTACTTTATTATTACCTTGTTAATAATTAAATTTTAACCAAGAGGTTGGAAAGAACCCTTTAATGCAGTGATTTATGTGCTAGACCAAAGGCTACAGGGAGAGGAGTGTAAAATGAGGGTGAAATGAGAGAATGTGGGAATGAATCTGGGGATTCTGAGCTAAGAGCTGGAGGTTCTGGGACTATTGAGGGGTTGAAGGCTTGGTCTCACTTATATAATAATATGAGAGGAGAGGAGTGTACAAAAAGAATATCATGGAGGAATAAGGTATGTTCACCATCTCCAGCATAGATGAATTAGACATGGGTTTAAATTGCAGGTTTTAATTTGCTTTAAAGAATTTTTCTCACATGAAACTTGCAAAACTCTGATAACAGTTAATAGAGGGAAATAATTCATTTAGCCGGTGTTTCTTGGGTGTGTCCTTTGTGTCAGCCCAATGCATACATCAACAGATAAGAAAGAGTCATTGGCCTTATTTTATCTTATAGTCTTGCAGAAGCTGTATTATCTTCCTGGATATCCTAATGAATAGGACAGAGGTCTTTAATTTGATTATTATGCCAGAATTTTTACTTTTGAATTAAATCAAGAAGGGCATTTGTCCTGTTTTCTGAGGTTTGCTGCTATTTTTAAGGTGTAGAAGAGAAGAACCATTTTCTCCAACCCTACCAGGGACTGTGGACAATAGTGCCATTCATGCTACCCCAAATTACAGGAAGCTTTTAAAAAGAGCTTACTTGGGACACAGAACATCGGAGTTAGGACAAATACCTTGCTTTTTGGTGAGGTCAAGCATCAATTTCTTATGCACCAGAGGGCCAGTGAGCTGAAGAAAAGGAGCAGAGGACTGACAAAGGGAAGAATAGAGGAAACCTTACTTGTGGTGGGGTTCTAGTCGCAGTATTAGTTTAGTGCCTTGGATCCTAGCTTGCTCCGGGACTCTTTCTTTAGTTCTCCCTCCCTAGAACCACAGTTCCCATAACTGGCCGTTATTTCCTCCCATGAAGTAGGTCCCTCAGATGCCATAGCCTCTTGTCTGTGGGTCTGCTGTCTGCTGGCACAGTCCCTGACTTCCTCCTCTGTCTCACTGATGTGCAGTTGTTGCCTGTGTTTCTGCCCTTGTTTGGTAAAGAAGGATTTAGGGAATAATCCTTAACTCATCAGAGCCCTCCTTTTATACTCAGTTTATAAAGATTCTGGCTCAGTGGGATTGTGGAAAGGTTAACTCTGATGAATGATTACTGTGGGTGCAAACCATAAAGTTAGAAGCTATTTGTATTGGTTGAATAATAAATTCACTATGTTTACCTTTTAGAGCTGTGTAAGATCATGGAAAGCTAAAATGCTAGCAGAAATTGGGAGATGACAAAGTATCTATAATAGTAAGAACCACCTGTCAAGGCAGGTAAACTGAGTAGGTGGTACAGCTGGGCACATGGATTGATGAAGACCCCCTGATGCTCACCCTGGACACAGGCTCTGGACCCACAGGCCCGTTGGACCCACAGGCCAACTTGTGGTCTTAGAAGAATGAGTAAATATTGAGAGTAAATATTTGAAAAAACCTTTTTAGGGTGGAGCAGACCCATGGTCTGCTCCCTCTAAGAGTTCTGAGAGGAGGTAGTGTTCCATTCCCTGTCTGCTTGAGCCCAGAAACTCTGCTCTCTGCTGGGACCTGTCCCACCACCCATGGGGGGTCTCAAGCCTTTCACAACTCTAAAGTTGAAGCTTTATTTTGTGCTCTGGTTAATTAGAAGTAGAAGAAATAAGGCAAAGCCTTCAGTTTTTCCTTCTCTGCTCCACTAAATAGCCTTGGGGCCAAACTCTCCCTTTTGGAAGAAGGAGAAAAGAACTGTAATTAGTGTTTTGAAATGCAAATCCAATTCACTTTTGCTTGCTGCAATACTGCCTTATTACTTGAGCTTCCTGTCCCAACATTACCCCATGGTCTTCCGAGGGCCATTTCTCTGCTTGTGCATGGGACTCTAATGTATCAGACTAGTTATTATATTTTATTCATTGATTCATTCAATTTAAAAACAAAAATATTTTTTAGCAACTATACGAGATGAATAAAAAAGTAATATTGTCCCTGATTTTAAAGAAGGAAACTAACAGATGGATTAGTAAGTGACATAACATGGAGGATACGGAGGTTATTAAAAAAAAAATTATGTATAGGATAAAATAGAGGCCAAAGGAAGAAGGGTCAGGCACCATAGTTAAAATGACCTTTGGGTGCGTTTTGAAAGTCCTCGAAATCAACCTCAGTGTCCACTGAGTCCTGGCTCTAACATTGGGGCCAGGCAAGGCCAGACTTGCTTCCCATAACAAAGTCCGTGGCCTCTGGGATTGTTCTTGTCCACAAACTAGCACTCCAAAGCACTTGGTTATCTTCAGCTTGAGGCTTTAATTAATCAGATTTTGGCCGATTTGTCACAATCGGAAGCAAATGCGAGAAAAATGTCGTAGTAGAATGGAGAGGCACGTTTCTTATCTCAGAATTCACAGAAGTTTGAGAGCTATAAAGAGGCAGTTTAGAACTGGGTTTTGTTTACTTAGACTTCATTAATTCGGGAAAAAGGATGCCTCACTGCTATTAAACGCGAAAACAAGAGTCTTACCTGCTACTGGCATTCAGCATGTTTTGGGGGATTGATAGTGGCTTTCACTTTCTGCACCACAGCACCTGTGCCTTGAAGCATTGTCTGGTGATTAGACAGTCACAGTGGCTTTACTGAAATAGTTTTTCAATCAGGTATTGACTACCAATATTACAGGATATATGATGCTATTGGTTATAGGAAAGAAAATCATCATACCCTGAGACTGGGCTAAAGTAGGTCATATTTTCAAACATCTGATGCATTTGGTCTCAACATTTTCCCTGATTTTGGCAGAGCTTTTAGAAAGACAAAACCAAGGTTGTCATAAATAGAGAGATGGCCGTCAGTGGCCCAACAATAAAGTTTTAGGTCAAGAGCAAACTCATCTTGAAAATTTTTCTCAGTGCTCTTCAACAGCTGTTTCCCAAAGAGAGACCCTGTTGGACAATTTTAAGAGTGGCTTGGTAGAGAAGTTATATTACTATTATTCAAATGCTATCCTCTCATTTCACCCTCATGTGAACTATACAGTATAGGGGTATTATCTCTCTTTAATGAATGATGAATTCAAGAGCAAATGAAATCGGTGGCTTGTCCTATCTCAGGTAGTTGGCACAGGGCAGACCTGGAATTGGAATACACCAGATCCACATGCTTTCCACGAAACCACGACGAAGTTGTTTAATGGAGATTGTAGGCTCCTTGAAAACAAATGATTACTTTTAGCATTCCTCTTCCTCATTCTACCAAATATCATTCTGGGAGTGGATGGTCTGATTACCTCAATGTATGGCACTATTCTCTAGAGATGCATAGGCAACTCTACCAAAAAAAAAAAAAAAAGCCAAAATACAAAACTATAAAACCCCACTGACTAACATTTTATGGCTTTAGAATAAAGTATTTTCAACGACTGCAAAAGATTGGATTTTGCCCTACTTGTAAGTTATGAAGTTAGGCCCCCACATTTCCATAGAGGCTGCTGGAATACAGGGATTCCTCAAAGCAATAGCAGTAGCCAGAGCATCACTATTTTTCATGCCATTGTTCCAGAACTCAATTCCTGCTGGGCAATTCTGAGAGGGCCAGATAACATCTGCCTATGCCCTGGGTCATGTTTCAGGAGGGAACCTTGAGCATAGGAAACCCAAATCTTCCATAGTAGATAGTAAGCATGCCTGCCACTGACTCCAGAGGGAGACACTATTTCTATTTTCCCAAACTATTCATGATACAAACATCCTTGAAAAGGTAGTCCATAATGAAGGACAGATAAGCAGCTTGCAAAGTGGTAAACAAAGTCCACGGAGAATTGTCTCCCGATATATACTCTACTCCTTTATATGTTAAGAGGGCTCTACACTCCATTCCAATATATGGGAAGGGAGGTTTTCCACCACACCATGCAATGAGGAAGTCAGTGACACCAGCTGAGTGTCTGTCCTCCAATTCAACTCAGTTCTCACCCCATCTACCTGGAGGTGGCATCAGATTCCACAGGGGAAGGGCTAGTCCCACAAGACTTCCCCTGTCTTCAGATGCCAGTCGCAAGCCCAGGTTGTAACCCAGGCTTCTGACCGCCTGGCTATAAACCAGAGGTTCCTATAGCATCCTCCTTGGATTAGATTAATTTGCGAGAATGGCTCACAGAACTCAGGAAACCCATTTAATCACTAAATTACCAGTTGATTACAAAGGATATTAAAGGATACAAACCAAGAGCCAAATGGAAGAGACACATAAGGCAATGTACGTGGGAAGGGCGCAGAGTTGCCATGACCTCTCCAGCTGCTGGGAGCACCTCCACATGTTCACCAACTCAGAAGCTCTCTGAACCCCCTCCTTTAGGATTTTTATGGAGGCTTCCTGATGTAGGCATGAGTGATTAAGTAAATCACTGGCCACTGGTGATTGATTCAACCTCCAGCTCCTTCCTCCTCCCCAGATGTAGAGTAGGACCAAAAGTTCCAACCCTCTAAAGACAAAATCAGAGAGGGAGACAAACCATAAGAGACTCTTAATCATAAGAAACAAACTGGTTGCTGGAGGGGCACGGGGTGGGGGGTTGGGGTACCTGGGTGATGAATATTAAGGATGGCATGTGATGTAATGAGCACTGGTATTATATAAGACTGATGAATCACTGACCTCTTCCTTTGAAATCAATAATACATGTTAATTAATATGTTAATTAATTTAATTTAAATTTTAAAAATAATTAAATTAAATTAAGAAAAAAAGAAAAGAAAGTTCCAACCCTCTAATCACATGGCTGGTTCTCCTGGCAACCAGCCCCCAACCTTAGGTACTTTCCAAAAGTCACTCATTAACATGACAAAACACACCTTTGTTGCTCTCATCACTTAGGAAATTCCAAGAGTTTTTGGAGTTCTGTGCCAGAAAAAAAGACAAGACTGAATATATATTTTTCATTATAAATCACAGTATCACATATGTTTCTATGATCAAGTCCCTCCTTACCTCTGCAGCCTCAAGTAGAGATCCTTCAACCTCACTCGCTCTGTTCCCAGCACTCCAGTCCTTTCTCAGCTCCCACGTCTGCCATGCTCCTTTCTTTCAAAGTCCTGCTACATGGGTTCTGTCTGTCCAGAAATAACCAATGCCCACTAGCAACTCCTTATTCTTTGGGTCTCAATTTAAACTTGCCTTCTTCAAGGAGACCTCTGACTTCGCACCAATTTCCCCAGTGCCTTGACTGGTCTGAAATTCTGTCTTATGTATAAGCTAACATGTTATCTGGGCTCAGTTTCACCGAAGCTGGCAGAAGACAGGAGTCTCCTGGATCAGAGACAAATGTCTGTATCTGCACAGACCAGCAGGGACCAGAGGTAGACATGTCCCCACAGTCTCCCCAGGATGATGTAGGACAGTGCAAGTCATGCTCACACACGGCAGGTTTGCCTTACAGCTCAGGAGCCTAAAGCTGGAGAAACTTCAGTCTTCTAAAGCGGACTGCCAGCAAACCTACCCATCCTCCACCACGGAAAGAGACATTGTCTTTAATGTATTATAGGAAATAAATCTTCCCTACACCCCAGAGGGCACTGTCTCTATCTTCTGAGGCTGCTTTTTATGCAAACATCCTCGAAGAGAAAATACAGAGCCAAAGCTGAGATAAGACATACATAAACATGAGAGACCCACGGAGATTGGTCTCCCAACACCTCCTCACTACTTCATCTAGATTATGGTAGGTTTTCTTTGTTCAAAACTCTTATAAAACTGTTTTTTCTCGATAACAGTTATTCCGATTACATTTAACCAAGTATTCGTGTAGTTATTTGTTTATGTCTTTTTCAGTAGATTCTAAGTTCCGTGTGGGTAGAGACTTTATTTCTTTTGTATCTTAAACACATAACTCTAAGCAAAGCCTAGAATGATGAACAAAGATGGCTGGGCCTCCCTAATGGCTTGGAACCTCCTACAAGAAACCTTCCCAGATTGCCTAGGTATTGCTTTAGTGTCCTGTGAGCTCTGTCATAGCCTGTGTGTGGCCCTACCGTAGCACTCCATGCATAACTGAAATGGTATCTTTATTTCTCTAACTCATTTACTAGACTTCGAGCTTCTCCCCGGCGGAGTCATCTTTTCTCCCCCAGTGGTGAGAACAATGTCTTGTACAGAGTAACAGATTACTGAATATGTACTTTTATGTGTGCAGATCCAAGGCTCCATAGTCCAACAGTCTTATACATACATTAAACTGTTTTCTTCTGCTCTGCTCAGTTCCTAATGTCCTGTAAGAAAAGGAATAAATAAATTACAAATATAAAATTGCACCATTTTGATTCAATGTATGATCCATACTTGACCCAAAGAGGAAAAAAGTAGGTAGCTTATTTGAACAGCAGCATTTATTTGGTTTGGGATTATCAAAACTAATTGAACACAACTGCCAACTGAAGGTGTTTTATTTTTATGTCTGATATTTTTTAGCTAAAACTGATCACCGTGCGGGGTGCCTGCATGGCTCAGTCAGTTAAGCATCTGACTCTTGATTTTGGATCAGGACATGACCTCAGGGTCTTGAGCATCAGGCTCCATGCCCAGCATGAAGCCTGCTTGATATTCTCTCTCTGCATCTCCCTCTGTCCCTCTCCACCCCTTCTCTCTAAAAAAATAAAAATTAAAAACATTTTAAAAAATCGTCCCTGTACTGTTTATAATATTGAATTTAAACTATTCTTAGTTTATCAAAATAAGATGACAGCATAGCTTAGTTGGAAGTGCATGGGCTATCGAATAAAAAAGAAAAAACTCAGGTACCCAATCCTGATTTAATCGTTATGAATTCAGGGAAGTTACTATCATTCTCTTGTTTTCTCAGAATAGGCATTGTTGTATTTATTTTATTGTGCAAAGAAATTGATGTTACATTTTTATTTGTTTTATTTTTTATTTGTTTTATTATTTTTATTTATTTTATTTGTATTTGTTTTGTAAACACACTCTCTTCGAACATTTGAGAATTCTTTACTGTGCGAGTCTTGGCAGGCGGCAAAGACCTCTTTCGCTTGCAGACCCAGAGATGACTGCTCTCCTCTGCCACAGGCACGTGGCAAAGCATCTGCTGGTCAGATTCACCCGCTCTAGTTTTTGACTCTGGCTGGTTACATAATAGAGGCGCTCACTCCCTGCCCCTTTCCGTCAACAGGGGCAGTAGCCACGATTGTGAGGCTTAGTTCTTGGCATAGAAATGACAGCGATGTGCCCCTGCCTGATGGTGGCAGCAACCTTTTCTTCATCCCATCAGTTCTGGACTCAGTTTTGGGCATTGTTCCTGGAAGCTCAGGCTGGAGTCTGCTTCCCTAGCACTCCCAGCCATTCTGGGAACCACCTGATACATCCTTAATCTCGTTTTCTGCCTACTCAGTGAGAGTAGGCTTGCTTGAAACTTTCTCTTGCTTGAAACTAAAATCCTCAAGTGGGTGCCGTACTCAGCAGCCACTGGAGGCCTCAGCCCCATGATGATGGCCTCAGCCTCTGTAGAGTTGTGGGTTTGGCAACTGAGAGTCAGGCTGATAAGGGCAGGTCAAGGTCAGGTTGAGAGGCTGCCAACAAACCCAGAGTTTGGGGCCTTACATGCCTCATGCTCTGAGCATTGCACATAATCGTTTGGGTTCAGAAAGGTGAAAATCAGGCCAGCATCAGTGATTCAAGCAAACATATAGTCTCTTTCTTTTCACTTTTGTTTCTGACTTTTGGTCTAACTTAATGCTCAGAATAAATTCTTTCTTCTTTCTCTTAGAGAAAGCGCCCATGTGCAGTGGGCTGGGGCAGAGGGAGAGGGAGAGAGAGAATCTCAAGCAGACCCTGCGCTCAGCACAGCACCAATTTACGGCTGGATCTCACAACCCAAAGGTCATGACCTGAGCTGACACCGAGAGCAGGACACTTAACCGACTGGCCACCCAAGCGCCCCAGTGCTCAGAATAACTTTTGTTTCAGTCACTTGCCAAGGGAGTATAGATCAAGGTGTTCAGTAACTATGAAATGTTGTCCGTCTAAAAAGCAATAGGCATTAAATAAATAAATAGCAAAGGGCAGCCAGTTTGGGGGACACACCAATCACTTGATTGAAATGGAGGCATTTCTAAAAGTGCTCGCATTTATAAACTTTGGCCCCAAAGTAAGGCATTATTTCATCATAATGTATCTTTTGGTGGAAGTGTTTAGTTTCTCTCACTGTAAGTTTTAAACTCTTTCCACAGAGTTAGCCTTTAATTTTGCTTTTATTTTTTTATTTTGTTTTTTATAGAGGTTTTATTTATTTGAGAGACAGTGAGGGAGAGAGAGAGAGCACAAACAAGGGCAGAGGGTGAGGGAGAAGCAGGCTCCCTGCTGAGCAAGAAGCCCTATGTGGGACTCAATCCCAGGACGCTGGTATCATGACTTGAGCTGAAGGCACATGCTTAACTGACTGAGCCACCCACGAGTCCCTAATCTTGCTTTTCAAGACTTTCTAAATTCCCTAAAACTACAAAGAATAATAAGCCATATGTATATATATATATATATATATATATATATATATATAAAGTCCTGTACAACTTGGGCTTGGGGAAAAATAAGGGATAATGTGTCCTTTAGAGCCCTGGGGTTAGAGTCAGGAGGGTCTGATTTCTGTTCCCCAACTTGCCTAATCCCCAGCTGTGTGATTGATAGCTGGATGCTTAGACCCTCCCTGCCTCAGTTTCCCTCTTTGTGAGAGTGAGTCACAAGTCCTGCTTCACAGGGCTGTTTTAAGGACAGAATACTCAAGATCATATATATTAAAGCCTCTACCTGGAGACTGATAGGGGAGATGGTAAAGGGGATGACGTGATTTTGATTCTGAAATTATTCTGACATAACTGAAGATGATTTCATACGGAGAAAGGGCAAAATGCTAGGCTCCTCTATATTGCAATTAATGTAGATTTTCAGGAAACTGCTCTTTTTGTTAATTGATATTTTCTCATAATTTTAGAAAATGAGCCAAAAATGATTGTTCCAAATCCTTATTATGGAGGGTAATGGTTTTGTTTTGTTTTGCTTTGTTTTTTTAATTTGAGTGGGAGGATGGGGGCTAAAAGATGAGATGATTCAGATCATGATAAATTTGGGTTAGGTGGGCCTGTTTGTTGCTCTGGGGCGAGAGAAGGGGGCGTGGCAGGTGTAGAGCAGCCTGGAAGGAGGAGCAATCCCTTCTGTCTGTGTCTGCCGCCCCTGCCCAGCAGCAGCATTACACATGCGCATGAGTCTATCCTCCTTCCCTGTCTACTCTCCCACACATATGAGGGAGGGATTGTCTATCTTAGAGACTGCAATTCCCGAGAGCCCATACCTGCACGTGCATAAGGAAGGAGTGCCCTTAGAGTGGAGCAGAGGCATGAAAGAGCTGATTGCGGCTTATAAAACCCGCCTCCTTTGAGTGTGAAGGATTGAGAGATGTGAGCGTTAAGCAAAATATCACAGAGGGGAGATTTGTTTGTGCTTTGATGTGCGGCCAGCTCCCTTTGTAGAGCTTATCATTGTGTGATGTTGGCCTGAAGCCTTTGCTTGGTGGGAGCCTTTCACAGCTCTTTCTGCCCCGCCGCGCTTCAGAGCTGGCTTCAGAGCTGTCTCCGGAATGCTGGGACGGCTTTGTTACAGCAGTGCCTCACTGCACCCCAAGTCGTTCCTTTTGCCTGCCATGTTTTTCTGCTCATGCTTTTCAACTTTCCAGACAGTCTCTTGTCAGAACATCCTCTTGGGGAATGAAATTCTTCATCTGCTGCTGGGAATTCTAAATGTAAAAAGCAAAAGTTGTTAAAGAACATCAAGGGAAGTCTTGATCCGCAGAATCTGGTGCCCACCTTCAGGTAGTTAGTGCCTCGGGTGGAAGTGTTCTCAAAGTGTGTTTACTATTTAGTGTGCCCCAACCTGACAAACTGGTGGACTTGTTGAAGTCACCCAGGGGTGACTTCTCTGGGAGTCCCTCAGCAACGTCAGGCAGCTTCCCGTTTCCAGGTCTCTACTGGTCTGGTTTGGATACTTCTAACCACCTGGATGTCCAGTCAGCCAACACAGCTCTGGAAGAGTTCCTTCAAGGAGGAGAGATGCTTCTTTTTTATGGCTACACCATTGAACCCACTTTGTCTGTCCCTCCTGGACAGCTCATATTTGATTAATTTTGCTGAGCCTTGGTTTTCTCATCTCAAAAACTGGGAACAAGATTTTCAATCTTGCAAGATTGCTTTGAGGATTAAATGAAATAATGACATAATGGTTGGAAACCACTTGACATGTCATAGGCCTTGAGTTTCCTTCTCTTCATGTTCATAATGACTGTCACAATTTGTCATCCTTAGGGATGATCTCGCCATCTGTTTTCTGCATGGGTCATGGTGCACAAAATGCCACTAAATGATACATAGAAGAATGACATTCAGTACTGCCCAGTAAAAAGCTAATGAGACCTGTTAATTAACTACATTTTTTTTCAACCCTGTGCTTTTGCAGAACAAGATAAATGACAGAAATAAGGACACGATTGTCATACCCACCGAAATGAAAAGGGAATTTTACAGCATATGCACTGAGTGATCTCAGTCATGTGTACATTATTGTACTGGGGTCACTAGTGACATGTTTTGCATATTGACTCTGAACACACCTAGACCCTTAATTACCAAAGAAATATTACATTCATTATTAGCTCACAAGTTTGTGTCATCTAGAAGATTCTGATGATCAGAGGATTCCAGATTCTTGAATTTCCAGTAATCAAAGTTTTCTTAAATAAAAATCCAACCAACAATAGTAACCACTGCTTCATTTAGAACATAGAGATCAGTTGCCAGAGGTGGATCCCGTCTCTTTGATAATTAAGTTCAAGACCACAATAGAAAACATCCAGAAGCTTCTAACCAGAGAGTAATTACTAATTATACCCAAGATTCCATTAGAATTTTAGCCTCATTATACCTCCAACTACATATATTTCTGATTTAAATATGAATGTTAAAGATTTTTTTATAATTTGTAATAATATGGGAAAGAAAAAGGTAATTGATAAGACAAAATTATTTGCATAATCACTGATGCATTGGTACATTATCATTGGTGATTCAGAAGAGCCACTTTAGTGACAATTATAATCACAGGTTTTATGTTTTCTTAGATGGCAGAATTTCACTGAGGTATATCTGTGGTGTTTTCCAATAGATTGGCAAATTTATTAGTAAGTAGCCAAAACTCTGCCTCAAGATTTAACATAGTTAGTAGGATTTAGACTTGTATATGGAGCTGCAGCAGAAAACATCCATTCCTAATACAATGTGATTCTCTTATTAGGCTGGTTTTAGATGATACTTAATTCTCCTTCCTGCTAATTGTATCTGGTTGAGCCTCACAAGTGTGATTCAATTACAGCTCATTCTTGATTGTCCATAGGCAAGTGCTGTAATACTAGCTTTAGTAAATAAAATCTACAGGTGACATCAAACCGTATTTTGGTTAGCTGAAACTTACGGGATTTTCTTTGTGTTTTCATAGTATGTGAAGACCAGAGCTGGTAACAATAAATATTAATCTGTTGGTACAGGACTCAGACACATAGTAGAAAATCAATGAAGAGTGCTTTTCCCAACTTTCTTGTCTCAACTACATCATTTAGTAGAGATAAGAATATCTATGTATCAAGTGAAGGGAAAAAGAGGAAGATAACAAGAGCTATAGGATTTTTTAACAATCAATGTGAAATAGTGGAGGATTAAGTAGTATATACAGTTTGGGTCCCCAAGCCAAATCTTTTTTTTTTTTTTAAGATTTTATTTATTTATTTATTTATTTATTTATTTATTTATTTATTTATTTTAGAAAGAGAGAGAGAGTATGGGTAAGGGAGCAACTGGGGACAGGGTGGGGGGAGGAGGAGGGACAGAGTAGGTAGAGAGGGACAAGCAAGCTCCATGCTGAGCATGAAGCCCAACGACTCAAGGCCCAATCTCATGAACCCAAGATCATGACCTGAGTGGAAATCAAGAGTGGGATGCTCAACCAACTGAGCCACCCAGGCGCCCTGCCCCAAGCCAAATCTTGCCAGGGAGATTCTATTGACATTTCACCCAAAAATAATTCTGTCCCTAACCCTCAAATACTATAAAAAACCATTTGGGTATAGGGTATCTTGGAAATTATTGGAGACAGAGAACATGACTGTGCACAGATGCTTGAATTAATGCAGCCTGAAAACAATCCTGTGACTTGTTTAGTATACATTTACATAAAAGCAGGGATATGGAAGTTCTAGACTCAATGCTCTTGGTATTGAGATAAACTCTAATGAATTAGTTTAATCAAATGTTTTGGGCTTCTAGCCCCTTTTGACTCTTAAACACCCAGGTAGGGACTTATTTCTGTTGCGGTCTCATCCCAAATTAAGGCAGGCAATGAGTGACCAGAAGCATATTCTTAATAAAGAAGCCAAATATGAAAAGTGCCATCTTGAAGTGTAGCAAACTAAATCTGAGTTAAGCAACAGAAAACAAAACAAAACAAAAAGTCCATGTCAAATTAACTGTAATTAGATAACCATAATGTCATGATTATGGAAGTAAAGTATCCCTTTCTGTGGGATATGTAGCACTGGGAAGTTTTGAGCATCTCTCATAAATTGGAAAGAACTTGGACATGAGTAATAAAAATGAAGGAGTTGGAAGAACTGATTTATGGGGAAGATGAAAAGAATTTTACATGGATAGCTTGGCTAAGTGAAGAACATATCCTTTGATTAATAACTATGCATTCTTGAAGTGCACAAGCACGAAGAAAAAAAATCAGTAAGTTTCTGGGTGTGGAAAACATGAATAATGGAATCAATTAAGTACAGGAAAATCGGCTGAATATAAAATGTAAAATATCTATTTCTAGATTTTTCAGATGTGCCTCTTGAGGTACTTTCAATGTTAAATATTTTCAAGCAAAATGGATAAGTTCTTAATATTTTCCATCTTTTTTTAAACAAAAGAAGCAAAATCTCCCCCCAAGGGTTTGAAGGGATGCATTTTGTTCACAGAGGCAGAGTGGTTAGATTCCGGGGTCCATGATCTTCAGAATAAAACTTCTTGATTCTAATGTAGTTGGTTCTAAAGCCCCAGAAGGGGTTCTGCTTTTTCTCTGGGGAATTTTTGTCAGGCCTCTGAGAGTTCCTGGGGCATTGGCAGCCATCGGTGCAGCATGGCCTGAATGCACAGGACCACCTCTTCAAAGGTATCCAGTTCCATTAAAATTTATTGATGAAATATGTCAGCATGGTTAAGCTAGGGGTTTGATTTCTGAGACATAAGCTACAAATCCACCTGCAGTGGTGAGGAATGAGTTCAGGGATTCCAGGAAGGCTGGTGCAATGGTCTAACACACACACCCAGGTCTCTGTCAGCCCAAAGGATCTTGAAACCTACTTACTAACCATTTAATCTTGGGTAAGTGCCTAACCTTTCTCGGGCTTCCTCAGTTTTCTCTTCTGTGAAATGCGGTAGCTCCAAGGGTTGTTGTGAGGATTATATCAAAGATTCTATTTATGGAGCTCACCACAATGCTTGATTCTTAGCAAATGTTCAGTAAGTCTTAATAATTTTTCTTGCTGTTACTAGCCCTGTCTTCTATCCTGATTATATCCTCCATCCATGAATACACCTCTCCTTCCAAAGCTGAGGACCAGTGGTGGGCCATTCTAGGGGAGTTGAGAGACAGAAGATATTGTCATCATTCCATGAGAAAGCATGGGGGTATTTCATATCAATATATGTGATGGTAAACCCTCCATGGTTTAAACTAAAATCTGAATAGTCTGGCATGTCTAAATTATACTATTCTGATAGAAATTAAGTTTTATTATATTTCATTATGACGAAAATCACTTTGCTTATTTATCTTCTTTTTTCCCCCAAGTCTTAATTTACTAGTTTTATTTGTGTTATTTCTGTTATTAACTTTTAAATTCTAATTTTTTAAATTCTAATCTATACTCCACTGTGATATAGTAATTCCTGGTTTTATTATAAGCCACCCCAAATCCTTTGTGTAGAAAGTAAGGATATAAACAAATAAATGAAATATACATAGCTGACCTCCAAAGAAGACATAAAAATGGCCAACAGATACATGAAAAAAATGCTCCACATTACTTGTCATCAGGGAAATACAAATCAAAACTACAGTAAGATACTGCCTTACACCAGTCAGAGTGGCTAAAATTAACAAGACAGGAAACAACAAATGTTGGCGAGGATGTGGAGAAAGGGGAGCCCTCTTATACCGTTGGTGAGAATGCATCCTGGAAAGCCACTCTGGAAAACAGCATGGAGGTTCCTCAAGAAGTTAAAAATAGAGCTACCCTATGACCCAGCAACTGCACTACTGGGTATTTACCCCAAATATACAGATATAGAGATCCGAAGGGGCACCTACCTGCACCCCAATGTTTATAGTAGCAATGTCCACAATGGCCAAACTGTGGAAGGAGCCAAGATGTCCTTCAACAGATGAATGTATAAAGAAGATGTTGTTCATATATATAATGGAATATTACTGAGCCATCAGAAAGGATGAATACCTACCATTTACATCGACATGGATGGAACTTGAGGGTATTATGCTAAGTGATAGAAATCAATCAGAGAAAGACAATTATCATATTATTTTACTCATATGTGGAATATAAGAAATAGCACAGAGGATCATAGGAGAAGGAAGGGAAACCTGAAGAGAAAAAATCAGAGAGGGAGACAAACCATGAGAGACTCTTGACTCTGAGAAACAAACTGAGGGTTGCAGAAGGGGAGGTGGGTGGGGGGATGGGGTAACTGGGTGATGGGCATTAAGGAGGGCACATGATGTGATGAGCACTGGGAGTTATACACAACTAATAAATCAAAGGACTCGATGAACACTACATCAAAAACTAATGATGTACTGTATGTTGGCTAACTGAACATAATAAAAATAAATAAAATAAAGTATAAAACAGATAATCTAAAAAAAGAAGAAATATACATTGTTGAAATACTTACAAACCAAATTATATATATAGTTTAGGAATATATGCTCGTGGTGTTAAAGAATAAAAGAAATTCATGTCCATGAAAAATAACAAATTAAGGATGCTGATTCACCCTGGAGGAAAGGAAGGGGAATTTGAGGAGACTCCAAAGGGCTGTAGCTATCCTAGAAACATTTGGAATGGGTATAGGGAGGTAAATAGAGTGTAGGCTTCTGTAGGATGGCATAATTTTTGCTCTGAGTGATCCTGGGAAAGTTGGCATAAAGACTGACTAAGACAAATAAGATCAATCCAAAGGTGATGAGAACTCTAAAGCACAGTTGGCCTTTGCATGTGTTACTTGTGACTTGGTTCTCTGTGCTTCAGCTTGTACCTTCTGATAGTGCTAATGTTCCTTGCTGGTATGAATATTATTATTTTATTTTCTGGGAACTTGTTGTACATACAAGGGTTCTATTAACAGCTTTGACATCTACAGTTTTTAACACCAAATGCTTTACAGGCACCGTCTCATCCAATTACTACTTACATTTCTTTATTCTCTTCTCTTAAAATCTTTGTGATTCTATACTCAGAATCAGCAGACTTCACTAAATTGAAAGACCATCACTTCTGGGATGGCTACTGCAGCAATCATATCAGAGACTGGATTTTTAGGTACAAGGTGTGGTTGAACTGCCTTGCCTGAGTTCATTGTTGTGAGGGCGTGGTTCTGGGTTAGGAAGACCTAGAAGAGGTACAATTGGAAACTAGATCCTAGAACTGGAAAATAAGGATCTTGGGAAAAACAGATACAGAACAGGAAAAGAGATCAGGAACACAAGAGAGGCTCTCTTCGTTAGGCCCACCGGGATCCATGGGCATGGGATTAAGTTTGGAATTGACTAAACGTCAGAAGTCAGAGTCAGATGAGGACGTCAGCGTGAGTCACGTGCTCACAGCCACGCAGTTGGTCATCCAGAGAGCTGGCTTCAAATCTGCATCTGCTTATGCTACAGTTCCTGTCCTTTATTTCTGTATTATGAACTTGTGTACACAGGTTACAGTTACTTTTGCTCAAGTGAGCAAATATGTAAATTCCTTCATTGGTCTATAAAAACCTAATTTCTATCTCAAGCTCCTATTGTTTCTGATGCAAATATCCTCATGTAGTCATTACCAGGGAAACCTAATCATGTTAAGTTGCTGTCTGTCATTTCAAGTTTGAGGTTATTCAACTCACCCCTCTCGTCCCTGGAGTTCATGCTAGATTTAGAAGGCTACGCATATGGTGGAGAGAGGTTTATTTCATGACCTGGATTTGTCTTGGTGTCTGCCATTGTCCATTCATTGGATGATGTGGCTTATCTCCACCATAATGGCATTTTAACATTCTCAGCTGAACCCTACTGGATGGACCACTTTGTGGTCTCTGCATTGTAGACTTTTCTACTGTAATTCCTCTACAACCCACCAGTACTGTCTTCTGGCCAACTGCTGCACCCTCTCTAGGAACCACAATAGCCTTTGAGTGCACCCCCGCTGATTCCAGGGCTGAAGGGATCTCTTGTGTTGTCCCCAGCCCTCTCCCTTTATACTCTGTGATGGCCACACCATCCTGGCACAGTCAGCTGCTTTCTAAGAACTTGACCTGAAATTCAAGGCTCAGCTCTCCTAACTTTGAATCCAACAACTTAAATGGAGGGCTGAAGGAATTCTGGGGTCACCTTGGAGGCTGAACTTGAAGAAATGAGGGGTTAGGACACAGTCTCCCCACCTCTCTTGTTAATGGTTAACTCCCATGGCTTGTCTTTATTCTGTCTCTATAAACTTTCCCTCCCCAGCCCACAGTATTCTCCATCTAGACTGAAGTGGGGGTGAAGAGTTAAATCAGGCTGACAGCATCTACTTCCTAATCCTTCAGTCTTATTTATGGATCTGAAATGTTTGTGCTCACTTGTTCAGCTGTTCCTTTTGAAACTCTTCCTTAGAGCAAAATGGCCTGTGGGCTCCCAGCCTGTCAGGGTGGGTCGGTTCTGGAGGGGGCTGAGAAGGAGCAACGCTCCAGTTCATGCTTGCATATCATTTTCCAACTTCAATGAAATAATTACACCTTGTCAGAGGCATCTTTTTTAAGGGCGATCCCAAGGCTTCATAGTAGTATTTTGTAAAAGTTGCTGATGTTGAAAGTTTGCCTAAATAGCTAGGACTTCATAAGTTCAGTAAGAGTTACTTAATTTGCTGTTCTGCTGTTACTTCAGGGACCTTGTCATTTAAGACACATAAAAGGGAATAATTATGTAAGTTATAAAATTAACAAGTACTGTGGCAGTTCACAAAATACCTGAGCCAAGTCTCTCTTAGTGCAGGTGTTGCTTCAAAGGTGAGGAAAATTTGGCATTGACAAGGGATGTCGATTGTGTGGGCTTGTGCTACTTACACCATCAATCACCCCTGTGTGCACAGGAAACAGCCGTTACAATCGTCTTTAAGGGATTGCCCAGATCCCTTTTGTTCATTCAAAATGGTTTTATCCTTGACTCTTCCTTCATCTCCATATCGAAGCAGAAACCAAATTCTATCTCATGAGTATTTGTCCTGGCTTCTTCATCCCCACTATTACTGCCTTAGTTCAGACCCTTATCATCTCTTATTCAGAACATTATTATAGCCTCTAGTCTCTTCCTCCCTCACTCTGTGTATACTCTGCTTACACACAAGTATTCTTTATGATGTACAAACCTGATCTTGACTCTCTCCTTTGAAAGCTGGGATGCCTATCTGCTGCTTACAGAATGAAATACCAACCCTTGAGCAAGAGAAACAAGACACTTCACTGCCTGTGTCTACCCCATGCCAGCCTGCGGTCAGGCATGCATTCTCTCTTTCAATAGACTTTATTGAACGCTTTATGGAAACTGATATAAATGGGCATGGTTTCTGTCCAGGGAAGAGTGTGAGTGTGAGTGAGGAGTAGGTAGAAAAGAGAAAAACAAGGAGAGAAACTTTAACATGGGAACATGCGAAAGATACAGTGGAATATGCAAAAGATACATTTGTCAGCTAAATCCTTCCAGGAAAATCGAGCTCATCTTCCACTATACTTAATGTATCTTTTCCAACACACCTTTAATTCAGCTGTTCCAGAGGCATAATCTTTCACCTCTGCTAGGTTATGATTTTTTTGATAAGCAGATTCTTCTTTCTCATCTTCGTATTCCCCAGGTCCTCTAACACAGTTACTTGGAACATTGTGGCATGGTTGAATTAAGACATTGTTTTCATTTTTGCCTGAAATAAGCTGAGGTTTGGAACTACATTTGCTACTGAGGGATGTTCATTTTAATGACAGTTATTTATGAAAAAACAGTGTATTTATTATTTCTCCTTAGTACACCCTTAGAGTTTTGCCTTCATATCTTTTTAAATTTTTGAGCCAATAAGTAAATAAACAAATAAATAAATAAATTTTTGAACCATAGGTGAAAGAAAAGAATTTATTCATTCACGCTCAACACCTAGACTCTGTACTTAGCGTTTTCAAGAGATGGGTTTCGGATATTCATAGAAAGGAAAGCCTCCTGATTGAAAGAACAAACTTAAGACAATAGAGGAAACACTGTGACAATAGCACTGAGTGAGTAGCTGAGAAAGAAGTCAGAGTGATCATGGAAAGCTTCCTGGAGAAGGTGAGCTTCTAGCCTGATTTTGAAAGAAGGAACAGGTGAAGATAGATAGAAGCAAGGAAAAAGAATATTCCAGAGAAAGCAACCTTTATGCCAAGATGAGTATATAGGGCACAAAATGCAGATTGGTTAGACTATAGTGAGGAGAATGTTTAGCATTTTTTTTTAAAGACCTTTGTGTGCCTGCTTATTTATTTTTTTAAGATCCTATTTTGGACTTATAAGGCACTTAGCAATTTCTTGATTGCCCAGACTGATAGAAAAGGGATTAAAAAAAAAAGCAAGAAAATTGGGATCTAGGTAAAATCTCCTAGAAAATAAATTAAATTAATTTTAAGTGCATAATTGTCTTTTTCTTTTAGAATCAGAGTTTCAGAATACAGTGCTACAGTGGACCTTTATTACCACCCACCCAGCTGTCTTCCCTACTTCTAGAATCATATTCCCTTCCCTTTTGGAAATGTCTCCAATCTCCACTTGTATCAAGTGCTCCTGGTAGAAGTTTTGCATCACAGTAATCTACCTGCTGGGCACAGCGGTGGGCAGGGGACCCAAGCTGAGCCAATCCATTCCAGGCTCTCCCTTTGGGTGATGGGTGAAGCTGCGAGATATGAAGTGAGGAGCAGTAAATGGTTTTACTCTGACCTTTTTAACCAAAGCCAGTCTGAAGGAAGGAATCTGGAACTCAAAAAAGAAGCTAACTTGAAACATTAGAGAACATCCTGGTTACTCAGGGCCCCACCCCACTTTTCTCTAAGTCCACCTGCAGCCTAGAGCTATTCACAGCTGACTCCTTGGGCCCCAAAATGTCCCCTTTTGTCATGCAAGTTTAAGTTATGTTTCTACCTTTTTCTACAGAAGCTGATCTCACAAATTTAGTGACTTAAGATCTACAGAATCATAAAAGAAATATGTTATCGTGAGGAGGCTCTCAAGAGAGCAAACCAATTTTCATTTTCTATTCTCCTCAGTACTCTGATTCAAAAGAAGCCTGGTTATTTTTAGGATAGTCTAGATTAGAACACTATCTCAACTTCTAGAAGAGGAGGGTCATTAAGAGTCATCTTCTCCCATCTGGGTCTGACTATCATGATGCCAGCTTTCCCAGTGTGGTGAAAAGGCATTAGAGCATAGAAAAGAGAATCTGTTTCCTGGCAACACAGAGTCCAATAGGCTCTTGTTGCTTTAGGTGCATCTGACAATCTACTGGGGCACAAGTGGGCCCCTGCAGCGGCCAGATTGTTTTCGTGTTTTATCTGTTTTCTTTTAGAAAAGGTTGCGCTCTCTACTTTGTTTTGTGATGTCTGGGGTACTGTGTTTATGTGGTTTTTGGCAAGCGTGCTTGACCCTGGATTCCTCAAAGTGTCATCCTCTGAGGCGATAGAATGTGCACTAAAGGCTCTTTTAAAAATACAAAAAGCTTTTTTGGGAAGAAGGTGGTCCTTGATGGGTTAAAGTATAATTATTTGTCAGGATGAATATACTATTACTAGGACGTTTTGGAGCCAGAGCAAAACTTAAAAAAAAAACTCAGTAATAATAACTACATGTAAGAAAACCAAGATAGATGCCTTTTGATAATCTCTTTTAAGATTCTTATCACCGTTATCATCTTTGCATTAGATGCTTATCTAGCAAGATCTAATGGAGAACATCTTGCCAAGATTTGGAGACACCAAGATGAATATAATATGTTTTCCAACATCCAAGGGATTGCAATCTTGTACAGAAGTCATGGCCCATATTGGTATAACCAGAGTGTGTCTGGGCTACACAGAAAAAAAAAATTAGTGAAAAAACAAATACCCAAGCCAGTAGGACTTCTGTGGCTCATCTACTATGTATAGTTTGGCCTATCATTCCCTCCTCAAATTTCTCCATTGGTTCAGGAAGCTCTGAGGGAGGATCTCACTTGTGCTAACCAACACAGATTTCTTGTCTACTAGGTTGAGTCCGAGAGCTCTTCCTTATGCCTTACAAGGGCAGATCTCTTGGCTACCCTGGGAGACCACCATGTTCTCTCTCCTGCTTTTGGTTCTTCAGATCCCTGATCTCTTGCCAGCAGTGATTTGTAATGTTGTCCTCTCATCTGCGTTCCAAGTGTAGGTAAGTTTAGCTTCCCTAATCAGGCTTCTACAGTCTTCTTCCTTCTCACACCTCCTGGATCTCTGCCTCCTGGGTGACTGCCTTGCTCAAGAAAGGACAGTGACTTCTGTGCCCACTTGATGCTCTGGTCTATTGCCTGGGTTAAAGAGAAGCAGCACTTTATGTGCCCTGGGCCTTATAGAGATCTTCATAAAACAGCACATTTATTTACTTTATAAACTTTAAACACCAGAGATATCAGCTGAGTTCTGCAGGGATTATTGAGTAGCATGTGATCGATGGGTCAGGAGACAATGGACTTAAACACCCTCCTCTCCCACACTCACCTACTAGGCTTGGATTAGTCTTCATTGACAACAAATTATGTTCACGAGATATTATCTTTCTTAACCTCAACATCCCTTTCCATATGTATTTATTGGATAAAAATATATTGAGTACCCACTCTGTGTCAATTACTCTGCCAGGCCTTAGGGTTATGCTGGTTGATGAAACTTCCCCCACTTCCGTCATGGTACATGGTAGCAGGAAAGATTGTAACCACAGACTGTCTGAATATCCAGTAGATAAACAGCTTGTATTGGCCTCTAACCCCTTCTGCCCAACAGATGAACAACAGAAGTTTGCATTTATGAAATGCTAAGGAAAGAAGCACCATAGGATTTCAGAGGAGCAACAGATTCTTGGAAAGGCTGGACGGAGCTCTGTGAAAGAGATGGGAATTGACTTGAGACTTGAGGGAATAGAAGGACTAGATGAATGGAATGAAGTGATGAATAGAAATGCAAAGGAATGCCACTCAGTAAGGAATGCATACCGCAGGTCCAAGGAGAGAAAGGCAGTACAGATCTGTACATATGCATGTTGCCAGGGGAACGCTCAGGAGAGTATGGAGTCACACTGACCTTGACTGAAATCACAGTTTGATCACTTAGTATGCATGTGTGTGACCTTGGATTAGTTAATTAAATTCTCTGACCCTCAGTTTCCTAATCTGTAAAACGAGGATATCAAAACCTACTTCATGGGTTTTCCTACAGATTATAAGAATACAAAGTACGTAATGTAAATAAAGCACTAAGAATCATGTCTGGCAAATAGTAAGCGCTCAAAAACTGAGACGTCCTGCCAGTTTGGTTGCAGCAGATGATGCGTGTAGGGTGAAGGAAGTACTCATTTTGTTATTTCATTTTTGGAGTTTACCCATTGCTGTTGAGTGGGAGAAAATGCCTGAGGAACACTCTCTGCTTGGTTACTCACACGGGGAGAGAAAAAAAATTCAGATGGAAAAATAAATGGGGGAAAGTGACTGGTTTCTTGTACTCCCTCCACCCTCTCATCAGATGTGTGGAGCACCTGATTGACTCAGTCCGATTCTGTCCCTGCACGGGACACGTGTGCACCAACTGGGGATGGGGGAAGGACACTCCTCTTCTGTCTTTGTCCTTCCCTTGCTGTGCAAAGCAGGGGAAGACTGGTGTAGGAGACAACCTGACTGTATCAGTGTTACGTCCTAAGATCAAGTTGAGTTATTTTAATTTAAAAAGCTATTAATACGCAGGGCTCAAACTCTTCTCCTTCCCCTTGTAAAACACCAGCTTAGCTTTATTTGTTCCAATTTTGTCTTGTCTTTTGTAGCCCAGTAAACTTCACTGACTGATTCGACTGGCTCAGTCCCACTGTTGGCTTCTAATCTGTTTCCTTTACAATCCACTGAAACTCAAAATCAACCGAGTGCTGTATAAACAGGGGCTTCGAAGTGAAGATGCTGCTTTGCACTGACAGGACAAAATAGATTAACATCTTTAATTTAGAGTGTGCACACACAAGTCCTTGTTGAAATCTCACCTGAGTTGCCGCTGCAGCCACAATAAGGCAAAATTAGCAGATTCAGAAATAATACGTCTGGCCCTGGTTGGTTCTTAATGTCTCTTTGCTAAAAGAATGCAAACTTGTCCTAGAAAATCTGAGAGAAAAAGCAGAGAATTATCAGTGGGAGTGGGACATTTAAAAGTTGCAATAAAAAAAAAAACTAAAACAGGAAGAAAGTGAGAACATTTGGTAAATAAAAAAGAATAAAAAAAACAACAAGTAGGAAAAAGAATTATTCAGGATAGGGGCACCTGCTGCCTTGGTCGATAGAGCATGCAACTCATGATCTCGGGATTATAAAGTTTGAGCCCCACGTTGGATGTAGAGGTTATTAAAAAAAATCTTTATTAAAAAAGAAGACTTATTCGGGATAGGTTAACAGTTGGCAAATGTGACAAATTATGAAGAGTTGTTGAAAATATGGTCCCCCCATATTGGGTGGGATTCAGATAGTTGTCTGGATTGAATGGGAGGGAAGCAATGCAGCCTAAAGGCTTGATGATAGGAGGAAAAATCAAATGGGATTATAATTCCATTCCTGTGGATTTCCTTTATTATGAATTAACAGCAAACCAAATAGCTCATATCATAAGCAGGGTGTCCCTAAATTTGTACGCCTTGTCCTTTCATTCCTCATGTGGCTTCTTAGCCTTCCTTCTGGTGGGGGACACCTGAGCACCATTGCCTTAGAGTGAATGATGTGTCCCCCAGGGAAGTGCCCGCGAGAATCCTGGGGCCACGAAGCATATTGTATCTGTCGCTGTGTTTCCTGTGCCAGGCCCTGGACCGGGCACACGTTAGGTGTTCCATGAATGTTGTGACATAAATAAACGAGTGCCCCTTTTTGCTTGGCCCAGCCAGCTTTCCACCCATTTCTTTGAGAATTCTTTAGATTGATTGCTTATCCTTTCACTTCCTCGGAAGCCCTGCATTACCTCTGATATCCAAGAAACTTTGAAAAAGGGGAAAAAAGAAAAAAAAGAGAGAGAGAGATAGAAAAGAAAGGAGCCACAAAGCCACAGGTCTTTGATTCCCAAAAGGGTTTCCCTGCTAACCCAAAGTATTTCGTGTGTATGATGAATGAACCCGAATCACCGCCGCGACAGTAACTAACGGACTGACAAGCTGTGCTTAGCCTGATAAATCACAGAGGGCTGCGTGCGGTTTTCAGACGCTGCCAGTTTTAAGCTTCTACCTGACAGATGCCTGTCAGGCTGCGGCAGGAAGAGAGAGCCTCAGAGAAGCCCCTCGCTGCCGCTGCCGGCGGCGCGCACACCACGGGCTCTCTGAGCATCAGCCTCTCTCCCTCTGATGCGATCTCTGTCCCCTGGGCCCAGAACCGGACGCGTTTTCGTTACCCTGCTTCTGGAAATTAGTCACATTAGTTACAGGAAGTGATCGTCCTGACCCTAGAGCAGGGAGAGAGCCTAGTAAAAGATAAGAGTTTTGAGCATCGCAGAGACGCTTTTTGGGAAGGTGGAAGTAAGCGGGTATCAGAGAGTCTGGGCTTCTGGATCAATGAGAAGCGCGTGTCCTGGCTTGGTGGATGTGCCCTAAGGCTGCAGGTCATGAGCTTGGGGTTTATGGAGTGCAAGCTGCTAGAGACCGAAGGTTTGTGTCTCCCCAAATTCTGTGTTGAAATTGAATCCCCAAGGTATAGCGTTAAGAGGCAGGGGCTGTGGGAAGTGATTGGGTCAGGAAGGGGAGGCCGCCAGGAGTGGGGTTGATGCCCTGACAAAGGAGTCTGTGGAGCACTCGCTGCCCCCTTCCGCCCAGGGACCACCCAGCGGAAGCAGTCCGGGCCCCAGGAAGGGTGAGGAGGCCCTCACCAGGCACCGAATCTATCAGTGTCTCTATCTTGGGCTTCCCAGCCTCTCAAATGGTGAAAAATACATGTTAGTTGTTTAAGCCACCCAGTCTAGGCCACTTTTGTTATAGAAGCCCAAATAGGATAAGGCAGAACTATGGAGTAGTGGTTGTTCCCTGGAACAATTTTGGATTCCCCTGCCTCTGGGGGCATTTGGTAATGTCTAGAAACTTTTTTAGTTGTCCCGACTGGGGGTAGGTGCTACTGGTCTCCAATGGAAAAGACCAGGGTTGCTGCTCAACATCCTACAAGGTAAAGGACAGTCCCCCCACCACATCAGGAATTATTCTGCTCAAATTATCTGTGATGCTGTGGTTGAGACACCCGGCGGGGGGGCTGAATGCTCTAGATCAGTGCAGAAGCTGATGGGTTTATTTCCCAGAAGGATTGCTGCCTTCTTCTACTTACATAAACTCCCACTCCGAAGCCCACCAGCTGACCCTTGCTCCCCATTTAAAAACCATTTGGGCTTTACTCTATTAAAATGAGGTTAAACTAATATGTTCTTCAGCAAATATATTTTAGAGACACAAAGAATCACAGTACTGTTCAGGTCTGAAGGCTGTATCATCCTCCCATGGTCCCACAAAGTCCTCCGGAATATTTCCCTGTGCTGCCTCTCATCCTTGGACACACCTGATGCAGTATAAGTTGTCTGCTTGTGTGTGGGATCTGCTTTCTGGCTCCTGGCTTGCTGAGATTTCTGTGTCACTGTGCTAGCAGAGTTTGTTCATCCTTCTCTGAATGATGTGCCCCTTCAGCCCCCAAATTCATATATTGAAGTCCTAACCCCCAGTACCTGAGAATGTAACTGGGGTTGGAGATGGACCTTTAAAGAGATGATTCAGTTAACAAGAGGTCATTCAAGGGAGCCCTAGTCCTATACGAGCGGTGTCCCTATAAGAGGAGATGAGGACAGAGACAAGTACAGAGGGAAGACAAGCAGCATCAGCATCTCCTGGGAACTTGTTAGAAATGCACATTCTTGGCCCCAATCCAGACTTGCTGAATCAGAAACTCTCGGGGTGGAATGCAGCCATTGGTGTTTTTATCGAGCCCCACGAGGGGTTCCGATGCTCTGTCAAGTTTGAGACTCTGATCCACAGTGTCTGCAATTCTCTAAGAAGTCTCTCTCTCTCTCTCTCTTTTTTTTTTTTCTTTTGTTCTCAGCACAGTTACTTCTGCCTGCAAGAATTCCCTGGTAGCTGAATCCCTCCCTAGAGTGACATCCTCTTCTTCCATTAAAACATCCTTCAACTGCTTTACTAAGAGGAAATCAACAAAGTTCACAGGTTCAGTGATGCAATGTTTGGTTCTCTAATCATCCTTCCATTAAAATGAGAGCATTGTCTATTTCTTCCCCTGAAAGTTATTTTTTCCCAGACCAGGGTTATAATGTCTTTCTCCCCAGTTGCAATTTTAAATGTTCTTTTGTGATATCATCTGGCTGTAAGTTCCAAATTTATGGAGTCGTAGAGGAAAGTGGGGGGTGGGGAAGAGATCTTAGTAGTTCTAGATAAATACTAATGTTAATAACTTAAGTCTGTAAAGCACTTTTCAATGTGCAAAGCCCCTTTTACATGCTGAGACATTAGTTTCCTCACCTGTAGAGTAGGGATACTTAGCTTATAGGTCTTTTTTTTTTTTAAGATGTATTTATTTATTTCAGAGAGAGAGAGAAAGAGCACAGAATGGAGAACAGATGGAGAGGGAGAGAGAAACACAGCCGACTCCACATGGAATGTGGATCCTGACATGGGGCTCGATCTCAGGATCTGGAGATCATGACCTGAGTCCAAACCAAGAGTCAGAGGCCTAACTAACTGTGCCACCCAGGAGTCCCAGGTTATGGGCTTTTAAAACAAGCCCATAAGTTTGGTTTCCTACTTCGCAGATGGGAAAATAAGATTCAGAGAAGTTACATGGCACAAGAGGTCAGTCCTGCAAATAGATAATATGGGCCTGGTTTTCTCTAACTGATACCATTGCTGAAAACTAAGAAAGACCCCATTTGTTCCCACAGTATGCTTTTTAGCACTGAAAAGGAATGGTCCAACCATCCAGGGCTCTTGCTGCTATGTGCTTGGGAAAAAATTATGCTTCTTTCCTCTTTTGGCTGTGGGTCCTTGGCCTCACTATAAATAACTAAAATGTATAGCCCAGGGGGCCCTGCTTTCAATTCTCTTCTGTAAATTTCAGAGGAGAGAAGACAGAATTCTCACTCTGGGTAATTAGGGCTAGAGATGATTTTTTAAAATGCACTGTGACAAAAGCAAACCATCAGTGGCACGGTACTGTCAGTAGTGGGAGGACTTTGGTGATATTTGGTTGCAGGATGCCCTGGAGATAAAGGTGACTCTTCTTGTGATCACCGATGCCACCACAAAGGAGCCTGAGGACCACTGGAGAAGGACAGGCGCTGTCCCCAAGCTGGACAGCTATTTCTGTGTTTGACGCAGAAACTCTGGGTGATGCTACGGATAATTGACAAATAATTACCAGCAAAGCACTTAGATAGATTCAGGTCAAAGACTTTGCAGGAAACTGGAAAATGCTGCTGAATCCTTGATGGAGTAGTGGAATGAGAAAGAGTGTGCCTGTGCGTGTACATGCACGTGCGTCACACTTACGACTGTGTGTGAGTGTGTGTGCACGGATGAGTGCGGGTGCATGTGTGTGTTTAATATATTTTGGGGCACCTGGGTGGCTCAGTCAGTTAGGCGTCTGCCTTCTGCTCAAGTCATGATCTCAGGGTCCGGGAATCGAGTCCCTCCGCAGGCTCCCTGCTCAGCGGGGAGTCTGCTTCTTTCTCCTTCTCCCTCTGCCCCTCCCCCCTGCTTGTGTTCGATCACTCTCTCTCTTTGTCAAATAAATAAATAAAATCTTTAAAAATATGTATTTTTGTGTGTCCTCTACAATCCCCACAAATGTTTAAAGGGAAGAACTTTGAATGATGTGTAAGCGTGTTAGGATGTCTTTGAGAAAACATAAATTTCTGGGAGCCATGGAAATTGAGGTGGAATTTTCCTTGGTTCTCTTAAGGAGAAATGAGTGCCAGGGTTTAGGGTATAATTAGAATTTGTTAAAGTGTATTCTTGGCAACCACCTACTTAATAGGTATTTTATGTCTTTTTTCCCCTCTCTTTCAAGGTGAGAGTCAATTGTTTGCCATCCCTTAGTGCGCTGGCATAGTCTTGCTCTGACCTCTGAAAACTGCCACCTGCCCCTTTTGTTTGGGGTCCTGAATGCGTAAGTTATCATTGCCTTTTGCAGTATGATGATATGATTAAAGCTCCAAATAACTCACAATAGTAATACAAGAGTTAGGGGCGCCTGGGTAGCTCAGTGGGTTAAGGATCTGCCTTCGGCTCAGGTCATGGATCTTGGGGTTAGATCATGATTCCAGGGTCCTGGGATTAAGTGCCGCATCAGGCTCCCTGCTCAGAGCCTGATTCTCCCTCTGTCCCTCTGCCTTGCTCATGCGTGTGCGCGCTCTCTCTCTCTCTCAATCTCTCTAATAAATAGATAAAAGGTCTTTTAAAAAAAATAATACAAGAGTTAACATTTATTGTTCACTACACACTGGACATTGTCCTAAAATTTTATAGGTCATATAGAATTTAACTCCTACAATTTGGAGGTAGACCAAACATCTGTACTTATCCTCCTTTTTTGTGAGCTTATTGTAATGAGAGCAGGGAAATATTTTTTTTAAAGGTATAAATCAGAGATTGAAAACTGGCAAACCAAGGGCTGACTCTTGCCAGATGTTATTTTGATTGGCCTTTAGAATATTTTGAAAAATATTATTTCCTGACATTCAAAAACTAATGATTTCTGGTAAAAGTTAATATTTCTGACACTTATATTTTCTTCTCGCCACGGGCTGCGGGGTGATAATGGTCACCATTTCAAATGAATGGCAAGTCTTCAAAAAGCTGCTACCCAGAGTTGGTTTTATCTTCCTCGCCCTGGTTCTCATTTGATTTCATAATTCCTTATATAAAAAACTCCATAATAGCAAAAGGAGCACAAGAGGGGATCAATGAATGTGAAATTTCAACGTATTTCTAGAAGACGGAAAGTGAATAGAAAGTTTAGATTAGATTTGGAAGTCACAGCTTAAAATATTCACAGGCTAGTGGCGCCTGGATGGCACAGTCGGTTAAGCGTCTGATTTAGGTTTCAGCTCAGGTTGTGATCTCAGGATTGTGAGATCGAGTCCCGCATTGGGCTCTGTGCTCAGCACAGAGTCTGCTTAAGACTCTCTCTACCCTCCCCGCTATGCGCAAGCTCTCTATAATAAAATATTCACAGGCTGGACTAGCAGAACCCTGGTGAGGCTACATAGTCTGGGTTGGTAGGTAAATGGGGGGTGGAAGGAGGCAGAGGGCTACAAATGAAGGATGTATTTGACAATCTGTGTGGGGCAATCTCTGCCCCCGGGGCCATTGCAACATGCTAGTGTCTTCTCTCGGGTCAGAAACCCAGTTTCTGTCTTTTCTTGGTTTATTCTCTCTCTCTCTCTCTCTTTTGGCTTTATTAAACTATCATTGACAAATAAAACAGATATTTAAAGTGTACATCGTGGTGATTTGAAGTACACACATACACAGTGAAAGGATTTTGATCGAGGTTCCCCCGCTATCCGAAAGTAGAGCATTCCCATGAAAACTTTCATTGGCCGAAATGGCATGAAATGAAGAAGCAGTTACTGTTTCATAAAGGTGAAAATCCTCTTTTGGTGAGGGAAAACAGGTACTAATTTAGGTCTTTCATAAACGCAAAGTTCTGTAAAGCAAACTTTAGGATGGGAGGGGGAAGCCTGTATATGTGTATATGTATATGTTGTGAAGGGATTCCCAACATCTAGATAATTAACACATCCATCACCTCACATTTGTGCCTTTGTTGTTGTTGCTGTTGCTGTTATTATTTGGTGAGAACATATAACTTCTACTCCCTTAGCAAGCTTCAGACTATCTTCATCTTATAGCTGAAAGTTTGTACTCTTTTATCAACCTCTCCCTGTTCTGTGCCCCTACCGAGGTTCCAGCAACCACTTTACTACTGTTTCTATGAATTTGACATTGTTTCAGATTTCATATATAAGTGATACCACGTAGTATTTGTTTTTCTTTGTCTGGCTATTTCACTTAGCCTCTTTCCCATGGCTGATTAGTATTTCCTCGTGAGTGTATGTATGTATACATCCATGTACATATATACATATACACACGTTCACATACATCCATATGCATATATATACATACACACACACATATAGAAGCATGTTCTCTATGCATTCATTCATCGATGGACACTTAAGTTGTTTCCTTATCTTGGCTATTGTAAATAATGTTGCGGTGAACATGAGAGTGCAGATATCTCAATATCCTGTTTTCATTTCCTTTGGATATATACCCAGATTCTATAAATTATATGGTAGTTCTAAGCGTTAATTTTTAAAAAATTTTTAAAGATTTTATTTATTTATTTGACAGAGAGAGACACAACGAGAGAGGGAAAACAAGAAGGGACAGTGGGAAAGAGAGAAGGAGGCTTCTCGCAGAGCAGGGAGCTGGATGCCGGGCTCGATCCCATGATCCCATGACCCTGAGATCATGAACTGAGCAGGAGGCAGATGCTTAACAACTGAGCCACCTAAGCACCCCCTAAGTGTTAATTTTTTGAGGAAACTTCATACTGTTTTCCATGGTGGGTGTACCAATTTACATTCCCACCAACAGAGTACAAGTTTTCCCTTTTCTCTACATCCTCAATATTCCTTATGTCTTATCTTTTCAATGACAGACATCCTAATAGGTGTGAGGTGATATCTCATTGTGGTTTTGACTTGCATTTCCCTGAAGATTAGTGATGTTGAGCACCTTTCCATGTACTAGCTGGTCATTTGTATGTCTTCTGCAGAAAGATGTCTATTCAGTTCCTTTTTTTTTAGCCCATTTTTTAATTGGATTGTTTGGCTTTTGTTATTTGGTTGTACAAGTTCTTAATATATTTTGCATATTAACTCCTTGTCAGAAATATGATTTTCAGATATTTTCTCCATTCAGTAGGTTGCCTTTTCATTTTGTTGGTGGTTTACTTTGCTATGCAAAAGCTTTCTGATTTAATGTAGCCCCACTTGTTTATTTTTGTTTTTGTTGCCTTTGTTTTTGGTGTCAAATCCAAAAATCATGTCAGAACTGATTTCAAGGAGCTCCTATATTTCCTTCCAGGAGTTTTATGGTTTCAGGTCTTTTTTTTCCACTTAGAAAAGAAGTAAAACTATTTTAAGGATAATTGGAGCAGCTGCTGTGTCCATTAGTGCTCTGGAGCAAAGTTTTCCTCATTCTAGCACATGGGCCAGAGTGCCCAGCCTAAGAACCAGCTCTGCCCTTCTCATGCCCACAGTCACTGAACTTCAAGTCAGCTACTTTGTTGTCCCATTAAAATGTGAATCAACAGTCAAAGAGTACCACTCATTTTGAAAAAAAATTTGCAAAGTGAAAAAGAAACATCAAGATAAACATGTATGAAACCTATTCCTGGAATATACAGATAATTCATGCACAAGAGATAAAGTAAAACAAACAATCAAAACCAATAACAACAACAACAAAAAACTGACTTGTATCATGAGGCAATAATGCCTCCACAAAGTAAAGACAGAATATTATAATAAGGGGAAATCCAAAAGGAAGAAAGACAACTTAAAAATTAAGCACGTGACTTATACCAAATTTGAAATCAGTGTTGGTAGATAGATCTCTCAAAAATCACCCTGAAAGTAAAAAGTATAGAAACATGGAAAATATAGTAAAAAGAAAAATGAGTTATAGAGGATCAGTATTGAGCCTTAATAGTCATAGAAATAGAAAATGAATTCATAGAAATTCCAGAAAAATGGAACAGAGAAAAAAAGTAAAGGGACAAAATTATCAAAGAAATAATAGGAAGACAATTTTGTCAGGAATCAAGAATTACATGAGTCTTGAATATGTTGCATACCTGAAACTAATATAAGATTGTATCTCAAGTATACTTCAATAATAATAAAAAAAGAATTACATGAGTTTTTACATTGAAAGGGGATCACAAGAGTGTATAGAATGCAGAAGACACCTGGACATATCAACAAAGACAAGAGAAGTGACAGAAAGCTCTCAGAGGGGAAGATGCAATGCAAAATGAAAAATCATGTCATCCTACTGGTAACAATAGGCCTCCTGGTTCTGAAGAATGATTCGAACTTGAGGACTTTATTACCTATACAAATGATACATCAGGTATGCCAAATTAATGGTCAGGTGTTCCTTTCAAAAATGTAAGTGTCCAGAAAAAGCTCTTCTAGAAAGTTCTTCAGAAGAAGCAAACAGATAAACTAAAAAAAAAAAAAAACCTAAAAAAGTAGGAATGTGAATTAGTGGAACTAACCCAGGGATCCAGTGAAAATAAAGTATAATCCCATGATAATGAGATTAGAGATCGGCTGGAGAATCCCCACTGAAATCAGGCAGGATATGTTTCTTCTCTGCTGTGAGGAAGAAAAGTGAGGAAGTGTGTGCCTCTTAATTTTTAGCGATTTCCTCAGTTCTGTTAGTCAAATTTGTACCATAGAAATTGTCCTATCTTAACTCTTGTTCATTTTGTGAAAGTGTATACTAATTGATTATTTTTCATTTATCATGTAATAACATGGTTCTCTGTTTTGTGATTGCATTAGTTTGGACCTCAGTCATTGCGATGTGGTATATTTTACTGTGCATCCCAGAAAAAATATGTACACAATGTGCCTACAGAGCAAATAGTTCGAATTAGTACAGGCATGCATTACTCCCTCCTTCTTGAAGACTTTTTACTTTGCTTCAAAAGCACTGTGCTCCCCTAGTTCTCCCAGCTCACGGCCACTTCCTGGGGGTTTTTTGGGGGAGGGTTGGTTTTTTTGTTCTTGTTTTTTTGTTTTTTTGCTTTTTTTGCTGGTTCCTCCTTCTTATTCCGTACTCTAGGATGCTGGAGCACCCAGGGCTCCACTGTTGGGTCACTTCCTTTCTCGATCCACACTCATCACTCACTCACTCCCTGGGTGACTTCATGTAATCTCATGGCTTTTAATACCGTCTCAGTAGAGATGAATTCAAAATTCATATTTTTATTCCAGAATACTCTGCTTTTCAGTAGGTGGCAACTCTAGCCAGCAAGGCTTTAAATGTCCAGTCATCCTCGACTCTTCCTTCCACACTCCACATCGGATCCTTCAGCAAAGCTTGTTGGCTCTGCCTTTGAAAGTCAGAGCCCCAGCATTTCTGAGCACCTGCACTGCCGTCACCCTCCAGGCCCCTGCCACCCCATGCCTGAGTTATCACGAATGCATCCTCCTCACGATCACCCTGCTTCCTGGACACTATTCACAAGACAACTGCCAGAGGGATCTGTTTTAAATGCAAGCCAGGTCATGCCTCGTCACTGCTTTGAGCCCTCCACTGGCTTCCCAATTCACACAGAGAAAAGCCAAAGCTATCTCACTGGCCTACCAGCCTTTATGTGAGCCCTTGTCCCAGCCTTCCACATTGGCCCTCTGGGCTCCTCTGCTCCTCCCTCTCTTCCCTGTCCATCCTGCTCCAGTGTGGACTGCCAGTCCTTGCTTTTCTTTAAACTTGCCAGGTATGCGCCAGGTATGCCGTAAATGAAAAGGTATGTGCCTTTTCATTTCCTGGCTAGAATATACTCCTCCCCAGGTATCTCACTTCCCTACCTCCTTCCCATTCTTGCTGAAATATCACCTCCTTGGTGAGAACCTTCCTCCCTACCTACCCTATTTTTCATTGCCCCCCAAGCCCCCTTTCCTGCTTTATTTTTGATCTTTGTAAAAGTTATCACCACCTGAATTATTATTTGTATTTATTTGTTCATTGCCTCCTTCTCTTTGAACTGGAATGTGGCTTTCCAAAGGCCAGGATCTTCTGTTCATTGCCTTATTCTGAGTGCTACAATGGTGCCAAGTACTTAGTACTTGCTCAGTAATATCTGTTGAATAAATGCACAAATAAATAAGTAAATAAGTAGGCTCCAAGTCAAATGTTTTCAACATAAATTGAATAGATTCAAAGGAAGAGATGAAGCAAGGGAGGGGCTAAAAATATTAGAAATATGATTAAGAAGGCATACATTTCTCCTCTCAACCTGCAATAATGTAATTATATCTACACTATTTGAAATGGACGTTCTTATAAATAGTATAAAGGACCATGGGAAAAATAGAACTGTGTTTAACAATGAATTTGTAGACAGTGTTTTAAAAATCAGTGAAATTTGGAGTGAATTTCACATGGACCAGGCTACAGCTGCTTTCAAAATTTAAAAGCCACTGAGCTTCAAGAGCCTCTTCTGTGTGACTTTCATTTTCTTGGGCTCATTCAGTGGATCAGGTCTCCCAGGAAGAGCGGAGTCAGCATCACCTGGAACCTGGTAGAAATGCCAATTCTCAGACCCCCCACCCAATCTGCCAAATCAGAAACTCCTGAAGTGGGGCTCTGAAATTTGTAGTTCAACAAGTCCTTGGCTGATCCCGATATGTGCTAAGATTTGCGAACAATGGCTCAGACCCAGTCTGGATCTCCCGAGCACACCACTCCCTCGCAGCCCTCTCCAGTGGATGCTGTTCTCCAGTTGCATTCCTTGGACCACTGGCTTGGAGGAAGCATGGACTGTTGTCCTCCTTATTTCTCTTTGCCTCTCATAGGCCACTTTTTCTCTGTCCTCTCATGACCCACAACACACAAATACACACACACATGCACACACCCAAGTCATCAGACCAGACCTACGACCATGACACCTTCCTATATGCCATCAACCTTTGTCTTCTGCCTCATGTGCAACCAAGGGAATATTTCCCCCATTTTAAAACATGAAACAAAAATTTAACAACCCACCCCTGGACGTCTTCTCCCTTCTAGTCATTGCCCCAGCTCTTATCTTCCTTTTACAGCAAAACTCAAAATAATTCTCTAAAAATCCTCGTTTGTTTTTCTTTCAAACTCACGAAATCCAGCCTTTACCGACACTATTAAAACTGCTCCCGTCAAGGTCACTTTGCTTTGCTGACTGCAATGAGCAACATTTAATGCTCACCTTATTGACCTGTCTGCAGCTTCCAAAGGTTCATCACACCTGCTTCTTGCTTCCCCAGAATGCTTTCTTCAGTTGATGTCAAGCGACCATATGCTCTTGATTTTCTCCAGCTCAGTCTCCTTTGCTAGAATCTTCTCCCATCCCTGAGTACTAGACTAATACCCTGAATTCTAGAATTCAAACCTATACACCATTGTCTATGCACCATATCCATTTTGTTGATTATTGACATCTTGAAACAAGCATGTCCAACACCAAGCTCCTAGATGTTCCCTTCCAGGTCTGCTTCTCTACAGTTTTCACTTTTCCAGCTGGTGGTAACCTCTTTCTTCCAGTTGCATAGACCAAAACCCTCAAGTTCACCCAGGCTCCTCTTTCTTATGCCACATCCAGGTCAACAGCAAAACCTGTCGGCTCTACTTTCAAAATAGACCCAGAATGTGACTGCTTAATGTCCCCTCCACTGCGCCATCCTGCTCCAAGCCCTCATCACATCTCGTCTGGGTAGCATAGTGGGCTCCTAACTGGTCCCGTTTCCTCGCTTGTTCCCCACCAGTCCATCCTCAGCACAACCCTGGACTGAGCCTACTAAACCTAAGTCAGACCTCGTCACTCCTGTACTTGAACATTTTAGTGATTTCCCCTCTCACTCAGAGTGCAAAACAAAGTACTTATAATGATGTAAAAGATCCTCCATGATCAGTCCTCCATTACCTTCTCGATCTAAATTCCTGCTCACTCTCTCCTTTCCACACCATCCTCTTTCCTATGTTCTTAAACATTTCAGGTACATTTCCACTTTGGGGTCCTGCCCTGCACTAACCACTTTCTTTGTCTGGACTGTCTTTCTCCACATATCTCTCTCTCCCCCTCTTGCTCACTCCCCCTACCTCATTACTCAAAGGTCACAATTCCGGCGGTCCTTAGCTAACATTTCAATTTTTCTTTCCATTCTCCCTCTCCCTTTCACTTATTTTTTCTCTATATATAACTTAGCACTATATAACATTATACAACATATAGTCTATTTTATTTACTTGTGTTGTTTCTTGTCTCTTTCCCACATATGAATATAAGCTCTATAAAAGTAGAAATTTGTGTCTCTTTCGCTCTGCCCTAGTTCCCAGCACTGTGCCTGGTACACGGTGGGCAGTTGACATCTATCTGCTGAAAAATGAATGACTGAAAACCTGAGCTCTTAATTTCAAAAATGTGTTTACAGTCAGCCATAGGCCTAAGGAAAAATATAAAATTCTTGCATTTTTAATGGAAAGAATTTACATATTTTTGTGATAACTTTGTTCAGGCCTATCTTTCCTCTCACTTGATTGTTAGGCGCATGAGAACTGGAACTGAGTGTTTGGCTCACAGCTCCCCAGGGCCAGGACCAGTGAAGCAAGCGAGGCCTATGCTTTGGGCATAAAATTTAACTGGGGAAAGGCACATCAGTTTATTAAAAAAATAATGTTTTATCCAGTAATCAGGATAATACTGTAATACGGTAGTTTTTAAAAGTCAAAATTAGTGCGAAAATCTGTGATGAACAACACATCAAAATTTTAAATAAAGGTAATACTGACTTCCTTTAGCCTCAGTGACCAATATGACTCCACTTTGGTGATAATTTTAACTTTTGGTACCTGATACCCATTTGCTGAGTGAATGAATAAATGAAGGCCAGCAAGGGGTGGTATAATAAGAGGAATCTATCTCTTGGAGGCCTTTCTTTGTGCCTTGGCTTTAAAAACTAAAAAAAACAAACAAACACTTACTTTGTGCCAGGAACTTACCGAAGTTCTTTGTAAATATATACATATAATAACTTACTTGAGCCTTCCCCCAAAACCTTCCCCCAAAACCCCCAAAACTTACTTGAGCTATTACCATCTCCATTTTACAGATGTGGAAATTGAGGTCTAGAGACGTCAAGTGCCTTCTGTGGGTTCATACACTAGGAAACGGCAGAGTTAGCTTGAAAGTGACTGTGTGACATCTTGGATAGGAAGCCTGTTGGGTCTGCAAGGCACCAGGAGACATTCTAGGAAAAGGGAATCTAAGCAAATTCCTGTTATAGAGCAAGTTCACATGGACACCAAAATAAATCATGCAAACATAGGAAAAAAACAGATGTCACGATCCAAACACTAGGCTAGGGAAACTAATGTGGAATTATTTTATGAAGCATGTCAAACATATGGAACAAGTTACAAAGCAGGGCCATTATACTTTTTTGTTTTGTTTTGTTTTGTTTTGTTTTGTTTTGTTTTTTTAAGTACCATTGATTTTGGAAACCAGAGTGTAAGTATAGAAGAAAAGAAAGTGAGGGAAAGAGAGAAATTATCCTGTCCTCTCCAGTAGCAGACACAAGTTGCTCTGGTAGTTTTCTCATCATTACAGACCTTCAAAAAATTATCTTTTCCAATGAAAAGTCATGGTGTTCTTACAGGAGTGCAAGCAATCCAGTAAGTTCTAAATGGTTTTGCATAGAAAGGATAGGCTCACAGGTGGGGATCGCTTGCTAGAGATTATTTGCAAGACTATTCATAGCAAATGCCATTGCTGTTAGCCACACTAACTTGAAATTTATGGTGCAAGGGCTCTGTGGAGGTTTATCCACAAAAAAGAAGCTTTGCCATTTAAAATGTGTAAGCGAGTTTTCGGAGGACAACTCGCACATTTAATCAAGTATAATGTCTATATCCTTTATAGGAGCATGATCTTCCTTTACTTTGTGCGAAATAGTCAAGTTTTACTGCATTAGTGAATGTCGGCAACGACATATACAAGTCTCTGGGAGAGATGTCAGGGGTGAACAAATGTGAGAGGGCTTTCATATTTACAGTCTCCATCTTAAAACAAATTGTGTATTACTTGGGTAGTGACAGAGATTTGAATTACAGCCTCTCAGACAACAACTTCTGATTTCCCTCTCCTCTTCTCGAACCTTGCGTGCAGGAGCAGACTGCACACAGACCCTGGAGCCACAGGCTTTCTCCCTTGAGCTCCTAAGCCATCCACACTGACAGCAGCACCACCAGTACATTTAGACTAGAAAACAGTAAGAAAATAAATGTATCTATTCTCGGGCTCCAAGGAGAAATTTATATTTCAACCCAACTTCTTTTAAGATGTGTCGCAATAAGGTAAGATATTTTTTTTACTCTCCTTGTACTTTTACCTGAATTTCTGGGGCTCTTGGAAGTCTCAGCGGGGACTGACAGCCCTGGGTAGCTGTTTTTACAGGACCTTATGAGTGCTTGTCCACCTGCACCATTTTGTTCCATGTGTTCTTGAGAAGTGGAAACGGCTCTTGGGGCAGTTTGTTTATCTGAGGAATGATTCTAAATCACTAAGTCTCCAGTGGAAATAACAGAGGCATTTTAAAGTACTGATTTCCAAGGGTGGGGGTGAAATGGATAGGCACTAATTATCAATTTTTCAGTGTAAGATATTAAACTTAGTATCAGTATCAATCAATCTTTCAGTGTAAGATATAAACTAATTTGGGATCTCTCAATAGGAAAATAGGAGTCAAGGAATCCTCCTTCCTCGGGGCCTGCGGGTGGGTATGGCAGCCATCTCCCACTTGGCATCATGGCCGCCTTCAGACCTCTGGGGAAGCCCAAGGTCATTCAAAAGAGGACCAAGAAGTTCATCTAGCACCAGACAGATATGTCAAAATTAAGCATAACCGGCAGAAACACAGAAGCATTGGCAATAGGGTGCACAGAAGATTCAAGGGCCAGATCTTGACGCCCAGCATTGGTTATGGAAGCAACCAAAAAACAAAGCACATGGTGCCGAGTGGCTTCCGGAAGTTCCTCATCCGCAGCGTCAAGGAGCTTGAAGTGCTGCTGACACGCAGCAGATCTCACTGCGGAGAGATTGCTCACAATGGCACCTCCAAGAACCACAAAGCTATTGTGGAAAGAGCAGCCCAGCTGGCCATCAGAGTCGCCAGTCCCATTGCCAGGCTGTGCAGCGAAGAAAATGAACAGACAGAAAGCTTATGTGAGTGTCGTATTTGTGTTAATAAAACCATAAAACTACAAAAAAAAAAAAAGAATCAGGGAATCCTGTGATCAGACTTTTTTGATATTTCTTTAGTCAAGCATATGGGTTTGAGAGAAAACACTAGCTTTATAAGAGTGCTGATAAATGTAACATGACAATGAATTCGCAGTCTAAAATCACAAGAAGGCTGTCGGACAGGCGTGGCAAACTTATTAAAGCATTCTGCTATCAATTAGCTGTGTGAACTTGGGCAAGACATTTCACTTTTCTGGACCTTTGGTTTTGGTTTTTCTCTATAACTTTTTCTTCTGCATATGCAAGATGAAGTTAATAAGTTTGCAAATATAATTTCATTCATTCCTTGGACAAATGCATCGATCATCTACTTTTGTGCCAGGCTAATTACCAGGTACTGATGATTCCGTACCAAGCAAAATAGACTTGGTTGCTATGCTCTTGGAGTTTATATCCTAGTGGGAAGAGATATACATTAATTAAAAATCATACAAAATACAGGGGAAAATATAAATTAATGACTTTAAAGGGGAAAAATACTTTGAACTATGTTGGCTATGTAAGGGGAAATTGAGCTAGTCTACCATGGGCATTATATTCTGTGCAAGGGATAGTTCAGGAAAAATAAAATGTTTATGGCCACATTTTTTTAAAAAAATAGTTTTATTGAGTCTCTTGGAGAAAATTTTATATTCTTATTTAATGATGTGGAGAAAAAATTAGTAGTTTATATGAGAACTCTTTACAGATACAAAACCAATTTTGTTAGGCAAAGGCAAGCTTCTAAGAATGAAGTACAGATGGACCTCTTGGGCGTGAGGAGAAAATGGGCCACATTTGTGAGCTGGCTTCAAGGCATGGAATGGAAGGGAGTGTGTGGAGTCTAGTGGGCAAGGTGGCGGATCATGAGGCAGTGTGATCTGTGCCCCTCTCCTGATCCCTTAAGTCTTAAATCTACTCATCTCACAGAGTGCTTCAGTGGAAACTGGTGTAGAGGTTGGACTCTGCAATTCTAGGCAGTAGGCGAAAAAACAGAAATGCTTAAGAATATCAACTGTTAGGAATCTGCAGAAGCAAGGCTGGGGGTCTTTGGGCTCACAAAAGTATGGCACTGGATTGAAGGTTAACTTCAATAAGATTTCTGTAGGGAAAGTGGGTCCATCAGGCATTGGAAGTATACTATAATTTCAATTATATGCTATATTAACTAGAGGAATGCCAAAGAGAAAATTGACCCTGATTTACCTACCAAAATGGCATCTGATGTCTCTGATGTCTCTGATGTCTGTGTGCATGTCTTCTCAGCCTCACCTCCATGTGGGCTGTTCTCACGACAACAGCATCTCCTGAGTGCACATTTCTTTCCACCGCCACTGGCAGAAGCCTGCTGTCATCAAACCCTTGTTTGTATCTGTGAGTGGGGGGCTTGCTGAGGGACTTGATGCCTCTGGGGGCATTGCCTTTATTTAGAATATGCATGCTTTTATTTAGAATTGAGCAATAAGAAGAATGAAAGCAAAATCATTTCAAAAGGCTTGTACTGTTTTGCTAAGCTGTGAAAACATAATACAAATGGTATTACAAGTTTACCTTATCTTCCACCCAATGTGACATAAAATAGCACACATGTAAAGAACGGCCAAATGGACGTTTATTTTAAAATATGCTTCTGCTATTAGCTGAGCACCTAAGGCAGGCTTTGGTTTCAGGCCTCGCCACGTTTCAGAAAAAAAAACATTTTAAGGTGAAAGTCTTCAAGGTGTTCTTCTCATTTATATGTAATTTTGAGAGTCTCAAACCCTACTTTCCTAAAGGCTCAGTGTTGTTACTGATCATTTCCCAAAGTTTATGGCTGGTATCTTACAAAGTTCATATTTATTACTTTGTGTAAAGCTTTTTTCCACTAGCAAAAAGCAGAACAAAACCATAAAAGAACCTCTGGGATTCATAAATTCTTCATATTAATACCTCGTGTCATAATGTCACGGTATAATGCTTAAGGATTTTCTGTTGTATGGCATTTTATACAGAGTAGTAAAGGGAAATAAATGATTATATATATGATAAATCATATGTATCTCTATATGATTATATTTAACTATATATTTCTATATTAAAACTATATTTGTATTAATATTCATAATTACATACACATACACAGATGTCCTTCCCTGGATTCCCTTGAAAATTAAGCTTGACACAAGGTTTAAGTGCTCATGCTTTATTGGGAAGAGAATCCCGGGGTAACGAGTGAGAAAAGAAGTGTGGCAGAGAAGACTGGGAAGTAAATGCAAGACGATGTGTTAGCATGCTGACCACTACTTCACAAAGAGAGCCACAAAGAGATCCATTCCGTCAGCTGTGCACCTGCTTGAGCATGTGTGGCCTTGTTTAGACAGACAGCGTGGCAAAATCCTGCATCTAAAATCCCATCTGGGGGAAGAAGTGAGATGATACTTATCTGACAGCTCTCCTTCATCTTCTGCTTCCAGTTGGTGGCAGTTTGCTTCATGCGAGCTGACTCATCAATACTCAAGACTTTCTATCACCTGGTCCCTTTGGCAGCTTGGGGGAAGCCAGATCCTATTCCATGTGATCTGTACTTCTGGCTTCTAAGTCTGGAAATAGTGGGAGGAACCAGGACTCCAGATATGTTGTTTGTTTGGCCTCCGATATAAAATCATGCTTCAGACTCCAAGTTCTATCAGCAGCTGAGATGGAGGTAGTCGCTGAGGATGGGAAACAGGTAGAGCCAAGAGGATATAGATAGGAGCATAAGATGTGTGTACTGCAACTTAAATATACATATCCAGACTCAGCGATAGTATCAACATAATATACGGTATAATGCATTCTCAGATTTCTGCACTGAAGGAGGAAAAAGAGGTATGTATGAGCTTCTATGGAATAGAATTTAAAAATAAGCTGAGCTTTGGAGTGGGTGTTTGTATTTGCTGAGATCCAAGTAAAAGTCTGAAAACAGAGTAATGGAGATGTATTTAGGAGATTTGGCTTAGGAAGCTAAAGAAAAGCACCTTTACCTGCTCCCCTCTCTTTTGCCTTGGGATTTCACTTGCAGCAAAATCATGTTTATCTGGAAATAGACAAGATAGTCCTCCAAAAAATGCCAAGAATAATATGCCTAGGAAGAGACGTCTTTCCAGAGCAAAAGAAATAGTTAGGTCTTTGGATTTCGAATATCTACCCTCCAGGCTACCTATAGAAACAAACAAAAAGAGGTCAGAACCTGAACAATACAAGTGAAGGAGCTAAATCAATAAACTTGAAATTCAGATACCTGCAGCGTGGATAATAATCTTTCAGGTAAACAAGACTGAGAATTATAAGTGCTGAATTGTAAATATATTTTCTAGATGTTATAGGAAGAGATCTGTGTATAAAACAGTACGTTCTAGAAATCAACAATGTGAGGGATCAAAATAAAGTATACTTCTAACAGAAAGTTATTATGTAATAAAGTATCACAGGTAAATAAGAGGCAATTAACTTTGAAGTGAGATTCTGAGAAGTACCCGTTAGACTTCCATACAGAGAATAGAAGAATACAAATTCTTGAAACATGGGCTTTCCGGAGATAAAAAATATCTTTGGGAGCCCTTTAACTGTGTATTTGGTACTCTAGAATGATTCAAGCATTTCTGCATCAGTTATTTATATTCTAATTGCTTTTATTAATTTGTTAATATAGACCCTAAACACATAAATGTGGAGAATCTGTTTAAGATAGATTGCCCCAAGGAAATAATGCCTCCACATCTGGAATTGTAGATTAGTGGCCTATGGGGGTAAATCATGCCTGTAGATATTTTTCAAAAGGTTTTAAAAATCGGGAAATATTGCGTAACATTTTACTATATGACCATACAAGGTGTTCAGTCTTCTGAGGCAGAAAGTGTTGGCTGGAAGTGTCTATTGGCTAGAAGGGTTCTCACCTTGATGCAGGTGTACCCTTGATGCTGGTGCTCTCCCCTTTCCTCACTCCCATCATGTCCATGCCAATCATTCTTGTCTTCTGTAGGCAATTATAACTTATCTCCTACTCAATCATCTTCAAGAAAATTACTCCAGAGAGATGTCACCCAAGTGTTCATCTTTTAACTTGTTATTAGTGTTTGCTAACTTTGGTTTCACCATGCTTGGTGGTTTTGTTTGGTCCTTATGCACTTCTCATTGCTGTCTCTGGTCATACCTTCAACTCTGTCTCTGCCACAGGTGACATGTTGATGTGTTGCCTTTTCTTTCTTGGGACACTTTCCACCTACTCTGGTTGGAGCTTGGTTTCCATCCTCTTCCTTGGTATTGAAAGTGAACTCTACAACTCTCATGGTTGGGTCATCCTGATATCCATCTAGGTGGTTGAGTATGACTGACTCTACTTTCAGTACACCTGTGATAGTTTTCATGAATGGCTCCAATTTTCTATGTTTCCCCGCATCCACATTTTTTGGTAGTAGATGCCCCCTAATACTGAGTCCAGGCTTGCCTGGTATCTTGCTTTGGCCAATGTGACCCTAACTAGTTGACACAGAGGCTTTAAAATGCACTTGCACATTTCCACCTCCTCTCCGACCTCTGATTGCCTTGAAACCATTCTTAAGCTGGCCTGAGAACATACCAAGGCTAACCTCTTAGAGGGACATGAAAGATACATACAAGTGAGAACACCAGAAGAGCTCAGTGGTCCCAGCTGGGGCTTTCCCCTATCATAGCTTTCAGTCAGTTGACCTTCAGACACATTGAAGAACCCAGCCAAGATCAGTCACTTACATGAATCGCAGCTGATGCACAAATGAGCCCAGATGAGAGCCCAGAATTGTCATGCTGACTTGTACAAAAATTAAAAATAATAAATGCCTATTGTTTGAAGCCACTTGAGTTTTGGAGTAGGGGTGTTACACAGTAATGACTAACTGATATGGTGTCCCAGTAAGTGAGATTTTGGTTGAATTTAGGATGTAGTCTTCTCATGAAAAATGAGTGTATGTACGGGAAGAGCTACACATTTATATGTTAAGAAAAAATATTCTTAATATAAAATAAATTCAAAATAAATATATTTTGAAGTTGTTCAGAAACAAAAAAATCGCAAATTGTTGAAGGGTTGCTTTAGGGTAGGTCGTTTTGATTTTGAAGAATGTAAACATGTCCCCTCTAAAAATCAAACATGTTCTGAAGACATTCAAACCCAATGTTTGTGTTGTAAATGGCATTCCAAACCCATTTCCTCATAGGTAGGGGACCTTGGGCTGACATACAGAAGAAATTTCCCAATAAACCATTGCCTTCACTGTAGCTTTGAGGTCTCTGTGCAGAAATGTGAGTAGAAATAAGTGCATTATGGACCTCAGAAGGTTTGGCAGTGCATTTTAGATACTTATCTGAGCCACACGAGTTAGGAATCTGGGATGGAAAGCTCCTAAGAATAACCATTCTCACGAAATTTCCAATCCCTCTTGTTTTTGGCAGAATTTTAAATTCCGTGGAAATGGCTCATGTCGCAAGACTTCTGTGTGGTGCTGGCCAGCACCAGGAAGAAGAGCGGCCCAGGAAGGGAAAACCAAACCAATGTGGCTGCATGTTTTCACGCCTTTGAAAAGGTTCGGGTTTGGCTCAAACCAAGAAAGAGCACTTGGGGTTTTTATTTTCTGCCAGCTCCTTCAAATACCATTCACCCGACTCATGAAGCTTTGAACATCAGGAGGAAACAAGGGAGTGAATAAATTTCCAATATTCCTCATGTTCAGACATACTTTGAATGAGGCTTCCTCTTGCTGGGAGAAGAAACAGAACACAGACTATGGCTGGAGCAAGATGGACTTGTTTCCGTAGTCTTCACTGAGAGATGGAGTGGCAATGCGATTTGTGAATCAGTCAACTCATTACGTGCCAGGAGGTAGGTGATTCCATGGTGCACCAGAATTCGCTCCTCCCCTTAGACGGCCCACACGGTCAAGTAAGGGAGAAAAAGCTGGACCAAATTTTCTTGCCTGTTCTGAAATTTCACTGGAATCTTAAAACTCAGCAATGCCCCTCATCTGTGTTTTTGAGAACAATTTTGCCATTTCACTGTTGCATGTGCTGATTCTACCGTCTGGAATGTCCTACTGCCTGTTGTCTGCCTACCAAATTCCAGTCATGTCCCTCATGCATCTCAAACATCAACCTTTATCTCACCCCACCTAATCAACCTCTCTCTCATCTTTGCTATCTCTCTACATATTGTACAAATCTATACTGGTGCGTTTAACATATAAAATTGTGTTCTCAGCACAGTGCCTGGGGGTGTGGTAGATGTTTGATAAATGGAAATGGATTGAACGATACACCCCTGTACAAGCATTCCTTTCCAAAATACATGGGCCTTCCATCAACATTAGCCTCTCCCTTAACTCTTAACTCCATGTTGCTCACCCATTCATCGTTCCCAACTTAACTTTCATCCCTGCAGTTTCCGCACCCCCCTCCATCCTCCAGGTCACTCTGTCTACCTCATATGCAAACACAAAAGGTCAGCAAATGCTCCTGATTAGTACTTTTCCACCAACTGGTCTACTTCTAAGGTGCTCATTTAGAGGGATCTTAACTTCCGGACTCCAGCACCATTTAAAACACTGAATTATTGGACATCTAATAATATGGTAATATTTGGATTTATAATATAGAAACTCTTTCCCACGAAGGTAAAACTGGATAAGGATAATCTGATGTAGTTTATTTTTCAAGTTGCCAGTGGCTGGTGGGGGACTTGATCAGATAATAGCATGAGATGGTACTCGTGAAGCAAAGGTCAGGGTTTACATCCCTGTCTAGTCCAATTAGCATTATTGTTTTTCACATTTCCCTTGCCTTCCTCTCAATCTCAGCCAAGTCTGCTGCAATTTAGAGCAATTGTTCAAAGGAGTTCCTGAAAAGAGAGGACAGCAGGGGCGAAAAAAACCACTCTTGTTTCTGGAGAGTAAGTGACAGCTCCTATGCTCTTGCGTGTGTGTACATGTGTGCTTGTGCATGGGAGGGTCATTGTTGGCCTGTGCACAAGTGTCCGTCTACCTAATTTCTGTCTCTCAAACGATTTGAAAGGCATTCATTGTTTGCGTCGGATGGAAGGATTATGTTACTTGAATACTGGTATTTAATGTACATTATCACATTTGTTATCATATCAAAACCAGATGTTTAAAATTTGGGCTAGAAATTCCATAATACAGATTGAATTACCTCAGGGTCACCCAACCACCTAATGTTCACTGCTCAGCTGTGTTTTGTTATGGCTTTAATAGAGCAATAATGGGTTTCCACAAGTCTTAGTCTGGTATTAGATGACATGTGGGCTAATTTTGGTGAGTTGAGCAGACTGGTAGGGGGTTATACAAACCCCAGCAATTTGCTTTCCCAACAATAAGAAAATACATGAAGAATTGTTGCTAATAGTCAAGATATCTCTCTCTCTCCCTCTCTCTCTTTCTGTCTCTCTCCCCCCTCCTTACCTCCTCTCTTCTCTCTTTTACCCTTTCCTTATTTATCATTTTCCTTCATTCTTTATCATCAGTTCCTTTATGTTAAAAAATTGTCATTTTTACTGTCTCCGCATGTCCCTCAAACTTCTTCCAGAAACAGAATCTACTTCCAATTACTTTCTTATCTCAGCTGAAGCTATTTGAAACCTTCCTCTTATTTGCCTTTCTCACATGGCTTCTGTACTGATAAAATTAAAACAAGCAAGCTCGGAAAACTGATAGCATTCTCGATTTAAAAAAATATATATAATCAAGGCAATTTAGATAACGTTAAAAAGAAAGAAAGAAAAGCGCCTGTGGAAGCAAGCCAGCGATTCATCTGTTTGCATTAATAGGTTCCAGCAATGGCACTACAGGCGCGGAAAGCCTGTTCGCCACTGCACTTAGCAAGCACATGAGCTTAAAAATAAACTTTGACAATGTAGATCTCTTTGCCCTTTCAGGAATGGAAAACATTATGTACTTCAAAGCATACTAAGCCTAATTTTAAAATCTAGTTGGGATATTGTTACCGTGGCAATTGGGAGGGTCTTCAGGCAGTCCGTGGAGGTTTCATGGGCAATAGTACTCAAGCCACAGACTAGTGAGAATAAAGGATGCTGGCAAATTTTAATATGCTCCTTCATGGGGAAGAAACGTCTCTCTTTTAAGCTCCCTGGAACAACTGGGATCTAGTTCCTCATTTCAACCAGGAAATCTCTTTCTGAACCAAACTGCTAAGACAGAGTATTTGAGTAGCACGTTTCACTTGCGTACAGCAGCGTTGGTTGATTTTGGAGTGTTTTTGGACAGGAAATCTATCTACAGGGTAACTTTCACACAAGAAAGGAAACAGTATGGGACAATGGCTTGTTAGTACAAGTGACTCTGTTTTGGAGATTACGGACAAGAAATCTTGGTGGAAGAACGGCATTCGAGATCAAAAGCATGATGACTCCTGATGAAAACATCCCCAAATGATGAACTCACAAGCAAAAAGGAACTTCTACTGTAAGTATCTGAGCAAGAATTACGTATCTCATTTGTTTTCACAATTTCTGGAGTACGTAGAGTAGATTTCCAAATGAGCATTTGATGTAGGGAGTCTTCCTAGACAAATCTATAATTAAACTCATTGGGTGGTTCCAACAGAGGATTAGTTACTGGAATTTTTTCCATGACCTTGCAACACTGAAATAAATTGCATGTTCATGTGGGCATGTTTTATATAATAGGCATGTTATATCAGGCTTTTATTATGTGATGTATTAATTCTGGCAATGCAAAGTTGATGAACTTAAGCATCTACACATTCCATTACATTTGGACTCTGGTCATTTAAACTATCTTTGCTTTGGTTTCGTGTTACAGTTAATCTTGTAATCAATTTTTCCACATATAGATTGACACATGTTATTTGCAATTTACTTAGAATATTAGTTATTTTCTCAGTGAATCTCATTTGTTTACTAGGGAAGAGATAGTTCAGAATCTTGGAAATGGAGAAGAAAAGCTATGATAGTTTACACTAAAACCTGGGAAAAAAGACTTTTTTTCTTTTTACATTTCCATATTTATTTGGTGAGTAGTTTTGTTTGAACAATTTAGATGTTTAGATGTTTCTGTGTAAGATTTTCCACTCCATTGGAATAGGATTGTGATCTTGGAAATGTGAATCAAGTTCATCAGTAGCATAACCCTATGTAAATATTCAATATAGCTAAGTCCATCTTTAGTGCCTGGCAGAGTATATACTTAAAAGAAAGTTTTTGAATGTATATATGTTGGTGTTGAGTAATAAGACAAATGTCTTGATTGTACAGTAATCATTTCATATTAGGATTCTATTTTATTAACTTATCCATGAATGTGATTGAATTCTGTTTAACAAAAACTACATAATAATGAGGTTATATTGCATCACTGTTTTCAATAAGGAATTTCTTTAAAAATCAAATTTCTAATCACTTTCTATTCTTGGTTGTTTTTCTTTTCAAATGCAAGTGTTTGTTCAACTCATTGTTTATTTGAATGGATATAAAGCTTTTAGAGCAATTCGGTAGATAAAATATCAGCTGATTTCCAGTTAGGATGTAATTTACAGGTGTTAATTTGTAGCACTGGAATTGTGATTAGCTAATTTGGAGCCCTCCCCTGCTGAAGACTGATGGGTAAGCCAAGACATTGGCCAAATCCTCAAATGGAGGAGATCATTTTTTAGGTATAAGGAGCATGAAAATAGACTGAGAGGCAAGTGGATGAAGAGACTCTTGGAGTCAAACCAAGTGTTGCTGGAGTGACAGGAGAGAAGCAGAAAACACAGAGAAAGGCACTGAATGGGAGAGAACTAGAGAGGTAAGGTAGATTCATTAGAGCTGCCATCTCTATCTTCTATGATGCCAGATAACACTGTTGTGGTTCTCTAATTTTGTTCTAGATCACTTGCCATAGATATTTGTTAAACTAAATACATGTCCTTCTGCTACTACAAGTAACACGAATGCTATACAGGTGATTTTGCCACATCTTGTTAGAAGTGGTGGTAGACTCCTTTGGGTAGAAACCAACAGGAACTGTAACTAAGCAACAATTATCATCAAGGTAAAATACTTTGGGGTAATCCTATATAGCATTTGGATAAGCTTAAATTATCCCATTAACAGTTCAGTTCTGTCTCCTACTTAGAGGTATGTTTTACATATAATTTATACAGACAGATCTGTCAGACTATAATTCTCATTAGAATAAGGTATTCTATAGGAATCGTTTGGAAGCTCTCTTAAGAATCAGAAGATTTTTTGTTGTCATCTGCACAAACACTTTTTGAGGGTAACATCATCTGGATTTATTATGTAGAATTCTGGACCCTCAATCAAGAAATAATATAACATTAGAGAAGTCCTAAGGCATATGATTATTTAATGAAAGCTAAGTCAATAATGTATGGTAGAATGATTAATATTTTTGAGGATTATCTTCAAAAGGAAAATGTCAGCTTAGAACCCCTCCACCCTCCAGAAGGATCAGGATGTAGTTACTGATAACAAATGATAACTTGAATTTTTGTGGCGTATTATAATTTTTTCCTAGTTAGTTGTTTGATATCAGAAAGATCTATAGCCAGAGCTGTTCAAGATTTGCTGTACCAAGAGAAATGAGCTCCCTGCCATTGGTGATATGATGTAGACCAGGAGATTCAAAATGGAGGGGAAAGAAAAGTATTTGGAGATTTGGAGTCAGACAAATGTTTCTTGGCATTCCAGACCCCCTACATATAAACTATGTGACCTGGAGAAAATCACTCAAACTCTTAAGTTTCTGATTCTTCATATATAATATGGAGTTAACAATTCTTCCTCCTTAGAATTACTACAGTAAAGATTAAATGAGACAATTTGAGCGATGCTTGGCCTATAGTAAGAATGCAATAGGATGGCTAAACCACATGAGCTCTAGGGGCCTTTCTGACAATGTGGTTCTGGTCATTCCAGCTGTTCAAAATAAACTAAATTCCTTGGTTGTGCTAAATGCCACCCAAAGATGTGGCTCAATAGAAATATCTATTCTTCACTTAGTGGGCTCCTAATAGAAGAAAATTCATAAGCAAAGCCACTATAAGCACAATGAAAGAACGAGTAAATCAATCTGAATGTACAAATCAAAAATAATCAAGTTTTTTTTAGATGATTTAGATATGTTAGGTGGTAAAATCAATTTGATTGACTGTCTACAGTCCTCAGTGATTAAGACAGCGGAAACACTGGATTGGCTATCACTAATTAAGTTTCCCTTCCATCCTGTGTCTAATCATCTTAGGGAACTCACCATAAATCAGCAAAATCATTCTCATCAGAAATGGTTTTCTTGAGAGTTTAAGGACTGAAAATGTTCATCTTTGAGATATTTCCTATGACATTTTTCTGTAGTGCCTACAGAAACCAAAGTAATACGTGGACAGTGTATTTCGATGATGTGATTTATTGTGTTCATTTGTTACAAGTGCAAAGCACTTGGCAGAACCATCATTCTTACACTACTGCTTAAACTGGCTTAAGCAATGTTTCCACATCACAGCTATGAAGTAACAATCTAGCTGTCAGATTTGCTATGTGGAAAGTTACCGGGTATTTGGGAGAATGTCCACAATGGCTATTAAAGAATATATTATCTTGCATCTATATAGTGCCATTTTCTTTTCAAAACATTTCAACATATATTTTTTCATTTATTCTCATCCTTAAAGCAGAGAGGGATGCTACATTTACTTTCATTTGCCGTATAATATGAATAATAAAGCAGAATGAAGCAGAATAGGCTAAGGAGAATGTTGAGTGTGGAGAAATGAGACTTTGCATCTAGCATAATTTGTCTAATGGTTTTGTGACAATCACTGGTTTTTAGCCAGAAATATGTAATTCATCTGCTTCTTTCATACTTTAATGGGAGCCTTAAACTGAAGCAGTAATTAACACTTACGTTGCATTGTGCCTTCCAGAGACCCAACCAACCAGGTACACACACAGAGCAGACCTAGTGCAATTAGGTCAACCTCAGTCAGGTGTGCAGAAAAACCTGCGTGTCTGCAATTCCCTGTCTTCTCCACTGCCAATGTATCCCAGACACTCCGAGGGAGTAAAGGTATTCATATTTACTCATTTAAACTTTTTCTTTTACAAAGGCGTCAAGGCCACAAGTTGTGATCTTGGCAACCTTGCTTGGCTGAAATGGTATGGATCTGGACAATTGGATTTGATACATTTTATATTATTTTAGTTATAGATATAATTGTTATATAATAATTGTAATGTTATATAATAATTATATGTATGCCAGCTAACAGGTTGACAGCATCAGGTAAAACTCTGCTCCATAGCTCCTCAGAGGCCGGTAAGCTACATCTTACAGGCATAGATTCTGAGACTCCAGGCATAGTTCTATCTGTTGACTCGAGTCTAGTAATCAGAAGTCTTCCTTGGTATGACAAGATTTCAGCCAGCAGTAACCACAATTTACAGGTGCAAGAGAAAACAGAAAAGGCATATAGCAGCAGAATCCAACCATCTCACAGTTAACCACTAGGTGATTTTGAAAGGCAACGTGTTGATTTTTTTCATATTAATGTAGCTTTGTGTGTGCAAGACTCTTTTTGCCCAGTTCCTCATCTCCTTTTCATTTGAAAGGTTAACATTGCTGAATGTGCAATAGTTTTGGTTGGTGGTATTTCATGAAAATGTAGGCTTAAAGAAGAAATCGTGGAATAGGGAGGGCTTTGATGCATTTGAATGGAATCGAGTGAAGCCTAGAGAAACCCTTCCCTTGCTCTGCATTGGCATTGCTCAGACAGTAGTACCGTGATGGTTCCTTCATCCTGTGAAAGAAATGGGCCCTAAGTTAGACTAAGTGCAGCAGAGCTAAGACAGATGTGATTACAGGTCAACACATACTATGATGCCGAAGGGTTTTGTTTCCCTCATGCTGTCTTCCCCCTTTTGAAACCTGAGGTGAGGGGTCAAGGTGAATGAAATAGTCACGTGCAAAAGGCACCAATTTATTTTCACACCTTGACAGTTAAGAGTTCGGAGTAGTACAGTCCTGAAAAAGTTCTCGCTTCTTTGCCTTCATGTTTTTAAGATTTGATTTATTTTGAGAAAGGTGTAGGATTCTCACTCCTTCAGGGTGAGATAATCTGCTCACAGAACACAGCTTTTGTTTTATATATATTTTTTACTTAAAAATCCACATGAAGTAAAATTCACTAATTTCTGTGTGCTTAGTTCTGTGAGATTTGACAAATGTGTAGTCTTGGAACCAGCATCATAATCAAGATAAAGAACAGTTCTTTCAACCCCAAAATATTCTCTTGTGCTGCCACTTTATCGTGGAAACTCCCTCAAGTCTAGGTCCTGGGACCACTTACCTGTTTTTTGTTTCTATAGTTTTGCCTCTTCCAGAATGTCATATAAGTGAAATCATAGAGCTTGCAACGTTTTCCATCTGGTTTCTTTCACTTAGCAGAATGCATCTGTGATTCCTCCCTGTTGTCCTGTCCATCGATACTTTGTTTTCCTTTATGGAAGAGCCGTGTTTTATTGTACCAGAGTGTGTTCATTTATTCAACCAATGAAGAACATTCGGACTGTCCCAGGTTTTAATGATTCTGAATACTGTTGTTCTACATATAATTTCCTTTAAACACAGGTTTCTGTGTGAATCTAAGTTTTCATTTCTCTAGGGTAGATGAATACTTAGGTGTGGGATTGCAGATCATATAGTACATGTAAATTTCCAGAGTGACTTTACTGTTTTGCATTCCTACCAGCAATGTATGAGATTTGTAGTTACTCAGTCTTCCTGTCTGCACTTGGTATTGTCCTTCTATTTGTTTTTTTATTCATTTATTTGACAGAGAGAGATACAGTGAGAGAAGGAACACAAGCAGGGGGAGTGCGAGAGGGAGAAGCAGGCTCCCTGCTGAGCAGGGAGCTCTATTTGGGGTTTGATCCCAGGACCCTAGGATCGTGACCTGAGCTGAAGGCAGACACTTAACCGACTGGGCCACCCAGGTGCCCCCTTTTTTTTCTTGTTTTAAAAAACATTTTATTTACTTATTTAAGAGAGAGAGAGAGACAGAGTGAGAGATCATGCAAGGGCGGGAAGAGGGGCAAAGGGAGAGAGAGAAGCAGACTCACTGCTGAGCAGGTAGCCTGATGTGGGGCTAGATCCCAGGACCATGGGATTATGACCTGAGCCGAAGGCAGATGCTTAACCGACTGAGCCACCCAGGTGCCCCAGGCATCTTTTCATCTGCCTATTTGTTATCTGAATATCCTGTTTGGTGAAATGTGTCCAAAACTTTTGTCCATTTTTTACTGGATCTTTGTTTTCTTATTGTAGGTTTTGAGAGTCCTTTTAAAATTAGGGGTATAAATTCTTTGTTGGATTTGTGATTTGAAGATATTTTCTACTCTCTGCTTTTCATTTTCTTAACCATATCTTATAGTGAGAAAGATTTTAATTATGATGAGGTACGACTGATCCATTTTTTTTCCTCTTATGGACCAAGTTCTTAGTGTTGTATCTAATGATGTTCTTTCTAACCCAACTCATAAGCTTTTTCTCTTGTGTTTTCTTTTCTTTTTTTTTTAAGATTTTATTTATTTATTTGACAGAGAGGAGAGAGATCACAAGTAGGCAGAGAGGCAGGCAGAGAGAGAGGGGGAAGCAGGGTCCCCGCTGAGCAGAGAGCCCAGTGCCGGGCTGGATCCCAGTACCCTGAGATCATGACCTGAGCTGAAGGCAGAAGCTTCAACCCACTGAGCCACCCAGAAGCCCCTCTTGTGTTTTCTTTTTTCAGAAGATTGTAATTTTATGTTTTACATTTAGACCTGTGACCCTCTTTAAGTTAACATATTTTATAAAGTAAGAAGTGTGGGTAGAGGCATATATCTTTTGCATGTGAATGTCCAATTGTTTCAGCACCATTCATGGAAAAGACCATATTTTTTTTAAGATTTTATTTTATTTATTTGACAGAGAGAGAGAGATCACAAGTAGGCAGAGAGGCAGGTGGAGAGAGAAAGGGAAGCAGGCTCCCTGCTGAGCAGAGAGCCCGATTCAGGGCTCGATCCCAGAACCCTGAGACCATGACCTGAGGTGAAGGCAGAGGCTTAACCCAGGTGCCCCAGAAAAAATTATCTTTTTACCATAGAATTGCATTTGTACTTGTATTAAAAGTCAGTTCACTATATTTTTATAAGTTTATTTCTGGACTCTCTATTTTGTCCCATTAATTTATGTATGTATACTTTCACTAATACCATACAGTCTTGATTAGTATAGCTTCACAGTAGGTCATGAAATCATGTAGTGTGAGTTCCTCTACATTTGTTCTTCCTCAAAGTTGTATTTTCTACATCCTTTGCTTTTCCATATAAAATTTAAAATATGCTGGATGACCTCTACAAAAATCCTGCTAACATGTTGATTGGGATAGTGTTAAAGCAATAGATAAATTTGGGGAAAGTTGACTACTTACTAATATTGACTAATATTGAAAGTTGACTACTTACTAATATTTGAGCCATCTAATCCATTTGTTTTGTTCTGCTTCATTTCTATCCCCAGTTTTATAGTTTTCCTTGTATAGACTCTGCACATTTTTTTGTTAGATTCATATGTGGGTATTTCATTTTTTGGAGCTCTTATAAATGATACTTTTAAAAATTTCTGTTTCTACTTTTCATTATTAATATGTAGATATATGTCATTTCATGGACAAAGAGCTCGTATATGTATATGCAGATATGTGTATAGAAAGCCTACAAACCAACATGAATATACCTAACAACCAAGTAGAAAAAGGCCAAACACACACATAGAAAAGAAAATATAAAGTAAATACAAATGACTTTTAAACATAAAATGAAGTTCAATTTCATATGCAGGAAGAGAAGGGGAAAACATTTGGGAAATTGTATGGGAAATATTTTGATATCTATGTTATCAAAGGTGTGGGAAAACAGATGCTTTTATAAATTACTAGTGACAGTTGGAATTGATGTAAACTTTATGGAAGATACTTTTGAATGTATATGAATATTACTGATGTACATAATCCCAGACCTAACAATTCTGCTTCTAGTTCATTCTACAGATACATAGATGGATGATGTCAGATGTCTAAGGGTATTTACTGCAACATTTTTTTAATAGCAGAACATTGGAAATAATGTAAATGCCCATTATTGTGGATGTGGTGAAAGAAATTATTGTGTGTGCACATTGTTGTGTGGTTGTGGGAAAAAGAATAAAGCAATATAATATACACTCACATAGAATGTCTCGACAAGACCATAATGTAAATCCTTCATTAGAATATAACTTTCAGGGCCCCTGGGTGGCGCAGTTGGTTGAGCGACTGCCTTCAGCTCAGGTCATGATCCTGGAGTCCCGGGATCGAGTCCCACATCGGGCTCCCAGCTCCATGGAGAGTCCGCTTCTCACTCTGACCTTCTCCCTTCTCATGCTCTCTCTCACTCTCTCTCTTCCCTAATAAATAAATAAATAAAATCTTTAAAAAAAAAAGAATATAACTTTCATAACTAAGCTGAATGCTCCACAGTGCAGATTTTTTTTTTTTTGCCCTTTAGTTCACTGTTGTACGTAGAATAACCTTGGTACATAGTAGGCTCAGTAAATACTTATTAAATGAATTAAGTGGATATACTAAGAAAAAGAAAACAAGATGTACGATATTTTGAGTTTGAGATGTCAAAAGTCTCAGAGGTGGAAGATGCCCATTAGGTCATCGGAGATATGACTCTTGAGTTGGAGATAAAAAATCAGAATTGTTAGCTAAATCCTTAGGTGAAGCTGTGAAAGATGTGGAGAGGTAAGTGTGTTGAGAATGGGCTGGGTGTTTCTAAGTGGGTGGTGTCAATTTGCAATGGGCAGAAGGAGAAAGAAGAGCCAGAGAGGAAGCTCATACTGGGCCACCAGCAGTGGGAATCCAGGGGAAAATGGTGTGTGGACTTTGAATAGAATGGGCAACTGTATCAAATGCCATAACTGACGTAAAGATAAAGACCCTCAAAAAGGCTAAATGTTTGGATGTGGTGGTCAAGAGAGTAACTGCAATGGTATGAAGCCATTCCAAGCTTGAGGAACCGAGGAAGTGAGAAGCGATAAGGATATTGAGGCAGTGAAGTGAAAGGAAAGTGAAACGCTAAAAACTATACTTGTGTTTTAGATATTTGGCTGTAGTAGGAAGGAAAGAGAAAGAGAGGGACCAAGAGCAATAGAAAAATTTATCTTAGTTGCCAGAAAATTTAGCTCAATTTTTATGTTCATAGTAGGGAGCCAGAAAGAAGGCGAGATCAATCAAATAAAATGATAGATGGGTTGAGGTTCTGGACACACAGAGACAATATAGTCTAGCTTTTGGAAGTAAATGGTTTGATAAAAGTGTTGGCCAACGGTGAGTAGTAGAAATAAAGCTGTTTACCCATGGTAGAAGAAGATTTTTATGTATATGGGGAGCGGTGTTCCAAGCTGAGGCATGATGTATACAAAAGATAAATTGCACACTTAGGACTCATGGGACATAGTTATAGTAGAAATTCGATTTTTGTATTCCACAGTATTTATAGAAATGTCTGGTGAGGGTAGTTAGTCCTCCCTGTTCTTGAGAGAACAAGCAGAGCCCTAGTCCTTCTTGGGTAAAAATGTGCCTAGGATCCCAGGAGAAGGAGGAAATGTGCTGGTTATTGCTATAGAGCTCTAACCTTTTGAGTAAATGGAACAGAAAAACATTCCCAGCAGGAAAAAAATACAAGAAAAGCAAAATATTGAAAGTACTTACTTCATAGCATAATGTACTTTTCCTTTGTAGCATATATGATAGTTACATACATTCGTTTGTTGGATTATTCTTGTTTATTTAATATTTCTGTTGGGTACTGGGTACCTAGGGGATTTTTAAAAAGAGGTCTGTGAGGCTGCCTTGATGGCTCATTTGATTAATCATCCTACTCTTGATTTTGGCTCAGGTCATGACCTCAGGGTTGTGGGATCGAACCCTGCATTGGGCTCCCTACTCAGTGTGGAGTCTGCTTGTCCCTCTCCCTCTGCTCTTCCCCTGCCCCACTGCACTCTCGCTCTCCCTTTCTCTCTCTCTCCCACATAAATAAATAAGTAAAATCACAAAAAAAATAATTTAAAAGAAGTCTGTATGGGAAAACACAGAGAAGAGCAATAAGTCATCTGATAGTTCTGCGAATAGGAGAAACTCAAAGTAGTCAACAATAATTACTGAAAAGCATGGTAGGCCAATTTGAGAACACCAGTTGAAACTGGAAGGGGTTTTGCCCAAGCAGTAGCAGTTACATGCAAGAAGCTCACGGTAAGATCTAAAGGGCGTAGAGCAGAGGTCTAGACCCAGGGGTGAACTCTCAAAATCAATAAACCAGGGCTTCTTTATAGAACTGATTGACTTGTAAGTTCATACTTTGAAACATTTCTTTTAAAAAATAAAGCACCTTATCTGTTTGTTCAATGAATATCCATGGAAAGCCTCAAACGTATTGTTACTTATAGAACTGTAATTAAATAAGGAGTGAAAAGGAGAGAATATAATATGTAATGAGTATATGCTCTGATAATGTATGTATAGTATAATTATTAAAAATTGGTGGGGGGGCGCCTGGGTGGCTCAGTGGGTTAGGCCACTGCCTTCGGCCCAGGTCATGATCTCAGGGTCCTGGGATCGAGCCCCGCATCGGGCTCTCTCCTCAGCAGGGAGCCTGCTTCCCACTCTCTCTCTGCCTGCCTCTCTGCCTACTTGGGATCTCTCTCTCTGTCAAATAAGTACATAAAATCTTTAAAAAAAAAAAAAAATTGGTGGGGGGCCCTGGGTGGCAGAGTCGGCTAAGCGTCTACTCTTGGTCATGGTCCCAGGGTCGTGAGATCAAGCCAGGCTTGAGGCTCAGCACAGGGTCTGCTTGAGATTCTCCCTCTCCCTCTACCCCTCCTGCTTGTGCTCTCTTTCTCTCTCTCTCAAATAAATAAATATCTTTAAAAAGATAGGTGGATATTGGGGATGGTATAGGCTAAACAAAAATTTTCAATGTATTCAGTAATCATATTATTGGTAATATTAGTATTGCTATTTTGAGATTATTCTGCATGTAACATGAATAAACAAATGAATAATTATAATATATTCTAATTCTATCATCCCCTGTGACCTTGAGAACCAGGTTCTTGGTATGGAAAAAAATGAGATACAGATGAAATATATGTTAAGTAAAATCTTTTAGTACTGAATTTGAACTGGAAATATCATTATTAACTCTTAAGTTATTTAAAATATATACATATATAGATACACACATATAGTGTATAAGCTGTATACGTGTGATAAAGAACATATGTAATAGGGTAGGTATGTAACACATTGTAGATGATATAGGTATGTGTATATTTCCCAACCATGTCCATTGGAAAAACCCAGAAAGAATTACCAAGCACCCAGGAGCAATGAGAATCTTCAGCACCAAAATTGTGGTCTTTCTATACCATTTTCCTAAAAAAGTCAAGACATTTTTGAGAAACGTGTGACTCCAAGTATGGGTCAGGAAATGTAGGAGATGAACATGGAACATCTTGTCATATCATATAGTAAAGAAGTTCTCGGGACTCACAAGGCTATGTCACTGATTCATGACATAGACCCAATCTTAAAAAGCTACTAATTAGCTAAAAATGGGATGATCTGGGCAGGATAATAATTGCAACGAACTGAAAGCCATCAAATGTTTAAATCCTTAAGGTCATAATAATAAGAAAGTAACTAACTGGAGATTCAGGGAAGGCCTCTTTAAAAGTGTTAGGTAAGCTGAAGTTGAGGGCTAAGTAGGAAACAGTTGATGAAGACAATAGGAAAGGTATAGGTGAACAGCCAACGGATGGGAAGAACTCAGTCCTGCGTGGCTGGAAGACAGTGAGTGAAAGGGTGAGAGATTCAACATGACGTTGGAGAAATAGCCAGGGCTAATCACTCAGGAACATGTAGTCATGCTAAGGGCTTGATCATTCCTTAGAAATGTGATAGAAAGTTATTGAAAAGTTGTATGCAGGGAAGGGACATGATCGAATTTGCTGCTATGAGGCCCATGGATTGGAGGAGTCCAGAACAAAATCAGAGAGGGAGGGAGAGTTAGGGGCCACTGCAAGCAAGAGATGAAGCTGGCTAGCTCTGGGAAGCCCTCTGGAATGCAATTCTCCATCCACACAAGAACAGCAGTCTAAGAAAGACCTGTTGCTCTCTGGAGTAACTTGATAATCTCTATGTGCTCAGGATCTCATAAAACCAGCCCTTTATCCCCATTCCACTGTATCAGTAACAAGATGTAGCATACTTTTCTCCTACAGAACCTGGACTCCATGTAAGGTTATAATAGAAGATTAGGAGGCCCGATTCTGTCTAGTGGAGTGATATCACTTTGCTTTTAAAGTCTTCTGAATCAATAAAATTGTTTACTTTCAGTTTGTTTTTACCCCTTTTTTGAAACCAAGTATAGATCTTTCAAAAGATGGCTTTCAACTAGAGACTGTTTCTTCTTGAGTTCATATAAAGACAAGCAAGCAAAAGAGATTTCTATGTAAAGAGGTGCTATTTCTCCGCTTGAGAAACACCCATGAGTAGGGCTGATGTTCGGTTGAGATGCCCAGTATGACAATGTCAGTTGTGAATAACTAGTGCCCATTTCTTTTGCCTCTGTTCTGATTGGTCAGTGCTGAGGCATTCAGTTTGTTAAATATTAAAAACTCACTCTGCTCATGGATAGTAAAATAGTATTTCCAATTGTCATTAGGAACATTTCAATTCATCTTCTATATGGTTGGGAGCAGGGGGTAAAAATAGGCAACATTCAGACATGCCACGTACAATCAATCCTTTTGAGGAGCAGGGAAGGAAGATTGTTCAAGAGATTGATTTTAGAGATGTCATAGGTCATCTCTTCTCGTGTTCTCTATTTCTCGGTATGCTGGATAATCTGCATTGAGACACTCCAACTAATTTGCCTCCCTTATGCTTTTCTTTTTTGACACCACGTTATTGTTTTGCTTCAAAAAGAAGACCACGATATCTTACCACGTTTTATTAAGAAAAAAAAATCCAGACTTTTTTCAACACAAGTCATTGTAGATCTATTGGTCAAAGTTCTAAGTATTAACTGTCTTTTTCTCCCCTGTGGAAGAGTGTGCATGTTCTACCATTTCCGCCTTTGGTAGTTCATTTGGTACCCTTCAGAAATGTGATGTTTGGCATCTTTTCAATGTGGGCATTCCTTAAGGATGGTTTTGTGCTATGAACTAAGTTAATAATGTTCAGGACCCAATTTATTGAATAAGTGTATCAAACTTGAAATATTATTAAGAATCAAGGTAAAGTATGACTTACAAAGTCTCTCTGGCTGCCACTCAGCTTGCAAATTGGTTAAAACCTAGTGATAACACTTATTTTCTTGTTGGGGTTCATATGCTATCTCAGAAGCCAACTTCAGAAGAGGGCTTCCAAAACTATTTTCAGCATCAATACCTTTAGATCTCAGTGGTTTTCCAGTGTGATTATTTCAGGATGGTACTCATTTAGATGTGTGAATTCTAAAAAATTTGCTTTATACTTTATTCTTTGATCCCATCACATACACTCAGACAAATTATTGAGATTAATGAAATCTCCAATTAAGAGTGTCTGGCTGGCTCAATTGGTAGAGCATGTGACTTTTGATCTTGGAGTTCTGAGTGTGAGACCCATGTTAGGTGTAGGACTTACCTAAAAGAAAAAAACAACTCCAATTAAAATGTCATATATAGGATATTACCTCTTAATTTCCTTTTTTAATTCTCCTAGTCTGCCAAACTCTAACTTTCCAGTATAAACCAATACATTTCAATAAGTGATGAGAAGACTGAATCATTTTAATAGTTTTAAGTGATCCAAGGGTTTTTAAATCACAGAATATATATTCTCATTGATAGATGATAGCTGGATATTGGATATTAAGAACATATATTTTAACTTTACAGTAATGGCCAACTGTCTCTGAACAGTGAAAAAGTTATACTTAAGAGAGTGATATGAAGTGTGTATGATTCTCAGCTTATTCTCAACCTGAACGTTTAAGAAAGATAATTTATTTTTCCTACAAAGTGAATTTAACTTTTGTTCCAAGTTCTCCATTTTATTTGGTAAAAATTTAATCTTGGATGAGTTTGCGGTTTCTTCCACAGTTGCAGTCAATTCTCGTCTTCTCAGTCAATTCAGACCCTGTGTTTGCTTCTAGGTTCTGGTGCTTTGGGAGGTCCAAGTCCTTGACGTGGATAATTTGACGTCTGAATTAGTAGCATTTGCTATGCCGAGTGTGGTTATTGAGTCCTCACAAGTTGTGTCTGCCCTGTCCTAACCATTAGGCATCACCGGGTCTGTTTGGAGATTTCCGAGCCCCTCTCCAGAGACGTGATGAATGTGTGGCTGTTCCCCTGTACCACTCTGGGTCCCCAGGGGGGACTCTGATGCTGTCTCAGTCTCCTTTCGGCTGAACACCTTATGCAGCCACTGCTACTCAAAGGTACCATGACGAGCAGAGCTAAGTGCATTTTAAAGACAACCTCCAACCTGACTGAGGTCTGCTGAAGCTGGTGCCAGGTCCCAGGCTCCTCTTGGATCCCCAAACCTGTCTGGGGATGTGCTTCCTCCTCCCCCCCTCCAACTTGACCTAAGATCAAGGGAGTGTATGGGACCCCTTCCCAAGGATTCAGGGGTATTTAATCCCTCGTCTTCTCTCTGATTTTTCTTTTTCCAACCCAGATTATCTTTAGGTTTTCTGAAATAGAAAAACAAAACAAAAACCCTTGCACTTCATACATCACGAGTTTTCCAACTTTACTGTTTACATAAAACCTTTGGCTTTTGCAACTCAAATGTCAGTGATTGACTTCTTTATTCTTTCCTTCCCAGAGGCTGTAAGTCTAGAAGAGGCTTCATCAATGGGGTAAAGTCACATGAGTATAAAAGAATTACTAAGGATGAAGGAAAAGAGCCCAGTTATATAATATCCCAGTATGAACAGTATGGTTGCGTACACATGGCTTTCCACAGCCTACAGATTTTGAAACTGAAGGAAGTGACCCTAAAATGTGAGTCGTCCTCTTTAATGGAGCTCTGGCTACTGTGAAACAGCTATGTCCATCCCTTTCCCATTACCGGTCTTGCATTCCAGGAGCTGGCTCTAAGGCTCGGCTTGTTTTTTGTTGTTGCATTTTTCCCCCCTGTACAGTTAGATTAGGAAAGAAATTTATTCTTAGAAATTCATGGACTCTGGGCTTTAGCCAGCTCTCTATTACAAAGACATCTTTCTGTGCACCCATTTGACAAAGAGAATTCCTGCTATATTACCCAGCTGTGCATAACTGAACATGTCAGTTCAGTGACCCTTACTGAATCACCTTTTAATATCTACCCCCTGGCCATAAGTAGGTCACTTCAATATTATTTTATAGTTTGAATTGAGATACTCTGAAGCATTTTTAATTTTTTTTTTTTTACATTGAAGCATTTTGAGAATGGAAAGACGTGACAGTATTTTATTTTAAAGGACTGCGGCACTTTACTCAATAGTTGCGTGCCCTAGATAGTGAGCCCGGGCAAGTTATGAACAGATTTGGTACTAAATATATGTATTACAGCTAAAGTCCATCAGTCAGCAAATGTCTTTTAATGAGCACCAAATTCCTAGATTTATGTTGACATCTATTTTCACTAACAATGGGAGAGGCACAAAAGCCATTGCAAATTTCTAAAAACAATGTTTGGTCTGCAACTTTGATCCTGGGGATAAAATTTAGATTCGAGAAGTTGCTTGAAGCTCCGTTGATCCATCGAGGCAGTTATGCTGGATCCCAGGGAGTTCACTGTGAATTGTGCCTTCTGCTCTGTTTTGTTTTGCTTTGTCTCCCACCCACTACACTCTCTGGCCTCGGAGGTTCAGAGGTTCTCGCCGTTAAGACACCAAGGAGAAGCACCAAATCTACATCCCCAGGGCCAGGGATTTTCCTAGCCTGTGCCAACAAAATCCACCTGGGGCAGAAGTGAAGCTGTGGCCAGGAAGCGAGCTGGAGAAAGGAAAGGTAGCTCCTTTGGGGCTGGAGACATTTATTTGGCTTTTGGCAAATAGTGGTGACACAAGGTACAGGGAGCCAACGGGGTGAGTGCCCCGCATCTGGATAGCCTGGTGGACTCTGGACCAGAGGAGACAGGTTGCACGGACTAAAACAATCCCTGGGCGGGGTCAGCATTGGGTCAGGACTCCCTGGGGGCTGGAGCCAAGGCTGGGGCTGTGTCAGGTGTCCACACAGCAGCCATGTCAGCTTCGTAATGGGAGGAGGCCCAGCACTGCAGCTGCGCAGTCCACTTGCACAGGGAATAACATGCTCCCATTCCTGGCATTCAAGGCTCTATAAACCTCTGCGGTCTTCCAGGTTTATTAACACCATTTTCGTACGAAAATTCTTATGCCAGCTCAGGTTTCTGAAGCAGTATATGTTTTAAAGATGACTATGGTTTGCTGTCCTAAGCTTTTTCTCATATTATTCCTCTGACCTCTCAAAAATCTTACCTATGTGCTAAATACCACCTCCTTCATAAAGCGTTTCGTGTCTGAAAACTCCCACTGAACAAATGTTACTTAAATATCAAAAAGCCCTAAATGAGGAAAAAAAACCATCAGTGATTTATTAATTTTTTCCACTAGGAGACTGACTGCTTATCCTGTAGATTTCAGTGATAATATAAAAGCAAAGTTCATTGCCCCACCATTGTCTTTGTATTCATCCCCGCCACCTCCCAGAGCTAATAAACTAATAGTTTACAGATTAGACTCCTTCGGCTTTCTTCTTGCACAAACAAACAGATATCTAAAGGAGTTTATTCTTTTACCAAAGTGAAATCATATTATCCACATTACATTGTGATTGTATATTTAGCTTAATGATATATCCTGGACATACAAGCCAATATGTCTAGTGGTGAAGGGCCACATTGCCTGGGTTCACGTCCAAGCTCAGGAGCTAAATAATCAGGTCCCTTTGGGAAAATTATTTAATCTCTTAGTTTCCTCATTTGTTAAATGAGGATAGTAATAATTTGAACTTCACGGGGATGTTCTGAAGTTTAAATAAGTTAGTACCTATAAAGTGCTCATATTGTAAAGGGTGTTTATTTTTTGGCCTCTTACTTTTCTCATAGAGTAATTGCTTTTGGACATCCAATAAGTTAGCAGATATGAACAATAAGATTGTGTTTTACGGATTACCATAATTTTCCCCTTTGTGTCCACATTTTTGCCATTCCAAAGAGTGCTACAATAAACATCTGGGTTCACATAGCTTTACTTTTTGGGGGCTATATTTCTATGGGATGTATACCCAGCAGAGAGATTGCTGGGTCAAAAGGTTTATGCATTTTTAATTATAATAAATGTTCCCAGATTACATTCTAATGGAGCTGTACCCATTTACATTTCCACCAGCAGTGCAGAAAATACATTTTCCACATATCTCCACTGACAATGTTACCACTATTTAAAATTTTTGTCAGTCTGATAAGTTTAAAGTGGTGGTTTATTGTTAGCTCACTTTCCATTTCCCTATTAGTGAACTTTTTTTTAATTACATGTATTTGCTGGCCATTTGGATTGCTCATCTGCGATTGCCTATTTATATCTGTTCTCATTTTTCTTAGATTGTTGCCTGTTTATTGTCAATTTTTAAAGCTCTTTTCATATAATCATGGCTTTTAAGCCCTTATCTGGCATCTGCATTGCAAATATTTTTTCTAAATTTGTTTATTGTCTTTATTTATAGTATATTCGGCCACATAATACTTCTTTATTAGCTTCTAAGTGTTCCCCAGAAGTCCTAATAAAATATTAAAATTATTTTATATTTAACACTTTACTTTTTAGTATATGACATGAGATAGGATTATAAATATATACATATATACACATATATGCATGTATGCATTTTACATAAAGTATGTTATATATATATATATATATACTTTAAAATATACATGAATCCATACTGATATTGATGATTATAATTCAGCATCATGGAGTTTATTCTAATCCTCCCCAAACTCCTACTTATTTGTTACTCCCTTCTCTTACAGATAGAAATCTGGTTCCTGTTTTCACAATTTACTTATTTTTCCAACTTCTAGTATATATTTAGTTTCAGAATTGCTAACCTGTACCTTTGTGAGAAACAAATTTGCCAGATTGAGTTAATATTTTCGGACAAATCATTTTGTCTTTGATTGGGTGGAGAATTTGCATGTCAGCAAGATTAAATGTTCTAATCCTTGAACATGCTATAAATCTCAATTTTCTTGTCTTTAATTTCTGTCAACAATATTTTGCAGCATTTAGGGTATGGATCTTGCAAATCTTTCAATAAATTTATCCCTTATTATGCCAGGGTTTTTTGCATGTTATTATATATGGTTTCCTTAATTTTACTTTCTAGTTGTTTGTTGCTAATATATAAGAATGCAACTGATTATGTGTATTGACTTATTCTGATTGATAAATTCACTTACTTGTTCTAGTATTTGCTTTGTAGAGGCCTTAATAGTTACTAAGCTGGTAATGATGTCATCTGTGAATAGAGATCATTTTACTTCTTCCTTCAATTCCTTATGCCATTTATTCTTCTTTTTGCCTTATTATACTTGATAGGACTCCAGTTCAAGATCAAATGAAATGGTAGAAATAGATATCCTTACCTTCATTCTGATCTTAGGAAGGCAGAACATTTGTTGCTTCATCATTAAATATGCTATTAGCTGTACGGTCTTTTTGTTTGTGTGTTTGTTTGTTTGTTTGTTTCATAGCCAATTTTTATCAGGTTAAGAAAGTTACCTTTTATTCCCAAGTTGCCAACAGCTTTTTCCTTTTATTATGAATGGGTAAGAATTATGTTGCATGATTTTTCAATATCTAATGTAATGACTATGATTCTTATTTCATCTTTTATTATTTTAATTTGGTGAATTATGCTGATAAATTTTCAAAATTAAGTCAATCATAGGTTCCTGAGGTAAACTCCAATTGCCTGTGATGGATTGACTATTTGCATATTGTTGGGTTTAACTTACTAGTTTTGTTGGGGATTTCTAGTCTCACTTCATGAGGGATATTGTAGTTCTCACTTTTCTGTAATGTCATTGGCAAGTTTTGATACGAGTTTATACTGACCTTGTAAAATGTGTTAAAAGTATTTCCCTCTCTCCACTATTTTTTCAAAGAATTGTGTAATATTGTATTATTTCTTCTTTACACATTTGATAGAATTCACCAGGGAAATTACCCACACCTAGACTTTTCTTTGTGAGAAGGTTTATACTTAGTAGTTCGATTATTCAACAGTTAACATTTAATATATAGATGTTGTTACTATGATAGTCTCTTTTTTCCTTAAGTCAAGTTTGATAATTTGTGTCAAATTATCAGAGTATCTTTCAGTTTCCTCTATGTTGTTAAATTTATTGGCATCATAATTTTTAATATGCCTTTAAAGTTTTCTTAAGGTCTGTAGAATCCATAGTGATTGCTTTCATTTCTAATGTTGGTGATTTGTATTATCTCTATTTCTTCCGAGGTACCCGAAGGGGTAGAAACTAGCTCTGTGTGTTCAGTGATACAGTGATAGGTAGATTATTAATCCTCTTCTTGACATGAGAAGGTGCCCAAGACGTGCTAGCTGCCCAATCTCCTTGTGTTCTCATTTTGGGGATAGAAAAAAAAGCAATCCACCTGTTTGTCTCTTCTTCAAATCTTAGAGATTAGAGAGACCCTGCATCTCACTAGGGACCTCACAGACCCACCCATCCCTTTCCAAGTTCTAAGGATCTCTCAAAGGCAAACCTTCTCTGGGATCTACCGCCACCAATTCCTTGCCCTAGAGTAATGTTTTCCTCTGAGCTTAAACCAGTCCCCAGTGGAGCAGATTCCACAACTCATCGATTCATGCCTTCCAGGCATATTTTGCTTCCTGGTACCAAGAGTTGCTGATACATCAGGAGATGAATGATTGCTTAAGAGTACCTGTCAAGGTGATAAGCCCCCTTCCATTTCAGAGTCCAAACTCTATTCTTTAAGTTTGTGAGCATTGTCTAGAAAAGACTATCTAAAGATTCACTCAGCATTTCTACTTGTACTGTACTAGCTTGTACATTTCTAGTTTGTACTGTAGACAAGCTCCAGAATCACTTATTTATTTTTATCTCCATATATCTCATTTTGTCCCTAAAGAATTTGCAAGAAGACATATACAGCGAATCAATGGATTGTACTCTTGGAGCAGGGAGCTCTCTTCGTTTCTCAGTAAATTTTAAAGAAATATTCCTTACTTACAATACCTAATCAAGAGGTATGGTTCTCTGACATTGTCTCCCAATATGGCCCTTCTTTAACATCACTGAAACCACCAAAAAATATTTTATTCCAAGCACTTCTCCTTCCTGAATGCCACTTTGTTTGCTTCTATTTCTCTTCCCTCTCTCCTGTTATAAGGTCATTTACATGAAAATGGCACCTTAAGATGGCTTATCAATATGTTATGATTATTTTCACCTGCAGCCGAGAATATGCTCACGTCTCTTGTTGTTGCCATGGAAACAATTATGCTATCAAATGAAGAGAATTAAGATTTCAGTTAGGGTAGAAATGAGGTTGGACAGATAATGTTGAAGAAATGAAAAGGTGCCTACTGTTTGTACCCAGAGAAAAACAAGAGATAAATTAGATAGGAATCCGTCATTTTGTTTGAAGGCTCTCTTTAAGAATGTAAAATCAAATTTGGAACCATTTGTGTGAGTGTTGCCCATACAGTAAAGTCAAAACGAGTATCATTATGTGCCTTGATTGGTCTTTAATCATTGTCAACTGCTCTGAGTCACGCACAAAAATTACTCTCACCTGAATACACTCCCGTTTTAACAAGCGAACCCGTAACTTACACTGGGATTCTTCCAGCAAGGCAGAGACAGGTCTGCTCCCTGTTTACGAAATTTCTCGCTTAAAAACAGGTTTAACCTTGAAAGATAAAGGGTAGCTTAATCAGCCATTTACCACAGAGGCCACCGAGTTATACAGCATTTTCTTTAAAGTCTCCATGTGGGAGAGTTCCCCCCACCCCAGTTTTCCAGTAAAATCTTCCATGACTGCTTATTCTATGACCTTCCAAACCAGAAATGCAAAATTGTCAGAAAATGTAGACTTGGATATTGAAAAGAAGTAACTTGAAGGTAAGATATTTTATTAATTGATAGAGGGACTTGATTTAAATGGGAAGGAAAATCACACCATTTAACCCGGTGTTGAGGCAGAGTGGGGAAAACTTACAACTTAAAGATATTTTTTAAATGACTGTCAGCAACCAAGGACAATTTTATTTAATGGAATATTTTGGAATTTTTCTCTACGACTCCTCTTTCTAGAAGTATTTTTCTCCTTTTAGACACTATGGATAGTTCAGTACTTGGATTATTGCCATCACATACAATTTGCTTTCTAATAATTTTTTATTTATCCTCTGGCGAACTCACCTACTCCGGGCCTCCTGTGACTGGAGTGTTTTAACAGAGAAGGAATGAAGGAAGGTTTTTTTCTATTATTGTTTATTGCCTCTCGGGAGAGTTGATTTTTCTGCCGCACATTGTCATATAAACCAGGGACTGAACAACCTGACTGTGCCAGTTTGCAGAATATTCTTTGGGATGTCATTCTTTGGGCATTTTCAGAAATGGAGAAGGATAAACTCTGAGTTGAGTGTTTGATATATTCCGGTCGCCGGGCTATGTACTATAAGTTACATTACAGTAGCATAGGAGTCATGGGCTTTTGAGCCAGATAATCTGGGGTTGACTCTGAACTCCCCACACTTTCTGTCAGGGAATGCTGGGCAAGTTATCTAGCGTATCTCTGCCTTTCGCTCTTATCTGTTGAGAAAACAGTACTCTATCCACCTTAAAGCTTGTTGCAAGGCACAAAACCAGCACTACAGAGTATCTGCAATTACCTTTAATTCTTAAAAAAATAAACCTAATAAGACAGTACTATTTTCCCTTCCATTTTATGGACGACAAAGCAGATGGTTAGAGAGGCTGCCGGGCTGGCTCAAGTTCACAATCCTCGTTGTGAATCACAAGGTCAGAACCTGAGCCTAGACCTGATTCACTTTAAAGACATCATCCTCTCTGAGGATCCGCGATGTGGCTCTGCTTCTAAGCAACTGTGTTTAGGAGAGGGAGTTAACCCTCCAGAGTCTACATTTGCACAACTGGTCGACTCCCGGGGATCCTGGGGCTTCACGTAAACAGAAAGCCTGACCCACCGCGTCGAAGTCTATACGTACGGAGTGAGGAAGTCCCTGTCACCGGCAGTGAAGGGGGACAATATAGCAGGAGGCTGTGTGGGATTTTAGGCGGTGGGGCTACTTGCTAGCTGTGAGGTCGTAGGCAAACCAGTTTGCTCAGGTCCAACTGGGATTCAGCCCGCTATCAATTTTCAGTGCCCCCCAGCACCACACCAGGTGAGAATAATAACCACCAGACATGTCAGCTCTAACGGCTGTTGAAGGAACAAATAAAACATTTGACACGAAACCGCGGATGGCACAGCATCTGGGCTCCGCAGACAAGAAGGGACTGTGTTCTGTGTAGACGGCTCTGCAGTCCTTCTCCGACTCCCAGGCAGCCAAGCAAAACAGGCCTGCACAAGGCTGGGACCTTTGATCCAAGACTTGCCTTCCTTTTCAACGTTTATAGTTTATGTTTCACTCTCCCCTCCTCACCTACCATCTCATTTCTAGCTGGATTAAGAAAAAACATTCGATGTTCAGCATCAGTGGGCAATGCTTGAGGAACCAAACACTCAGTGAGAAGATGATGCCTCATTCCATTTTTCCCTTGTGTTATATTTTGGGAGCTTTAGTAAGTAGCTCTGCCACTTCTTAGGGATTTACTTTGAGTAAATTATTTTCCTCACGAAACCTCATTTTTCTTATCTCTAAACGAAGGATAATAAAAGCCACTTCCAAAAGTTAAATATGATAGTAGAATTCAATATGATAGTACATACACAGTGCTTAACAGAGTGCCTGGATTGTAGCATGTGCTAACTGGTCGTTAGCAGGTGAGAAGAGCTCAGAGAATATGAAATGAGGTGAAACTCAAATACAAATTGTGTTTCTTGTGAGCAACTCTGATTCAAGGTGGGAGGAAAGGGCAACTTCTTTTTTTTGGTCCTAAAATGGAATTTGGAAATTTTCTGTGGTTCGTGCTGTCCCTATCTATCATTAATATGGACACTTAAGAAAATTATATAGAGTCAAATTGTAGTATGTTATTTTGCTGAAAACGTTGGGTTTTAAACTCCATTATTTGTTTTCAAAACTGTGTTCTAGTTAGTTTAGATGTCCCTGGGGAGATGGAGAGAATTAAAACATCATTCCCACCATTGATGAATTTCAGATGAATCAAGGATTTTATAAGTCTATTCTGAGACGTGTAATTTAATCAGGAAGGGGCGTAACCTGTTAGACATGGTTTTGTCGAAAGTATCAGGTTTGGGCTTTTCAGAAGCATACTGAAAAAATGTTTTGTTTTTTTTTTCTGTGAGAGTTCGCAGTTTCACAAACAGTATTTATGAATAAAGTCATGGAGAGGACATAAGGACAAAGGAACAAATAGTGAAGAAATCATTTCATTCATTTATGGGCAAGGCTTGTCCAAAGAGGCTGTTTTATTGCAGACACCAGTTTAGGAAACAGAGGTTAGGAAAAGAGACTCGGGAAAACTATAGACGCTGGAGTTTTGTAAGATGGGTCACTGATGGAGACAAAAGGGCCGATGGTTTGTGGACAGGGAGAAAAGCACATTCTTGTCCAAAACAGAACCCTGAGAAAGGACATCAGCAGAAGTAGAAGAGATGGACCAAGAGAGTCCTGAGCTGATTTGCCTAAGAGTAACAGCAGAATGGTAGAAAGTACAAACACATTGTCTTTACACTTAGTTTAAAATTTTCCCTCGGTGGCCATTTGCTTGACAATCGCCCAAGATGGTAAACTTAGAGTCATATCTTACTTCTTCTCTTTTATCAGATTATGGCTCTTACTTTACAAACTCTCTTGGTTTGATTTTACTCTACCTCATTCTCTCATGAATTCATGAGTGGTCTTGCCATTTCCTACTTGGACTCACCTCCAGAAAAATTTTCTCAAGTCAAATACCCATTTTTTACCTCATTTACTTTTTCTAAATTCACAGTGGTTCTCACTGAACCAATGGGCAAAATACAAGCTCATCTCTCCATTCTAGGCTTTCTCCTTGAATCCAATCTTATTTCTAACTCTATAATAAATGTTTACTCAGCATCCAGTATGTACCACATCCTCTGGCAGGTACCTATGCTCATTTGGTAAATAAGTGCATGTCTTCAGGGGCTAACACAATCAGTATTTGAATTGGTCCTTAAACAACATGTCACTTCACACCCCCCCAAGGTAACTATTATAAACAAACCAACAAAAAAAGAAAATAACACACGTCAGAGAGACTTGTGCATTGTTCGTAGAAAGGTCAATATTGCAGCTGCTATGAAAAATAGCATGGCAGTTCCTCAAAAATTAAACATAGAATTACCACATGATCCTGCAATTCCACTTCTGGGTATATACCCCAAAGAATTGAAGGCAGAGAATCAAACAGATACTTGTACACTGATGTTCATAGCAGCATTATCCACAAAAGCCAAAACGAAAGCAACAAGAATGTCCATGAACTGATGCACGATAAACAAAATGTGGTATGTAGAGACAATGGAATATTATTCAGCCTTGAAAAGGAAGAAAATTTTGACCCATGCTACATCATGGGTGAAACTTGAAAGCATTGTTACGTGAAATAACCCGTCACAAAAGGACAAATACTCAGATTCTAGTTATATGAGATACCTAGATTAGTAAATTTATAGAGACATAAAGTGGAAGGGTGGTTTTGAGGGTTGGGGTCAGGAAAGGAGAGGCAATGGGGAGTTAACATTTAATGGATACTGGCTTTCAGTTTGGGAAAATGAGAAGGTTCTGGAGATGTATGACAGTGTTGGTTGTATAACAATGTGTATATACTAAATGCCACAGAAAAGCACACTTAAAAATGTTTAAAATGTAAATGTTATGTTATATTTCACCACAATATAATATATATTTCACCACAATAAAAAATAAAATGAAATAGATACTGGGTAGTAAAGAGCAAGTTAGATTTTCCCCCAAAGTTGAGTTAACAAGGTAGATAAAAAATTCAAGAAATCCATACGTGATGCTAAGAAATATTATGAGAAAGACAAGAGAAAAGTTAGATATATAAGGATTCCCAAAATATGTAGAGAATAGGAGGATAAGTCAAGATAATGAATAAGAAATAATAGAAGAAACTTTTAAGTTGAGGAAGAACACAAGTTTGCAAATTGTACAGGTTCTTTGAGTACAATAAATCAATGAATACAGAAAAACACATATATTTCAGTGCTGTTTTTTTCAAAGTACATTCAGGAATAGTCTGGGGAGAACGGTTTACTATGTATTAATAAATTTTGGAATTAGTATACACATTATCCTCCTCTTAGTGATTTGTAAACCTCTTTAGCTCTGGGAATTCTGTTGGTGAAGAAACTCAATTTTTATAAATCCCCAGCATTTCCTAGGTTTATTTGAACAAAACACCTATTAATATGCTAACACACACTTTGAAAAGGACAGTATAGTTGAAAGTGGATGAGACTTTTTTTTTTTATCTAGGAGACCTGGGTTTGAAGGCCAGTTTTCTGAGTCCCAATTTTCTCAGTTAGAAAAGTGAGCATAATAATATCTATTTCATTAGGTAGAATACTAAAAGTTATAGTTGCTTGGCAAAATAACCTATAGTCAACTTACTTAATTGATAACCAATTACCACCTATTGTCATACCCACACAATAAAAAGTAGTATCCTGTAAAAGGTCAACAAAAGGACACAATTTGATGGGGAGATATGACAATTGGGCCATCATGAGGATCCTGATACCTGGGAGTTAGTGTGCATGTGTGTGTGTTGATAGCGAGTTGGCAAGAATTCTTAAAAGAGGAAGCATATGGGGCACCTGGTGACTCAGTCGGTTAAGTGTCCAACTCTTGATCCCAGCTCAGGTCTTGATCTCAGAGTTTGAGCCCTGTGCTGGGCTCCATACCCAGTGTGGAGCCTACTAAATTGAAAAAAAAAAAAAAGAAGCACAAATTTGGGATTAGCTAAACTATGAGGTAGTAACTACTCCTAACAATAAAATAAACTTTAGTGGTCTTATATGAAACTCAATACCGGCTGGGTGGAGTAATTTGTCTGTGACTTTGTACCATTAATTATGTCCCTGTATAAGCTGCTGGAGGGATATAATCTCTTTTCTGAATGTGACAATTTTCCTTTGCAAACTAAAATTCAAAGAGAACTGTAATCTTGCTTGTTGCTGTTCATCAAAGGATGACCTTGTGAGTAATACTTGAGATAAAAAATGTTTAAGGATTATGCATATCTTGGGTTTTTTCCTAAATTGCATATGAAATAACTCAAAATATGCATATAACCTTGGCCTAATTTGATAGATAGCATCTGAAAATCTGTCCTTGAATTATTATCTGAAGTCCTGTTCTTCCATCTATGTATAGTTTGGCCTTGAATAATTTTTTAAAATAAAAAATGCCCTTGAATAGTTTTCCAAGGTGGTCTATGTGTTTTCAATAGGTTTTCCTGGGCACTCACCTATAAATAAAATTTTCCATTCTGATTGTTCCTCATTTTGCCATGCTAGCAAATGTATGACTTCTGTAAGAGTGTTGATGTGTGTTCTATGAATATGTCCCTTGATGCTAATCTTGGTACAGTCAATTTGTAGTAATTGCCCTGTTGAAGGATTCACTATTGGCAAAACACACACATCCATTATGTTGTAAAAACAGCTCCAGAATGTAACAAGCGGATTCTACAGCTTTCTGTGTGATTGATTACACATATTAATAGTTCAAGTAATCATTGAAAAATTTAGCATAATAAGAATTGGTTACAATACAGGGATGATTCACAAATATTTAGATCTTAAGTTATACTCACACTATAAATTCTAGGTCATAGCCAGGAAAATAGAGCCTAATGGAATTGTCCCCTGGGGTGAACAGAAATCTGTTTACAAATGGTTTTGATTTAGAAAATACTGTTTGAGAAATACAACAACTCTACATTTTATAGAGATGGCCCGTGGCATAAATATATATACACGCACACACACACACACACACACACGCACATATATATATATATATATATATACATATATATATATATATATATATGTATGTATATATATCTGAGAAAAATCTTTAAGAGATTAAATATATAAATATTCATGTATTTTAATTTTCAATGTTATATCAATTTAATGGTTTCCAGGTGAACTATATTTGACTAAGGTCAAATTTGATCTTCTTATACAAGAATATGAAATTTAGGGAAACTGCATTTTCTTATACAGAATATGGATCCTATATCTTTCAACTTTGAAAAATCATAGGCAAATAGCTACATATAGCCTAGTTAGAAGAAAACTGACCTTAGAATAAACAAATACAGGTTTCGTTGAATTCTTACCATATTCATAGGCTCAGATCAGTTTTCTCAGCCTTTTAAAACCTGTACTCTTTTATATAAACAAAATTGTATTTACTCCTTTTATATTATATGAAATCTAAAAATATATAAATATCATGACTAAAAAATTAAGGTAATGGTAAAATAAATTTACATCAAAAGATATATTTTTTTGACCATACCATGTGATATAAATTTGAGTTTTGACCTTGCTTGATTGTCACAAGCTTTTCTATCCATGGAAGTATAAAATTTGAGCAGGGTATAGGTCAATTTCAGTGTTTTGTAGCAAAAGAGAAACTAATATCTCTCTTTATAGTGGTTTTCTAGCAATTATCTGAGAGGAACAAGTCAAACTTGATTTCAAAATTTTTTAGTTAGAGCCTCAAAGTTTGAAAATGACTAAAAATATGGCTCGTTATAAAATCAAAATGAGAAATTTCAGCATCATGATAGGCAAGTATTGCCTGTGTTCAATTTACAGAAAAATTAAATATAATTTCGTGTTCTCCTTGAGAAGATTTTTTTCCACAGAATACAGGCAGATATATTAGCACCAATTCCTATAGTAATAGTTGGTTTGCACTATAGTAATAAAAATAATACTTCATTGAATACCTACCATGTGGCCATTATGCTAAGCATTTTGCATTAACTTTGAAAGAGAACTTTGACTTCTTTGGATTTTCTGACTTAATTTTCAAAACAACTGAATGAAGTAGTTAAGATTATAATCTTTATTTTAGAAATGAGGTTTAGCAAGGTATAGGAACTGAGACTTTGAGAGATTAACCTGTCCCAAATCACCCATCTAGCAAATGACAGAATCCAGATTTGATCCTGTAGCTCTTTGATTCCTGAGTCCCTGATCTTGATCATAACTTCACAATACACGTGATCAATACTACTAAGCAATGATACGGTGTTTGTGCTCTCTATTAATGCATTAAAACTTCAAATAGCTCTGGAAAATTTGCCAAGCTCTTTCAAAAATTACTTTTTACATTTTGACTTACTTAAACTTTTCTCCTTGTTCTAAGAATGCAGAAACAATTAAGATTTTTTTGTCACAGATCTGATCAAACATATTTTCCTGTAACGATCACTCTACAGAATTAAATATAATGCAGACATATTTTTTGTCTATGTTGACAGAAGAACTTTGTGAACAGTGGTCAGATCCGTATCAAAGAAGGCAAATAAACACTGGTTTGGAGGCCAGTGTTTGCAAGATGAAAATGCAGAGAATTCCCCCAAACCTTACGTTTTCTGCATTTAATTTTATCAAGAATATTGATCACAAACCCAGAATTTTTGGAGTAATGTCAGTGAACATTCTAATAATATCTTTTCCAATTCAGTTTGTTCACTCTAAATAATTTTGACAAACCTTGAAGTATACTGCTGGGCTTTTCTAATATACTGCTGACCTCCCTGGATTGTGAAAATATTATTTACTCTTCCATATTGAGAATGAACACAGAACTGAGCACAATTACTCTTCAACATATACATCACTGCTAGTTGCAAAAAGGGGCAATTTTTTTTCTAAATCATGAGTTTTTATCAACTCTAAGTCATCAGTTTAACACTTAATCTAGAAATGAAGGAAAAATATTCTGAAAAGTCTCCTGTGTTTCATTTCCAAGCAAAGTGTAGGTAGCCTTCATGCCACAGCCTTCATGAGAATCTCCGATAGTAAGAGGTTTTGTTGTTACTGTTTGGCATGCTCAGTGATTCAAAGGGGAGTTTCACGTGAAATTTCCATAGCCTTTGTGGTTTCCTGAATATATTTCTAACATTGGCTGATCTTATATGCAGCAGAGAATCCTGCTTTGCAACAAAACAAACAATAACAACAAATAAAACAAAAAGTTCCACGCATTCTTGGCTTTTAAAAAGTCTTAGATGATTTTGGATTCAAATTCTAGTCAACCTAGTGGGCCACTAGTGTTTTACCCAGAGAATATTGTATTCCTTTCTTTGCTAGGGCTGTGACTTACCACTGAGCGCTCAACCAAGGAGACTGGGGAGACTGAAATCCACCTAGTGGCCCACCAAACCCCAGCTGTGCCAGCCTGGAAGAATTCCTCCAGGCCTGGAGATGCATCCAAGTTTTGTGTTTATCAGTAGTTTTTACCTTTCTTTGCTGAGTAGTATTCTCATACCTGAGGTACGACGGTTTGTACCATGCATCCATTTAGAGCATCTGGGTTGTTTCCACTGTTTGGCTATTATGGGTAGGACTGCTATGAACATTATTATAGATTTTTGTGTGCACCTAGTAATTATTTCTCTGATGCTGAAGAGAATAATTGCTGAGTCCTATGATAATTATATGTTTCATTTCATAAGAAACTGCCAAACTGTTTTCCAGAGTGAATGCAACATTTCTCTCTATTTAGCCTTTCTCTGCATCCTTGCCAGCATTTGATGTTGTCACTAAGTTTTGTTTTAGCTGCTCTGACATGTAGATAGTGATATCTCATTGTATTATTGTGTTTTTAATTTGCCTTTTCCTAATGGATTTTCCAAGGTTAATCATATTTTCATGTACTTATTTGCCATCTGTATATCCCCTTCAGTGAAATGTCTTCATGTCTTTTGACCATCTTCTTTCTTTCTTTCTTTCTTTCTTTCTTTCTTTCTTTCTTTCTTTCTTAGAGAGAGAGAGAGAGAGAAAGGGGGCAGGGGAGGGGCAAAGGGGCAAAGGGAAAAGGAGAGAAAATCTTAAAGAGGCTCCACACTCAGCGCAGAGCCTGATGCAGGGCTTGATCTCACAACCCTGAGATCATGACCTGGGCCAAAATCAAGAGTTGGTCACTGAGCACCCCCTTGACCATTTTCACATTGGATTTTTTTGAATTGCGATTTTGAGGGAACTTTATATATCGATATAACAGTCCATTGTTGGATTTGTGGTTTACAAATATTCTTTCCCACTTTGCAGATTGTCTTTTCATCCCTTAATAGGATCTTTCACAGAACAAACATTTCTGAGCATCTGAGTTATTAATTTTTCCATTTATGGACTGTGCTTCATTATGTCAAGTCTAAGAACTGTTTGCATGGCCCAAGACCCCAAAGATTTTTTTATTTTTTTTCTAAAAGTTGTGCAGTTTTAGATTTTACTTGAAAGTCCAAGTTTAATTTTGAGTTAATTCTTGAATACGGTGTGAGATTAAATTTAAGTTCTTTTTTCTTCCCCGTGGAGTCTAATTGGTCTAGCCCCATTTGATGGAAAAACTGTCCTTCTTCCATTAAATTGCTTTTAAACCTCTGTGTAAAATCAGTTGAACATATTTACATGAGTTTGTTTCTTGATTCTCTATTCTGTTCAATGGACCTTCACTGTTTTTATTACTATAGCTTCACAGTAGGCCTGAAGATTAGAACTATTCCTTCTATTTTATTCTTATGTGTCAAGATTGTTTTTGCCATTCCAAAGCCTGTACCTTTCACATAAATTTTAGAATAAGCTTGTTTAGGTATATAAAAGCCTTGCTGAGATTTTTGATAGAAATTTTAATTAAGCCTGTAGTTCAATCTGGGGAGAATTGACATCTTTACTACATTGAGTCTTCCAATTTATGAACTTCCAGTTTTTAAGTCTTCTTTGATTTCTTTCATCAGCATTTTGTAGTTTTCAACATGTAGATCCTGTACATATATTGTCAAGTGTAAATCTAAGCTTTCATTGTCTTCGGAGTAAGCATAAATGGTACTATACTTTAATTTTAGTTTCTACGTATTAATAATTAGAAATGACTGAGTTTTGTATGTTGGGGTGATTTTTTAAACGTTGTTCATAGTTCAGAGATCTCTTGCAGTATTGAAACTTTTCATTAGTTAATTCGTTCAACAGATATTTACTGTGTGCCAAGAACTGTTCTAGGTGATGGGGATAGAACAATAAATAAATAGGTAAAGTTCTTGTATTATGGAACTTACATTTTAATAGGGGACTATGAAGAGAGGAGGAACATGAAAAATAAATATATAATGTTCAGATGATGATAAACACTATTGTGAAAAATTACAGATTAAAGGCATGGTGGTGATATAATTTACCTTCCAAATTGGAAGACTTTTGAGAATGAAGATGACACTGACCTAATGGCACACATTAAGCAAAAGGTTTTATAAACTTGTATTATCCCAGCCACCTGGCTTATATGGTCATTTTACTTAAAGTCTTACAGAACACTCTTTGAGGTTGGAGGTAGCTATAGTTGATGCCTTCCAGGCAAAATCCACCATAAAAACACTTGTAGTTGAACAAAGTTGGGTTTATTAACTCTTTGCAGCGAGGGAGATCACCCCTCAGAGAACTGTGGAATGTCTCAATAAAAGGTTGTTAATTATGAGAGGCTTATTAGATTTCAGATTGTGTTAGGTGGTTTTGAGGATGTTTCTTTTTTTTTTTTTTAAAGATTTTATATATTTATTTGAGAGAGAGAGAGAGAGAGCAAGCATGAGAGGGGAGAAGGACAGAGGGAGAAGCAGACTTCCCGTGGAGCTGGGAGCCTGATGCGGGACTCGATTCCGGGACTCACGGGTCATGACCTGAGCCAAAGGCAGTCGCCCAACCAACTGAGCCACCCAGGTGCCCTGAGGATGTTTCAAAGAAATGTGGTTTTCCTTTTGAGTGACTATTGTCAAAAAGTCAAAGCAATTCTATGACTGCCTTAATAATCTTAATTTTAAATATAAAGTAGAGGGAACAAAGTGGGGCAAAGGTTGAATAAATAGAGAGCCATTACTCATGATTACCAGGAACAAGGAGAATGTTTGATAATGTTTCTTCTCTCTCTGTTCATACACCATTACTGGGTAGTCTTGTTTTATTTTGATCTATCATATCCCAGAGTAGCCTTGTCTAATGTTGGTGTTCTATAAAATTGTTCATGTTCAAAAGAGAATGCTTTTGCTAGAGCTAGAACAGCTCCAAGCTGATGGTAGACAATACTGTGTTTTCTTCCTTACTCTTCTATATAAGGGAGTCAGAATCAGCCCTTCTAACAAGAGGACACTTGAGCAAAAACCTGAAGGATGTGAGATGGTGAGTCCTATGCCACCTGGCACACAGCCTTCAGGCTGGGGAAGCTGTGGGCGCAAAGGTTCTGAAATGGGCATGTACTTGGTGTGTTTTAGCAACAGAAGGAATGTCAGCATATGGCTAAAGTGTTAAGATGCATGTTAGGAAACCATGTTGTGAAGAGAGTGGTGGTCCAGAGCCTGTGGGGTCGCAGGTCATTAGAAGGGCTTTTGCTTTAACTCTGGGTGAGATAACAAAACTTTGGATTGCTTTGAGTAGTATTAATCATATAAATATTACTTGTTATTTTAAAATAAGGAATATGTTCTCCTTTAAACAGAAAAGCTATTATTATTTATGATATTCAGTTATTTATTCATTCAACAAATATTTCTTAAGTACAGATTCCATTCCAGGTGACTGCTCTAGGCCATGGGCAATATAACTGTAAACAAGAGGGACAAGATACCTCCTGTTATGGAGCTTACATTATGGTAGATAAGACAAGTGAAAGATAAAAAGTTATATAATTTCAAATAGAGATGACAGATATAACTGCAATGAAAATTAATTCAGAATAATTGCATACAGTATTTGAGAAAAAAGGGAATTATTTACATAGGATGGTCTGGGAAGAACTCACTAAAAAATTATATGGGAGGAGCTCCTGGGTGGCTCAGTTGGTTAAGGATCTGCCTTTGGCTCAGGTCATGATCATGGGGTCCTGGAATTGAGCCCCACATCAGTCTCCCTGCTCAACAGGGGAGTCTGCTTCTCCCTCTCCCTCTGCCCCTGCTTGTGTGCTCTCTCTCGCATGCTGTCTCTCTCAAATGAGTAAATAAAATCTTTTAAGAAAAGATATGGGAACAAACCCTTGAGTATGACAAAAGTATCAGCATTCCAAGGAGAGCGTGTATAAATGTCCTGAGGGAGAAAACCTGGCAATGTTAGAAAAATGGTATAAAGCTGGGGAAACCAGAGATCTGTGAAGGAGGGGAGAGTGCTAAGAGATGATATGGAGAATAGTTTCAGTATAGTGAGAAGCTCCTGGAAGGTTTTAAAAAGAGATATGATGGAATCTGATTGAGGTTTTACAAAGATCACACTGACTGTGGAACAGAAAAGGGACTGAAGGGAATGCAGTTGGAAAGTCATCGCTGTGGCCCAAACAAGTGCTAAGGGCTGAGATCCAGGCCAAATGTGGATTTTGTGGGAAACATTAGATTCAGGATAAATTTTAGAATGTCAGCTCTCAGGGCTTGCTGTTAGATTCAGTGGTTTTCAACTGGGAATGGTTTTCAACCCTCCAGGGGATATTTGAAAATGTCTGGAGACATTTTTGGTTGCCATTACTGGGAAGTGCTACTAGTTTCTAGAGGCCAGTCATGCTGCTAATCATCCTAGAGTGAATAGGCCAGCCCCCCCCACAACAGAAATTATCCAGCCAAAAATGTCAATGGTGTTGAGGCTGACATTCCCTGGATTAGATGTTGTGGGAGAGGAATCCATGGTAATGCATAGTGCTCTAGGTTTTAGGTATCAGCAATGAATGGTGTTTTGTAATGAAAAAGAAGGGGGGGAACAATTTTCCATCATGACTATCACATAGAATTAAGTAGCATACTATAGATGAGGATAGTTGTAGGTAGTTCTTTAAGTTTTTGCCATGGTGCTAGAATCTTCTCTTTCCTTTCTGCAAATAGTAGGTGTGTTAAAGTCAGCTGGCTAGATGCAGGAGATAAGCAATAGGTTACTTGCTTCCCCCAAACCTAGAGGGATGTGAGCTTCCCATGTCTTTACTTGCAGGATTTTTTGGTGTGTGTATTTCTGGGTTCGGCCATTTAATGATGAGCTTGAGGCTCTCATCATAAAATGGAAACAAGTTGAACAAATCAGTGGAGAGACATGGAAAACTAAATTCCTCTCAGCAGGAGGATGCTACCTGTCTCCTGGAAATCCTCCTGGGATAGTAGTGACAGTGATTTGGTATCTTTCCAAGATATTCTGGGTGATGGCTAGGGAAGTATTGGAAATCAATCAATTGACAAATGTTTGAAGTCCTAGTACGCATGAGGACATGAGGTTAGACATCGGAAAATGTGTTGAATGAGCAATGACTAAATGGATAAACAAAGAAGTAGGTGGAGAGAGATGAAATAGACAAGCAAATTATAACAGCTTGTGGAAGGTATTAAATGTATGTTGTTTCTATTTTTTTAACAGAAAATTCACCTGAAAAAGTTGTTTCCATGCTTGACCTCAAGTCACAATTTTAACCAGGAAATACTAGAAAGTGGAAAATGGAAAAATAAGTGAATACTTTCTCTTTTCTGCACTGTGTTTCTAGCTTACGAGGGTGCAAAGAGTTAGAGAGAGATTTGTGAGCTACGGAGAGCCCTGGCTATTGTATTGTTTTCATGTACTGTGACTATTTTTTATCAAGACTTTTCAAAGCTGCCTTAGTAAATCAAAATAGCCCTCCACCTTAAATAAATGATAGCATAAACACCACACAATCTGTAATCTTTGAGCTGCAGCTATATTTTTCGAGCTTTTTTATTCCTGTCAGGATTAATTCCATGATTAAACAAATCTATGGTTGCTGAGATTTCCCTTTATTCAGAGTTGTCAACGTCACATTCCTTGGTGGAAAGGAATTGGATAGTAAGAGACTGTGAAAAGGACTTCTGAGTCTTTCTCCTCCAAGTCAGAAAGGCTCCTTTTAAATGTTAGCTCTGATGGCTGAAGCCCTTAGGCCAATTTGAAAAACTTTCCAGAGGTCTCAAAGGTTGCTTTGTTTTCAGCACCATCCTTCCACCACATAATCCAGACACATAATTCATCACATGAGTATAAATGGTACTGTATTTTGTTCAGTGTAACCTAGCTTCCCAGACATATACCAAATGCATATGTGAAACATTTGATTCTCCTCTAGGTTGCATTGCACTCCCTCCAGGGTTGAGATTTGCTGGGAACAGGAATGCACCAACCATGAGTTAGTGTGCACTGGAATAAGTCTGCAAGTTCTGTGTCACAGTTACTGGTGTGTCTTTCTGCAAATAGCAAGTGATAAAGCAAACCACAAGAAATGCGTGGAAACAAGGAAACTATTACCTGACTGGGGGTGTTTTCTGAGTTATAAGAGAGGGTTTTGTGGCCTTTTCCATGCAAACCAATCAAGGCTTGTTTAGACAGACTGCTCTCAGTGCATGTGTACTTTAGACCATTTTTCAATATTTCTAGTATGTTCTTTCCAGTAGGTATGATTTTATTTGTCTTTACCAAATACTAGGAATGTTTATGAAACCATATATTTAAATCACTAATTTGACCAAACATTCAAAGAATTAATACTAATTCTCAAACTCTTTCAAAAAATAGAAGAGGGGTAAAACTTCCAAACTCATTTCATAAGGCCAGAATTACCCTGATACAAAGACCAGACAAGGAGACCACAAGAAAAAAAATTATAAGCAAATATCTTTGATGAACATGGGTGCAAAAACCCTCAGCAAAATATTAGCCAACAAACAAATTCAACCTTACATTAAAAGGATCATACACCATGATCAAGTGGCATTTCACTTGCTGCAAGGACTATTCAACATCCACAATCAATCAACATGATACACCACATCAAAAAAATGAAGGATAAAAATCATACATACATCTCAATAGATGCAGAAAAGCATTTGACAAAATTCAACATTTATTTATGATAAAACTCTCAACAAGGTGGGTATAGAGGGAATGTACCTCAACACAATAAAATTCATATATGTCAAACCCACAGCTAATATACTCAGTTTTTAAAAGCTGAAAGCTTTCCCTCTAAGATCAGGAACAAGAAAAGGATTCTCACTCTTGCCACTATTATTCAACATAGTATTGGAAGTCCTATCCAGAGCAACTAGGCAAGAAAAAGAAATAAAAGTCACCCAAATCAGAAAGAAAGAAGTAAAACTGTCACATTTTGCAGATTACATACTATATACAGGAAACTCTAAAGATTTCACCAAAAACCTATTAGAAGTAGTGAATGAATTGAGTAAAGTTGTAGGACACAAAATCAATATACAGAAATATCTTGCATTTCAAAAAAAATCTTGCATTTCTATATACTAATAACAAACTAGCAAAAGGGGAAATTAAGAAAGCAATCCTATTTACAATTACATCAAAAAGAATAAAATACCTAAGAATAAATTTAATCAAGTGAAAGACCTATACGCTAAAAACTATGAGACGCTGATGAAAGAAGTTGCAAAAGACACAAATAAATGGAAAGATATTCCATGCTCATAGACAGGAAGAAGTGATATTGTCAAAATGTTCATACTACCCAAAACAATCTACAGATTCTATGCAAACCCATCAAAATTCCAATGACATTTTTTTCACAGAACTAGAACAATCCTAAAATTTGTATGGAACCACAACAGACACCGAATAGCCAAAGCAATCTTTTTTTTTTTTTTAATTTTATTTATTTATTTGACAGAGAGAGAAAGAGAGATCACAGGCAGGCAAGAGAGAGGGGGAAGCAGGCTCCCTGCTGAGCAGAGAGCCTGATGTGGGGGTTGATCCCAGGACCCTGAGATCATGACTTGAGCCGAAGGCAGAGGCTTTAACCCACTGAGCCACCTAGGCGCCCCTAGCCAAAGCAATCTTGAGAAAGAAGAACAAAGTTGGAGGCATCGTGCTCCCTGATTTCTTTCTCTATTAAAAGGTATAGTAATCAAAACTATATGACAGTGGCATAAACACAGACACATGGATCAATGGAACAGAATGAAAGCCCAGAAATAAACTCACACATAAATGGCAAACTAATTTGCTTACAAAGGAACCAAGAATATACAGTGGAAAAAAGACAGTTTTGTCTGCATTGAAAATCGGTTATTTAATGTAGCTACCTTCATAATTCTCTTAGCTAGATCTTCTGGCTCAGCACTTGCTGTTTTACCTTCACTGTTCTGGAGACAGTCTCCTTCCTTAAACCTCATGAACCAACTTCTGCTAGCTTCAAGCTCTTCTGCAGCTTCCTCACCTCTCTCAGCCCGCATAGACTTGAAGAGTTAGAGCCTTGCTCTGGATTGGGCGTTGGCTTAGGGACTGTCTTGGTTGGTTTGATCTTCTCTCCAGACGACAGACTTTCTCCCTATTAGCAATAAAGCTTTTTCACTTTCTTATCATTCGTGTGTTCATCAGAGTAGCACTTTTAACTTCCTTCGAGAACTTTTCCTTTGCATTCACAATTTGTCTAACTGTTTGGTGCAAGAGGCCTTGTTTTTGGCCTATCTTGGCTTTTGACATGCCTTCCTCACTAAGCTTATTATCATTTCTAGCTTCTGATTTGAAGTGAGACATGTGACTCTTCCTTTCACTTGAATACCTAGGGGCCATTGGAAGGTTATTCACCAATCTAATTAAAATATTGTGGTGTCTCCGAGAATAGGGAGCTCTGAGGAGAGAGAGACAGATGTGGGAACAACCAGTCGATGGGACACTCAGGACACACACAATATTAATTAAGTTATACGGGCATGCTTTGTAGCATCCCAAAACAATTAACAATCATAACATCAAAGATCACCAATCACAGATCACCGTAACAAAATAAAGATAAAGAAAAGTTTGAAATATTGCCAGTATTACCAGAATGTGACAGAAAGACATGAGGTGAGCAAATGCTGTTGAAAAAAATGGTGCTGACAGACTTGGCTGATACGGAGTTGCCACAAACCTTCAATTTGTAAAAAAAAAAACCAGTATCTTTGAAGTGTAAAAAGCAAAGCGTGATAAAATGAGGCAGGCCTATAATTTGAAAAATATGAACGTAGAATTAAAATTCCACAATGATTGGATTGGATGAACTATTTAGTCATCTTACATGACTATCACAACTTATCATTAAATCTAAAACCCAACAGAACCCTGTTAAGTTTAACCTTGAATAATTAGTTAATATTATGCTACGAAAGGTCAATGGCACTTTGTCTCTTAGAGTATATTACCATTATTCCTGAGCAAACAGCAGAGCGACACTTAAGATTTATCAGTGTCTGGGTGTTTTTCTACCACGTTCAGACAAGTGTTTTATATCCCGCAATCACTGTTTGTGATTAGAAATCCGGGCTACATGCTCAGAATGTCTTTATGTTTCAGAGAGAATAAGGCACTCGAGCTATTAACAAAGACTAACATGAATATTGCACTGCTCATGGGTTCTAAACAAGCTACAAGAAAGCATTCCTGAAGAGCTTTGTAGACACAGGTATATTCTCAGGAGCTTGTGTGGTTTAGCAGAGGGAAGGGACATGCTCTTCTAGCTACCATTGGAAGAATTTTGATTTTCTTATGAGGAAGTAAAATAGGCTCCCAGAATGCCCTTGGCGGTTTCCTGTCTTCTTTTCGGGTTCATTTTTCTCCACTTGAATAAAGAAAGACAATATTTCTAGTCTTTCCTCCTTGCAAACTTCCTTCCCTTTATTCATTGTAGTTTAAACCCTTTACCTTCTGGCTGAATTTCTGTATCTGGTAGGAACGTTCCTTAGGGCTATAGTAGAAACTCTCGTCACCTACCATGGATCTTCTGATATACCTGAGAAATGGCTACAACCAATTCATGTGGAAATCTACATTCAGAAACAATACATGGCACTGTCCTTGAAGGATTCTTGTCTACTGACATAGCAATTTCTGGAAATTTCTTTTTTCTATATCATGGCTTACAGGTTACAAATCTCAAAGCCCACATAAAGCCTAAGGCCACCTTAAAAATAAATTACTCCATGTTTAATTTCTTAAAATGTGTCCAAATTCCTGAGGGCATGGCTTATAAATAAACTAAAAAACATGGACAGCTAGGAGCAGAAAGATATCTAGAATAGCTTGTTTCACAGCAACGATATCTGTTACTAGTGTTTATCAGAAGTGCTTACTGATGAAGTTCTGACATAATGACTTTCTGAAAGTTTGTTTAGAAAAAGAGAAACAGGTTAAGACAATAATACCATAGTTATCTAAATGTTTTAAAGCATAAAACATTTATTTTAAAAAGTGGAATCCACTCTATGTTTATAAGACAGAATGTGCTTTAAAAGCTTATTTGGGGCCATGTGGGTGGCTCAGTCAGTTAAGCGTCTGCCTTCAGCTCAGGTCATGGTCGCAGGGTCCTGGGATCAAGCCCCATATCAGGCTCCCTACTCAGCAGGGAGCCTGCTTCTCCCCCTCCCTCTGCCTGCTGCTCCCCCTGCTTATACTCTCTCTCTCTCTCTCTCTCTGACAAATAAATAAATAAAATCTTTAAAAAAATAAAAATTTTAAAAATAAAATAGTAATAAATGAATAAATAAGTAAATAAATAAATAAAAGTAGAGACAACAGACTCAGATCCAACTCCTGGAAACTTTGTCACTATCCTGGAGACTCATCAGTGGAATAGGTATAATAGTAGCAATTATCAAAAATGTTAGTTGTAAGAACAAAATGTAAATGGTTTATCACTTGCCTGGCTCAGAGCAAGTGATATATAAATTTATTGTCTATATCACCCCTTTTTATATTTTCTTGTTCATTTCCCAACTCGCCCTTAGCCTTAGCCTCCTGCTACCTGAATTATGTTGTCGGATTCCTGCATAGTCAGAAGAAGACTATGCTTGGAATAGTAGCAAACAGGAGGTACAAATACTTTTTTTTGGAATGAAGTTGAGCTTTTCATATTTAAGCATAGAAATATTATAGAATAATTGTGATTTTTTTTAACATTTTTGTTTTTTGGCTCATTTTCATTTTGAATTATACATGGTGGGTAATATGGGGGAAAGAAAAATGATCTTGTAAGTACTTAGAATCCTGGCTGGGCAGGTGACAAATGTCCCACAAGTGCAGAGGGACTGGATGGGAGGCCAGGACAGAGCAGGTCTGAGTGGGCGAGCTGAAGCAGGAGCCACACAGGTGACAGTGACAAAAGGTGGCGCCTGCCTCCATCTTATACGTTAGGAGCAACGATTTTGTGGAATAGAAGCTCCATCAACCTGCCTTGAAGTCTTTTTTCTGCCACCGAAGTTCTTTCAGCCCTGATAGTCTAGGACTTGTATTTTCTACCTGTAATGACACCAAATTTCAGATTCGTAATAGCAAGACAGAGGTGAGGGACCAGGAAGGGCGGCTGGACTAAAGCAGAGGAAGGAAAAAGGAGAAGAGAAAGAAGAAAGGGAAACAGGCTAGGGGAGGGGAGAGAGGGACAGAGAGAAGGAGGGAGGGACAGAAAGGGAGTGAGTTGAAGGAAAGAGAGAGAAGCCACAGAGTCGAGCGCAGGCTGAGGACCACAAGCTCCAGAGTCAGACCAACCTGTTTTCACACTCGGCTTTTCCACTTCCTGGCCCGGTGACCTTGGGCAAGCTGCTTTATCTCACCAAGCCCAAGGGCCCCTTTCCAGAAGATCAATCGTATATCCCCCAGAGAGGTTGAAAGAAGTAATTCAGACCATAAATGTATGCATTTATTTATTTAATACTCAATAAATAATGGTGGCCATGATGGTGACGATGAGGAGGAGGAGGAAGGGCAAAATTAAAGAAGTTTAAGAAGAAAAATAAAGAAATGGAGAAGAAGCCTGGGGAATGGGAAAGTAGAATATGAGGAATAAAATGGGAAAAGGTGAACATGAAAGGGATTGATGTTTTCAACTGCCAGGAGGACCTAACTGAAGCTTTGCCCCCAACCCTCAAGGAATACCACCTCTTTTGCTTACCCACAATCATGAGCCTCCATCTCTACAAAGATACTTTTCATGTACTCATTCAGTAGCTGGCAGAGGGACTCACTGACAATTGTGATATTTGCTCCCTTCTTTCCCTTCCAGGAGGGACAGGATCATACCTGACACTGTGCCTTTCAGTACCAAGGCTGACAATTGAGGACAGAATCCAGGGCCATTGGCTGTGCATGGTTGGGAACAGATCTATGCTTACCCTAACTCTCTGTATCTTTTCAGAAAATGCCAAAGGGCTCAGGTCGTGCTTTCAGGGTCCTGGGATCCGGCCCTCGGGCTCTCTGCTCAGCAGGGAGCCTGCTTCCCCTTCTCTCTCTGCCTGCCTCTCTGCCTACTTGTCATCTCTCTCTCTCTGTGTCAAATAAATAAATAAAGTCTTTAAAAAAAAAAAGAAATAAAGAAAATGCCAAAGGCAAAGGAATCATTCTCAATTCCTTTCTTTCACCCAGCAATAAGTCCTGTTAATTTTACCTCCAAAATATTTGTTAAAAATCCAGCGTCTTTATGCTACTACCTCATTAGCTCATGCCACCATGGGTGATCACCAAGATTTCTATCACAACACTTGCCTCCTTCAGTGTCTCTCCGAAGATAAAATCATTCTCTTCTTTAAAACAACCCAATGGCTTCCCTTTGTACTATGTAGAAAATCTGAACTCATTCTCCTTGTTTACAAAGCCCTACATAATCGGCCCCCTGACCTTTCTAATTTCATTCTGCTTTTCTGCTTGCCATTTACCCTCAAGCCACACTGAAGATGTTTTCCTCCCTGATTCTTGAGCTTGCCAAGTTTTGTTTGTTCCCCTCTAGGGCCTTTTGAATGGTTATTTCTTTTCTTTCTTATCTTCATTTGCCAGTCTCCTTCTTGTCATTCTGATTTTAGTTTAAAACTCACTCTCCAAGTAGCTTCAAATTACCACTCCATGTAAAAGTCAACCAATATCCTGGATCGCATTACCTGATTTTATTTCTTCATGCGAGTACGTTCTCACTTCTCTTTCCGGTGTGCATATGTGGAGATATAGCTAAACATATATAGATATATAGATGTAGATGTAGATATAGATAGATATAGATGTTTCTCTCCTTGTCCCCAGAATTTAAGTTCCAAGAGAGCAGAGACCTTACCTGTCTTGTTCACAAATCTTTCCCTAGTACCAAGAATTGTGTCCAATTTATAATAGGAATTTAATAAATAATCTGTTAATGATTCAACCTGTGAATACAGATGCCTTGCTGGTATTTCAAATTCCTCATAGGTGATCAGCATTCCATTCAAGCCATTAATTTAGAAAGCCTTCTTTCTCATCCCTCTCTTAATTTGGTAATGAGTAAAATTTGCTAAGTCAGTAGTGATCAAAATGACAGGAAAGGCTATTTAGGAAAAAATTAATATGATTTTATTTTTTAAAAATTTCCAACATACAAACAGCTCAAGGCATCCACCTACCTTGTGCTGAAGTGGGGATTAGGATGTTAAGGAAGGAAAAAAATGTCACGTTATGACTTTCAAAACAGAATCTCCCAGCGTATCAGTGGCTTTAAAAGATAGATACTGTTGAAAGAAAAAGGTTTTTCTAAATAACTATAACTCCCATTTAATTGTTCAAAATGCCAGGCCCAGCCAACTAGATCCCAGAATTTGGATACGGGCAATCTGTGCTAGACAAAAGGGAGAAATAAAAGAAAAGTCCATCTAATGTAGCCCTAGAGAAGAGGGAGAAAGAAAGAACGATGTGTGGGGTACAAAGTCAGACATGCATCGTTTTCTCTCCCTTTGGTCTCAATCTCAGGGTTATAGAAACCTAGGGAATACGCATGGCAAAGCTCTGGTTCTGCTCCCTTTTTGTGATGAGATCCTCACCTAGGGAGGCTCATAGGTAACAGGGAAGGTAACCTTGGGGCCTCTAATGGGATGGACAGGACAGCAAGCACGGTGCGATCTAGACACACAGAGGGATGCCTACGTCGCTCTATAGGGCCTGGCTTCAGCTTCCCTGCAGCACTGGTTCTGAGTTGAGGGCAGACAGGCCTGCCTGGGGGCCCCTAGACTTCACTAGGGTCTAGGGGGTCCAGAGGGTCTGCAGTACTAGGCAACAAGATAGAGTAAGCAAGGAAGGCCTGAGCCCCAACTAAAGAGAGGTAAAAATACTTGATCCAACTTGTATTGACCAGATAGGTAAGATAGGAGCAGAAAGCTCTGGGACACACCAGCCTGTGGGTACTTCAGGAGGTCAGTGACTCCACAACGAAGGAGTAGCATGTCCTTGGGGACCTCTTTAGTTCCAACACCAAGAGATGATGTGGATATTCTCCTGTTCCCTAGGCACCAGCTCTAAAAGGAGTAAGGAAATGAGAGAATCGAAGGACAGAGCAAGTATTCTCAAAAGGCTGGGTAACACCTAGATGCCTGGCATAAATTACTGGCTCAGATGGACTTTTAAACTGACTTGGATTCAATTTCTAACCCCTTCCTTCCCTCTTTCTCTCTCTCAATCTCTCTCTTTTCTATCCTTCCTTTGTTCCTCCCACTCTCCCTCTCTCCCTCTCTCTTTTTCCTTTGCCATGTAGCAGGGGATAGATTTGGGGAAAATCACAGTAGTTTTAGACAAAATTATGAATCTATATTTTCTCTACATACTTTAGAATAGTGTGAATGACTTTTATAACCCATTCTAGGAGGTTGACAGAAACTTCTTCCCCATCCTAATGCTTTGTGTGTTCACTGAATATAATTTACCTTTCCAGAAAATATGACCAATAATATTAGCACAAAATCTGATTTCTTAAATTTACCACTATTTGTGTGGATGAAAAAATATAAAAGGATAAATTTAGGAAGAGATTTAGCTATTTCAGCCAACTATTCAGCTTAAGAATATATGATTATGCAACTAGAAGACTATATGCATATATTAATTTCTAAATATGTTTTCTGATTACAGAAATACTCTGTATATTAGAAATATTAGAAAATTTTGGATCATACAATCATGTGTTAATAGAAATAGATCTAGTAAAAAATTGTTAGCCTGTCGTATATTCTGTTTTTTACCTCTTTTTAAAATTTGACATTATACAGGCACCTGGGTGGCTTAGTCGTTAAGTGTCTGCCTCCGGCTCAGGTCATGATCCCAGAGTCCTGGGATCAAGCCCTCAGTAGGGCTCCCTGCTCAGTGGGGAGTCTGCTTCTCCCTCTCGCTCTGTCTGCTGCTCTGCCTACTTGTGCTCTCTCTCTGTCAAATAAATAAGTAAAATCTTTTAAAAAAAATTGGCATTATAGTTGGTAATTTATATATCATGCTATATACTATGCTCAATTTCCAAGCACTTTATTTCTTTAAAGATTCATTTATTTGAGAGAGAGAGACAGAGTGGAGGGTGGGGGGACAGAGGGAGACAATCTTCAACCAGACTCTGGGCTGAGCATAGAGTCCAACATGGGGCTTGATGTGGGGCTTGATCTCATGACCCATGAGATCCTTACCTGAGCTGAAACCAAGAGTTGGATGCTTAACTGGCTGAGCCACCCAGGTTCCCCAATTTCCAAGCACTTTAAATATTCATTTAATCATATTGAGAACATTTTTTCATGCCACTGAAACATCTTTGAAAATAATTTTGAGGTACATGTAATATTCAACAATGGATATATATTATGATTTATTTAACCATAGCTCTAATGATGAATAATTAACTTAGAACATTTTTTTCTCTTGGAAATCTTCTGTTTATACATTAAATTTTGTGTGTATTAGTCAAAATATGGTAACGTGTTAACTAACTTATATGAGACTCAAAGTTGAGTGCTAATGATTCATCTGTTACCACCTATTGTTACCTTCAAACAATATGGCCTTTGCTTATCCCCAAAATGTTTCGAAGCATCTGCTTTAAGCTTCCATGTAAAAGAAACAAGATTTAACATACTTTAAATTTCAAAATTAGTTATAAATATGTCTCTATTATTTTTCTAATTTATTTTTCAAATTAAGCTTTAATGTCCTTGTTAAAAAAATTTTTTTCAGAAATGACATCACATGCTTCTATGCTTAAAAGTTAAAATGCAAAAGAATGAGTGTTTTTGTTGTATTGTTGATGTGGGATTTTTGTCATTCAAAAATTATCCATGCTGCTTAAAAAAAAACAATTTATAATATTCTGTCAAATATGCAAGTAATCTTGTGGATTAAAAAGCTAATCAATTCACTAGCACTAACTCTTGGGGCCTTCTCTAAAGCTATTCTAAGAGTTAGTTTGGATGACTGAATGAGAAGTGAATTTCTTTAAAAATAGTCCGGAAGTACTATTTTTCGCTAACAAAAAAATGATTGTCCTTATAATTAGTTTTACCTACTGAGGTTAAACCAGAAACACTGTGGCTCAGGCTGTTTCCTTGGGAACAGATTATTTAGGAAATAGCTGAGGGATAGATTGGATCAAGAAGGAATTATTAGTATTTATTTTATTTTTAAAAGGGAATAACCTTGAAGTGTTAGAAGATTTCATTAAACATGGACTTTAAGCTCTAAAATTTATTGATAAATTATAAGACTGTTTGAAGTAATTTTACAGTGTAATAATAGAGGCTACCAATCTTCAACACAATATTATAATTTTCATGGTAACATTCTCTTACCAAATGCTCTAGCCAATACATGGCTTTCATTAAATACCACACAGGTGTCTGACAGAGTTAATTGTGTAAGCCTGTTCAAAAGACCAGAAATTGCTCTCAGGGAATCAAAACATTATGCTGGAAACCAAGACAGAGATAAGAGTGTGGACTTTAAATTAAAGAGAAGAGGTGAGTCCCGGGCAATAAACAAAGGCAGTCAGTATTGATCAGAATAGCTACCATCTTTTTTTTTTTTTAAGTACCAGTTCAAATTAGTTTAAACCCCTTGAGATATAAATAAGACACATGATCCGTTCATGAGCTTGACTCATGTGCCTGATACCTTTGCAATTCTACAATAGTGGATATTCATACATAGGTGGAACACGCCGGGAAAATGAATATGGTATCAAGCTTCAAGAAGGGCAGTTCTAAGGAGGACGGTAAGACATACAAAGAATCTGCAAGAACCCTAATCTAGAAATACATAATAAAATCTTTAAGCTAATATTCACAGTTAGTCACGGGATGGGCTGAAGTTTCACAACTATCAAGTAATAATTGGTTAGGCAAGTGTGCAGATAAGATCACAGAAGTCTTGTGTAAACCAAAGGTCTGCTTTTAAAATCTTTTGGTATTTTTTAAGCAAGTCTTACTAATCTCAAGCTCTTTATTTGTTCTTCAAACATGTATTATAGCATTTACTACGTGTTGAGCATTGGTCAAAAATTTGGGGATGCAAGAAGTAAAAGATATAGGCCCTGATTTAAAAGAAGGATGAACACATTAAAAAAATGAATAAAGCACAGTGAGATAAGAACTATAAAAGGTATGCCAACAAATTGAACAATCTAGAAGAAATGGATAAATTCCCAGAAACATGCAATGTACCAAGGCTGAATCATGAGGAAACAGAACATCTGAATCGACTGATGGCTAGGAAAGAGGCTGAATTAGTAATCAAAAACCTCCCCGCAATCAAAGAGATGAACTTGGTGCTAGAAGGGGAAGTCCAACAAGGTTCTGTGTGAGATGAAAAGGGAGAGAAAGTCATGCTAAGTCTTAGAAGGAGTCCTGAAAGATGAGTGAAAGTTAGCCAGATGGATTTGGATCAAGGACTGAGATTTTAGGCAAATGGGTCCAAGCATTGGAGAGTTTGGCTTTTGTTGGGGTGGTGGGGAGGAACATAGCAGTACAAAGGCTGGAAAATAGGGTGATAACACATGGCAGCAAAGTAGAACATGAAACTGAGGAAATATGTGATTGTACCGCCTTCTATTTCTTGCCAGTAGCTTGAATTTTTATCTGGAGAGCCATGGAAAGCCACTGGAAAGCTCTCAGCAGTGTTTTATTCTGACCACGGCAGGGATAAAAGCTTAGAAAGAGGGCCGGTGCAAGGACACCAATTCAGGGGCGATGGCAGTAATCAAAATGAGGAGGTAACATGTCCATCTTGCTTAACCAATCCACATCTGCACGCACACTTGCATTTTGGATTCTCTAGTCAACATTTCATGAGCCCTTGAAAGCTACTTTTCCTGCCTCTTTAGAAAGTGACTGTGCCAACAACAATAACTAATATCTATTGAGCTTTTACCATATGCCAGACACAATTCTAAGCCTTTATGTATCACAAATTATGTAATTCTCATATATAGCCGTGTGAGGAAAGCCTTATTATTGTATTAATATTAACATATTAATATTATTATAATTATATTATTATATTAGTATTATTTTTGAGAAGAAAAAGAAAAGAACAAAGTCATCACAAAGCAAATAAGTAACAGAAACTTGACTCAGAGTCTGTTTTTGACCAATTTGCCATGTTTCTTTGCTTTCATCACAGTCTTCAATAACATAATTCTTTGGGTAGTTACTCTCCTCTGTCCTGATTACTCTCCCCAACTTTATTTTGATTTTGTTTTAGTGCAATGAACGTTCAGTGTTCCAGTTTCTGCCCCTGGACTTGACCCTGTCAAGACCCTGATTATGGGTTGATCCCCCAGCTGAAGTTACCTTCCTCCAGTTAAGATTTGACAACCTAAGTAGCGGGGTAGAGAAGAGAAGAAAGGCGGACTTTTTTTTTCTTTTAGTGAGGAGCTGGGGTAGAGAGAGAGAGAGAGGAGGTTCAGAGGGAGAGAGGAGAGAAAATCCCCAGCAGGTTCCACATCCAGCACGGAGCCTGACCTGGGGCTCAATCTCATAACCCTGAGATCATGACCTGAGCCAAAACCAAGAGTTGGACATTTAACCAACTGAGCTACCCAGGCACCCAAAGGGGTGCTTTTAAAACCACTTATAACTTAGAATTTGTGGGATTTGTTGACTAAATGCATGTATTGAGTTAGGGAGAGAAAAGACACAAGGATAGTATACCACAATTATTGGTTAAATCAACATTCAATGTTTATATTATTATGATTAAAAAGTATTATTCACTGGGACCCATACCAGAAAATGCGAGTGTATTTCCTTTCTAGCACTACTTGTCTTTTCTCTGGAATTAGTAATGTTCTTTATTTGCTTAGTTTCCTATGTACCTATCACTATATTGCTCCTCAAATCTCTGAGAGAAGTATAAACATTTTCTCAGTGCATCACCCACAAGGAAATCTGTCAAGTTCATTTTTTACTTGCAGACATTTCTCCAGCCTTCCTTAACTTGGTCCAACACAGATTATTTGCTCTGTAAGCCTATCTGATGTCTGAAGCGCTGGGGCTTCCCTTTACCATGTTTCTGTGAACTGCTTTTGCCTCACTTCTATACCCTGTACTCCATGTCTTCCAATTTCTTATTCTATTTCTTTGCTCTGTTGGAGTGTATCACCCTGCAACTGCCAAGAAAGAGTTCATGGAAACCCGGCAGAGTCCACATTATGCCCCACATGTTAACGATGGACATGCATTCTAATGTAGGTCTTTCAAGCTAATTGGAAGTGCCATATCATGCTGGTTTTTAAGTTTTGAATGTCATCTCAGTATAGGAGGTAAATATTTTGAGAATTTTCATGTCCAAAAATAACTGTATTTTCTGGCACATGATTAGTTTGACTAGGTACAGAATTTTCATTTGGAAAATTTTCACTCAGAAATTCTTCAAATTCTAGTATTAATATTCATAGTCCAATATCACTATGAATCCTGATTTGTGGTATGTGATTTATTTTTTCTCTTTTGAGGTTTTATGGGTCTTCTTTTTATCTCAAATGTTCTAGTAGGTTCTACCCTTTCATTTATTGAGCTGTATATTCTGTGAGCTGTTTCAGTTTTGGTGACTTTTGGTCTTTAGTACTGGAAATTTTTCTTGTAGCATTTCTTTGATAATTTTCTCTGGTAAAATTTTATCTATTTTCTTTTTGTGGAACAATGATTATTTTAACAGGAGAGCTCTTGAACTAATCCTCTATCTTATTTTTTTTCCTATTTCCTATTCTTCATGTTTTGTGTTATATTGGGGGGCAATATCCTTAAATTTACATGCTTAAATTTTTTTGCAATTATCTAATTTCTGCTACCAAAATTTTTATTTCCAAGAGTATCTTTTTTGTTCTCTGAATGTTCCTTTTGTATGCTCTCCTGTTTTTATTTTGTGGATGCAAGATCTTCTCTCTTTTTTTTGATTATTAATTAATTTTGTCAGACTTTCTCTTAAAAGGTAAGTTTACTTCTTTACTCTGGCTTTATTGAAATATAATTGACAAAAATTGTGTATATTCAAGATATACAATGTGATAATTTTGGAAATGTATACATTGTGGAATGATTACCACAATTAAGCTAATTGATATGTCCATCATCTTATCTAGTTACTTCTCTTAGCTCTCAGAGTAATAGCTATGGTTCCTCTGAAATTTTCTTTGGGTCTCTGGACTGTCTCTGTTTGTCTGAGATTTTTGCTTTTCTATTGTTTTGTTTTTTTGTGTGTGTTAAAGAATTTCTTCTTTTATTGGATGACCCCTGGTGGTCCATATATATTTATGAGAACTAATAACAGTGTGTGGGTAAGGTTGGGATATCTTGTGGAGTGCGAAGTTTCTCAGTGTCAGACTCGCCATAGGGATCAGGCAGACAGTAAGCAATAGACCTGTCTTCTTGAGCCTGTCAGCTACTCCATAAATACCTAAGACTTGACCTAGGGAGATGATTTAAGCCTGCTGTCAGCATTCTGAAATCCAAGAAAGGGAAGGGAGTATTTCTCTAAACTATAAAAATAGGACTGACTTTTCTTTAATTTGACTTGTATCGTTTCCCAGTTTGTTGGAATTCATGATACTCTGCTTCACAATTACTAGGTATTTAAGCGGGTCTTAAAGACTATGATTGTCACCATATACGTTAAGATTGCTTAGACTCTAAAAATGATCTTTGCAGATAAACTATTTTATGAACTTGTTGTAATGACTGGAATTTTTGCCATTAAATTCTGTAAAGAAAGCTTCCTTTAAATGGACCTATACTGTCTAAAAGAAGTGTCCATCATCCACTAACATGCCATGTTAGCTAGTCAGCTCTTACTCAGGTTCTTCTGGAAAAAAAAGTGGCATGCAGAATAAGTTACTGCTGATTATGAGGAGAATAGAAGAAGTATATAATGCATAATAGACTAGCCTTCATCTCCCTAATGGAGTATCATAACAGAGGGTCCTGGGACACATTAGGAACCTGGTAGGTAGGACGCCAAGTGGAAATGGAAGAAAAAAAAACCACAAAGAAACAGAGCCACTAGAAAAATTCTCCCTTCACAATATTTTCAAAGAAAACCCCACATTAATAGCTGGTTAGATCTGTAAAGGTGAGAGCTTAAAGGTAAACAGAGTAACAAGTAGCCTATAGAATGTGTCTAGGAAGGTCTTAGGGATGAATCCACTTGAGTAGTTCCAAAGCGTGAAAAGTAACATGATGTGGGGGAATGACAGGACTGAGAAAAAAATATATTGTTATCTATCTGATTATTAGCATTTTTATTACAATCTAAGTGAACTCTGCTGGTTCGCATGTGCTCATTAAAGAGAATTAGAGAAATGAGATTCTACATGAATCATTCAAGCTAAAATACCACCTTTACCTGAAATATCTGAAATATCTTGATAATTGAGACAAAAGTGTATCCATTTTTCATTTATAAAAGCTTTTGTGCTATGGATAATTGCCTCAGTTGTGTGTGTGTGTGTGTGTGTGTGTGTGGATCCAATCAAAGAAAAGAAATAACTGGATTGCACAGAGTTTAGAAAATTTAGAAACTGCCCCAATGCTAAACACAAGACGTTTGGCCACATTGCCTTAAGCTGCAGAATCCAAAGTCTAGAACAGTGTTTGCTTCTTGGGTGATTGCAGCAGGCTTGGACTTGCTCAGTATTTTCTCAGGAGCTCACCACTCTGACCTTGAGCTACTCCATAGAGGGATGTAGATAACTGGGAAAGCATTGGTTTGTTACAGGTACAGCTAGAACCTGGGTCAGGGAAGAAGAGGACAAAACTACTCCTGAGTCTGGTTTTCCAGGAGCCAGGAAACAAAAGCCACTCTGATTTTCTTAAACATCAAGGCCAAGCTTCATTAAGGGCAGAGTGGTTTAAGATTCCAGTGTGCAGGCTGAAGTCCTTCTCTGGTAATTGTATTATAGTTAAATTCCTTTTGCAGTTTCAAATAGAAAAGGTTTATCTTCCTCTTCCTGCGAATGCTTTCCCCCCATATACCTTCTTTCATTCTTGTGTTTGTGGGTTGTGCAGTATGGTGGAGCAGTGCTTATCTATTAGCTGAGTTTTATCAGATTAGGTTATTATTCAATTTGGGGAACCTCTGGAAGTGAAAATTGATAAGGGATTACAAATTTACACATATTGCATACCACTTATTTAAAGTAGTTTTAATTGGAGGAATTAGATATTATCAAGACTTTGCTTTCTTATACACAGAGATGTATCTAAGCACTTTAAGCAAATCTTTGTAAAATGCTACTTAAACAAAACCTTGAAAAGGGAACAAGATTTTTTTAAGGTTTATTTATTAGAGAGAAAGAGAGAGAGAGAGCACCCATGGGGTGGGAGCGGTAGAGGGAGAGAAAGAATCCCAAGCAGACTCCCCACGGAGTGCAGAGCCCCACATGGGGCTCACTCTTACGAGGCTGAGATCATGACCTGAGCCAAAATTAAGAGACGTTTAACCAGCTGAGTCACCCAGGTGCCCCAGAGAACATGATGCCCTAAGATAAATTGTACGAAGTCAGAACCTGCTATTTTATCTGTTTCCAAAGTTTAGATTTTGTATGTGGGTATCCTCAAGTACACACAGCTGTGAACCGGAAGTTGCAGAGAAACTTACAAGTTCTTTAAATTTTTTCAAAAGATTTTTTTATTGATCCTTAGTTTTAGCCTGATTTTCAGGGAAGAAAAAAGAATAAAAGACAAGAAATGGGCTTTAGCGTCAAATTCATGAATTGAGGTAGACGAAATACATGTATTGGGACATTTAAGATCTCAGAAACAAAGGCCTTAGCAGCAGTCATCTGGCAACGGACTAGAGGTAAATTATGACTTCTTAATCTTTCAGTTTCCCATTAAATGAGAATTAGTTACCCAGGAGCCACATGATAAAAGGGACTTTGTCTAGTAAATGCTTTTAGGAAATCGTGCATGTAATTCACTAGCAAGCCTCTTTTTCTAAGCAACTGCTTTGTTTTCACAAATACCATATACATTCTTATTTGATGGGAAAATTTGGATAACTTACGTTAGCAACCCATGCAATGGGTCTGGCCCTTAACAAATCCTATGTCTTTGGAAGAAGAGTTGAGGTGAAGGGAAGGGAAGATGTAGCTTCTGAAATTTCTTTTTTTTTTAAGATTTTATTTATTTATTTGACAGAGAGAGAGAGATCATAATTAGACAGATAGGCAGGCAGAGAGAGAGGGGGAAGCAGGCTCCCTGCTGAACAGAGAGCCCGATGCGGAGCCTCGATCCCAGGACCCTGAGATCATGACCTGAGCTGAAGGCAGAGGCTTTAACCCACTGAGACACTAGGCGCCCAGCTTCTGAAATTTCAAAAGAGAAATTCTGACCCTTTTTCCCCGACAGTGCTCTAAACTGGGTGTGGATTTGATGAATGCCGGGCTGCTTCTGATGGGGATCTGTAGGTCAGTGTGCACGGTGTACATAGCCAAGGTAGTCTGACAGGATGGAAAAGGCATGTGAGAGACTCTTGGCTCCTTTCTCTTTGCCTCATATTCATAGGCTCTTCTTTCATTATTATATAAATTAAGGCCAACTATTAGATTTTAGATGATAGAGATTTTTATTCTAAATTTGATCGGGGAAAATGGATCATTCTGAAAGACTCTGCATATCTCAATATGGATAAATCTTACAACATACATTCTGAATTTTTAAAAAAGCCAATTGAAAAGAATTCATATAATATGAAACCATTGTGGAAAAATTAAAATACTTTATATTTTTATGGCTACATGCCTATATTGGAAAGACATAATTACAATCACAAGAAGGATGAGCACCAACTCTAGAAGACTGGCTGTTTGGGAGAGGGGAAAAAGAAGAAAGGAATGAGGGGATGGAAAGGCGACAGCTAGAATCCACTAGGACTCTGACTGTAATCTATTTTTCCTCAAAAAAGAAAAAAAAGAATACCTCAAGCAAATATGGCAAAATGTTAGTATTTTTAAAATCTAGGTTTATGCTATTTTCTGTTCTTTTGGAATATTTAATAATAACAAATTTATAAAATTTATATAAATAAAAGTCTCTGAGGTTGCTGAAATACTTGAGTTCATTTCAACAAACCTTTGTTGAGAAGCTACTATGTATTAGGCCTTAGGGGCACAAACAGGAGGGTAACAGGGTCCTCCCCGAAAGGACTCACTGTCAAGAGGGGAAGAGAGATGTACAAACACAATCAAATGCAATGATGATAATCATGTTATGCATCATGGTTTCTAATAGAATGACTGACTCTGTGATGACCTTACTAGGATAATGTTGAGGAAACCTAGCCCAGATTAATGACAAAAAAATCATCATGAATTGAATTTTAAAATAACTTACTTTCATATTTAACATTTTAAACAAGTTGTTAACAAAGTATTCTCAAAGAGAGTTCCTCAAAAATATGACTGGAAATGCTCCCATCATAATTTATTTAAGTAAATATTTATTATGTACCTTAGCAGACGTTACATTTGTGGTCCATTCCAAGTGCGTCTTTATAATTCATTTTTGTTTTTTTCATGGAAATGTTGTCTTCCCAGCTTGAAATCTTTACAGAGAGGACTGTCCAGTTTTCATATGCTTATCACCCAGTCTTTGGAGTTTTAGTACAGTCCTTTATAAATAATGATTTTGGTTTGATTTTTGTTGATCACATACTTTGTAATAGGATCACAGTAAAGGAGTACTTAACCTCAGACTCAAACTCAGGGCCAAGGTCAGCAGGGAAGGCACCTGAGGTTAAAATCTATACTGCCCCAAATATGCAGATACAGTATACAAAGAATATAATGCCACATTTAAAAATAGTGCAAATGACATCCATCACTTTCAGCAAAGGAAACACTACAGTTAATTACCAAGAAGGTTGGCAAGGCATTTTGGAATCTGAGCAATGCACTATTGGCTCCCCTTCTTGAGAAAATATTAATGGAAAACACTAAAGTTTTTTTCCACCCAACTTTCTTCCAAAGAAAAACTGCCACAAAACTTAGCATTCCACTGTTGGGATAGATATCAAAGTGAAAAAATGGCAATTTATTTTGTTCACAGCTGTTCTTGATGACCAACAGATTTTCATCAACCATTGTTAAAAATAAAACAGTAAATACTCACATCTTAGTTTTAATTAAACTGAACCTGATGTGATACATTAATATCTATATGTGTATATTAATATGTGAGCATAATATGAGAGGAATAATAGAAATCCCTAATCAATCAACAAAGAGGGAACATTTTAGTCACAGTAGTAAACACACATTACACCTGTTGGCCCAATAGCAAACTCAGTTCCTCTTTGTTGTGTTTGTAGGTTATTTGCATACATTGGTCCCCTTAGCAACCAACAACTTGGGGATATAAAAGTTTTACTTTAACCACAAACCTGTTTGTAGAAAAGAAGAGTTTTATCTGCATCCAGAAAACAACATCGATAATAATGAAAGGGGGGGAAAATCAAACAAACCCAGAAGCATTTAAAGTAATCATGGTTGCTAAGGAGATATAAAGTAAAGTAAATACAATTAAAAGGACAGTTTCAGATAGCAAGAGTCCAAAATGTTGGGGCCAAAGCCAAAGGGAGATCTTAGTACGTACATTGTAAAGAAAGTGGCACCACCAGATCTATAATGGTCAGAATAGACTTTCAGGTCTGTTTGTGGGCTCCCAAAGTCGCCTTGTGAACTCACTCTCGCTTCCTCACTTAACTGGATCCCACTTCCCTGTCCTTTTTTGGCCATATCCTGGTAAGGACTCCACTCGCATGAGGTAGATAGGAAAGGCTCCCTGCCCTAGGAAGGAGCTGCCTGAATTCTGACTGGAACAGAAAGTCTGGAATCTGACTTTGTCTTTTGCAGCCTAAATTACCTGATTCCCTCCTGAATACCAATTGCTCATTTGGTTCCTAAAAGCCAGCTTCCAGGAGTGTGCTGGGTCAAGCCCCAGTAAATAATTGACCTCTTCTTTTGGGTTTCACTTCTTGCTTCAGATCCATATAATTTTTCCTCTCTCCATGGTTCAGTGTTATCGATGGAAGTAACAGTATTAATAGTGACTCTAATGTCTGAAGAAGGAGATTTCACAGGAACTTGGGGCCACGTTCAACTTTCCTCATTATATCTTGTTTTCATTCAAAGTATAGTTATAGGAATTATGCAGTATTGAAGTTTCTATCCTGGTTCCAATTGTTTTCTCAATGGGTGCTTTGGCAGTTCATAAACCGAGTTACACAATTGGCTATGTTAGTCCTGGTGTGACGCAGACATGTCTCGTGACCCTCAGGATCTGAGAGAAGCTTGTAGAGATCATGACAACTCCGAATTAACATTTGCCCTCAGTTATTACCTAATCATGCCCATTAATTATCCCACGGAAGGGTTTGTGGTGATGATGGATGAGAAGATCTGTATTTTGAGTGGCTGCTTGGGGAAGGTCAAAAGTGCTCTCTGTAATATCCAGCCTTAAAACACTTCAGATGTGATTTCCAAGCGGAAAGCTGAAGCCACGTAAGAGCATTCCATGGTAACTAACCTGCGTCTTCTGGCCTCCAGCAGCAACCCCTGTTGTAGGGCTAGAATCAGATCCCCATTTGAAGCATCCAACAGTGCCAGAGAATAAGCAGGCATTGAGCTGTAGCCTTGGAGAAACGTATAATTAAGGCGATTCCATCAGAAGCAAGTACTACTATCCCTGCGAAGAAATGACAGCATTGGAGAGTCATTCTTTCAAAAGGGGAAGATGAACTGGAAGATCCACGGGAAGTCTAAGTTACTTCATCAGATTGGCAGTGCAATGCATGTTGGGGCACAGAGTCTGGGATAGGTGAGGTATTGCTTCTTCTGTAGTGTCACACAGTAGCCGGAGCTCCAGGACAGGGGATCTTAGGCAGTAGAAAAGAGTTCCCATATGTGACCTGGCAGGGAGGGGTGAGTATTGGTGAAAGAGCATGGGGCTAGGAGTAGGGTCCCACTCATTCCAATGTGGGGTTGGATCTGGGCTCTATTTAAAATTTTGAAATTTTGATCATCATGGATTTTTTTATACTACTATCGATTTTTTAATGATTGTATTAAAATATTACTTATCTTGATTACTTTTTTTAAAAAATTTCATTTATTCATTTGAGAGAGAGAGAGAGCAGATCGAGAGCATGAGAGGAGGAAGAGGGACAGAGGGAGAAGGAGAAGCAGAGAGCCCAGAGTGGGGCTCTATCCCAAGACCCCAAGATCATGACATGAGCCGAAGGCAGACACTTAACCCACTGAACCACCTAGGTGCCCTTGATTACTATTTCTGACACTCCTTTAAATGCTGTACCCAGGCGAGTGCCTCACCAGCCTCACCCTGCCAACCTTGATTGACTGCAGTTGAAATAAGATGTTTCAACACTTACTGTGGCCTAGAAAAAAGTCACTGCATTTTATTATAGATGTGACCTCACAGGACATCTGATCCTACCTTAACCTTAGAGGCTAAATCAGAGGACCTCAGGACCATGTGCAGCCTACAGACATGGTTTATTGTTAATTTTGCCTGTTTTTGTCTTTTTTTTTAAGATTTTACTTATTTATTTGAGAGGGAGAGTGTGCAGGCGAGAGAGAGAGTGGGAGAGACAGAGAATACATGTGCATGAGCGCATGGGGGCAGAGAGAGAGGCAGACTCCCCACTGAGCAGGGAACCCCCCCTACATGGGACTTAATCCCTCCATCCCAGGACCCCCAGGTCACGACCTGATCTGAAGGCAGACACTTACCTGACTGAGCTATTCTGGCGCCCCTAATTTTGCACTGTTGATTTTAGAAATTGACCTAGTCGTCTCCATTTCAAAATTGAAAGATTTTGTCCAAAACAACATAGATATCTGACTTTTCTTTAAAAATTAGAAGATCTAATGCACTGGATCTATGTTCTTTCATGGCAGGAATCCGACTAGAGTCTCTCCTCCAGTTCACTTGGTACGTGTATGTTACTGCCCGGTGTTGTAGGCATTGAGATTCTGGGTCCTGATTAATTGCAAGATTCTTTCAATAATACCTCTTAAAATGAGCTTTCATTCACTTAATGAATATTAGTTTTTGTGCCTACTGTGTGTAAGATATTGTACTGAGAACAAGATGACAATGTCCTTTCCCTCTTGGAACTTGTTTTAGGCTCACAGGCATTGTTATGGGTTGAATCGTAGCCTCCCTAAAAGGTACATTAAAGTCCTAACCCGAGACTTCAGAACGTGACTTTATTGGGAAAGAGGGTCTTTCAAGAGGTAATCACGTTATAATGAGGTCAGTAGGGTGGGCCCTAACCCAGAATGACAGGTGTCCTTTCAAGAAGGGGGAAATTGGGACATGGAGATAGATACAGAGGGAAAGCAATGTGAAGACACACAAGAAGATGCCTATGGGACTGGAGTGTGCATATACATATAAGCCAAGGAACACCAAGGTATCTGCCAGCAAATACCAGAAGTTAGAAGCAGCAATGGAAAGATTCTCCCCTAGAGCCGTCAGAGAGAGGATGGCTCTGATGGTACTTTGATTTCTGGCTTCTAGCTTCTGGAACTGAGACCAAGATTTCTGATGTTTCTAGCCACCCTGGTTTTGGCACTTGGTTATGGCAGCCATGGACAATAATATAGGCAGTAACGAAGTAATGACTTAAACAAGTGGCTTAATAACAATAGTGACTGGGATAATGAAGAGACTGTACATGTGGGGGTGGGATCATCTTGTTAGGAGCTTACGGGGCCTTTTCTGAGGAAGGTGTCTATTAGCTGAGGTCTGAGAGGTAAGTAGAGATGATTTTCTAGTGGTGAGGGAACCAGGTACAATCTGGGCTGGAAAGACTGATGTGTGTGAAGGCTCTAAGGAAAGGAAAGGTGGGGGATATTCAAGAAACTGGAAACCCAGTTGGTGGCTGAACCAGGGGAAGGAAATTGCAGAGCTTAGTGATGGGCCTTCTCTAGTAGGGTGCATTGACTCACTAACTATGATACTTTGGGGAAATTATTTTCATTTCTCCAGGGGTAATAAGAGTAGCTACTTCCTGCAGTTAGTATGAGGATTAAATGAGATAATAAATGAAAAGGTCTTAAAACAATGGCTGGCACATTGCCTTGATAGATGTTACTTATCGTCACCATTCCTGCTGTTCTTGTTACCATTATTATTGACAGGATAAGGTATACACTTCATGTATCGGTCTCTATCCTGAAAGCAGTGGGAAGCTAGGGTATGCGTTTAACTCAACTTAACCAGATTTTATTTTGAAGGGATCTACCTGGCTGCGGTGTGTAGAGAATGGATGAGAGATGTGGAGATCAGGCCATTGACAAAAGGTCCTGGGGATACGGGTGGTATGGCAGCAGGCTTGCCGGGATCACTTTGGGGATTTGGAGAGATCAATACAACCACCCTAACAATTCTATCAAAAGCTACTTTCTTCTTTGTTTTACAGCTTTCTTATAGAATAAACACATCCTGGGTGATGCAAGGGTTGTTAATCTCAATTCTGCCATAAACTTAGTAGACGGCCATGAGCAAGCCTTGTATGTGCGCATTTCATCACAGACACAAAAAGATGTAAAGGAAAGCTAGATTCTTGAAATCTCCATATGGTGAAATTAAGATATTTGGTTATTGAACACATTAAAAAATATCTTTAGGAGATTCCAAATACATTCCCTATTTTCTTTTTTATTGCCTTCGTGTCTTTGACTTCATTTTAGAAGAGAAATCGAATTGATTTGTTCTTCACACACACAGAATTGATTTGTCCTTTATTGCTGTCAGAATTTGTGATCTCAGGCAAAGGCAAAATGCTGGGCTGGCAAATGTTCACAACAAATATAAGTTTTAAATAAAGCACTGGATGTGCTGAAAATTCATTAGGTAATGAAAGCCATCAAGAAAAATTGAAAATGCTCTAGTTCTCTCCAGATTTATGGCTGATTTTAATAAAAAGCACCACATTTGATGTAATTAGTTTGCCTAATATTGGCAGATTTTAAAAAAAAATTACCTAATGAATTCATTGTTGGTGGAAGATTTACCTGTGATGCCCAGGGTGGAGAGTGTTAGAGTCTAAATACATATCAGCTAAATGTTCATTTCCTACTGATAGCTTATGATACTCAGCTTTGCAAGGGGAAAGAAAATCTGGAGCAAAATTTCCTCCATGTAAACTCGGTAAGTTCTAATGTGTTCTGAATTTATTCTATAACAGAGTACCATTTTATAAGGCTTTCTTTACTTAGCAGTAGCCTTATTCAGTATCTTATTCCTGGTTGAGAAAAATTATATTCAATATTAGCTTATATTTAATAATTTACACTGGTGGATACACATGATTAAAGCACTGATGTTTATAAACAAAAAATGGGTGTATCGACTTACATGAATTTTCAAAACTAAACAGAAATCACACAGAACTAAGAATTACCATTATAAAAGAGATTCGTGTTTACATGGGAAAATCTTACCTTTCTTCCAATTTTTTGTGCACACGTGTTTATTTTAAAGTAAGCATATATACAAACCCACTAAAAATATTGTTGAGTGTTATATATTTTAGAGTGACTTATTTCTGCAAAATGAATGTCCTGATTTTAATGAATTTTGCAAAATTTCAGGGGAAAGTGACTTTTTTTTCACTTTTCAGAGTGACACACTTTAATCTGAAATCCTCACAGCAACTCAGTGATGTTTTGCTGAATAGACACGGACTTGGTTCCATGAGTGTCATTCTTTCCTTATTTTACCTCCACGATTACAGAGATCCGGTGTATCTTCTTTGCGCCCGTATATCCCCAAATGCTAGAACAATGCCCTTCTGGCACACAGACTATACTAAAAAAATAAATGCATCATTGAATGAGTGAATAAGTGCATTTCTTGTACCATAAATGGCATAAAACACATAGGTAGTGTTGCAGATGGAAAGAATTTTAAACTGCACACCTTTGAGAATAAGGGTGAATGGTGAGCTGTGCCCATGCCTGCCATCATTTGGCGACCAAATCATGAGCTGCCACCCAGCCCAGTTTCTCACCCCTGCAGAGACGGCCTCTGTGACTGTGAGCTCTCAGAGCAGAGTGCACCCAAATCCTGCTTCTCACCCAGGACGCTCAACGTGTGCTCCAAGGACTAGCGGGTTCAACATCACCCGCAACTTGTTCTTTGTCCCAGTTCTCAGGGACAACTGAGATGTCCCTGAGATCAGACCCTGTGAGGTCAGGCTCAGCAACTGTGTCCTCTAAACACTCTTGAGGATTCTGATGCAAGCTCAGGTTCAAGATCTGCTGCTCTAGAAATCCTTTGCTATTCTTCCAATGCTGTCTAACTTTCCTTCTAATTAACAGATTCTAATACTTCAGCTGCATACATTTTGGCCTTGGAGGAATTGCCTTCTTAGTGTACTTAGCATAGCTCAGGTCTGACTGACACTTTATAAGCTCACTTCGAATTTAACTCTTAGGAGTTTTACCATTATCTGTTGTCACATAGCAAATCACCTCAGAACTTCGCAGCTGAAAAGTAGGAAACATTTATGCTCCCCCAGCTTTCAAGGGTCAAGAATTTCAGAGGAACCTACTTGAGTGGTTCTGGCTTAGGGTCTCTTAAGAGGCTGGACCTGGATACAGTCTAGATGGCTTGACTGGGGCTTGCCTGGGGAAGGACCCTCTTCCAAGCTCACTTACTTGGCTATTGGAAGACCTCAGGAGATGCATTTCCAGGCTCACATGGGTCCCTCCTCAGGGCTGCCTTATCATGTGGCAGCTGGCTTCCACCAGAGGGAGAGATCCCAAGAAAGAATAAGAGGGAGTGCATGGTCTTTTTTATAACCTTATCTTAGAAGGAACATCCCGTTGCTTGTACTATATTCTGTTCATTGGCAGACCCCAGTCAAGGAGAGGATAAAACATGGCGCATGAATACCAAGAGGCAGGAATCATCGGGGGTCAACTTAGAGACTTGCATATAGGTAAATTATTTCTCCAATTCCTTGCACTGCAATGTTTAGTTAGGACTCTTGATTTTTAGTGTCAGAAGTCTCAGCACAAACTGGCTTATACAAAAAGAAAAGTGTGTGCCTTATAGTGCAGTTTGGTATGGAGGATCCATTAAACATGACCTGGTCATGTTGGATTTGTTTGCTCCATATTGGCTCTATTCTCTGGTACCTCCTCCTCTCTTATTGGATTAATAAACTGCAAGGCTTATGGATTCAAGGTCAGTGGTATAGTGTCAAAGTCTCTTCTCTAAGAAACCACGGCATAAATTTCATTGGCTGAGTGGGTCACAGGCTGATGCCGGAATCAGCTGAAAGGCTGAGGAATCACAACTGTATTGGCTGAGACCCAGGACACACACTGCACCCACAAATAGGCTGATTCCCACAGAAAACACAGCAGGTAGGAGAGGGGGAGGTAAGTGCCCTCAGGAAGGACCACTTCACTCAAGCATTGCACTCAAGTAGTGTCTACATAGTTGTCTCCTCCAAGTTTGTAGTGAACCATAGAATCTCTTGGAAAATGCCCACCCTCTCTCTCATCATCCACTCCCAACACCAATGGACCATAGAGCCCTCTTGATCTACTGGCACCTCTCATGTCTCCCCTCCCCCTCCCATCCCATGAATCTCTCACCTGGGCTAAATTCACTGCCTACATGCTTACGTTGTTATTTGCTTTCTATCTGTTCTCCATGTAGCCACCAGAGTGGTGGTTTTTGTTTTTGTTTTTATTTTAATGCCATCTGATGAGGTTAGCACTCTGCTGAAAATCTGTCAGAGTCCCATTAACGAAAATCCAAGTGCCATATGACCTGGCCTCTGCCTGCCTCTGTAGCTTGATCACTGTCTACCACCAGTCCTCTCTCTCTGAGCTCCCCAAATTCTAATTGCCATGCTTCTGCCTGCCCAGTCTCTGTGCATGCTCCTCCTTCTCAGAGGAAGCTCTTCCCTTACACTGTGGCTGTCCCTCTCCACCCTCCACCTCTTCGGGGCCCAATTATAATGTCACTTTCAGACAGGCCTTCCCTCTTCCCTGAGCCCCCCAGCATTAGATACTCTCATAGTACCCTGTACCTTCTCTTTATTGCGTTTACCAGAATTTTAATTTTATGCTTGTCTAGCTCCTTCCCTGTCTAGACCAGAAGCTGAATGAAGGCAACAAATTTGTTATATCCACAGAGCTCATATTTGGCACCTAGTAGGCATTCAGTAAATATTTGATGGATGTAATTCATTCTTCCTTTTCTCAAACCTATGCAGTGATGTTATCTGGAAGATTAAATGAATGGCAGGCGTTACCATAGGGTTCAAATTTGTTGGTGGTCTGGCTTTGTCTGGTTCATGGGGTTAAGTCAATCACAGGAGAGGATCAAATTCTTTCAAAGGCTTAACAATGATAAAGCCATATATGTGGCCTTATTTTAATTCTTAGGACAACCTCTTCTGAGTTCCATGTATTCTCCCTATTTTGTAGATGAGAAAACTGATGGTCAGAGAGATAAAGGGACTCCCTCAAACTCACACAATTCACAAATGGTAGGGTTAGGACACCCACGGAAGTCACTTGGATTCCAAAATTACAAGTCTGATTGGAATTATGGGAAGGACAGTGGCATGCTTTTTTTGAGGGGGTAACTATGAGTAGGCCAAGGTCAAAAAGCAAAATAAACATAGAAGCGAAGTCTTGTAGATTTCATGCTGCTAGTTGGAGCAGAACAACTCTGAAAGCACCGAGTGAAGGGAGTATAGAATTTGGGGGCGCTCAATCTTTTTATTACATATTTCAGGTTTTCCTATCCACTGAAGTAAAATTAAGGGATGTTGAATAACCCTGTGGCATGAAAGAAATCAAGTCTACCTAGTCTTTCTATTACACTTTTGATGGGATTTATATGTGTTAACAAATGCAGGCATAAAATTAAACAGGATAAACCATCCCCTTTCCTTGTTTCTCCAGCTTCAATGATACACAAACTAGTCTACTTCCTTTTCTCCCTTGTACTTCAAACACAGTGAGTATGTGTTTGGTACAAGAAGGCTCTTAAAGTGGTAGGAGTATTTAACTGAGGGGGCTGTGGGGGCCTCAGTGGAAAGCAGGGCTCAAGTCAGTGTGGAGACTGGTTTCTTGGTTCTTTCAAGTTATTTGTGAGGCTGAGGCTGGCTTGTTGGAGCAATTCCTGCCGATGTTACAGTTTGGAATTTTTCTTTTGATCTTATTTTAACGTCTCTATAAAGTATTTCTGTGCTCTCCTCCCCCACATATATGTATGGGCCTAATGAGAGAGAATGCAAGGGGGATGATGGAAGAATGGCGGTGAGTCCCCCATTCCATGAGTCTAGGATGGGGAGCACTATGCAGCCATAGGTAAACTCCAAGTTCATCCCCCACTGCAGTAAAAGCATGAGCCAGCCTGGCAAGCTGTGGTTAGATTTGCACAAGACTGAGAACAAGAAAGAATCACCAAGTTGTTAAATAAAAGGAGAGACGTTAACAAACAAGCAATCCTCCAAGTGTTTGGGATGACTTCATCTGGAGAACAAAAAAGCCTGTGATAGAAATGATTCCGAAGGTGGTGAATTCATCTCACGTCCTATATACGCTGAATACCCTGGTTCCACATACCTGAAGAGAGGCCAGGTGAATGACGTCCTCATCCACACTTTCATTCAGATGTTTCTCAAACACCTGTTTAGAGCAAGGCATTGGTTATTGGGGACACTATGGGGATCAGAGAGATACAGCTTCTGCCCTCACTGGGCTTACAGTGTAGTCTGAGGAAGCACGACACAATGTGACAAGTGTAAAAACAGAAGCCCACTTTGCCTGGCAAGCAAACAACAAGACCTGACTAGCTAGGATTCGGGAGAAACTTCCAGACTGCTGGAAGATCTGAAGGACAATATCTGTGATGATTAGTTTTAGGTGGCCTGGCTACCATACCTAGTTATTTGGTTAAATACTTATCTAGGTGTTGCTGTGAGGGTATTTTGTACATGTGGTTGCAATCTATAATCACCGGACTTGAAGGAAAGATTACCTTTAATGATGTGGGTAGGCCTCATATAATCAGTAGAAGGCCTGATGAGCAAAAACTGACGTTTTCCAGAAAAGAAAAAACTCAAGGCAGGAGCATCAACTCTTACCCAAGTTTCCAGCCTGCCAGAAGGGCCTTAGGAATTTCAAATGGACTTGCCAACCCCCATGACGGTGTGAGCCAATTCTGTAAAATAAATCTTTTGCACACACGTACACACACGCCCTATCAGTTCTGTTTCTCTAGAGAAACCTACTAATACAATGGCTTAATCATGTAAAGCTGGGGGAAGGTGGGCGATGGAAGATGAACCTACCCAAAAAGGCCTGGAATGAAAAAGAGAAGCCAGATCAGGAAGCAAATTATGTCACCTAGAGAGTTTGAAAAGGTTTTAAGTGAGAGGATCAGATTCACATTTCGGAAAGGACATCCGATTATATTGAGAGCAGAAGTGGAGAAAAACATGTTTCTGTTCCAGCAGGAAGGAATTCCTAATAAGGAAGATGTTTTTTAATAGGAGAAAGAGGTGCTGAGTCTATTCTGGAATTTAAAAGATAATTTGGCATTTTTAAGCATTGATGGCCACAATTCTGCAGGTTTATAACTTTCTTTTTGCCATCAAGGGTCTTTCTGCTCTGCCTGACCTCCTTCGGGTCTGTAGTTTTCACTAGTTTCTCACATCTACAGTTTTCACGAGGGAGTTCTCCTTGTAGCTGGCAAAATGCTTCAAGTTGGCCCAGCAGCCTTTCTAGAAGATAAACTCTCTAACACAGTGGTGGAGGTGGGAGGGTGGAGGTCAGCGGGTATTCCCGCAATTAAAGCGAGAAGGAAGAGCGAGTTTACACTCGGGCTGAAGTTCTGCTACATCACGTGTGTGGCGAGGACTAACCTACTTCAGCTGCAACCTAGACTCTTCCGCTCCTCTGCGGGTTCGGTGCCCGCACCGCTGCAGCCACGCGTTCAGCTGCCCCCGCGCGGCAGTCTACGAGTCTGGGCGGGGTCTGGTATCCGCCAAACTGGGATCTTGATGCGGAGGTGTGCGGGAGCGCCGGCTTCAGACTGTCTCAGGTCTCCCACTCCGCGGCTCCGCCAAGAACATCCGCAAACCCTGTCCCCAGCAAAGGGGGACCTGAGAGCCTTACGATTTTTCTTCCATTCCCTCTGCATCCCTAGATGTCTTCTGCACCCTAGCTCCTGGTGCGTTCCCCATCCTTTCTGGTTTGGAACCTTCTGTTATCAGAGCTCGCTGCCCAGGTCAAGCACCCAAGGAGGTGGAGTGTGGTGGGGATTGCTGGTGACTCGACAACACTTCCCCAGGTGTAGACTCGAAGGAACCAGCAGCCCCATTACCGACCCCACTCCGGGGGTCTCAGGGCGCCAATGGGGGCAGTTCTCTGTACAACCAGGTGGAGGGGGAGCAAGGCAAGCGGAAGACGCATACGTGCAGGGGTCCTGGGACCCGCACTCCGCCTTGGAGGGAGATAGGTTGTAGCTCTGTCTGTGTGCCATTTATTGAGAATGGGCATGTGGGGAGGGGGCAGCGCTAGTGGAAGGGGCTGAGAGAAGAGGCAGCAGGTAAGCCCCAGGGCAGTGCCCCAGGCGAGGAGGCAGGGGAGACGCCGGCGCGGGTTGGGCTAGGAGGGGGTGCGGAGAGGCGAGCCCAGGCGGGGAGACGGAGGGTGGGGGGAGGCGAGGAGGAGGGAGTTCCGAAAGGAGGGAAAGGAGCGGGCGAGGGACGAGAGCAGCGAGCCTGGCAGGGAGAGCGGCGGAGGGCGGCCGAGCTGCGGGCAGGAGGGCGCCCGGCGCGCGGAGCCGGTGCCACACCCCCCCGCCCCCCGGGGCCCGAGGGCTTTGCCGGGGGAGACACACAAAGACATGCGAAGAGGGGCAGAGCGAGGCTCGCGCACAAAGACGCCGGGGCGCACGGCCGCTCGGGCTGCACCGACCGCCCCCGCGTCGCGCCGCGCCGGGGACGGGCCAGCGCGGAACCCGGGGCGGAGCGCGCGGCGGCGGCGGCTGCCGGCCGGCGCGGGACCCGGGTCGCCCGCGCTCTCCGGGTGACCCGGGCCCGGCCGCAGGCGCGTGCGGGGGCGGCTGCGCCCGCGCCCAACTTGGCCTCGGCCTCGCCCTCTGCCCAGCCTGCCGGTGTCCCCTCCTTCCCGCGATTTCGTTTCTTCTCACGCTCCCCCCCACCCCCTCCCGCGTCCAGCCCCGCTCTCCCCACCTTGTAAAACAAAGCCGGGGAAAATGCCTGCCCGTGCAGCTCGGAGCGCGCAGCCCGACTCTGAATAAGAAGTGAGTACAATGGCGTGTTTGTAAAAGCTTCAAGTCCGTCTTTTTCAAAAAAACATTTTGAATGCTGCATGCCTCATGCTTCCCAGCGCCTCGCGGGAGAGACCCGGCTATAGAGCAGGAGGTGAGACCCCCCTCGGGTGACCACCCCCGGCCCCAAACCTCCCGCCCCGCGCTTTCCCGCCCCTGCCGGGACTGGGAGGGCTGCAGATGCCCCGCTGGCAGCAAGTGGACGTCCTCCGCCTTCGTTTCTCGTCCAAGGTGTTGGGTCATAATCTCGGTTTGGAGGCAGACCCGATGCCCGGGTCCTCTGCTGGCTGCTGCTCTCCTCTCTCCCGCTGATGCCTGGGGCTTCTGTAGCTGCCTCGGGTGTGGGTTTGGGACACCTTGGGGGAGTTTCTGAAGGAGGAGGAGGGTCAGCCCATGGGAGCAGCAGACGGGCAGGACGCATGGTGACCCTGGTCACACTTGTTGCCCATTGCGTGGTGGGACAGGCAGTGGTGCTGAAAAAAAGCTCGTTTCTTTTGCTATTGAGTCGTCAGCTGCGGCCCCGAGCGTGGAAGGCATACCTGCGTGAGGGTGGGAGACCGGGATTAAGAGGAGCCTGTGATGTGCCGGAGGCAGAGGAGGGAGGTGGTGATGCTGATGACAGTGTGTGCAAGGGACGACTCTTTGATTCCTTGTTCTGAGGAGCGTCTCTGCCTGATCATACATCAAATGATGTGGAGATGGAAACACAGAGGTTCCCCATGTTAGACTGCGAGAAAAGGCTGTTGTTTTTTATTTTGGTGTTTTACCAATTGCTGTCCATTCTGTCTGCCAAATATGCATTTATATATATTTCTGCTAATTAAAAAAATAAGGGAGTAGCTTAAAAGAATTAAACTTCATCAGGAAATGTGTTAGCTAAACACACACACACACACACACACACACACACCCAATCTTTTAAAAACCTATGTCCCTTTCTCCCAAAAGGATATAATTATAATGTGTTGGTGTGGCCTTGGGATTTAGGATTGGGATTTGGACACATCGAGGTACACAGTCTTGGTGTTTTCTACTTCTACAGACTAGAAACCACTGATGTGAAAAACCAGAAATATGAGAGCACAGATAATTGGAAAGGAAAGGCTTGGAAGGCTTCCTTCAGAAAGATAATGTGGATTTTCTGTTATTTTTATTCCAAAGATGGGTTAATTTTAGATTATGACCTTTATTTTTCACTCAAGACACTCTAAGTCGCTCGGCAGTGGGTGGCGTAGCTAGCCAGCAGGTGACAGTGATATCAGCTGTTATCAGCATGTCTATTCAAAAAGTTTTCCCAATTAAAACATTAAAAGACAGTGCTAATTTTGAGTGAAGTTGCCTTTATAACTATTACATGACAAAAGTATCTACTGGTTTGTGACTTTATTCTGAGCAGGTTACTGTATCAGGAGGGAAATGGGTACTTACCTGCGTCCAGTGGGTTGAACCATTGGACGTTGCTGAAATGAGCAGTTTGGTCTGTACAGATACTTCCTTAGAGCTGACTTGATCTCTTCAAAGTCAGAGCCATTCAGGGTTTTTACTGGTTTGAGGAGCACTCTGCTATCGGCCACCAATATACAAGGTCTAAGGCTTCAAATAGCTTTGTTTGCAAAGATTCTTTGTGATGGGCAACTGATGATTTGTTTTCTGAACTCAAATTGTGGTAGACCTATGTTTAACTCACAGTCGTGGTCGGGAGTGTAGGGTATCCAACCCTGTGAAAGCTGACACTTTCTGTTCTCATCCTCGAGTGATTTCAGGTTCCTATAGAGTATTTGGGGGCAATTCCATAGGGATTTCTCAGATACTTAAAGTGTCTTAGGTTAGGTTATTATTATATCAAACCTGTATTGTATATACCAGAGTAATTTTACTTATATCGGTAACAATTGTGGACTGTAAATTCATTGTTCTGGTTGAGTGGGTGGTTTTTTAAAGTCCCCTGTATTTGTTTTGTTTGTTTGTTTGTTTTCTGGCTATTCTGTTAACCTCTTTGGTTCAATCATTTCCAGTCATTCTGTAGGAGACGGCTTGTTTTCCCCTTACCAAATAGAAGTCTAGATTCTTTGTATTTTCTAAGAAGAAATCCATTAATGTTATTTTAGAACAGCTGAGATAAATAATAAATGGATTTACAGTCACCTCAGAGTATATGGGAATTTGTAAGAGAACACATAAATCCACTCCAATGGAGCAATTAGCTTTGTACAGAGCATCAAGGGTCTAAGGTGTAAGATAAGGTTTTACTTTTTCTTTTTTTCTGGATAATGTTCACTATTGAAGTGGAAGGAACTAGTCCTGTCTTGGCTGCACCTAGGATTGTGCCAGAAAAGGTAGCAATAGTTTTGTTTTTTCAAGATGTCAGATATTGTATAACAAGAATGTTTAATCAGGAAGCACTTTAGAGGGTAGGCAAAAAGAAATGATTGGGCAATTGAGTGGTTTACTTACCATCGTGCTTTACCAGAAAATGACTAATGTTTTACTTTGAGCAACAAGGTTTGGATCCCAAATTTGCTTATAATGCAATCCCTCTATTACAATGAATTTTTCCATAAAAATAAGGAATATGCCTTATGTTGGTTGCTTGTGGTGTAGAGGGTTAAGTTCTTGAGAGCAGGAATCATCCATGAACCTTCTTCATGAGTATTCCTGAGATAGCTTAGTACTATCAACTTTTAGGAGTTCAGTCTTTGTTGAGTAGCACGGCAAACTGATGTAAATTTAAAAATTAATTAGGAAGACCTCAGGCATCGTTTTATTTATTTATTTTTTAACTTTCTTGGTCCACCTCCTGTTTTCTTCCTCCCGTCTGGAACCCCAATAGCAGCAGAGAGCTGAGACCCAGCCCCTTTTCCTTGATAAAGTCCTGGATGCGAGCTAGTGGGAGCACTCTGGTTGGTTCCAGAACTTCCACCAGGAGAGCAGTGGAGTTCAGTCCGCCTTTGCTCAGCCCCTAAAGACGCCCAGCCGTTTCCCCCCTGCTCTTCTCCGACCTAACCTTCCTTCTCTGTCGTTGTCAGTGGCGGCACCTGACTTGCTGGACCCTAAATCTGCCGCTCAGAACTCCAAACCGAGGCTCTCGTTTTCCACGAAACCCACAGTGCTTGCTTCCCGGGTGGAGAGTGACGCGACCATTAATGTTATGAAATGGAAGACGGTCTCCACGATTTTCCTGGTGGTTGTCCTCTATCTGATCATCGGAGCCACCGTGTTCAAAACCTTGGAGCAGCCTCATGAGATTTCACAGAGGACCACCATTGTGATCCAGAAGCAAACATTCATTTCCCAACACTCCTGTGTCAATTCGACTGAGCTGGACGAACTCATCCAGGTAATAATGGCACAGACGAGTTGTGACCTGGCTTCCTCTCTGGGGAAAGACAGTAATGGCAGGAGGAGGCTACCCATACCCCAATGGTGTGCCTGTAGGGGGCCCCATTCTACTTTCTGTTTAGCATCGACTCCTTTCCTCCCTCTTTTCTTACTTCTTCTCTTTTCTTCTCCTTCGTTTTTCCCTCCTTCTGTTCCTTCTTACCCTCTTCTGTTCCTCCTCTCTCGTTGTCTCCGTGATTCGTCTTTCTTTGCCCTCTCTTAGAACGGCCGGTAGATGCCCATGGACATGGGGTTGGCTTGCCGGAGGCTTTCGTGGTCAGATTATCATTGCCCCTGAGAAACATTGCTGTGGCAAGTGAGAGGAAAACCTAAGACAGAAAAGTGCTTAAATCATGCCGGTGGCCATCATAAGAAAGGAGAGATGAGCTTGCGATGGGCACCCCTCCTGGTTAACATGTTCCGGCTCACCTCTTTAACCCAGTCGAAGTATAACTCTGAAAACTGCCTTTTTTAGGCGCCTAGAGAAATCATGCATCCTTGCTTCTCTAAACCCTAACCAAAAACCGTTTACACAGAAAAATGGAGTTTTTGAGTTCTAAAAAATAATTTCATTTTCATGTACTCTATCATGGTGGAACAGTGTTCATAAGGAAAATACTTTGTTATAAAAGTTAATCACAAAATGATTTAAACGTTTCAGTTAGACTGCTTGGAGATGGCTGTATTTTTGTTGTGGATTTCTTTTACATAAAACAATTCAGTGGTCAAACCAAGAGTCTGGTCAGAAGAAAGCCCTAGAATGTTCTTTCAAGGAGAGATCTATCTGACTGGTTGTGGGAAACATTTTAATTGTACAGATACTCATTTTCCTGTAGAACCTACTTAACTGGTCTAAGTCAGATTGGACTAAAAATTATCTTGAGTCATCTGTACATGTTCTTCCTCATCTTCTATTTGGTTCCACATCATTGAATGAATTGGAATAGTAGATTGAGGGAGGAAATTCTTATTGGTTTTAATCCGGGTTCCTATTCAAAGGACCTTTTCTCCCTTATTTCCCTTTTGCCATGGATACCCCAAAGCTACCTCTACCCTTCACGCCCCTCTCTATTTGTAGACAACGCATACAAGTTCTCACTCAAGTTTTACTAAAAGCTATCAAAGATAGTCTTCTCTCACCTCATTTAGTTCCTTCTATATTCAGACACTTCTGCATCTCAACTATTTGACTTAGATTTTAAAAACACTCCTCAGACACTTATATACTGACTTCTCTACTATTTTTAGATGATGGCAATATTTTCAGTATTGACAGTGAACCTGCCAACAGATATCGTTGTCCCAGGTACTGCATTGTCTGTTTCTATGTAAGATCACTTCCACTTCACTCTTGTCTTTGTGCTGCAGAGTTCTAAGAAGTACTAAAAAATCTTAAAGAATTCCCATTTCCCTAGGGTTTTAAAAGACAAGCTCTAGGTTGTCTTGGAAGTAGCATCAGATAGGATGTGTTTTAAACTCCAGTTGAGCACCTTTCTAGAGGTGTCACCCTAAACAAGTACCTTTGCTCTCTAAGCCTTCAGTGGTCTGTCTGGAATGCAGAAAGAGTATCTACCAAGCAGAGTTGCTATGAAGAGTAAAGAGATAATCCCTCCAGAACATCTAGGATGTCACAAAGTGTTAGGTTCCTTCACCATGTTGTTCGTATTCGCTCCCTTCCCCCCACCCCCACCCCATCCCTTTATTGGGTGGAAGTGTCTGATTCAAGCAGTTCCATTCTTAGCATCTAAAGTAGCGTGGTGGGTTTGGGGCAGGGGAAAAAAATGCCTGGAATTTCAGGACAATGCTGGAGGAAACCCTGTGTGAATTTCAAATTGGTCCCACTGTTCTGCACTACCTAGATTTATTCATCACTGTGAAAATAACTTGAAGGTCGTGGCAGGTGGAGACAATCTGGAGGTGGAGACTGATCATTTTTGCTCTGTTGTTTTTGGAATGGATACAGACAGAGCTCAACAAGGACCTAATCTTTTGCTTTCCACCCCACAGAGGAATCTCTTTTAGCTTTATTAATATTCACCGCTGATGAGAATCTTTGCTTTTTAAAAATCTCAAGTATTTTTGTGCTTATTCTGAAGTCCGTTATTTATTGTCATATCACTCATCTTTAGAACCCCATGGCTCTAATAAATTATTTTATTCTCTTTGAATAAAGTTTCTTCTGATAAGAGAAATATTTATAATGGCATGGCTTCAAGGGTCAAGATCAGTGTTTAAATAGGGAGGAAGGCAAATAAGCCAGTCATCTTATATTGGAATTACATTTCATTCATATGATTCTTGTAAATTTCCACGTGTTTTCCCCACATGTATTTGCCCATTTAATCATCCCTTAATCATTCCTGAGTAGGTATATCCCAGCATTACGGATTAGGGAGCTAACACACAGCAGTCCCAGGAACTTTCGCCAGACAGCATTATGAGGATGAGAGAGCAAGTGTTCAGAACCTTGATCTGCTGTTATTCCCAGGAGTCTTGGCTGGGTTTAGCATTTTTCAGTGCTGAGAGAGGGAACCAGTTGGAGAAGTTAGAAGTTCAGTCCTAGTGTCGGTGGAGAAGGACTTCTGGATCCCTTTTATGAAGAGTGGGGAAGGAGGAGGAAATGGGTAGTCAGACTGTAAGGTCAGGTACAGTTAATCTAATTTGGCCCCAGGCCCCAGGTTGTTAATTACACCTCTGGACGGGTTACGGTAACCTCCTAACAAGCTGTGCTTGTATCACAGGGTAGGGAAGGCGAGGGAGGGGAGAGAAGAGAACAGAGCTTTGAGGTCCCTGAGAGCTGTTGCTTCTTCTGCTGCTTGGTCCCAGCTGGGTTTTCCCTCTGAGAGCTGTCTCGACATCAGCTGTCCAAGGCAAGATGGAGGATTGAGGAGGGGGCAGAGCTGTGAAGACAAAGGAATCTAAAGGGCTAAAGTATTTTGAACACTTTGATTTTCAACATCCGTTGCATTTAAATTAGTGTGAGAGCCCTGACTCCTGTTCCCTGCCATGATGTAGGTTAGATGTATGTATTCTTTATCACTTCAGAAGGACAGTGCTAGTGTGTCATTCTTGTGAGCATCCTAATAAAGAAATATATTCATATTCCAATTTAAAAAAAACATGGAAAAACATGGACTGAAGTTTTGAGAGTCATGAGTACCATTAACAATAGCCAAACTTTGATGAGCACTGACTACGTCCAAGGCACTGTTCTAACCTTTTACGTGTATTGTCTCATTTAATCCTCAAGCAACCACATGAGTTAAGTGTCTTATGAACTGCATTTAACTTAGGTAGATGCTGAGGCAGGAGTTTCATTTTCCAAGAGAACAACGTGAAGAGTGCACTGTTGTTTAAACCTAAGTGGACAGACTCCAAAGCTTATGCTCTTAGCTCCTGTATTACAGCCTCTAAAAAAATTAACAAACATTAATTTTGCTGGAAAGCTTCCTGTTCTTCCGCGTATTAGAGTCGAATGAATAGCAAATTACAGTCCTCCGTACGTAGTGAGGCATATTATCTAACATATCTCTTCCTCCGTATAAGAATGGGGAGTATGTAACCTGAGATTTTTGGGGTTTGGTTTTGTTTTGGAAGAGAAAGAGTATGTGTGCACAGGCAAGGGTGGGGGGAGGCACAGGAGCAGGAGAGGGAGAGAGAAGCCCAGGCACGCTCCATACTCAATGTAGAGCCTGGTGTTGGGCTCAGTCTCATAACCTTGAGATTATGACCAGAGCTGAACTCAAGAGTGGAATGGTTACTCGATTGAGCCACCCAGGTGCCCCTATAACCTGGGTTTTAATACTCTTTTTGGAGAACCCTTCCTGGTTTGGTCCCATTTGAATGTGGTAAACCAGTGGAGGCGTGGTTCCCCACTGGGGATGACTGGTTGTCAATGTAGTCACTTCCATATTGGCTGAATCGGTTCTGCGATGGAAAAGGTAGAGCAAAAATCTATGATCTGTACATTGATAGAAATTATTTTCTCGTTTGAGCCACACAACCCCTGTGAGGTAGGGAGGGAAGATACGCTCTCTGTCCTGGGGTGGACAAATGGACACATTTGCATGAGGTCGTGTGGTCTCAGGTCTAGAGTTTTGGAGTCGTCCTCCCGAGGGGATTATATTCTCTCTGTGCTGTTCTTTCTTCTCGGTTTGGATTTTATTCCTTCATTCAGTGGCATTTGTTGAGCACATCTAGCGGGTTGACCTTCCTGCTGGGTATTGGGGCAAGTGAAACCATCAGAGAAAACATCTTAGGCACTCCCTCCTTCAAAGTCAAGTGGAGGAGACCAGCATAAACACAGGCACCTGGGTGGCTCACTCAGTTAAGTTTCTGCCTTCAGCTCAGGTCATGATCTCAGGGTCCTGGAATCGAGTCCCGCGTTGGGCTCCCTGCTCAGCGGGCAGCCTGCTTCTCCCTCTGCCCCTTCCCACTGCTCTCGTTCTCTCTCTCTCTAATAAATAAAATCTTTAAAAAAAAATAGCTGCTAGAAGTTCTTAGAGATTGAAGCTACTGAGGAAGAAATGAACCACTTAATGAGAGATAGGAAGACACAGAGAAGACATAAAGGGAAACTGGATGTTAAATGGGAACTCGGAGTATTCAGCGGGGTTTGGGGAGGGAGGCAAAGGGATCGGCAGATGTTCTAGGCAGAAGGAGCATGATGTGCTCCGGTAACTGAATAATCTAGAGTGAGGAGCAAGGGCATCAGCAAGTCTAACAAAGGAGAGCCTCCTTTACCCACACCAGGGAGATGGGCTTTCTCCTGAGCCCGTTCCCCACCCGGGGTAGATGGACCATTGCGGCTCGTGGTGGTTTTCCAGGGGATACCTGGAGCTGCATGCCTTCCTAGAATGCCAGTGAACTTTCAAAACAAAACCAAAAACATTGTTTTATATTAATTATATAATCATTCATTCATCCAAAAATATGTATTGATTTCCTGCTATGTGCATTGTTCCAGGGACAGAAATACTGTGAAGAATAAAACAGATGAAAGTTCTTGACCTTGGGGAGGGTCCATCCTGCTGAGGGAAGATAGTATGTTAGACAATGGTGAGTCTCAGGAGAAAAAACAAAGCAGTGAAAAAGGATAGGAAATGTTGGGTGGTATTGGTGATTAATTTTACATAACATCCCTGGGGAAGCTTCACTGATAAGGCAACTTTTGAGTAAAGGGAGTGAGGAAGGTAGCAGGGTGGCTGTTGGGGAACAGTACTCAGGGCAGAGGGATCCACGGTAAAGAGGCCCTCCCTGAAGAGAGGGCCCCTGGCAGGGATGGGAACAGCAAGGATGCTAGGAGGGAGCCTAGAAGAGGGCATCAGGCAGGTAATGAGGGCCAAGTCCTGTAGGGCCTTGTGCATTATCATATGGAGTTGGCTTTCTGGTGCAGATGAATGTGCTGGGCTGGCTTGTTTCCCCAGGATCACTCTGGCTGCTGGGTTGAGAAGAGAGTGCACGTGGCCACAGACAGAAACAGAGGGAACCGTTATTTGGCTGTTGGGATAATCCTGGTGATAGACGAGAGGGGCTTGAACCAAGGTGGTGGCAGTAGGAGCTTTGAGACATGGTCGGATTCTGGGTATATTCTAGAGGGAGAGCCAGTGAGATTTATCAACGGATAAGACTGCAGTGCAAGGGTGAGGAGTCCAAGAAAAACACGAAAAGTTTTGTCCTGAGGAACTAAAAGAATACAGTTCCCACTCTGCTGACATGAGGGAGAGCAGAGGAGGCGCTGCTGAGGGGATGATATCAGGCCCTTAGTGCTGGACATCACATTCAGAGTGGCCGTTAGGCAGAGTTCAATTATGGAACAAGAGTCACAGGGCCCAAAATAAGAGGACTTCTGGATCTCCATTGCTGGAAAATGATAGAATGTACCAGCAGCACCCCATATAGATGGGCACCACTGGCAAAGTTGGCATCAGAGCCAAGGCCTCCCTCCGCCAGGCCATGCCAGGGCATTCTTCTCCCCCAGATCCAGAGCCCCTGACGTGTACATGGGATACCTTGGGAACCCGAGATGACCTCTTGGCCGGGATTTCTGCCACCCTGCTGATCACAAAGCCATGTTCTTGCCAAGTAGCCAGCTTCAGTGGCTGAGCTTTCTGAGGGGCTCACCAAGACCAGGTGCAAGTCATCCATCATGCTGTTACGGATAAATAATGTGACAAGTTGGTCCTAACCTGGCAGATATTCTACCGGCCATGGTTATAAAACAACACTCTGGGTCAACATGTCTCACACTTATACCAGGGGACAGTTCCATGCAGGGACTTCAGCAAAAACAGCCTCCGCAAATTCTGGCCAGCACAGCCACCTTGAATTTGTGATGCCAAGAACTCGTTATCCAGAAAACCTTTAAAAGGGCTTTCTTTTCTTATCAGTGCCTTCACTCTTCTTGTCCTTTGGATTAATCTCTGGAAAAGGCACTGCAGATAATAGAATGTGTAATCTTGGGTGTGTAATAACATCGTAGGTTGGATTATTTTAGCAGATTATTTGGGATCCATTTTAAAAGACCGGGCTCTAATGGTGATGGTTATTCAGGAATGGTGTCTTGAGAATTACAAGAGGGACTAACAAATCAAGGGAGCTACAGAAATCTTAAGGAAGCTTTGTCCATTTCCAGTTTCCCAAGGACTCTCCCACGTACTATGGTCTTAGTGAACAAACTTATGTTTGCCTCCCTTTCCTGTCCATGGGTTCATGCTACCTTGACTTGCAGAATGTTGTATGTAAGTACAACAAATAACAATTGAAATATTTTTATACACTGTTTCTTAATTATACTTGGGTTTTTATAATAAAGCATTTAAGTAGCTTGTCAGGAAATGATTTTATACCCAAAGGTTATATGAAGATTGACTAGTTTATATTGGTTAAAAAAAAGTGCTATGTGAGTATTGTATATTAGTAAAATACTACTCAAATTGATGTGATTAAAAAGGAATATTACTTAAAAACAACGGCTAGAACATTAGTTGATGGCTGGAATGGTTGAGAATGAGAGATGGTACTTTCCATATACATTGGAAGACATTGAAGAGTATTTTTTGACTGAGGGTTTATTTAGTCTAAGCTAAAAACAGGACTCAAGTGGAAAGCTCAGTCCAATAGCATTAGAGTGAAATCTGACAAGTATAGATCTGTTAATAGCGATTATGGCAATGGCTTTAAAATTCTTAGAACATATATTTAATCAGATTCATACTCTTACACTTTAAGATATAATTTTATTCCCCTATCTCTGAGATATATGTTTAGTTCACATTTGTAAAATGTTCAGCAAGAGAAAAAAATGGCATCTTGATCAGATTCTTTCTTTTGACTCTATCTCCAGTGCCTTCCTCATAGATAAGAATGTGTGCAACACAATGTCTAGTGATAATAGCTGGCCAATACAATTTTAATTCAAGTCTGCATCTTTATAGAAGCCCTGCCATATACATTCTCTCTCATTTGGTCAGAAACAGGTTAGGCTTCATCCTCTGTCTTTTTGCAGGTTTTGTCAACTGAGGCACAGAATGTTAAACCCGAGTCCCTCTTAGCCTTTTTAGCTTGAGATGCTCTAAGTGGCACAGGAAGTATTAGAAGGGCCTTTTGCATTGCCGGTGCATCCTTTTGCTCTGGGCTCCTCCTAGCAAAGGTCAGCAGTGGAAGGCACAGCAGGTCTGTAGTTGTGAGTGTAAAGTATACAGTCATGGAAAGCTAGAGCCCAATAATGAGGCCACAAAATGAGCAGCTAAAACATTATGCTTAAACTTGCATGGCGGGCAGGAGTCGTGCTGAGGCATGAATGTGTGACATAAGTCAGGGAAGGCAATTTCAAGCTGGAGAACTCTTACCTGGAAGGAAGAGACGGATCAGGATGCAAAGGGAAGGAACAAAGGGAAATAGTTGCAAGGACACAAGTTAATGTTCTGCTTACAGGATTACAAGACTTTTTACCCCCTTCTTGCTTTCTGACATTCACAAAGTAACAAAAGCGTCCTGTGTAAAATCCAAGTAATACCAGAAGATACAAAGAAAAAAGCAAATATCTGAAATCCCTCCACCTAGAGTTGGCCAAGACCTCTCATGTGTGTGTGTGTGTGTGTGTGTGTGTGTGTGTGTGTGTGTACATACATACATAGTTACATATTTCCACACAGAATTTTACATGTGTGGGATCACATATGCGTATCCTCTTACCCCTTCCATTTTTTGCTCACTGTTATGTAGGGGATACTTCGGAAATATTTCAACTCTTTTCTTTAGATATTATGTAAATATCCACATAGGTGAGGTAATATCTTTATCAGTAAGAGAGTGAGATGATATTTTTTAATCCCTTTCAAGTGTTTCTCTGCCCTTTCTTTTTATGAACATTTGAAATCTTGGCTGGATCAAGAACAGTAAACAGTAGTTCATCTAGCTCAGTATTTCTGCCCTTAATTATGCTACCAATGGACATGTAAAAGCAGCATGAGAGTTTCCTTTATAAAACCATCTTTAGAAGAGTTGACCATACCCAGAGCTTCATGACAATAAGAAAAATCTGGCATGGATCTAATATTCATAAACTTACATCTCTGGACTGTTTGAATTTGACCACATTTCAGTATGTACCTTCTCTTGATAGGTGTCACACATGCTTCTCGATAAAGTTTCCCTTTTCATTTGCTCTTTCATGAAATTACATCCTTTATAAAGTTTTAGGCCATTGCCTGGTGAATTTTGTGAACTAAGTCATGTAATTCCCATCTAAAGATAGCGACATTATCTTTCTTATTTTTATCCCCTACCACATGGAGAATTCATTCTCAGCTCCTTGGGCCTTGATGATTTGTGGTGATGTGAGCCTTGGGTCTCTCCTTTCTAATAGTCTTGTTTTGTAATCGCTTCCTTAGCACTTAGAGCGGCCCCTTGATTATTTTACTCATCTGTTTTTGAACTGCCTTCTGCTCAGTTAAAACTTTGATAAGTGTCGATTTGAGCTGTGGGCAGTATTCCAGAAGAGGAGGGCTCATACTTTCACACAAGAGTAGCTTTCTGTTTTAATTCTTTCTTTTTCATTTTCTTCCCCCCCCCCCCCACTCCAATTTATTTCTATTACCTCTCTGGTGATGTCTGGTATTTTCCTGTGTTGGCGGTTGTTGGATAATGTCCTCCGGCAGAGTCCCAGGGACTCCAGAGGCTTCTTCTAGGATATTAAAAACATTATTTGAAAAGGGGAGCCTGGTTTATTTTCTCCCCAATCCATTAGTTTTCACTTACCGAGGATGAATCTCAACCCTCGTTTGTACTTTGTATGCCTTTTCACTCAGGCTTGTAAGGTTTTAAAATTTTAATTGAACATTAGGCATTTCACAATCTTCAGAATCATGATGGTATTCCCACACCTTGATATTTTCCTTTTTAGTGTTCAATTAAAACATTGCATAATAGATACCTAGATTTACATTGATCCCTTTAAATATATAATCTACTTTTTTTTTTAGATCCGTAACCATTTTTTTTAAAGGTTTTATTTATTTAGAGAGAGAGTGTGTATGAGAGCAATGGGGAGGAGCAGGGAAAGAGGGAGAGAAAGAATCTCCAACAGACTCCACACTGAGCCTGGAGCCTGACGCAGGGCTCGATTCTGAGACTCTGAGATCATGACCTGAGCCGAAAGCAAGAGTCAGACACTTAATCAACTGAGCCATCAGGCGCCCCTGTAACCAAACATCTTTATGTAATGGATAATTTTTATCAGTCTCCAGAAGATAATCTTTTTATGACTACTTAATATTTTGTGACTTCATTTTTCTTATATTCTTATGTACCCCCATACAATACCTATTTGACTGTTGGAACTTACTTTCTCTTCGCAGATCGGCTATATTTTTCCCCTGTGATCAGTTAGCTTGCATATGTATTCAGAAGTATCCTTTATTCCTTTCACTTCATATTGCCTTTAGTTTTTCTCAGAAAACTCCAGTTTATTTAGAATTTATTGTTATATGTGAGAGAGAGCTCTAATTAGCATGTCTTCAGTCTATAATAATGTTGAGTAAAAATGCCAATATTTGAAGACCGTTAAGTTAAAAAGTATATATTCCTTTTAGAGGTACCTAAGGAATATCCCAGACGCTCATGAAGTATAATGTGCTCTCTGATGATGAAGCAGTGAAGGGAGCTTTGAGAAATACGCAAAGCAATGAATGTCAGGACTGTGAAAAAGGAAAAGAATCTCCATAGACACCATCACGTGATCACATGGCTTACATTGATGCACATTGCAGAGAAAAGAGCCTTTAATTCTTAAATTTTCTATTTTTAGGGTCCCAGCACAGTTTCTTGACTATTGTAAAGTTCCTTTTTTTGCAGTTATGCATCTGTTCTTATTTTGCTAAAACTCACTTAGAGGAATATGGGGATTCATCAGAAACTCATAATTACTAAAACAGGATGCGTTCTTTTTGGGCAAATGAAAAAGTCTCCCTTCCTGTCACTATTATTCATATACTATAGAGGTTGGTTAGAAAATATTTGATTTAAGTGACAGAAACAATGGAATGAACCCCTCTTTCCTTGGATAGGAAATGCTTTCAGCACCAGCATGATATTAATGGTACCAGGGAAGTGAATTCTGAAATTTACAGATGAAAGAGCACTTGTTTGTATCCATTGAGCTACTTTGGTGTTAACCTCCAGAGCAGGGATTCCTCACTGCTCCTCCAGATTGGAGGGCGAGTTCTCAGGGAGGTTTTGTGTTAACCCAAGAGTCACCACACTGTGGATCTGTGGTGCTGTGTGTGTTTCCATCAGCGTGACAATGTGGTTAGGAGTCATGAACAGATTTCCAAGCAGGGCAAGCCCATATAGACTAGAAAGGAGAAGTAGTTATTATGTGGATTTAGAGTTCTTATGTTTTATTTTGCATGGGGAATAAAGGGAAGGTCTTATTTTCTTTAAAATGGATGGTCGTGGAAATGCTTACAAAGTAGGATCTTTAATGGGCAGCATAGTTTCATATAGTAGCATCTCAGATGATCAGGTGTTTCTTTTTTTTCCTTTCTTTTCTTTTTTTAATTAACATATAATGTATTATTTGCCTCAGGGGTACATGTCTGTGAATCATCAGGCTTACACATTTCACAGCACTTACCATAGCTCATACCCTCCCCAATGTCCATAACCCAGCCACTCTGTCCTTATCCCCCTATCCCCCAGCAACCTTCAGTTTGTTTCATGAGTTTAGGAGTCTCTTATGGTTTGTTTCCCTCCTGATCCCATCTTGTTTCATTCCTCCCCCCAACCTCCCACGACCCCCCGCCCTGCCTCTCAAATTCTTCATATTAGAGAGATCATATGATAATTGTCTTTCTCTGACTGACTTATTTCGGTTAGCATAATACCCTCTAGTTCCATCCACATCATTGCAAATGGCAAGATTTCATTTCTCTTGATGGCTGCATAGTATCCCATTGTATATATAGACCACATCTTCTTTATCCACTCATCTGTTGATGGACATCTAGGTTCTTTCCATTGTTTGGCTATTGTAGACATTGCTGCTATAAACATTCAGGTGCACTTGAGCAAAGAAGCTAGTGAATATGGCAGATGTCTTCTTACCCTTGACGTTAAAGCTTCCTTTGGAGATTGTGCTTCTTTTAGGTAAAATAAAATTTACAGTGTTAATTGCATAACAGTCCATAAGATAATTTAAATATTCCGGGGTGTGGCTCTGACAGTCTTGTTGCTCTAGGGGTTGGTGACAGTTTCTCAGCACATGCAATTTACTCTTGCTTCCTGACAGTGAGGTCGGCTGCTGCTGTTTTCCATTTGTCCTGGTCCATACACAACTCATTGAATGCAGGACAAAAATAGAGACCATTATTCCCAGCCATCACAAAATAAAATTTTGTATGACAAAGTTACATTTAATCATGGGACAAAATAGCTTATCATTCATGCAAGAAAAAAAAATGATCTGTGGCAGTTTTCTGAATCTGATTTTCTTTTTTATTTGGCCACACACTGAACATTCTCAAGTTTTTTTTCTGAATCCTCACTCAGAAATATATTTGTATTCATCTATCATGTTCAGATAACATATTAGCACTTGTAGAGACCTGAGGTAAGACAGTTCGGGGGAAGGTCTGTTCCTCTAAAGGAAGTAGTTAAAATGTACATTCATTCATTTATTCACCCTATACGTAATATGTTTTGAAAGAAATTGTTCCAAACCGGGCGCATAATCTGCACAGACTGAAAAGAGTCGTACTTCCATGAACCTGCCATGCTAGTGAGGAATAGCTAGGTAAATACTCTGCTGACTTGGTAAGGGGATGAGATCAAAAAAAAATAGATCAATTGAAGACATTTTAATGAAAGTTGATTTTTGGAAAGAATTTTTTTTTAAAGATTTTATTTATTTATTTGAGAGACAGAGAAAGTGAGAGAGAGCATGAGAGGAGAGAAGGTTAGAGGAAGAAGTAGACTCCCCATGGAGCCGGGAGGCTGATGTGGGACTCGATCCCGGAACTCAAGGATCATGACGGGAGCCGAGCCGAAGGCAGTTGCTCAACCAACTGAGCCACCCAGGTGCCCCTTTTGGAAAGAATTTTAACGAAGTAGGCTGCAAGGGGACAGACAGGGTTTGGGCTAGTAGGAGAAGACTCTCCTCTCTTCCCAACTTTCAGGAAGGGGTGCTCAAGGGTGATGATCTAGGTAATGTGTGTACTGTGGGGGAAGAAAAAGAGGGAAGGTGGCCAGTTGAGGGGTCGGAAGCCGATACTATTCAATTCGATGTGTCTAAGATTCCTTGAGAAGATAATTTTAATGAGCATAGATAAGTGCTAGATGAATCTTTTGCATGGGCTCTCTGTTGCAGAAGCACTTTATTTTATTTTAATTTTCTCAAAATAAATTCTAACTCTTTTAGGATAAAAGATTTTTTATTTTGCTATCTTTTAAAATTTACTTTTTTATTGAAACCCTCCCACAACTCTATTGATATTTTTGGGCATGTTACAGCTTACAAGCTACTATAAATGATTGGGTAATTACTTTTTCTTTAATAAATATAGATTCTCCCTTTTTTTTATCTGGTTAACAAGTTCCAGAGCTTCACAATGTTTTCATTTCTGGAAGATGTTTTATCAGATGATGACATTTGGCTCTTGCTTTGAGCTGGCCTGAAAATCTTTCCTGATGCAGGATTACATTGTTTCAGGCAGCCTTCTTGATAGGGACATAAATGAGATTCCCTTCTTCTTGAGGGAGAAGAAAAAAATAAATTACTCTCATCTATAAACCAAACTAGCGTTTGTGTCTTAGAGTCTAAAAGAAAATGTGAAGAAGCAGCACAGGGGATAACTGTATCTAAAAGGTAGGGAAATATAGAAAGTATCAGCAAAATTTTATCATAATGCATTTTGAATTATTTACATATAACATTTTAAGGAATACACTGATTGACTTTAGAATATGAAATCTACAGTACCTATTGTCTCGTCAAACTCTGTCGTTTCAGAACCTAGACAATAAACTATTCAAGCATTTTCCTAAAAGCATACTACTAGTTAGTGACAACAACTAGTTAGAGTGACTTTCATGCTTTGTTCCTGATCTTAGAAGAAAAACTTTCAGTTTTTTGTTGTTGAGTATAATGTTAGGAGTGGACTTTTCATACGTGGTCTGTATTATGTTGAGGTAATCTACTTCTAGTTTGATGAGAATTTTTATCATAAAGGGTATTGAATTTTGTCAAATGCTTTTTCTCTAGAGATGATCATGTGATTTTTATCCTTTGTTTTGTCAATGCAATGTATCATATTGATGACTTTTCATGTATTGAAATATCTTTGCATCACAGCCCTAGATCCCACTTACTCACGGTCTGTGATCCTTTTAATGTGCCGTTGAATTCAATTTGCAAGTGTTTTGTTGAGGATGTTTGCATCTATGTTTATCAGGGACATTGGCCTATAGTTTTTTCTTGTAGTGTCTTTGTCTGGCTTTGGTATCAGAGTAATGCTGCTTCTGTAAAATGAGTTTGGAAATGTTCCTTCTTCTTCAATTTTTTGAAAGAGTCTGAGATGGATTTGTGTTAATTCTTTAAATGTGTGGTAGAATTCACCAGTTAATCGTCTGGCCCTGAGCTTTTTCTTTGTTGGGAGGTTTTGATTACTCATTCAATCTTTGTACTAGTTTAGGTATGTACATATTTTGTTTTCTCATGACTTTTAGTGTTGGTAGATTGTTTCTAGGAATTTTTCTATTTCTTCTAAGGTGAGAATAATTTTTTATAGTAATCTCTTTTAAGGAGTCTTGAGAAAGCTCTGGGTATAATGGTGCACAGCTCAAGGGTACTATTTATATGAGTTCCATCACAGTATTGCTAATTGTCATAATTTTCTAAATGTTGGCAATGAAGTATCTTGAGGAAAGGAAGGCTTTCCTAGTTCACGCAGAAGGCATCTTTTGGATGAGGAGCAGGGCCGTTTGGACATAGCTTTTCAAACTATCCAGCATCCCATTCACGGTCCAGCCACAACCTCAGTAGCATTGCTAATTTCAGTGTATGAGTGGAAGGAAGTAAATAGATTCTTTTTCCACAATAAGGACATTTCTATTGGTATTTAAGATAAAGGTTGATTTTTGTATGGTGAATTTATTTAATTAGTGACTTTCAGTATAGACTGCATAAGGGAAAATAACATTTTAAAGATTTTTATGATTTATTTAGTTAACGAGCTGGGAGAAAGTGATTACATTTTACTTGCCTTTTAATGAAATCACTTTGTATGACTTTGTAAAACACTGATAGAACAGTGCAAAAACTTGTTTTTCCTAAATGTCTTATCAATAAGGATAATTTTCCTGAAATGTTCTTCTAAGTATTAGAATCACTGAATTAGAACCAAGTATATACTGACAGTGCTACGATTCAACAACATGAATGAGGTTTTAATATAAAATTTATTATAAGTAAAGCATTTAGATAAAAAAAAGTCTAAAAAAAGTCTACCACTGTAGACTTCCCTCTTAGTACTGCTTTTGCTGCAACCCATATGTCTTATTATGTTTTCATTTCCATTTGTCTCCGTTCATTTTCTAATTTCCCTTCTGATTCTTCTTTGACCCATTCTTCTTTGGCCCATTGGATATCTTGGAGTATGTTGTTTAATTTCCACATAATTGTGAATTTTTTAGTTTTCCTTTTGCTATTGATTTCTAGTTTCATTCCATTTTGGTCAGAAAAGATACTTGGTATGGTTTCAGTCTTCTTGAATTTGTTAAAAGACTTTTTTTGTAACCTTACATGTGATCTCTTCTGGAGAAGGTTCCAGGTGGACTTGAGAAAATTATGTATTTTTGGGGTTTTTTTGTACTTTTTGTTGAGTGGTATGTTCCATATATGTCTGTTAGGCCCACTTGGGTTATAGTGATGTTCATGTCCTCTGTTTCCTTATTGATATTTTGTCTGGGTGTTCAATCCACTATTGAAAGTGGGGCATTAAAATTTCCTGTTATAACAGTGTTGCTGCTATTTCTCTTTTCAGTTCTGTCAGTGGTTGTTTGATATATTTGGGCACTTTAATGTTGGGTGCATATATATTTATAATTGTTATATCTTCCTAGGGAACTTTTATCATTATATAATGCCCTTCTTTGTTGTTTGTGACAGTTTTTGAATTAAAATCTATATTATCTGATAAAAGTATGACTGCACATGTTGGTTACCATTTGCATGAAAAATCCATTTTCTACTTTTTCAGTGTAGGTATCGCCTGAAATCTAAAGTAGCTTCTTATTAACAGAATCTTACTGTTGAATCTTTTTTAAAAAATCCATTCAGCCATTCTGTATTTTGACTATGTCTTTGAATCCATCTACATTTAAGATAATTATTGATAGGAAAGAATTTATTAGTATTTTGTTAATTGTATCCTGTTTGTCTTATAACTTTTTTGTCATTCTTTTCATCTTTTGCTGTCATCTTTGATTTTGCTGATTTTTTGGTAATGATGTGTTTTTTTTATTTCTTTCTCTTTTCCCTTTGAAAATCTTCTATAGGTATTTTCTTTGTGGTCTCCATGGTGTTTATATAAAACATTTTGTCATTACAACACTATTTTAAGCTGCTAACAACTTAATTTTAATTACATACCAAACTCTTCTTTTTCTACCCCCTCAACCACTTTGTGTTATTGAGGTCACAAATTATATTTTTTTAATTTTGTATCTGTGAACATATTTTTTAGTTATAGTTATTTTTATGCTCCTATGTTTTAACTTCTATATCAGAACTAAAAATGATTTATACATCACCGTGACAGTTCAACAGTACTCTCTATTTGTCAACCTATTTGCATTTACCAGTTAAGTTTATGCTTTCATGTGCTTTCTTGTTGCTCTTTAACATCCTTTTACTTCAAGTTGAAGGACTCCTTTTAACATTTCTCATAAGGCAGGTCAAGGAGTGGTGAACTCCACTAGCTTTTATTTATTTGGGCAAGTATTTATGTTTCATTTTTGAAGGATAGTTTTACCAGGTATGGTAAACTTGGGTGGCAGTTTTTTCTTTCAGCACTTTGAATTCATCATCCCATTCTTTTCTGCCCTGCAAGTCTTTTGCTGAGAAATATGCTAATAGTCTTATGGGGGCACACTTGCATGTAATGAGTCACTTTTCTCTTGCTGCTTTTAAAGTTCCCTCTTTGTCTTTGACTTTTGGCAATTTGATCATATGTGTCTTGGTGTGGACTTCTATAATTCATCCTATTTGGAGTCTTTTGGTCTTCTTGAATCTGCAAGTCTATTTTCTTCCACAGATTTAGGAAGTTTTCAGCCATTATTTCTTCAAATAAGCTTTTCGCCTCTTTTCCTCTTCTACATTTGGGACTTTGGGTGTATATTGCTGTGCTTGATGGTAGTCTATAAATCCCTTAAACTTTCTTCACTCTTTTTCATTCTCTCGTTTTATTTTGGCTTTGTTTTGTTTTTGTTCCATTGACTGGATAATTTCAAATGTCTTGCCTTGGAGTTTCCTGGTTCTTCTGCTCAATCATGTCTGCTGTTGGAATTCTAGAAATTTTGGGTTATTGTATACTCCAGTTCCTAAATTTCTGTTTGGTTCTTTTTAATGTTTCTATCTCTTTGTTTATATTCTCATTTTGGTCATCCATTGTTTTCTGAACCCATTGAACATCTTTATGATGATTCTTTTGAATTCTTTGAGGTAATTCGTATACCTTTGTTTCTGGACATTTATTTTGTTCTTTTGATGAACCAGGCTTCCCTGTTTCTTCATATGCCTTATGAATTTGTGTTGTGATCTACCCATTTGACAAAATAGCCACCTATCTCAATCTTTGCAAACTGATTGTGTACAAGGAAGAGCTTTCTCCAATCAGCCCAGCTTAGTTTTCTGCAGGCCTCTCAGACCTTTTCTGTGGATGTGTTTCTCAGACTTGTCCATGTAAATTCCCAATTACCCAGATTAGCCAGTTTCTTTTTTCCAGTTTGTAATCTCTTGCTACCTCTGGTGTCTGTCTGCAGTACTACAGTTTTTCTAGAGCTGCTGCAAGCCTCCCAGGTTTTTCTTATTCTCAGTGGTCCTGAGGTTTTTAGAGTAGGCTGCATCCTCATCAGTCTGTGCTTTGAGCTGGGTGAGACAAAAACCAATCCTTTGGGTAACCCCTCTAAAAATCATAGTGTTGAACATGTGTTCCACTCTTCCCTTTTCCCCTGATGGAGAGGTTGCCAAGCTCTATTGGCCTCTGCCTGCTACACCATGGGTCCTCTGGTGCAGATGCAAGCTGCCCAGCTCACTTGTGTTCTCACTGTCCCCCAGGCATCTAGAGTGTGACAGGTCCCATCAGTGCTCTGACATAGGAAAGGCAAAAACCAATCCCTCGGGCAGTGCCCCTCAACATTTGATGAATATTCCAACTCTTTGCCTCCCCAGGGAGAAGCTGAGGGCTGGGAGTTTTCTCCCTGCAGCTCTGTGCTGAACTGGGGAAGGACTATTGCAAATAAGGGCCATGAATTTTTCTACCAGCTTTGATGTGACTGGTTTTGTGCTCATTTGGAGTTCAGGAGACTCTTCACTGATTCCTGGATTTCTCATTAAGAGAATTGGTCTGTGCATTGTTGAACCAGTATCTCTATTGGAGGAGGAGGATCTGTCTCCTCTTTCACCATTTTGCTAATATCAACCAGCCCCCTTGAGGTTATGGGTTTTAAAGCCATGAGCAACTCAAGTAAGGTTCTTATAATTATAGAAACAAAAAATAAGTACACAAATAAATTTATAAATTTATAAGGTAATTTCAAACAATTCTAATTGTTCTGAAAAAGTAATATAGGTTACATAATAGAGAAATGCTGCCTCGGCTAATTAAATTGGCAAATGAAGGAATTCAGGTATTTTAGCACAACCTGAAAGATAGTCACCGGTGCATAGATGTGTGAATACCTGGGGGGAGGCATTCCAGGTAGAGAGGAGAGCAAGTGCATGACCTGACTTATGACACAAAGGAATCACTGGTTACCCTGTGAGGAATAGATGTAGGTGGACAAAGTTGGAACCCTAGTAGAATCTGGTAGTTTAGATGAGGACAGAAGCAGTGGATGTGATGAGACAGGGTCAGAGGGATATTTTGAAAGTACACCTAATGGGATTTGATATGAGGTGTGAGAGAAATGAATAATGATTCATAGGTTTGGGGCCTTAAGAACAGGAAAACTAAAGTTGCCAGTTAATGACAAGAGTAAAACTCACCTGACGCAGGTTTCAGAGAGGAGCTCAGGAGTTCAATTTGGCATATCGTTGGTTTGTTTGTTTTTTTTTTAAGATTTTATTTATTTATATGACAGAGAGAGAGATCACAAGTAGGCAGAGAGGCAGAGAGAGAGAGAGAGGGGGAAGCAGGCTTCCTGCTGAGCAGAGAGCCCGATGCGGGGCTCGATCCCAGGACCCTGAGATCATGACCTGAGCTGAAGGCAGAGGCTTTAACCCACTGAGCCACCCAGGTGCCCCGGAATATGGTTGGTTTGACTTGTCTTTCAGACATCCAGGTGGGGAAGTAGTCCTGAATGAATAAGACATTTGGGAGTTATCACATATTGATATTTAGAGCCTTGAGTTCAAATGAAATCACTTCAGAGTGTGGATGGTTGGAGGACAGAGCCATAGGCTCAAAGGTGAGGGAGACTGGAGGAAAGCTGGAGAGTGTGGTGTTCTGTAGGCCGAGTAAAGACATGTTGCAAGGAAGAGATTAATTGCATCAAGTGCTACTGCAATGTCTTACTCCTTTCACCATAACCTGCAGTATGCAGTTAATGCTCTATCCCATCAGTTCACAATAGTGATCATTTGTGTATTTAGAAATCAGTAAGCACAAAATATGCCATGAACAATTCTTGAGCAGTGAGCATTACACTAGACACATAGGCCATGTGTGACATACACATTGAAGACAAGGCCTAATGACCATTTGGGATATATTATACACATATGGATAAAATAAACAAGATGTTCACCCAGCTTCAAACTTATGAATGGATGGTTTTAAAAGTTTATTTATAAATGTATTTATTGCTTGGGACTTCCCATGTGTTTTCACATAAAAATAATACTATAAATGACAACTATGTCCAACACTAGGAAACCAAAGCTATACTACAACTAAATTGTATCAACAAGATGAGAGACTGATTTGCCAGGCTAATTATTGGGTTTGCTTATTTTGAACTAGTGATCCGTTTAACCTCTCTATGCCTCAGCTTTTGTGGAAGGTAAACAATACATATGTGATTCCTTTTAAGTGATACCATATTGATAATGTTCACGGTGTTGATTTTATGAGATGGTGAAGCACCTCAGGTCTTGCACCGTTGGGTTCAAATAGTTACTTAAGGAGACAGAGCTACCTACAGGACATCCAATAGATGCACAGCCGGTGATTAAAAATAAACAAAATGAGTGACATTCAGTTGTATTCAGTCGTGTCCTGATGCCAACACTCTGGATTCTCCAGAGACTGCATCTTACTTTACTGTGATTATGCATTTCTCTCTCTCCCTGCCCAGTTTAAACCTGTTGTGCTCATTCCACCAGCATAAACACATGCTTGGTTGGAAAGAGTTTGGGGGCAGGAGAAGTGAAGATCAGTAAGGATGTTGGGCCAACTTGATACCTCCCCAGGCATGTGGTCCTGGTCCCCACTAAGTGGGGCAAAGGCATCGTCATCCTCTCCGCCTCTGAGCAGAGAAGACCATCCAGTCTCATGCTTATCATGTGGATTTGGGAGCATCTTCTCTTTCCTAGGTGGCCGTGCTCTGAAATGCTGTTGAGAATGATATCCTTGTGTGAATGAAGATCTACAATACAGCATGTGTGAATGACTAATGTAGAAAACATGAGGTAAGATGCCAGGCTCATTTTCAGTGCTGATGGTTGTGGTGTGACACTATTAGATCAGTCTGAGAGGTGCCCGAGGGAAGGGTTTAATTGCATTTTTGTGCAGTAACTACTGGACAGGTGTCAAAGGGTAGCTCTATCATTCCAGTTGGCTTAGAAAAATAAAAGAAATTCTATCAGGTTCCTGTTTCTCCAGAAAATGGGTTTCAACCAATTCAATATCTGCTATGACTGGTGAGTGTATGGGTGTGTAATTGAGAAATATGGGGAAAATTTGGAGGAAAGCTAAGGATGGGTATGAATCACTACGTTTTGGGAAGTTATTCACATACTATTTTTGCCATCTTGATTTTGTGACATTGAGCCAAGAAATATAAACATATTAAGCAGTTTTGCCAGACTTCCTTTTCTCTGTGTAATGTTAGCGAGTCATTAGTAAACTTACTCTGCAGTGTATTAAGAAATTTTGCCTGGAACCTGAAAGCATAGCAATTTCTTTTAGACTTATTAATGGCAATGAGTCAACTCAGTTGAAATAAGGAATACATAAATTTTCGGGGGATGGGGGGCAGGGTGGAAACTTTAACAGAGGACCTACTGACCATAATGTTTCTGAAATGTTCTAGTATTGTGATATTTTGCCCTTACTGACGGCTGATTTGGGTTATGGGAAGTCTGATTTATTCAAACACAAATTTGATTAGCTGGCTACTGTGTTGGGTATGTGTGTGGGTGTACAGACCTTGAGATTTTCATTCCTTGCTGTGGTCATTTGGTTACAAATTCAGAAAAGGCACGGGAAAAAAAATAATTTGTTTTTAAAACGTATAATAAAAAAAGTTGCCTTTCTGTGGAAACTTGAATGATTTCCCTATTTCCCCTATGATTACTTTTATATAGGTATGAAGCACTTTTTAGTTTAGATTTGTATCTGTTATGGAAATATAGGCTTAAGTGTACTGGAAAATCAAATTAATAGAGATCAGTGGCATTTTACTGAAAATGCCATAAGAATCTCTAAATTTGGGAATTCTATGCATGCATGTAATTGACAGAGGAAAACTCCTTTTGCTCCATTTTGGGCTGTTTTTTTCCTTATCAGTTTAGAACTTCAGGCCTTTAAAACAGTCCATGAATAAATGCTGGTTAGTGTTGTATGCCCTAGGCAAAATGGTGTAAAAATATTGTCTTAGATGCTGTGTCTTCTTGATCTCAGTTTTCTGCCTACTCAAATCCTATTTTAAGGCCAACCTCTTTTAAAAGATCTTCCTAGATAGAGTGACTATGATTTGAATTAAGTTCCTCTCTGATTCTTCTAGAACTGTCTCTTCTTTGTTATCCAACTAACATTTATCTTTCCCCTCTACTTGCTCTTTTGTTTCTTGTTGGCTTCTTGTTCTACCTCCTTCTTTCTTCATATTTTCCTATTCTTCTGTAAACTCTTTTCCACCACCAATGCTGAGATGAGGTGGAAGGGGCCAAAAAGATAGAGACTAATACTCTGATAGAATATTAATATACCATAGAATAATATGGAATCCAGGAAAACATGAAAAAATGCACAGCTGGGGAAGTGCAGGTTTCAGTTAGGCTTGCTCCACATGTATTTTCCTGGCTTTCCAGAGCTGAGAGAACTCAGGGGGCTTGAGCACATTTTATCCTTTCTCCATCACAGGGGCATTTCAGACCGGGCTTAAAGAAGAACGGAATTTTAGTGTTTCACATTCAGTCCTTGTCTGATATAGAAACCATCTCTATAACAACTTTGCAAATAGTCATTTGACTTTGGACACAGTGATACAAATTTATTCATTAATAGAGGGTTGATTATGTAAACTATTTTACATGTAGCTACTCAGTGATGTATAGATGACTAAGAAGTGAGGTATTAATGGCTTCAAGATGCCTTGGAGCATATTTATGTTACAGGGAAATAGTTGAAAGCACACTTAATGATTTTAACCATTAACAGAACCGAAAATGGAATGTATGCGTGTTGCAAAAGCCGTTTTAGGACCTATGGAGTGATCTTTTTTATTCTCATTTTTCCAAATATCCAGTAATTTGTATATTCATGTTTGGATTAAAAATATTTTCCAAAGTGGGGGTGCCTGCGTGGCTCAGTGGGTTAAAGCCTCTGCCTTTGGCTCAGGTCATGATCTTAGAGTCCTGGGATCAAGCCCTGCATCAGGTTCTCTGCTCAGTGGAGACCCTGCTTCCCCCTCTCTCTCTCTGCTTGCCTCTCTGCCTACTTGTGATCTCTCTTTCTCTGTCAAATAAATAAAATCTTTAAAAAAATTTTTTTTTCCAAAGTGAATATAATCAGGGAAAACAACTCTAATACCAAGCAGTTTGTCTCTTGGCTTTGGGCTCTGTGGATGACATCTGTCTCTAACTCTCTGTTCTTTCCTACTCTGAATTTTAAGCTTTTGCTTCTACTAATAGGAAATAAATTTACACTTTCAAAAGAGCAAAAAAAAAAAGCTGTACATTTCATTAGTGTGTGTAAAAATAGCTTTGACATGCAATGGCATAATCCCTAAACAGAAAGAAAGACATGGGAAGGTAAGGAAGACATTTACTTGTAGAGGTGCTTTCTAAAGTCTGGTGTGTAGAAACAGTCTCCCTTAGGAAATACTATCATTTTTAGATTATAAGAATTAAGTTTTTTGGGATGCCTTCCTGGCTCAGTTGGTAGAGCATGTGACTGTCAATCTTGGGATCGTGAGTTCAAGCCCTATGTTGGGTGCAGAGCTTACTTGAAAAAAAAAGAATTAAATTTTTTTATTTATAAAAAGGATGCTTCTTTATAAAACATTTCTAATTCACGTGTGGTTAAATGTAGGTAATGGATTACTTGGAAACATGTTCAAGGATTTTGAAAGGCTTTTAAAGAAAACATGAAATGTATTTTGAGTCAAATTGTTTTCAACAAGAACAATAGATTAAAAACATCATTGCATATTACCTTTTTCATTTAAAAGATATGCCCTGGAGAAACTGTGAAAACTTGCTTCTTTATCAGACTCTAAATATAGAATGATTTAATCACCTGTGTTCTGTATAAAATATGCCAATATACTACTCTATCTTTTTTCTCCACAGAAATCAGAAATATATTTTTTAAAGGGAAAAATATTATCGGTGTTAGATTTTAAAAATCTAACCTTTGTCAGTTCTTAAAACAATTTATTTGATTGTTCAATATAATTTTGGGTTTTCTTTTTCTTTTTAGAATTTATATAGATTCCTCTATTTTTCATAGACAAAACAAAACATGTGTCCTCTCCATATAACTATAAAATTCCTGAAAAAACTAAATTACATGTAATGTGTCTCAAGTTCACTTATCAAATTGGAGGCTAGAATGTATGTTCATATGGAAATTTGATATCAAGTGATGAATATATAAATTTGCTTCTACAAAATATTAACATCCTAAGTATTAGACAATATTCTTTGACGTTTCAGATATGTGCACAAGTTGGACATGACTTGAATTTCCAATAGGAATTCAGTAGTTACTCCATGTTTTCTCAGAATACAATTCTCAACCATATCTGGTTTTATTTAATCTGAGAAGTATATATTCTTCGTATGGAACTGTAAGCAAGACCATAATTGATATTAACAGTTTCCTGCTAATGGCATTAGGCTTAATCCTGAAAGTAATAGATGTCATAATGAAATGAGAGTTAGCATGTTCTTACATACTATTCATGAAAACATAAGTGCCATTCTTTTGTATGCTAATATGAAGTTGTCATTTTGTAGGACAAAAAGGACTCAGATATTGACAACTTTATGTGGTTCAGCCTGGTTCTATCATTAGCTGAGAGCTGCCCCTGGAATAGTCTTGTGGAGCAATATGATAATACAGTGTGGTTTTCAGGAAGTTGTTTGCTCCCTTATTGAACTGTCAGTGGTCCCAAGTGGTATTCTGACTGAGTTTTATCTTATATAAGAAAGCCAAGGTATTTCGTTTCCAGAATACCATGAAAGGACAAAAAAGTGAAGAAGATTGGTTTGGTCTCTGGGCATTTGCCCCAGTGGTACAAAGTATGTACCGTGGGCCGCCTTTGTATGTACGTTTACAATAAAGCTCTACAGTGCTACTTCTCTGTTGAATCTAATTTGGTTTGTCGAAGAAGCAGCGCCAGTGATCAAGACTACTACGTTACTGACATTAGCGGAGAAGCTTCTTGAGCAAATGATGTCTGTAAATAACATTTCAGACAGATACGGCCAATAAAGTTAAAAAAAAGAACATTCATTAAATGAATAAACAATTGTGACTCCTCATTGATTCAAATACACCAGTGAGGGTTGCCTAGGCTCCACCGTGCAGTATGTGAATTATGAGCCTCTAAGAGTAAAGGCTATTTTGAGATCATCTCTGGTTTTAGGAGCAGGGTATTTCAAAGCAGTTCATATCATCTGACATTAGATGATCATGGTGTTGATGTATATAACCAGAAGAATCAAGAACGAGATGAATAACGATAGTGTTTGGTGATAATACTCATATATTACTTCATGTAGTTGATGGATGATGATTATTTTTCTCGTATAACAGTAAATAGTAATAATACCTACCATTATATTGTCTCACAAAGTTCTTTGGCAATGAGAGCATCATTTATTGTTTTGTTTTTCTCATTATGCATTCTTTAAGTATTTCAAAATAATCTTGCTTACAAACTTCTAGTGTTCTGATGTGATGTTGTGAATGTGTGATTCAATTCTTTTCCTAAAGACTAGGTTCCTTTCAGGATGAAATTGGTAATTGGTTCCCCCACAAAGAAATAATGGCCAAAAAAAAAAAAAGATGTGTAATTGATCCTTACAGAAATTTGGCAAGATAATATTTATGTTCTTCTTTAAGCAAGTGCGTAATAATGTAGATGTCAGTGTAATTATAACTGGACTTGGCCATTATATCAATATATTGGAAGTAGTATTCTTTCCAAATGAGAGAAAAAATGAGATCAATCTTAAATACTAAGTTAAAAGAAATTGCCAGGGCACTTGGCTGGCTCAGTCAGAAGAGCATGTGACTTTAATCTCAGGGTTGTGAGTTCCAGCCCCATGTTGGGTGCAAAAATTACTTAATAAATAAATTAAATTAAAACAAAAAGTTGTCATTGGACCAGTTATGCATACATCACTGGTGTAACTCAGAGAGTAATACCTGATACCTGTGGTTTAGAATTTTTACATCACTTAAAACTTTCAAATTATTAATGTGACTTTACTTTTAGGATTACAGGTATGAAAATAAATTTTAATGAAATCCTGATTATGGTATGAACAGAGGAGGAATTTGTGGAAGGCATTCAGAACATTCTATATTGTTTTGTTGAATGTGAACATCTAAGCCTCTGAGTAAAGGGGAGAAAAAGCAAAATTAGAACTTACGATGTCACTTGCATTTTAGATCCATGATATAACTTACTTTTATTTTTTTTATTTTTAAAGATTTTATTTATTTATTTGACAGAGAGAGATCACAAGTAGGCAGAGAGGCAGGCAGAGAGGGGGAAGCAGGCTCCTTGCTGAGCAGAGAGCCCAATGCGGGGTTCGATCCCAGGACCCTGAGATCATGACCTGAGCAGAAGGCAGAGGCTTTAACTGGTTACACTGAACCACCTAGGTGCCCCTATAACCTACTTTTAAAACAGTATGTTTTTTAGGTCTTCCTTGGGTTATTTAATTTTCAACACATTTTCCTTCAATGACACAATAGCTGGTCAAGTACTTTATAACACATGAAAAAGTTGTTCCTAGGTGCTGGACTCACGGAAACATTTTCATGATCGTCAGTGTTGTCTTGTGTTCCAAGGCGAGTCTCATACAACTGCAAATAAGTGTGTCTTATTAGTGTTTGGTGTCAAAGCTGAATTAGTTCCAAAATGCCAAATGACACGGAGACAACTTCTTACAATTCAAGAATGCACAAAATCACAGTAGAACTCTGTGAACTTCTGTTCTAAAGACATCACTGTCATGGAAACTCACATTTTTCATCATTACTTTTATAGGTAATTACCTTTATCATCTCAGTGAGTACAAAATTCTTAGAGCTCTATTTCTGAAGTTTCAGCTCATACCCTGACTTGAAACATATTCAACTTCCTTCTCTTAATGCACATTCTGTGATTGTCGATATGCTAAAGATCAAAATTAAACATGAATCCAAACAAGATTATCTTATACTCTTTCTACTATAGATTTTAAGTTTGGAAGCCCTTCTTTAATCAGCACTTCAAGGAATCATTTGTTAGGATTAGATGCATAGGACCCAAATTTCCTTTACTCTAAACAATTTGACTTATTCATAAGTTGTCAACATGACTTGATTGTTTACAAAAGTTACCTTTCATGGAAAAATGAACTTTTATTATTGATGAAGTGATTGTTACTTTCATCACATAATATGGCACATACAAAAACAATTCTAATGAAGGTATTTGTTAAGTGCTTTGATAGCCTGAATTGATGTTGAAATTCAAGACTCTTAGATCTGTATCAGTACACTTACCAAGGGCAACCAGTTTCCTGAGGTTGTTGACCAAGAGATCTTCTACAAAAATATAAAATAAATTCACAAGAATATTCCAAATAAAGAGCCTTGTGGTAGACTCATTCTCATAGTGACTTGACATATTCCGAGTTCTATCTCAAGCCTCTGTTGCAATCATCACAGCTCTGTGATAACTATTTACAACCCACAAATTACCAGACATTACTTTTTCTAAGTCTACATTTGCTTCTTTTGCATTTAAATAATTCATGATTTTTAGCCAAGTGTCTGGGTAATGTTGACAAAAGAACTGGCTAAAATAATAGTGCTGACAAAAGAACTGGCTAAAATAATAGTGCTGACCATGTAGGCTGTTTTAAGTTAATTGCTGGAGAAATTAGCTTGCTTCTAATCAATAAAATAATCGTATTTAATGATGTGGAGTCAAAAGACTTCCCTTATCTTTTCTCATTTATAACTATGTCACCTGGGACACCTGGGTGGCTCAGTTGGTTAAGCATCTGCTTTCGTCTCAGGTTATGATCCCAGGGTCCTGGGATTGAATCCCCACATCAGGCTACTTGCTCAGTGGGAATCCTGCTTCTCCCTCTTTTGCTACTTTCCCTGCTTGTACTCTCTCTCTTTGAAAAATAAATAAAATCTTAAAAAAAAATATGTCACCTATTTTTTTTACTTCTCTATTGTTTCCGCATTGCCTAGCATCATAAGCAATTGATATTTTTGAATAAATGAATATGTTGAAGTAATGTCTAAAAAATATAAAAATATACTTAAGATATAATTACAATGTATCTAAATCTACCCTCCTTCTCCTTGGTATTTTTACTGGCAGCGTTAGTTTTCCTGGGAGTTGCAAAGCTAGCCATTACGAGCCTGTGCTTACAATATTTATGTGCACCTCCCTTGTGTTTATTGTTACCTAAAAATATTTCTAAAGACATTTTTAGATATTCAAGTTTTATTTATCAGTCCTTTGCTTACTCTTGTAATTATTTAATTAAATACATTTTCTTGCCAATAGTATATTTAATGATAAAACACTAAAACATTGAGGACTTAATGATACAAAAAACCAAAGAAGTCTGCCTTTCTTATTTTTATATAACATTGCTCTAGAAATACTGACCAACATAATAAGGGATGAAAGGCAATAAAATATAACGTTTGGAAGATGCAGAGGTAAAATGCCATTATTTGTAAAGCTACAAGCTTACTTACTTTGGTTCTTCAGGCACAAAACAAAATCAAACAAAAAAAGTTCAATAAACAGCAGCGGTTCTCAAGATGTTATCCTGAGACCATCTCAGAGGTGTGATGAGGTCAAAGCTATTTTCTTGAAAATACTAAGATGATTTTGCCCTTCTACTCCCCTTGCCTCATTTTTCAGAGGCTATGTGATGTGCTCTCTAGAAAGTTGAATGCAGAATCATATAATCAAATCTGTTTTCTATTCAGAAATTTAAGAGATTTTTTTAAAAGATTTTATTTATTTACTTGACAGAGAGAGTGAGAGCCAGAGAGCATAAGCGGGGGAGAGGCAGAGGGAAAGGGAGAAGCAGACTCCCCGCTGAGCAGGGAGCCCAACATGGGAGTAGGGCTTAATCCCCGAACCCTGAGATCATGACCTGAGCCAAAGGCAGACGCTTAACTGACTGAGACACCCAGGCGTCCCCCTTTTTTTTCTTTTTGAGATTTTATTTATTTATTTGACAGAGAGAGAGCACGATCACAAGTAGGCAGAGTGGCACCAGAGGGAGAGGGAGAAGCAGGCTCCCCACTGAGCAGAGAGCCCAACATGGAAATGAATCCCAGAACCCTGGGATCATGACCTAAGCTGAAGGCAGCTTAACCAACTGCGCCACCTAGGCGCCCCTGGAAATTTAAGAGATTTATAAAATTACAAAACAGTGCATCTCTTCTCACTAAATGTTTTTTGATTTTGGAAAACAATCATCTTCATAAAAGTAGGCTATTTATGTTAACATATAATGGCCTTCTTGTTATTTTTACATGAATTAAAACATTTTGAAAATTAGAAATTTTAGTAAATATAGTAAATATCAATAGTTATAACTCACATATACAAAAGACCCTTGATGTCCTCAATAATATTTGACACTGCAAAATGGTTTTGAGATTAAAAAAAAATTTGAGCTTTGCTAGTGCAGAGAGTGGGCAATGTGTATTTATGTATACAGCAGCAATACAGTTATAATTCAAAATGGGAGAAAATAAAATGTCTAAGAATAACCTAACAGACCTATGTGAAGCATATAAAAATACTCTGTTTCAGGATATTAAAGGGAACTCAATAAATGGAGATGCATACCATGTTCTATGATAGGAAGTTTCACTATTATAATAATGTTCAGTTTCCTTAACTAACTTATCGATTTCATATATATCCAAATAATGCAAATATGTTAAACATGTGGGAATGAAAGTTTCTGTAAAATTTAGTTAAATGATTCTAAAGTTTATGCAAGAATAATAGATTAGTAACTACACAAATCATTTTTAAAAGAAGGATAGTCAGAGAGGCTTGCCTTATCTATATTAAAGTTACAATAGAGAGGTGAAAAAAATCAGATAGCTCAAAACTAGCTTGATTGTGTGCTGTACATATATGTGCATATATCTATATTTGTGTGCATTTAATGTATAATAAAGCTTGATTTAACTTGACTCACGATAGAAGATTTATAAATGCAAATAATTATCATTTCACTAAAGATAAAATATTAATATTAGAGGTAATAGCATTGCTAAGCATTTATAAATCATTGCAGGGGCAACTGTAAATTGTAACAATCTTCCTGGATAGCTACTTGATACTATAAATGGAGTGCATTAAAATATTCATTATCTTTAATGTGACAAATCTATTTCTAGCAATCTCTCTCAACGAAATATTCAGAAATGAAAAAAATTTATACCTATGTATGTCTGCAGCAGCACTTTTCATAATAAGAAATTTTAGAACAGCATATACATCTACATATCTGGCAATGATGTTAATATGATAATGACAAAGAAAAACTATACATAGAAAAATAGTAAATAAAAATAGAGAATAGGTTTCATATATTTCATAAATCCAACCATGTAAAAAGTATAGCAAAATACCAGGAATAGATACTTTAATACATTAACAGTGGTTATCTCTGGATTCTGGAATTATGAATAATTTTTTTATCTTTATTGTGCCTTTTTATAGTTTCCTAATTTTTCACAATAAATATGTTATTAAAAATTTTTAAAAAGCATTACCATTCAATTAACTTTATACAGAACTATTGAAGTTTTAATGTATAGGGTAAAACAAATCTGACAAATGAAATTTTATATTGCATTTCAATTCTGGATTACATGCTCTTTTCCATCTGACAGTAACTTCCTGGAGTAGTGCCCTTCATCTTCACAGTGTAATTTTTGTCCGTTTGCCAGTAAACTAACCATAAACAAGTCACTTTACCTCTCTTGGTCTTTAATTTCCTTGCCTATCAAATGACGCTCCTTCCAATTTTAAAATCTGGAAACTAAATGATAAAGATTTCTAAAACTATATGCAGGAACATCTTTTCCTACAATCTGTATGTCTCTTACTACACAATTTTCTTCTAACATATTCTCTTCTATGTTTTGTGATTCTGGATGTTCCCATCTTCTGCTCAACATCTGATGATGGAAGGGATTATAATGTTATCTTTCTCTCTTTTTGAACCACTGAAGGCAGCATCCAGATCTTAGTATCCCCATATGAATATTGTTGAGTGATTGTCATCTATGGGGCTTTGGTGATATTTTGGTGATGCTATGGTATTGTCATTTTTAACGACAATTTATAAGAAGTCTGTAGAGATTCTAAGAATCTAGATATACATGGACTAACTGAAGTGTGATAGTGAATTGCTGTTGCCTTTCCTTCTTATCTTAGGCTGTTCTATTGGACCTTATTGATAAATACAGATAAATACTGTGTACAGTTATACACAACCCAGACTTGGCTGCATATGTTTAACATTCAAAGTGATGAGCACTTTGGAAATGCTTGCTTTTTGATTAAGCTATTATATATTTTTTAAACTAAGTTTGCAATCTGATATTTTAACTCTGGGGTGCTTTTAAAAAACATGGCCATATTTAGTAGTAAATTCAAATAAGTCACTGAAGATGTTAATGGATGAAATACAAATGCATATTGATACAATATGATATGCTCCATGCAAATCCATTCACTTGATATCCATACAATTTTCTTATTATTTATCTTATTACATTCTTTAGTATAAAGCCTTAATCTACATTGTATACTTCAAATGGAAAACCAAGCCTTAGACTTGATTCTCTTTGTCTAATTCATCAACTGGGGTGAAATATACACTGTTCAATGCCTCCATGTGATTCATGTGTACTGATGAATTTCTTTTTAAACTTGCAGCAAATAGTGGCAGCAATAAATGCAGGGATTATACCTTTAGGAAACACCTCCAATCAAATCAGTCACTGGGATTTGGGAAGTTCCTTCTTCTTTGCTGGCACTGTTATAACAACTATAGGTAGGAGACAACTTATTTTGTTTTTTAATTTTGGTACAGCTTGTGAGCTAAATTTCATGTTTGAATTTTTCTTTTACAGTCGGTCAAATTGGTCTATGGGAGGTAGAAAGCCAGATTTCAGTAAATTGATTTTGAAAAGAGGGTTTAAATGTTGAACAAAAAAGAATGATGGAAATTAATTAGTTATTGTACCAGAATTCTAAGTTTAAAATGTATGTGAACCCGGAGGGCAAAGCATTGAGTCATTTGACTATTGGATAGTAATGTCAAGATATGGCTTGAAATGATTTTGGCGGGGGCAAGTAGTTTCAAATTTTCCTGAATCTTTGGTTTTTTAGTGTAGAAAGAAAAGATTTGAGTATGGTGTTGACATTCTTTTCATGAAGTTCTTACTTGAGATCACCTTTTTCAATTTGCAAATTTTAACTCTACATTTCAATGGATTGTTCCTGTTCTTATGTGCTTGTCTATTATGATTACTTCAGGGCTTTTAAAAAATATATTGTTTTTGCAGTAGCACAAATGTATTAAAAAAGTCGACACTGAAATGTGAGGATTACAAGAAGAATTTAAGCGCTTGTTGTTTGCCTTCTATTCACGTTGTTTATTATAATGTTAAAAAGTACCACATAGTGGAATAGTCTTTTTTGGGTTGACTATGCATACATTCAGCTCCTTCTAGGAAGCAGAACGGGTATATATACATGACTGCATCTGGTAGTTAGTCAGTCAGTGCCCAAGAAATATCCACAGTCTATAAATATAGACCCCATAGTGAAAATCACTTGCCATGCTGTGGGGATTGGGAAGAGTTATAGCTGTCTTTTCTCATGGAAGGAGGTGGGTTTAAAGCATAATTTTCAAGATAGGGAAGGAAGTGACTCATCTCAGTTATGAAGGAATTTTAAGTGAAAGAAGAATTCTTCCCTTCTACATATTCCTGTGATGAGATTTCCTCTCTTGGGCCTGGTGCTGATTTTGGCGTGTGAATTATGATTCTTAAAGTTTTCATTTATTTCATTTTATTTATTTTCATTATTTCATTATGTGATGCCATTGATAAATTATGAAGCAGATAAGGTTTTCACATCAATGCTTTATATCAACTCCTAAATAAGAGGATACTGACTGTATGGATGAACTCTTGCTTGAAATTTTCCTTTGAAAAAAGTTTGTAGAGTCCTGGAATTATCTGAATCCCCTGTAATGCCTCTTTGTGCTTGATCACGTGCCAGTGAAATCAATACCTGAACATGTTGATTTTTGCCTTTGTGACGAGGTCAAGGAACTATATTTACTCTTACATTTCCACCAGCTAGGTCAAAAGTGGTGTGGTTGTGAAAACCTGGAAGAATGGCAACCTTGATTTCTAACCATAATAACAGGTTAACTTTGGAGCTTAGACGTCTTGGCCCATTTTTACTATGGAAATAACTGTTTATTGTGTAAACTACTTAGAGTCTAGAAGAGGGGGGGAAAAACCTCATAGACTGAGTGAGAATGGTTTGTTTCAGCCCCATGAAAACCCAAAAGTCCAAGTTCTAACTCATCACGACTACCACTGAATTATTCTTCAGGGGACTTAGTCATTATGCTGACTTATGGTTGCATCATGTGTTTGTAAACAGTCTCATTTTTTGAATCCCAAATTCAGTAAGTTTTGCAGACATATACTTCCACACATGAAAAAAATAACCCATTATTACCAGCCTTACCCCAAATTATAGCCATTAAGCATAGGAGCTGATGATTCCAGTTGTTTAGGTAGCTGCCCGACAGCCCAAATCGCCTGTTCTAACTCAGACTTTAGTCTTAGGTGGATTAAGTCATTCCAGGTCACCCACATTTCCTTCACGTCCTTTTACCCCTAGGTCAAGGTCATCTCCTCTGATCTTAGACTAGATTATGGTCTAGGGCAGGGCAAGAATTTTGCCTTCTTGCATACGTGTCCATTTGACACCCAAATCACCATTCAGTAAAATTCAAAGTACAATTATTAATCTTCATCATGATGATAATCGTGTGAGCTTTGAAATGGTTTTTAGCAATCTCAGAAATTGTAACCTCTAGCACTAGCTGCATTACATTAGTCATTTAAAGAACATTTGAGACAGTTTTGGAGAAAAAATTACACTGGCTTTTATGGGGTGCCTGGTATAGGTGAGGCTTCACAGAAATGCATTAGCTGCCTCTGTCCAAGATTCGTCTATTCGGTGTTACCAATTTATCTCAGAAGCCACAGGGACTCTTGCTATTCATGGGAAATACACCCAAGGAAGTTCAATTATACAAAATAGATTATTAACACTTAAGGCCTAATTTTAGAGACTTTCTTCATATATGTACACACTCTTTCCAAAATCATACACTTCCAAACCCTGCACAAAGTCTAGTCCACAGTTGCACAGACTATAATCCAACCTCGAATGTTCTCATTCCCTCAGACCTGATTTACAGTCTATCAATCGGTTCTGTTGGCTCTGACTTTAAAGTGCATCCATAATGTAACCACTGCACACCATTCAAACTACCACCATTTTGGTCCAAGGTGGCACTGTCTCAGTGTCAACATCCTCGCAGAAAGAAGCCTTCTGCTGAGAGCATCTCTGTGCTCGCCACCTTGGAGCCAACGCTGTTCTCCTGCCCGCCTCACCTAGTAAGATGCACGTTCTATGCGGTTAGGAATTTTAGGTGTTTGAGTCTTTTCTGTAGCCCCATGCTTGACCCACAGTGGGTGCTTAATCGGAATTAATAATAAATAAACATTCAGTGGTATGAACTGTGGCCTGTTATAAATTATGAAACACTAAATTTTAACCTATTACACTACATTCTTAGTTCTTTCAACAGATTTTAGTGCCAGCTTTTTTGCTAGTTTGTTCATTTATTTATTCATATTTATTCATTTATTTATTTATTATTTATAAATAATACAGTGTGGTCACTCTGCTATTATCAAGATAAAAGTTAAATTACTTGAGCCTAAGTTTCACACAGACCAGTCATGGAGGCCAGTGGATGAATAGTCATTTATAATATAAAATACCACATGCTATGGGTTAAGAGTATTTAATGGGAATCTATAGGAACTGCACTTTAGGTAGATACCAGGATAGGTGGATGGGTAAGGAAGGGACAGTACTTTACTTTTCTTAGTAAATGTTGTCCTAGTTGAGACCTGAAAGAGAATTAGGAGTTTCCCAGGTGAATGAAGGAGGAAAGGGAACATTCTAGGCATTGGGAGTTTGTGTGGGAGAGATTAGGGCCAAGGAATATTATGTTCTGTTTGGGGATTGCAAGTTATCTAGAATTGTTGTTTGTAGTTGAAGGGATTCCTCATCAGGACCATGTAAATCAGTAAGTCAGCATGAGTGGCTCCTGTTGGATCAGTGCTACTTCTGCCACTGCCCAGATAGAAGGGACACAGCCCTGCTTGCCATCCAATTTGGGAAATAAAATGTACACTTATGAAATAACTGAAGGATAACAGAGATAAGTCTTGTGTAATCAAATATTACATGGAACAGTGGTTTAAACAATGGTTTAGGAATTGAGAAAAAGGGAAGTACATGTGGGCTGGAGCTAGGAGGGGAGGTTTAATGAGAGAAGTTGGATTTCAACTATGGCTTTGAAGGAAATGTTTTGGTTTAGATCGATGGAGGGGGAAAGGGCCTCCAAGTCGTGACAGAGCTGACTGAGCAAGAATACCAAGAGTGGCATGAGCTTGGTTTATTTTGGGGATAGAAAAGTAAGTATTTGAGAAGGCTGCAGGAGTTGTTTGAAGAGTAGTGGGAAATAATATTGACTGATTCAGTAGGGAAGGATATAGTTAAATGTAATGTGATTTTTGAGACCTACTATAATGAGATAGAACATGGGTTGGTTTGGGGTTTAGTTATTGTTGTTGTTTTTGGAAAGTGAAGTGACAGGTTAAAAGTAACATTAAAAGATACATCTGTCAAGAAGAGGATGCGTGGAGACTGCTGGTGGAGAGAGCAATTAGGAACCCATCCCGGTGACCCGTGAAAGGGGGATGGGAGGGGTTGACCGGGATCGTCGGAGTTGGTGTTGCAAGAAGAGAGGAAGACAAAATGTTGAGGTAATTAGATGCAAGAATCAACAGGCCTTGGTGAGTAATACAAGTTGAAAATTGAAATGAATATTTAAGCAGCATGCTTGCAACTCATCAGCAGTGCTAGTCTATCCTGTGAGGAGACAAGAGTTAAAAAATGGCCAAGATTTCATTCGTTGTGTTCTATTTGGTAGCTTCATTTTAGTAATCCCGCCCCCCCCCCCCCCCCCCACCGAACGTTTGCTTGTTTATTCTTTAATTTGGACAGACTAGGAATGCAAGGTAGATGGGCTCCCTCCTGAAGCTCTCATTCGGGCTGAAGAGACCAGTGATCAATCAGGACATTAAAAAAACAAGACCATTACAAATGACAATAAGCGCTACCCAGGAAGTTCACGTGTGGTGTTAGAGAGTAGATTGAGGAGCCAGAGCAGGGAGCGTGAGATGTTCTAGAGAAGACTAATTTAAGAGCTCTCTGAGCAGGTAACATCGAAGCTGAAACTGGATACAGGAGGAGACGAGATCAGCTAGGTAGAGAAGAGTGCAAAGATGTGTTCAAGCAGAGGGCCAGCAATAGCAAAGATCCTGAGTGGGAAGGCTGTGAGCATATTCAAGGACTACAGATGAGTCCCTGTGGCAGGACCGGGAGGAAGAAGCAAGGTTAGATTAAGAGGAGCCGGGGCACGTGGGACTCATAAGTCATGGCAACAGTCTGAATTCAGTGGGAAGCCACTGAAAGATTTAAGCGCAAGAGAAGAAAGATGTGACTCAGCTGCCATTTGGAGGGCATGAGGGGAAGCGAGAAAACCAGTGAGACAGTGATCCCATTGAGGCACCCGGGTGGCTCAGTCCATTGAGCATCTGACTCTTGATTTCTGCTCAATGTAATCTCAGGGTCTTGAGATCAAGCCCTGCATAGGGCTTCACACTCAATGGAGAGCCTGTTTAAGATTCTCTCTCCCTCTCCTTTTGCCCCTCCCCCTGCACCCTTCCCTCTAAAATAAGTAAATCTTAAAAAAATAAAGATTATCCCATTAATCCCTATGAGCAAAGATGTTGCCTTGACCTAAAGATGCGGCAGTGAGGAGGGGAAATCATGTATCTGTCTACCTTTTACCCTCCTCACTGCCACCTTGACAGATACAGGATTGGAAAAAGAAAGCTTACGTGAAAATATACTAATCCCTGAGCATCATGCCAAAGGGGGACTATTTGTGTCTTCTATTTTAAGTTATTTTAAAGCTAATAAGAAATCACTTAAACTCTAGGACAAGCTGTTGGCAAAAATGATGTAATGGACAACTGTATTCTATTTTGAGTTCAGTTTAAAGATCGGAATAAAATGTCAGATGATTTGATTACCTAGAGGCATTAAAATATAATGAAATTATCCCCAGCGGAAAGTAAATTGGAATGCCCGAGCCAGGATTTGCCCAAGCTTATCACTCAGTCATGATCTCTGAGGCCCCACTATGGTCTAGCAACTGTGAGATCCCAAAGCATCACGCTGAGACTTATGGAAGACATATTTTTAGAATCACAGTTCTCCTATTTACAAAGGACTCTTGTTTCCTACTACTTGAGTCTAGAGATTGAAATCAGTTATGTAGCGTCTGTGTTTATTTTTCCTGTATTTCGAACCAGCCACCAGAACTTTAAGTCTGCTTTTACCGATATTGAATTGCTAAAGTTGTTAGGGCAGTGGCCACAAACTTACGGCAAACCCATATTTTGCATGTTTAACACAATGCTTAATTGATTAGAAAAAGAACAACAACAAACAACAACCCAAAAAAGGAAGAAAAAATTAAAGGTTTAGAGTAACTGTCACGAGAAGTTCTAAATAACAGACGGATCAATACTGGAAAGGCAGAGGATATTGTGAAAACTGCAGAGTCTTATGCGTGTCTTCAGCAGGGAATCTACCATTTCTGTTGGATATGGTACGAAACTATACCTTCAAGAATGAGGGAAAAATTGTAAGAGTATTTTTTTGTTCAGTGTTGTCATTTCATGAAACCACTATCTGAACTTGGCATTGAACAGACTTGAAGCAGTGGTGTAGAATTTGACAGAGCTTTCTCCCAGGGGTGGTGTTATTGCAGCTTTGAGTGTTGGGTGTTATCTGATTAATGTAGTACACTCATAATTCTGTGGCATTTCACTAGTCTTTTGGCTGTTCTCCAAGAACTGCAGATTGGATTCTGGAAATCATTATTTTAATTTTATTTTTTTGGAGGGGGGAGCTGAGCCCAAAACCCCACACTGGGCTTGAGCTCATGATTCTGAGATCATAAAGTGTGCCAAAATCAAGAGTCAGACGCTTAGTTGACTGAGCGTGTCAGTTTCCAGGGGCACCTGAGCGTTTCCAGGTGCCCCTAGAAACCCATTTTAAAGGAAAGTTAAACTGCTTTCAGGCAGCTTAAAAGGCAAATAGTCTTGGGAGGTGGCTTCTAGCACTGACCCTGCAATATCCTTGCATTTTTTGTTATGGCAGTTTGTTAAAGTAGATGCTTATTTTTCCAAAATATGAAATTCTGGTGTTGTGCGTTTGAAATACAAGTGTTGAAATTAAGAAACTGTTTTGGGCTTTTGATTCTGTTTCTCTTCTCATCTACCTAAATTAATGAAAATAAAGCCTATCTCAGGATATTAACGTATGTTGCTGCCATTTGAAATCTTCACAAATTTTCACTTTATTTATTTTCTAAGTTAACCTGTATTTCTCAGAGAAAAATGCCTCATGAATAGTAGTTAAGTTTACAGAGTGCAAAATTATATTTGATAGGCAATAAAACAGGATTATTGCATAAATATATTGTAGACTCCAGAGCAACAACAAAAAAGTCATCTTTTCTCATTGGCATATGTATGTTACATCAGTCACAACTTCAATTCAGCCTCTAGTTCTCAGAATCCTGTGCTGACTGGAAGGGGATTAGGCAACATTAGGGATAAATTCTTCCCAGGAGTGAGGAAGCACTTTTGTTTGTTTTTGGTAGTAGGAAAACCCATAGCAAGGTAATACAGATCTAACAGAAACTGAAGAGCCTGGTGAGGGGGAGGGGGCGGGCTATGGTATCAACATAGTGGCCATTCATTTCTTGGCTATGTTCAACTCAGAAATTGCTTGTATTCTGGGGGGGGAAAAACACTTTTATATATTTCTTCATACTTTTGAAAAGTTTGAAATAACCTGTCTTTAATCTTCTGGAAAGCCATCACTATCAAATGTGATCGAGAAATCACCCCCAAATTAGAAGCAAGCAATTGCCATGAAGTTCATGCCCTGAATAAATCCAGAATCCATTTCTTTCTTGTCTTCTCCCCCTTCTCAACCATTGACATGTAGCACTGTTTGTCGTGGATTATATTGGATGTTATAGAACATCTGACTGACCACCAAATATGCAAGTATTGCTCTGAATGGGATTAAAACTAGGTGAGATGATTATCAGAAAAATACTTTTTGTAACTGCCTCAAATATTTCGTTGGATGAAGAAGGAACGTAATAGCACTTGTCTGGGCCTGTCTGCTTGCAGCTAGTAATTATGCTACGTATTTGTTGTCTTCCCAATCCTTTGTGTATGTGCGTGAAATTTTTTACACTTGTGCAAACTTACTCTTGGACAATCGGCTTTGTTATTTACGTGGTACTATAAATGTAGCATGATATTTACAACAGAAGCACCTGGCCCAGATGAGGTTCACGTGCAAGTAAGGTGGTTGTGATGTGCATGAAGTACATTACAGATACGACTAATTCTCACTTCCAATTGGAATTTCATGCAGCCAACTCTTGGTTCTAACCTTCCATTGGGGGAAGTATTGATTGTATGAACAATCAAAAGTCATGGTTCATCCAAAAATGCCCACTAATTGCTAATCTTAAACTTCTTCCCATTTACACTTTATCGTTAAAACAACAACAAATACGGGGGCAAATTTAGTTGACGTGCTGTACCTCTTCCTTCTAAGCTTAGGTTCCCCTCTTTGGAGATGCTAACAAAGTGAAATTTCCAAGGGCAAGTGGCAAGAGAAGAAAAAAGGAAAGAAGGGGTATGAAATAAGTCATAATCTGCCCAAATAACTTATTCAAAGAATGCATGTTTTCATAGTTAATTTCAGTGTCACCTGTTGATCATGGAAGTTATGCTTTAAATAAAAAAATAGATGTGGGCATAACCTCCTCATATACATTGTACTACAATTAAATAATGTGCTGAACATTTTTATGTAGATACTTCACTCAGCTTTATTCATATGGTACAGCTTAGGATGAAAATATTTCTCCCTGTTTTTTAAAGGAATGATATAGTAAAAGGAATATCAGATATCACTGCAGAAAATCTAAGTTCAGGTTTCTGTTTTTGCCACTAGCTAAGGTTGTATTCTTGAGCCAGTCACTATTCTGTTATCCTTAATTTTCTCGTGTGTCAGTGGGGCTAGTATTTCTCGCAGAGTGGTTGGAAAGTTAAATAAGATTATGTATGTGAAAATAGTTTGCATCTTGAATGACAGAATATTATTTTAGAGTAAGCTGATTTTATTAATTTTTATTAATTATTAAAATAAGCCAATATTACTTTTGCACATTTATTTATATTAGTAATGTTAACAGAGAAAGAAATACAGTTTTGCTTAAACCTTGAATCCATACATTTTCATTCTTATAACCATACATAAACATTTGCCTTCACGTAACTTATTAAGGTTTGCTCAAACCAGTTATTCTCACAATGCTGAGTGCTAGATTTGACGAGTTATTTCACGTAGTGAACATAATTGTAAGTTAACTTCATGTAGTTAATTTAAAGAAATGATTTGATTGGTTATTTAAGTGATCTATAGATAATCCGAAGTGTGATCATCAAAATAATATATAATGTACCCTTGAGGTGCTACTATTAGCTGAGTATCATAAAAATTAATATTTGTATAAATCTGTTTTCTCTAGGATATTTTAAAATGTATGCTTTTATATTAGGATGTGTTAATTTATTTTCTGTAACAAAAAATCCCTATATCTTGGTGACTTTACAAAATAAAAGGTTATTTTTTATTCATACTGTATATCCAGTGTGGATTGACAGGAGGGCCCTGCCCAGTGTTCTTGCTCAGAGACAGGGTGATAGCTCTTCCTCGTTCAGTGTCCTTTCCTGTCCTTTCCTCTGGCCTACGGAGCAGGGCATGGGAAACTGCACACTGGTTAATCGAGTTTCATGTCAGTGCGCACATTATTTTCACTCACGTGACACTGGCCAAACTAACTTTTAAGAGACCAAGTGGGGAAATGCAGTCCTACCCTGAGCTCGGAAGAACCCAGATATTTGGTGATAGCCCTAACTAATACCATAAACAAATATACTCATTGAATACCCCTCCTTTAAAGGTTACTTGGTATTCAAACAAACTAAACATTATAAGAAAATATATTTTATATTTTAATTTACTTTCCCAAACTTTGCCTCCCTTAACGCCATCACTAGGATAGGACTTTTAAATTTTTTGCATGTAGTATTGGCCCCTGTTGTATTATTGAAGGAGATTGTGTTCCCAAATCACTTCCCTATACGATGGCTTCATCAGTGAAACTATCTCAAAAGTAAAAAAAAAAAAAAAAAAATTGATATGTAAAATTCTCATTTTAGCTTTTAGGCAGAAATTTTGCTGTTATTGGTGATATTATTTAGGGATTGCATTAGCATGTAGAGTATTTTAGTAATGATCTTGTAACAAGGTCAAACTCATGATGATAAAACATTAAAACCAGGAAAATAAATTAAAAGACCAAGTTGTTTTTTGATGTAGAGGCAAAATAATGCCAGGGCCAGCAAACTATGACCTGTGAGGAAAATCTGACCTGCCACCTGTTATGTAATTATTAGAGCACAACCACACCCATTCATTTAGGATTGTCTTTGGCCGACTTTGTGCTATAACAGAGATCACATGGCCTGAAAAGCTGCAAGTATTTACTAGCTGGCTCTTCACAGAAAAAGTTTGCCAATGTTGGACTAAAGGAAAGAGTGTAAAGCAAGGAAATGGGATAGAGTTGATAAAGAGAAGCCCTAGATTTGAGCCTTGGTTCTAATATTTATTTACCATGTGAGTTTAACTACATCATTAAAATTTTCTGAGTTGTGGGCGCCTGGGTGGCTCAGTTGGTTGAGCGACTGACTTCGGCTTAGGTCATGATCCTTGAGTTCCGGGATCGAGTCCCACATCGGGCTCCCAGCTCGATAGGGAGTCTGCTTCTTCCTCTAACCTTCTCTCCTCTCATGCTCTCTCTCACTTTCTCTGTCCCTCAAATAAAAAAAAAAAACTTAAAAAAATTTTCTGAGTTGTTTCCTCATGTGAATATTCTCAGTGGTTTCCTAATAAGTGAATAATAATAAACATGCTTGCTACCTCACAAGATTTTATGAAAACTCAAAGAATCATATATTTAATAATGTATTGCAACTATGTACAAAATATTGATCATTTTTCAAGCATATGCTGGCTTTTCCCCCTCATTGTCCAATGAAGATTGACATAGACCTTGTAATTCAAGTTCTGTGCACCTCTGGAAGGGGTGTAGATAAGCTTCAAGGGCTTCTAATCATGCTTCCTGGAGAGAAAGGACACAGTGTGTTTCAGATTCTCAAAGGGGACCACAGTCCTCAAAAGGTTTTAAGACCATTGGCTTAGATAATTTCTGCTTTAATTTTCAGGCTGTAAAATGTAATTGGGGGGGGGGGGTCCTTCAAAAATTGAGGGAAAACACCATATTAGAAAACATAGCAACGATATGGTCACACTAAATAATTGCTTGGAGAACTGCGGCTTGTGCTCAGAAGGAAACCATGAGAAATTACAGTTCTTAAAATAAGGAAATCTTATTCTATTGCAGAGTTCTGAGTGATATTATAATGGCAGGTATTTTCAGTTCTCCCAAACTTTGGCATATTCTGAGTTGTTTTCTATAAACATGGTAAGAAATGTTTTATTTTAGAACACTAGAGTGCCACTAATCCCAACCCGTGACATTCCGCATTTCAAAAATTCAGACTTTGGGTGCTTGCTTCGGCAACACATATACAAAAATTCAGACTTTGGGACATAATTTTAAGAAAATGAAATTTAAGTGCCGGGAAAAGGAGCCAATGTATTCCTCAGGAGATATCATTGGAAATCTCCTGGAAATTGCAGACCTATGATAATAGAAAGGAGGTTGTTGTAATAAAGATACTTGTAATATGGATAATATTCAAAAGAAAAAAATAGCATAGGCCTGATTATAAATTACGTTTCATAAAACTCTTTGTCTTTCTGCAATATTTCCTGCTTGACTTTTATAAATGTTTGCTCAAAGTCTAAGAATGTGCCATGCTAATTGCCTTTCAAAATCCATAGAAAACTCTAGAAAAGATTTAAATGAAGGTAACTCGAGATAGGATTTTTGTTTATGTCAGTATAGAAAAGAAATAATATTCTTTTGCATGGCAACATTGGGCATGAAAATGATGAGGAATCATTGCTATGCTTAAAATCAAATGCTGTATACCTTTACTTAAAAATTTAATAAGGAGTACGTGTACATGATTAAATAAACAGATGAGAAAGAAATAAGCAGTATAAAAATTATAGAGTGACAGCCAAGTGTCCTGCCTGCAGCTGACCCCCAATCTCATCCTTTACACAGAGTCAACCACTGTTACTTATTGTTCTGAACATCATTTGGGTGTGTGGGGGTGGCTCAGTGTAATTAACATATATAGTCTCCCTTATGTTACAAGTGAAAGCTGTTCTCTACTTTGCTATTTCTGCATAATAATGGTCTTGAAATTTTTTTCTTATTACTTCCTAAAGATTTGCTTTATTTTAGCAGCTGCGTAGTATTCCGTTTTAATGATACATTGTATCTCTACCCCTTCCGTGGTCATTAGTTTTTTTGTCCCTAGGAACAATGCAACACTGATGTTTAAATGTTATGTAACATATCTATATATGCATATAGATATATAGATAATATATCTGTATATGTGTCTGTGTATATGATTTCACATTTCCTTGATCCAACACCACTTTTTAACAGTCCTTCTGTTATGCTTGTTTTTTTTAAAAATCATAATTGTGACTATTTTATTGACAAATTGCAGATATAGATTGATTTTTTCTCTAATATGATAGCATATGATTAATAGAAAAATACAGAAAACTATAAAAAAGGAAGGTAGCTATGACTGCATTTCCTTCTAGCCATGTTCCTGTGTGTACTAACTTGATATAGTTGACATAGTGATATCATATCATAATCACTGATTTTTTAGAAGTATTTAACATGATCCTTATGGATATTATAAATTGAGCTGGTTGGCATAAGATATCTGTCATTGGATAGATTATTAATCTTTCAAATTAAAAACTAAAATAAAACAGTGGCTCAGATCTTTTAATATGAACTTCAGAGATCCAGAAAGTCATTCCTTAATCAACTTATCATTTGTAATGGCTACTTGTTGTATACCAAGCTGCTTTACCTTTGTAAAAGGGAAAAAACAATTTTGTTCATTATTCCCTCAGCAACATGATCCAGTCATCTAAATTGTTGTATAATCCAACATAAGATCCAACATATGTCACTCAAACAGTGAGAGAAAGAATTCAGCATGCCATAAAAATACCTTGTTATTATGAGGATTTATCTCACAATTATTAGCTTATGTAAGTTGTCAGAGAGACCATTGTGAAGCTATGTGAATGGAATAAATATTTACACATCTGCAAATGGCTTTCTTGTGTGGAAGATAATTTTGTTGGATATAAAATTCTGGAATCACAACTTTCCCCCATCACAACCCAAGATATTTCTGGATTGGCATTTGGCATTTGCTGTTAGACAGGAGAAGTTTAATACTGGTCTGATTTTCCTTCCTTTATCGGTAACCTTTTCTCCCTGTCTCTTTTTTTATTTGAAGATTTTCTTTTAATCTTCCAGTGGTTTCATTTATTTTGTTAGTTTTTTTAACCTTTGTTTAATTACATTTTTGATTATTCTAATCATTGTTTTTCTACCTCCAGAGACACTGACAATTTTTGTGTTGTTCTTTGCTCTCAGTTTTCTCTGTATATTATTTACATTGAAATTCCTTCTACCTTTATTTTTTCTAATTTTTTCTATTTTTTCTAATTCTATTTTCTATTTTTTCTAATTCTGGACATTCTTTTGTGTTCTGTAAGCTACAGCAATGGTTAGAATTTTTACTATTGCAATTCTCCTTAATTCTCTTAAATACAGATTTTAATTTTGCAATTGTGTGGTTTTCTTTCAATGTTATGTTATCCTACCCATCCCTTTTACTTTACTTAATTTCATCTTTAGATCCCAGTGTATTCATTTTTTGGTGGCTTTAGACTCAAGATTTATAGACCTAATGTTTTATTCTCTCCTATCGTGGTTTCCAGACGTAGTCTGGGCTTTGCAGTATACCACTTTCAGAGATGCTCTCTTCCGCTTATTCATTTATTCACTTGGCACATATTTATTGAGCAACTATTAAGTAGTGTCTAGATGGTTGGAATGCATCAAACAAACAGACAAAAAAAACTAGTGAGAGATTTAACAAGGAACTAAATTATACGGCGTGTTACATGTTAATTATATAGCTGTGGGGAAAAAATAGACTAGGAAAATAGACTAGGAGTGGGAGGTATAATTTTAAAGGAGTCTAAAAGATGATATCTCTTTTCCAGTTTTCTATATTACTTGCTTTCACTTTGGATCTGTGTTTCTAACTGGTGGACATGGAGTGGGGATGGAGGCCAGAAGTTCTTTCTCCTTAATTCATTGTGAGTAGGCTTAGTAGAAGGATAACAGAAGTAGAGTTAGTCATCGATTAGTCCATTTCAGTCTCCTTCCCTCTCCTGAGTGGAAAATCCTCTCATATTCTCCATCTATAGGCTCTGAATTGCTATAGAAACGAGGAGATAGTATTTTTTGTAGCTGTTGTTCTGAGCTATCTTTGAGATAGTCCTATTACCTTCTAGAGTTGGACTTTCCTAACAGACTGAATTCAGGGCAAAGGAGTCCACATTTTGGGCAAGATCAGGCCTTCTCCTAATTACCTTTTTTTTTTTTTTTGCATGTGTTCATGCTTCACTGGAAGGTCCAGTGCGGGTGTGCAGGAAATTAAGACATAAGGATGCTTCCTGGCGTGGATCACTGGTTTTCATACTCCCTCCACACCCTCCACCCCCCCCCCCGAATCTTCTTTAAATTAAACCTTATGAATTTCAAAGAGATAGAAAACAGATAAGTGGATCTGTTTGTGCGTGAGGGTCTATTTGTGGTGGGACAGGGGGTGGCGGGCTGCACCCAAGGGCAGCAGCTTGCTTCGGCAGCCAGGCAGGGCTTGGAGGTCAGACAGGTCTGTGCGTAGCGCTGGCTGTGACTTCCAATCAGCCCTTATGTGTTTTCCTTAACGTTTCTGCCTCTTTGTATAAGCAAGTCTTAAAACACATTTTCCAGAATGTTACTTTGGGAATCAACTGAGAAGAAGATACCCATTTTTGGATTAGCAAACCAAGGCTCTGAGAGATTAAATAACGTGCCTAAATCGTGCAGCAAGTACGTGGCATTAGTGAGGTTTTAAACCCACAGAACCTGGCTGCAGTGTTGGCACTTGTAACCTCTGATCTCTGTGTTGCATCCTATGTTGAAAAAAGTAGAATAGATATGTTTTACCATAAATTGTGAGTGAGCTGATGATAACTGTTTATCTCGTCCTCCTAATGGTTAAGGACTTAGTTCTAGACTCCACCTTTCTAGGTAAAGGGACTCTGCCATTATTATCTTTGGAAAATTTATAAGTAATTGGCAGAAAATTAGCTTAGAAAGCACTGGACTCTGATGTGCCCTTCAACACTCTTGTTACTTATCAATTCTGAATTAAGCAAAGTATAGCCATCTACCTTTACCATGTGTGTGAGAAAATGTTGTATGATATTTAGGCTAAAACGGCCTTACCGTTCAGATGTTGACAGTGTAGTTTTTAAACATGTAAATGCACATCCTTGGTTTTCTTCTGTAGTGTATCTTTACAAAAAAAATGAGATGCACAAATAAATTAGTTTGAGGAAATTTAATTTGTCAAAATCAAAGAATGCATGGGAATCTAATCTCCTAGCGGAGATGAATCTTAAAGGTGCCAGTGGCTGCTGAATTTAAAGTGAATTTAATCAATGCCCCTTAATGGTTTTGGTGATGTGTTCCTTCATCTAAATGACCCGACTTCAGCTGTCAACACTCAGGGTCGCTATCTGGATAATTATGCATCTTTCAGATGGGTTGGCCGTCACACTCTCTCTCCTGTCTGACACAGGCCGCAGTTGATGAGTTTTGCCTTACCGCCCCAAGGCAATAGCCAAAGCAAGCCTAGTTCCCTAATTTCAAGTTAAATTGTATTAAATATAGACATTCAGCATTTGAAAACTTTGCATTTTATGTCTTCAACCTGTGCTCCTTCATGACCGCCCAATACTTGACTTTACTTGGTCATAGTTTTCCGTGTTTGTTTAATGAATGATGCAGTTAGAATTCTGTGGGTCATTTCAACTCTTAAATTTCCCAGTTTTGTTTTAAAAAATGCAGACGCTAGGATGCTGGTTGGCTCAGTCGTTAAGCATCTGCCTTCGGCTCAGGTCATGATCCCCAGGTCCTGGGATCGAGCCCTGCATCGGGCTCCCTGCTCAGCTGGGAGCCAGCTTCTCCCTCTCCTACTCCCCCTGCTTGTGTCCCCTCTCTCGCTGTGTCTCTCTCTCTGTCAGATAAATAAAATCTTTAAAAAAATAATAATAATTTAAAAATGCAGGTGCCTTTAAAATATTCAGTTGCCTTTTGTCCCTCAATTCATGGCACTTCGTATTGTGAATATGGGAAACTAATAGGCCATCTCAGACAAGAGCCTGCCTAGCAGTCCTCTGAGAGATGTCCAAGTAGTTCTTCTAAAACAACAGCCTCTGCTGTGATAGTTACGAGGTTGACCACTTACTCTTGAAGGCGGAGATACTCTGAGAGCTGCTAACGCCTGCTTGGCTGTGTCAGTGAGTGGTGAACTGTGGTAACTTCCAGCACTTCATTCCCGGGATTACTTTATTGGTTCAATAGCTGTTTTTGTCCCACTGCATAATCTGCAAAGGGAGGAACCTGAAAAGAAAATGTGGGCTCAACTCCTTCCAACTTTAAGCATGTTTCAAGGGAAAAAGCAAAACGATCCTCAATGTCACCATTATTTTTATCAGTAGCTGGCATTGATTCTCAGCATCAGTGGCAATACCTGAGCCTTGAAAGTGACTTTTTATGGCCACGAAAGGGACTTTAGCTGTTTGATATTCATTGACTACTCGCCACTGTGGGTCAATCACCATACTAAGACCTTTAGTCTATTATATCACATAATCCTCATTCTTCTTTTACAAATGGGGAAGCGAAGGCACAGAGATTTTTTTAGTCGCTTTCTCAGGAATTAGAGGGGCAAAGCTAGCATTCAACCCGGATATTCAGGCTCTAGAACCTTAGAACCTATAGTCTTAACCATTATGCCATACTGACCTCAGTATACTTGAAAATAAATTTGAATGAGTGTGTTTGACTTATTTTAGGAAAATGATTGCAAATCAAAGATAGTATAGCTTTTTTGGCCATTCAAGTTACTAATGTCTACCAAGGTCCAACTTTCTAAAGTGCAGAAAAATTTAATTTTTTGCATTTATTGTGTCTATTGTATTACTTTATGGTGGTTTGATGATAGATTAGTTATATACTTTTATCATTTTACCACTTAGAGTGTTAAAAATTATATAATGACACTTGTTAAAAAAGGTAAGACAAATTTTCTTCGGACCATTGTGATATGTGTAAGGACTGCTGCCGTGGACTTTTGTAGTAGGGGAGAGAGATTGGGTTCAACTCTGAACACGACAAGGCAAAGTGGGAATTTATAGCCAAAGAACAGGGAAGGAATCAGTGAATATAAAGTTACTAAGCAAGCACATTAGGGGTAAGGGAGAATTTGGGCTAAAACAACCATCAAGATTCTTCCTAAAGGCCTGTTGGATGTTCAGATACTACCTTGGCAATGGTGGGGGATGAGGAACCCAATCAGATATGGAGAGTGATCAGGTATTTAGGATAGGGGAGTCTGTCTAAACTGACTTAGCAGGATTCGTGCTAGAACTGGGCTTTATAAGGAAGGACACAGGAGCCCAAGATTTAGTCAAAAAAGAGAGCTCAAAAGAGCCTGACCAAACTCTGGTCAATAAGAGAATATTTGCTGATAGATGATACAGTTTTATTTGTTTCTTTTGTTTTTTGTTTTATAAGTGAACTCTACACACAGCATGGGGCTTGAACTCATGGCCCAAGATCAAGAATTGCATTCCAGGCCCCCTTATTTATTGCTTTTATAGTTTATTATTTGATACAATGTGTGGTCAAGAATATGACATCAAATTATACTGAAGTTCCCATCAGAAAATTCCGTTAACAGTAACCATTAAAAGTATGATTTCCAGGAAATGTGTTATTATCATAGAAGTTCAAATTCCTGATTTATAATCTCTCTCAAAACATGGAAAAATTTGGGGCAACTGAGTGGTTCAGTGGGTTAAGCATCCAACTCTTGATTTTGGCTCAGGTCATTATCTCAGGGTCTTGATCGAGCCCACATGGGGCTCTGCACTGAACATGGAGCCTACTTAAGATTCAGTCTTTCCCTTTCCCTCTGTCCATGCTGGTTCCCCCTCCCACACGTGCTCAAGCTTTCTCTCTCAATCTTGGAAAAAAAGAAAAAAGTGGGACAACTCATTGTTTATATTTTTTACTAGAAGTAGTTCCCCATTTCTTTAGTGCTACTGGGTCATTTTTCTCCTTTCTTGGGATAAAGGGAAAATCAGATAATAGGCAGTTAAATAGCACATGAATTTTTAGCCATTTATAGAAATATTTAATTATACCTTGAATAGATCTCTGTTTATTGTCTTGAGCTTTAGACAAAATAGTTGGCCAACATTCAGTGGTCATGTTTTATCAAAAATGCATATCTTTATGAGGCTTCTGGGTGGTTCATTTGGTTGAGCAACCTACTCTTGGTTTCGGCTCAGGTCATGATCTCAGGGTTGTAAGATCCCTGGAGCACCGCATTGGGCTCCGCATTCAGCAGGGAGTCTGCTTGAGATTCTCTCTCTCTCCCTCTGCCCCTCCCCAACTCATGCTCACACACACTCTCTAAAATAAATAAATATTTTTTAAAATGCATATCTTAAAAAAAAAACCACAGAATTAAATCTAAAGCCAGTTCAGCGTGCTATCTGCGAGAGGCATGTGGAAACTCAGTAGGACTTGAGATAAGCTGTTTCCCTCCTCCCCAGTTGTCCTCACTTGGGGCTCTTCTCACCAAAGAATGGGAGCAGCGCTCTAGGACTAAATGTGCTCTTACTTTTCCGTTGGCAGGATCTCTCCCTCCCTCCTCCTGCCCCCTCACCACGCACATCTTTGCCTGGGTGAAAAGGGGATAAGATGTACTTCCAATGTACCAAAGAAAAAGCTGGGGGAGTTAGGAAACAATGTGCAGGTGGATTGCTCTCGTGTTTCTGGGCAAAATTCCTTTGCCAAGGGAATTTCCTCTCAACTTTTAGCTTTTGATATAAGTAATACAAAAGAATCTCGTTTGCAAAAAGTGCCTGGTAGCGACTTAATCAGATAGTCATGATTTTAGAAAGGTTCAAAAACCAACAAGAAATATATAACTTCCTAAAGATTTGCAACTGTACAATTGTGATGTAGGATTTTATTATATAAGTTGCAACTGAGGGTAGCAAGGGAGCCATCTTGTGAAATACTGTTTGAACTGCAGGCCCGTGGCTTCGGGGCCAAGTCACAGCGTGATGATGTTGCAGTTAAAACAAAATGTCAAACAGTCCTTTGACATAGTGATTTAATTGACACATTTGCTTTGATGCCTCTATACTTTCTTTTCCCATCTAACTGGGTAAAACAGTAAATATTGGCAGAATGCCATGTCCAGGTATGAATCCATACTTGGTGGTTATACAAATGAGAAGAACTAAGTTTCAAAAACAGTATCTATAGTCTTGATCCCAGATGGTTATCTCTAAGCAATTGAGTTAATAGTTAAAATCTCAGCCTTAATGGTTAGCTGACTGTTTAAGGTTGAATACAGTATTTCGCTTCAATAAGCCATGGTTTCCACATTCAGAGAGCAGGGATAATTAGTTGTGCTTAATCTCATCAGGTTGTGAAAGTTTAATTAAATATCTATATAAAGGGATGAGCACTATATCTAGTACATAGTGAGAGAGCGACATTCAGTAAATAATAGTGTTGGCTGTTATTTTTTTTATTCGTAATGAAAATTATTTCATTATGTTTTATTATTGGCAATAAAAAAATAGTAGACTAATGCCATAGCCAGTCAATAGGGGCCCTGTGATCAAGGTCATCCTAAATACAGGGAGATAGATGCAGATTTACTCGAGACTAATAAGAGTTAAGTTTCAGGACCCCTGTTCCCCACTTACATAGGTTTACTCCCTAATTTTGTATTCTTTTTTTTTTTTAAAGATTTTATTTTATTTATTTCAGAGACAGAGAGCTCACAAGTAGGCAGAGAGGCATGTGGAGAGAGAAGGGGAAGCAGGCTCCCTGCTGAGCAGAGAGCCCGATGCGGGGCTCGGGGCTCGATCCCAGCACCCTGAGATCATGACCTGAGCCAAAAGCAGAGGTTTTAACCCACTGAGCCACCCAGGCACCCCTGTATTCTTTTTCCTAAAGAGCCCTTCCCCCCTATAGCTTTAGACCCATAAACCCTGCCCCTGTCACAGGGGTATAAATCAGAATCACTTCTGTAGATATTTAAAAATACATGTACACATTTCCCTCGCCTCCCAGTGGAAGACAATAATTTACTTGTTCTGGGGTGGATTTTTTTTTTTAAGTTTCATATGTGATTCTGATGTGCACCCTTGTTTTAAAACCAATTATCTGAAAGAGCAATGTATAACTTTGTGAAAGTTCTGAAATGAATACAGCTTTTTATCAAGACACGATTTAATTGTCTTTTAATTAGGATCACATTTTTCTGAAGCCATATTTTTTCTTCAGTGTTGGGTTGGGTTCTTTGCTATATAGCATAGCTATGACTTTGACTACCTTTTTAAAAAAGACCAGATGTGATGATTATCATTTCACTCCAATTTCTGAAAGCCTTGCTCTTTATTTTTTTAGGTTGCTAAGCAAGCACGCGATGAATTTATATTGTTCCTTTTCTCACCTACTTGTATGCCCTACAATATTAATGTTTTTCTGCATCTAAAATAGTTTAAATTGTTTTATATTAAAATAATATTTTAATTGTTATTATCAGAGGTAATTTTTAAAATATAGTTTGCACAGATCAAGAACTTATCTTTTCCTTGTCAGTCCTGAATAAAATTAAAAGCAGTAAAAAAAAATCCTACTGTAGATTTATTTAGATATGAGTAAGTCTACTTAATTTAAAAATGAGGTATTAATGAAAGCCCATAAATAATTATTTTCAATTCAGCCAATTTTCTTGAACATTTGCTGTAAGCAAAGCATGACACAAGACATGTAAAGGAAGGAAAAAATTCTAAAACAGAATTCCAAGAAGTGTATCACCAAGAAGAGAGGGAATAGCAGGTAATTAAAGGACAAGAATTCATGTTAGAGTAATGCATATTTCCTCCGAAGGCAATAGAAAGTACTATGCTTGTTGAAAGCAAGCAAGATCCCACCTGGTTGGAAGGAAAGGCTGGGTGTTGGGAGCAGGAGGAGAAAGGACGACAGGATTTCAGCATGGTAACTAAAGGGCCAAGTTGGTTCCACCATCAGAACAAACAACATGAAACACGTAAAGGATCAGAAACATCTGCTCATTTTCTTCTACGAGTAATTATGACTCTGGTGTTACTGGAAGGTAGAACGATTGTTTAACGAGGAATATTGGGAAATAAGCAGTGGTGATTTGTACATAAAGACCTTGGAACACCTAGCGTTTAAAAGGAGTCTCAAGACTGCAGGTGCTGCGCCTTGGGGAGAATGAACTATTTTGAGGTGGATTTGGGTGAGGAAAGGCCACATTCAGGCTGTTTTGAGGCATTGAGGTAGTAGCAGTGGAACTCTGAAGAGGGCAAGGGAACCAAACGGTGGTGTTGAAGGGATCTGCCTTACTACCTACAAAACCACTGGCTCTAGGACCTGGGCGTGAGGAAGATTTGAGAACTCTGGCTGTGCGGTGATTGATTTAAGCCTAACAAGATGGTAGCGGTGAGACTGTTAGTGTTGGGTCCCGGTATTGTCCAGATGAGACAGCGGCAAGACAAAATGAGTTGCCACTGGAGTCACCTGCTGGTGGTCACCACTCAGAACAAAACCCTGACCTACTGTTGGGAGGCAGATGACACTTGCCAGTCTGATTACCTTTAAAGGAAAAGTACTATTCAGAAGTCAAAGCAATAAATAAAAACTGTGAAGACAACCTGTGTGCAGAAGACATTTTAAGGGCTAAAGAGAGAAGAGCTATAGCTTCTTGGCACCTCTTTTCATAACCCCACCATTTCGGTGAGATCCATAAGCAAACAGCTGTTTGAGAACATTCTAGATGCAAGCTCTGAAACTTTATCAGGTTCTCTTGAAAACCTCAGCCCTTCGGATGAGGAGCTGCCAGAAGAGAATGCAGAGGGCTACCAGGACGGTGGGACAGTAGGAAGGGAGCTTTGGGGCAGGATGTATTTGCTTAGACATCGAGTGGAAATGCAGCAGGGCTTCAGTGATGATGAAGACATGGTGCCTAACCTTACAGAACTTCTGATTCCAGAACTGAGAGGATCACAATCTGGGGAGAGAAGTCTTAGGGTAGGGACATGTGTACGCATGATGGAGGTCCAAGTCAGTCTTGCCAGTTGTAGCAAGGGCTCCAAGGAGGCTTCCTGGAGAAATTAATAGCTAACCTAAGTAATGAGGGATTCTTAGGGGTGAGCTAGGTGAAGAGTGGGTCGGGGAGGGTATGCATTTGAGGCGAAGGAAGAAACATAGAGGGGCTCAGTAAGGAAGTAGTTAAATTCAGTTAACTTATTCATATCTTTCATCTGCATGGTACTTATTTTCACATAGGGTGAAATATTTGTCCCTCCAGAAGAGTAGTCAATTGGGTCAGCACTTCAATTGAATAATTATTCCATTTCCAACCTACTCGTGATATTTTAAAGAAAACAATATGTGCTATACCTGCCCTTATTCTATTTTTTTTTTTTTCTGTTCTATTCCATCCCATTCTATAGTAGCTCAAGCTGTTCTCTAAAGTTCTTGTGTATGTCTTGATCGGACTTATAGGTATCTCATATTTGCCTTAATATTGTAAGTAAGTCATATTCCATCTTATTTAGCACTTTTGAGGTAGTGCTCAAATATTATAATGCTGTTGGGTTCTGCATATTTATCATGCCTTATGCTATTTTGCTGAGCTTTTCTCTATATAATGTTCAGTATTCTCCTGTATTTACTAGATACTAAATTCCACCCACAACTAATATATTTGTCTTTCTTTTTATAATAATTATTCCTTTTCTATGTTTACTGCTATTGCACGTGCTAGAACTTGCAGAATAATACTATTTACTAGTTGTAAAATGGATGTCCTTTCCCCCCTGGATTTTTAAGGGGATTCCTCTTGTGCTTTAATATTAAGTATGATATTGAATGTTTTGAAATGGAATTCTGTGTCATGATAAGACAATTTTCTATTTCTAGCTTTCAGAGAACTCCAAAAAATGGTGCAGAATATTGTCCAATGTCTTCTTGATCTATAAATGTATTTATAGCTATTCTGCTTTTACTATTGTGCAGTATTTCAAATAGTAGAAATTTCTACAAAGAATCATATGCACATGATGATCTATCCATCCACTTTCATCAAATCTTAACATTGCTTCACGCTGTTTCTGTTGTTACTGGTTTTTATTTTATTTTATTTTTTCAGTGTGTGACTGTTTTTATTTTTCTTTTTAATTTTTCCCAAAATACTTTCATTTTTTCAGTGTTACAAGATTAATTGTTCACGCACCACACCCAATGCTCCATGCATGCAATACCTGCCTTCCTCAATACCCACCACCAGGCTCTCCCCCTGGAGAGCCCCCCACCCCCCTCCCCTCCAAAACCCTCAGTTTGTTGCTCAGAGTCCACAGAGTTACTGTTTTTAAATGAAACAATACAGGAAGTTGAAGGCCCTTTGTTGTCCTTCCCAGTCTCACCAGGGAGCCACCCCAGCCCCCCCCCCACTCCCATTCATCAACATTCATTGACCCTTTGATCTTCTCTCCCCCTTTGGCAGTTACTCTTGCTTCCAGATGCGTTTGGGTCTGTTTCTGAGCTCTCAGTTTTGATTGGTCCCCCTCTCCCTGTCCAGTACCCCGTTGTCTTAATCATACTGTTTCTTAATACCCATAGCAGGTGTCCGTACCATGTAGGACAAACCTGCCCACCTCATTGTTCTCTCCAAATAGTCAAATATTTCTTAGCTGTTGTTGGTCCTTTACTTTCTTACAGACTTTTATAAAAGTTTATAAAATTCCCCTGAAAACTCTTTCAGAATATCTATTGCAATTGTATTTAGCATAAATTTAGCAAAATTAATACATATATCTTTTCATACCTTCAGGTTTCTTTTTATGTCACTTATTTTGCAAATTTTGGGGTAATTTTATCCATAAAATATTTACATGTTATTTATATTTATTCTCAGCCATCTTTATTGCTAGTGTTATTGTTATCCTTTGATTTTGTACTACATTTACTGATTGGTTCTTTCTGGGAGTATAGGAGTGTGGTGGCGTGTGTGATTAGAGCCCAGACACTGGACCTAAAATGCCTGGGTTTGAATCCCAGCTCTCCCATTTCACTAGCTGTATGTCCTTGGGAAAATGATTTAATCTCTCCGTGCTTCAGTTTCCTCATTCACAAAATGAGAACACTGAAACCTGCCCCCTCAGTGGTTATTATGAGAATTAACTAAATTAATGTTTAATTGCTTGTAAGAGTGTATAGTACATAATAAGCACATATAAATATATTGTAAGATTGTTGTTTTTCTTGACTTTGAATCTAGAAAACTTCTCGGCTTTTTTTTTCCCATGGCTTTATTATATAGACAAGTATATTGTCTAAAAAACAGTTTTAGCTTCAACTTTTATTTTCTCATTTTTTTAAAGCCTATAGTATTGGCCTACAATAGAATATAATAGAAAAGTCACGAGGATGATGTATTTGTCATGGTCCTTATCTTAAAGTCAGTGCTTTCAAGCTTCATCTTAAGACTAAGTCAGCTATTAGTTTTTAATTGAAAACCATGTTAATAAAACTCCATTTCTAGTTTGCTAAAAGTTGTTATCATCAATGGGTATTTAATTTTATCAATGCTTTTTCTGCATCCTTATATCTATAAGGCTTTCCAGGTTATACTCCGGCCTCCTCAGGTTCTATAATTTTTTAATCTCCTTATACTTAAGAGTACGTTTAGACTTACATTCTGTTCGAATGCTATTAATGTTGTTACATTGACTTACTTTGGATCAGAATTTGCTGACAAGTCCTTTTTCATCCCTTTATTTTCGTCTGATCTATGATATTTTTAGAAATTCTAATAATCTGTTTAATCTTATTTACATAATTTGTGATTATTTATGTATTTGGACTTTTTTCTTGTTGATGTCATATTCTTTTTTTTTTTTGATGTCATATTCTTTCTTTATTCCATTTCTCACTACTTGCCTACTCTTTTGTTGGAATAATTATGGTTACCATTATTCTTGAACACATTTTTGTCTACTGCTTTATATTTCTAGCATTTTAGCCCAACTGCTTACTTATTAAACTCCCCCTTCTCCCATCCATCTTGTTACTGTTGTCCATTGTTTACTTCTAGTCTTTGTGTGTACGTGCATGTATGTGCACATATTTTGCAGTCAATAGTTGACTATATTTTCTGACATTTTGTTCCACTTCCACGCCCACTTCTGTTTCTCTTATGCTGTTTTCCTTCTGGGTTCCTTTTCTTCTTCTGATGTACCTAATTTCTCAGGCATACCTGGATAGTGATTTTAGTGAGGGTTTTCTGGGGGAAATGAGGTTTCTTGGACTTTGCTGGAAAATGCTAAGATAGGACCTTTCATTCTTCTTTGGTAGTTTAGCTAAATATAAAATTTCAGGGTAATTGGTATTAGCACTTTGAAGATATCAGGACTCCCATTATTTTTCAATGACTGTTACTACTCAGGTGTTGTTCCTTTGTAAATAATCTTTTCCCTGATAGCTTTTCAGATTTTATCTTTATTTCTATATTCTTTGTTTCTGTATGATGTGTCTAGACATAGGTATATATTTACTTTTCATATTTAACATTAAGAGTGCACTTTTAATATGGGTCCACAGATCAATTCTTGAGTTCTCCACTAACAATATTTTAAATATTGTCTCCTTGCTAGTCATTCAGTTTCCTTTCCTGGAACTCATATATGACCGTTGAGGTCTCTTAGTCCTCCCTGTCTCTATCTCTTAATACTTCTTTGTTTTTATTTTAAATCTCTTTTCCTTTCTGTGTCAAGTGATACATGAAGTATTCAGTATCTCCTTCGAATTCATCAGTCCTTCCTTCACCTATATCAGTCCATTTCATATATTTTATTTCCCTAAAAAGTAGCTATCTGATTCATTTCCAAGACTTCTTATTTATTCCTTTTCTAATCTACCTATTTATATTTTTGTACCTATTTATTACATACTTTCAATAAAATTTTTTTTAATCTCTGGATATTTTAATTTAGTTTGGACTGTCCCTTACAATTATTTTCATATGGAATAAATTCCTGCTGTAGGTTTATGTTTCTTAGCATTTGACTTATTTATGGACTCCTTATTTAGAGGCTTATGTTGAGTAGGATGGTTTATATTCCTTTCTCTTTTTCATTCTCTTTTTACTCCTCACACTTCATTTGTCCTTGGGTCCTTGCTGAATTTCCAGATATAGTACATTAACATTTATTGTCCCAGTAGGGAGTTATTCCAGGCTCTCCTTGGGTCTATTCTACTATCAGTACTTAAATACTGTGTATTGAGAGCAGTTATGGCTTCTGCATAGATTCAGCTTTTGAATAGACCTAATTTCCTCTCAGAAATTCAACATGGCACCAAACTTCTGCTACACAGCTCTTAAGTGTTTTAACGGGGATATTTCTCACATACATACTGCCATCCTTGTTTTCTGTGTAGCAAGTCTTTATCCATTTATGTACCTTTAAATATTCAAAGAAATGTGGGGGGAGGGGCTGGCTGGCTCAATGGGTGGAGCATGCAACTCTTCATCTCAGGTTTGTGAGTTCAAGCCCCATGTTGGGTGTAGAGATAAAAATAAAATCTTTTTTAAAAAGTTGGTAGATAGCATATTTATTAGATTTTATTAACAATTTGAATTTTTTTAATAAATTTTTTTAAAGATTTTTTTACTCTTTGACAGAGAGAGACAGCAAGAGAGGGAACACAAGTAGGGGGAGCGAGAGGGGAAGAGGAAGAAGCAGGCCCTGCTGAGCAGGTAGCCCAGTGCAGGGCTCCATCCCAGGACCCTGGGATCATGATCTGAGCCGAAGGCAGGTGCTTAACAACTGTGCCACCCAGGCACCCGTCACAATTTGGAATTATTTGAATTCTAGTGTTTTCTTCATCTTTCTGTCCTGAGTATCTAGCGCAGTTAATGGCATGTAATTATTATTGAATAATTTGTCATTGAACAGAATTAAATCATACTGATTGCTGCGATGATATTTCATTTCTGCTTTTTTGTATACAACTTAGTACTTTATGATATAGAATTGATCAGAGTAAAGTAATAGTATGCAGTATTTTTCTTACCTAAATTTTCTCTCCGTGGGATCGGAGTAATAGAGTTCCACCTCCTCAATTTTTAGTCAGAATTACTTATATATATATATATATATATTTTTTTTTTAACGTGTTTAACTCTAGAAGGGTCCACATAAGTGCAATTTCAAATTTTGTTGCTTTTATCGTTGGTGTTGTCAATAAATGTAATCATACACTACAGTCTCCACATTGAATGCTGGCTAAGAGAGCAGAGATTTTCACGAACTACCTATTAGTCAAATAAATCTCTTAAATCTGGAATATGTACACTGCAGCCAACAAGTCCAAATAGTTTAACTGTGTTGCTCACTACCAGTAAGTCTCACTCAGAGGGTAGAAAGACTATTATTATCCAAAAGTATTGCTTATTACATGTTTAGCCTGACATTTTTCAATGGTGAACAATTTTTCAAAGTGAACCTGTTTGTTAAATAAAGTTGGCCAGGACAGGCTTTCGGTAAATCTCAGGTACACAAAGCCAACAATGTACTTGGGGTTTATCAACTTATCATTATGAATATTTGTATTTCCCCATAACAGACATATCTTTAACAGTCCAAGTTTTATATAATCTTGGTGGAAGGCTAAATTAGAACATCTCAAATCACAAGTGCAAACATGATAGATTCAATCCAACTTCAGGCCTGCAAATTAAATGAAAGCTCTTTGACCAAGAGGAGCCCTAGGAAGACCCACAACAGAGGTGTTTGGCCTTCTCTTCACTTCATCTTGGAAAAGCATTTGGCCTTTGCATAGAGTTTATGTTCTTCTTTTAACATACAGCATCATTATATTTTTTGCATAGCCATATTTATCTTTAACTTCTTTATGATTCTCTCCTAGAAGTTGTGCTTAAAGAGTTATTCTCCTGCCCTTTTTTTGTAGTATTTTATGGTCGTATTTTCTTTATATTTGGTGATTTAATCCATTCAAAAATATTGGTGTATCCATTCAAAAATATTGGTGTATAAAATAAATGGACACCATTTATTTCCAAGTAGCTTACTATTTATCCCATCATTACTTAATGAATAATCAACTCCTTCTATATTGATTTGAAAGGTATTACCAAATTTTCATTTACATGCTGAGGACCCTTTCTGTGCTTTCTGTTGTTTTCATTCATTAGTTTGCCACATAGTTTTTTGTTTGTTTTGTTTTTTGTTTTTTTGCTTTTTTCCAAGTTCCAAAAAGGCTTTATTACACAGGAGGGTGGGGGGGGGGGAGGTTCAGTCCTTCTTGGCTGCTACTTTCCTCATGGTGGTGAGGATGTTGCTCAGCTCCTCTCTCTTCCTCTTGGCACGGATGTGCGTCCGCACTCTTTTCTTGATGAACTTGAAGGTGCGCTTGTCTTTGGAGACTTGAGCAGTTCCATGGCTCGCCGTAGGGAGCGAAGCTAAACACCTCTCGGATCATGTCCTGCATGAACTGAGTGTGCCTGGTGGGGCGCCCACAGCGGCTGTGCCTCGGCTTGCTTAAGTTCTTAGTCACCTTGTGGCCCCTTTTGAGGCCCACGGCCATAGATAGGGTAGCGCAGAGCCATGGCTGCTGCTCCTCAGCGGCTCCCGTGGCAGAAGGTTGCAGCATAGTTTTAATTCTTAAAACTACAGATAACATCTTTTTTGTTTGGAAGCTAACTTTGCCTCATATTAGTCTTCCTTTAAAATATTTATTGATATAAATATTTTTTGCCTGGCTGGCTCAGTTGGTTAAGCAACTGCCTTTGGCTCAGGTCATGATCCCAGGGTCTTGGGATGAGCCCCACATAGGGGCTCCCTGCTCTGCAGGGGAGCCTGCTTCTCCCTCTCCCTCTGCCTGCCCTTCCCTCTCTGTGTGTTCTCTCTCTCTGTCAAATAAATAAAACCTTTAAAAATAAATAAAGATTTTATTTAAAAAATAATAAAATATTTATTGACTATTGTTAATTTTATTCCAGATGAATTTTAGAATCATCTCATTAAGTTGTAACATTTTTAAAACTATGGGACTTTGATTAAAAAGATAGTAAATTTATTTATTAGTGGGGGAGAAATTCTATTTTTTATAAATTCGCACAGAGAGATATTCTATTTATCTGTATTTTTTTTTTCTTTGTCTCTTTCTAAAGTATTGTTTGGTTTTTTTTTAGTATTGTGAGTTTTTTGGATGTATGTGTCGGTCAGTCAGTGAAGAAATACTTACTGATTACCAATTATGTACTAGTTAATAAGTCAGGAAGATTTTGGAATTATAGTTGTAAAAATATTTATAAAAATAATGAATAAAAAAAATAAAATACAGAATTTAAGATAGCATAAACAAATTAAAAAAAAATAAGTCAACCTCTCCACTCATGGAACTCATAGTCAAGTGGGAAATGTAGACATTAAATGAACTCTTACAAATAATTAAATAATTGCCAAGTATGCAAAGTGCATGAAGAGGGGTATTATTCCTTTGTAGTATTAATATGTGATCCCAGATTAATGGCCTGTTCACTTGAGACTATTCAAATGAGAGTGGCATATTTGGGTCTCCTGCTAGATGATCTGCTTACAGTGGACTTACAGTAGCTTTGCAGGGAAGGCCCTTCCCTTGGAGTAACGTGAAGCAGCAGCGATAGCAGTTCTAGTGATGTACTCACTTGAAAATCAAGGGTTGGCCCATCGGCATTGGCTTGGTTTCCCTCCAGATCTCTGGCACAGACTACATACAGTCTCTTAAATTTCACTGTATTTTATTATGTAGCATATTGGTAAATATTAGGTGCCAGGAGAGGGACGGGCCCTAAATTATAGTGCTTGCCAATTTCTGTGGTATAAATATTCCTACTATCGCTGATTCCAGGTTACCAATGTGAAGTCAGCTGGCTTGTAAAACTCCTGAAGATTTAAGTTGCTCTCTCAAGTGAGCTCCAGTATACCATTGGAACCTGCCCCCCAACCCGCACCTCAAGGTCCTGTCCTCTGGTTTCTGCTTAACCCCACCTCCTCCAAAGTCATGCCCTTTCCCTGGTCAGTCTTGTCTATTCCCTCAAGCTCTTTGGAAGGAACACATTTTACTCTCTTATTTTGCATATGTTATGCCATAAACTTATTTCTGCTCTCCTCAGGGGATACATTTTGTTGTGAACACCTTAATTTAGGAGTTAAAAGAAAGCAAAACTTAATACTGTTTCTTTTCCCTTTTCTTCTTGCTGTGACAATCCATTTTGTCCTGAGGCAATGAAGATGCTGCTAACTGACCAGGGAATGAGTCAGGAAATCCAGACAATCTCAATGATTAATATTTTAAAAGCTTAGCTTACTGCTTAGAATCAATGGATACCTTTCATAAATCCATTGATAGTACCAAGTCACTCAACCAGTCCCACTGATTGGTTAAAACATGTGGTGACTCTATGGAGGGAAGTCTCCTCTTATTTTACTCGGGGGAGAGAAGTTCATGAGGGATCATCCTCTGAACAGCCATTTCATTCTCTCACCTAGGGAAATGTTTGGGGAGTTGTAGGCATGCTCTTTATGTCAAAAACTGCGTGTGTCTGTCCCTGAGAAGCGGTCTGTGAAGGATGCCACCTAGGAGGCATAGATTCATCAAAAGCTCAGTGTAATGGGAATGAAAGACGTATTTGGAAGGCAAAACAGAAGACACTCAGAGAAGAGTCATCCTTCATTCCTTCATTCCCCTTGCTCTCTTTTCTGCTAACTTTGACTTGGAGGTAGTAAAAATGAAGTATAAAGATGCTACAAGGCACCAGTCTTCAATTTTTTGATCAATGAACGGTAGATTGGCTTTCCTTATATCTCCAATTCTCTTCATCTCTCCAATGATCTTGGGTCATTGCATTGGTGATGTAAACAGTTCTAAGGAAATCCTCTGTCAGCTTTTCTGAAGATGTTCCTGTGGCCTCCAGGCTGATTCTGAGTCAATGATGGATGAAAACTAGGAGACTGTGTTTCTTATGCCCCTTTAACTTGCACGGAACAGATCAAATTCAGCTCTCTGACAGCTAGACTTTTATTTTTTGAACATTAGAGCCTATTTATAGCAATGCCATGGTCAGAATTTTTAAAAAAACATTTTTTTTTTGGTATTATTACCTATCAATCTATCACAGCTGCTAATTCAGGAAGTGAATGGGTGAGCTCTGGTGTGCCGTCCCAGCAACTGCTCTGTTTTAAGGAAACCCCGGGAGGCCTGGACAAATCAGAAGCAAAGCTCTTCACAGGGTTTGTCAACGCTGTTGCCCAACAAACTCAGATAAACTAGTCATAAGAGAAGCCAGTAACTCAAGAGACGAGGGTGTGGGAAAGAGAAAGGCAGAAATTTATTTCGGGTGCTGGCAGCTGGAGGAAGTGGCAGGTTCAAGTCTTAACAACTGACCTCTTCACCAGTGAGATGGACACCTAGAGTTTTATAATGAAAGATTAGGGGCAGGAGGTTACATGCAAGAGAGCAGGCAGAGAGTGCATGATCATGGATGAGGGTCAGTAGGTGTTCATCCCATGGTCACGGGCAGGAAAGGGGACCAGTGAGGTGAAGTCTTCTAGACATTCCATAGCTATCGGTGCTTTGTGGTCTGGTGGTTGGAATGTTTAAAAAGTGTGTTAAGAAATAAGCACAATGGATTTTAGTTAGAGCGTGAGTTAAGCTGCCTTGTCTATTTCTGGTTTTAACTGTTGGAGTCTACAATTGAGCAAGAGGCCACACTAACAGTATCCCTTATTTTTCATCTCTGGTCCTTCCTGTAGGTAGGTTACTTCCTATGGCTATAACTCTGAAGACCTTTTTCCTCTTAATCAAAAAGAGAAAATGGGATGGAATAGGATGACTCAGAATTCAGCCCTACCTCCGACCACGTAGTTATTCATCTGGAGAGGCAATAAAGAACATTGTTGGATCTTAGAAAGACTGTCTGGAATAATCAAAGAACCTAAGTCAAAAGAGTCCATGCTGCTGACTTAGCATAGCCTTCTTGTTCTTGCTACGCTGCTGATTGATGTTAGAATACAGGGCAGGGTTGAGATTGTTGAGTTCCATTCTTGGATAGCACTCAGAAATGGTGCACTATCCCAAATAGTTCAGCCTAAAATTTTTCCCTTAAAATTACCTTCGTACAGGATTTCCGGGCCCTTTACACACTTGCCCTGGATGTATCCTTTGTACATATTGCTCTGGTATTCAGCACTCCGAGGCATTAGTAGCTAAGAACAGATGGGAGGCAAATGAGTTAAATGTGTAGACACCATATGTGAAAAGTTGCCTTCCTCTATGCATGCTATTTTGCCAGCGCTCCTTCTAAAGAATGGCATCCACAGTTTGATAGGACATAGTGGAGAGCACTGTGTAATCATGACCCCATTAATCTGGGTATTAAAAAGTTTGCATACTGACCGGGCTAAATACATTGATTTGTTCATCTTTACTACTACCAATAGTATGATTAATAGTAATTATAATAGGCTCAGTCGGTTAGGCATCTGCCTTCGGCTCAAGTCATGATCCCAGGGTCTTGGGACCGAGTCCCACATCGGGCTCCCTGCTCAGCGAGGAGCCTGCTTCTCCCTCTGCCTGTTCTGCCTGCTGCTCCTCCTGCTTGTGCTCTCTCTCTGACAAATAAATGAATAAAATCTTTTTTAAAAAGATTAAAAAATATTAATTATAATAATTATTATAGCACCTAAATATATTGAGCACATATAATATGAAAAAATTTCCTGAGCACCTTTCATGTGATACCTAACTCCATGAGGTAGATAATAACAGCAATATATCCTTTACCAAACGAGGATATAACTTACTGAAGGCCGCATATCTCTTGAGTCATGAATCCAGGAATGGCTGTAATATATTGCTAAACTCTTAAAGAGTATTTACTCTTATTTTTTTTTTATTTATTTGAGAGAGAGACCACAAGCAGGGGGAAGAAACAGAAGGAGAGAGCAGGAAGCCCAATACAGGGTTCTGTCCCAGGACCCTGAGATCACAACCTGAGCTGAAGGGAGAGGCTTAACCAACTGAGCCACCCAGGCGCCCCTTTCCTTGTATTTCTTTCAGTTAATTTTAGACTTTAAAGTAAATGGTTTTAAAAGCCATCATGTTTGCATACTTTACTATAAATCTGTGGACTTTTTATTAGATAAGAGTATTTAACATGCTAAAAGACATTAGTAAATCCAAACATCTAATTCCATCTGATACAAACATGAATTTTCCTTACAAGCTGTTTGATATAAACATGCATGTACCTCGCCTCACCAAAAGTTGCACTGAGATGACAGAAAACATGAAAATAATGGGGGGAGGGCAGCCCATAGCGTGTTGAAGGCAGGGAGGGTGTTGAGGAACAACAGGAACTGATTCGAGGATGATACGAAGCAAATGGATTCAGATGACAATGAATTTGAATTAAGGACCCCATATCCCAGGTACAAGCAAAACATAGGATTCTAAAAAGACAATTTTTCTAAGGGAACCTCCTGAAGACACCAAAATTAGAAGCAGAAGTGAGCCCATGGCCGATAGCCTGTAAATTAATCAAAGTTCTATGGAACCACTAATCTTAACTTGCACAGTAGCTATTTCCAGTCCGCCTCCAGAGTAAAGCTGTGACTACAGCTTTTCAGTTTGGGAGGTTACCAGGGAAAGCACAGCGAAAAAGAGTAAAGTTGCTAGGCAGATTTCAGTCCATGCATTCTCTACAGATAACATTTTCTACAGATTTCGTCACCTCCCCACCTCCCTGGTACTGAGGGGGCACCCCTGCAAACGGAGATTTCCCTTCTGCCTATAAATGTCTCCTGCAAAAGGGTGACCTGTATTCAGTTTTCAGAGTCTCTCATGTGTCCACAGTTCCTTAAAAATAACCACCTTAAAAAAATCAGGATGTCAAAGAGACATATCTTGGCGTGGCAAAATTTGCTTCCCTACACCTTCGAAATCCTCATATGAAGGCCATATACTCTTCTCAATGAAAATATTGGCTTTATTGCATGTGTTACCCCCTTGGTTTTCATCATCTATTGTAATTGAAACATTAGCTGTACTTTGTAGATTATTGAAATGTTTGCTTATTTTGAAGTATTATATATTAAAATATATTTAAAAGGGATTCTTATCTAGTTAAAAATCTGTGATTGATATCTTTTAATATTGGGGGATTTCTGTATGACCCTTGAGGTTGTTAAAAAAACAAAAGTTAACTGAGTAAATTTGAAAATCTAATTGGCTCTATTAAATGATTCATGAACCGGGCAGCATCCTATCTAGCAAGCAGAGGGGAGCTCAGAGGAATTATACAACATGCAACATTTTTATAGAATCAGGGTGGGGGCAAGAAAGTTACTGGCAGAAGAAAAGGTTTTTCCAGGCAGGGTAGCTTTCCCTGAGAGGGAAGAATAGGAGGTTTTATCAGCCATCTTCCTTTCTGGGAGGGGGTGATGGAGAGGGCCAATGTGGCAAACACTTTGCCTCTGATAGGAAAATTCCTGACTTGTTCAGGTTAAGACTAAGACTACATTTCTGGATGAAGTTGAAACTGCAGTTAGATTAGCTATTAATCCCCAGTTTGGGAATTCAGCCTAAGTGGCACCATTTTGGGCCTGTGGTTTTGTAACTGGGGCATAGGGGAGCAAGAGCACCTGGCTCCAGGGGTCCCAAACAGACCATGTTCAGGCACTCGCTGCTGACAAAATCCAAAGGCAGTGAAACAAGTGGTGGTGAAACCAGAAAGGAGTTTATTTCAGCGACGCCAACACTGGGAAGACAACGGACTAGCATCTCAAAGGCTGTCTCCAAAATGCCAAAAATACTTCCAGATTTACATAGGAAAACAAAGGTGGGTGGGTATGTGCAGGTAGGGCATGCAGGTGGGCAAAGATGGGTGGGTATGTGCAGGTAGGGCATGAAGGTTAAATCCATCACTGTCTTGGAGTCAGTTACGGGCCGGATCTTGCTGGCTCTGGGCAGACTTTATGGTCTGAGGGGGTAATGTCTGTCTCCCGCCTGCTCCAAGTCCCAAGCTGGAAAGAAGAACCCAAGCAGAAAGTTTGAGGTCAAAATGAAGATACCCCAAGTCCTCTTTCAGTTTTCTTATTTTCTTTTTAACAAGGTCATATGTTTTAAACTATTGCTCATTTATAAACAATCGAAAACAATTTTCTTTCTTTCTTTTTTTTTTTGTATTTAGGATTTGGAAATATCTCACCGCGCACAGAAGGGGGGAAAATATTCTGTATCATCTATGCCTTACTGGGAATTCCCCTTTTTGGTTTTTTGTTGGCTGGAGTTGGTGATCAACTAGGGACCATATTTGGAAAAGGAATTGCAAAAGTGGAAGATACATTTATTGTAAGTATAATAACCTTTTAACTACATATGTTCTTTAATTTTTCTTAATTAAATTTTTCTAACACCTCAGGTATGGGTAGACAATCAAGTTATTGGGTTTCCCATACCCTTTTATATGTACCTCTATTAGCATGTAACTCACTTCGTATTTTTATAATTAATTTGAATGAGTAAATTAGTGCATGGGAAAAACCCAAAAATATGCGGAAATAAAATAGAAATCTGACAATCCTAGGTTCCAATTCCAGATGTCTTGTCTTGCTGTATTCTCCTAAGCTCATTATTTTACTTTGAAATCTCCATTTTGTCATTTATACAATGTGAATAATGGTACTGGCAATGGAGAAGCACTCTGAGAGTAAGAGTTAATAAATAAAAGCTTAGGGCACCTGGGTGGCTCAGTCAGCTAAGTGACTCTTGGTTTTGGCTCAGGCCATGATCTCAGGGTCGTGAGATGGAGCCTCTAGTCGGCCTTCTCACTCAAGACAGAATCTGCTTAAGGTTCTCTCCCTATCCCTCCAGTTCTGCCTCCCCAACATCCCCCACCCTACCCACCCCACCTGACCTCACTACTGCTTATTTGCGTGCATTATTTCTTTCTGTCTTTCAAATAAATAAGTAAAAAATATAAAATAAATAAATACATAAATACATAAATAACATACATATCATACATACATACATACTTAACATAGCTAGTAAATAACTGACAGTGTTTCCTAATTTAAAATTTGCTTTGGTGCCTTTGTTCATTGCTCGTGGTGTTCTTAATTTATATAGCCCTTTTGTGAAGGACATCTTATTTAGCAAACATAATAAAGATGATCATATAAATTAATTCTGTGACATCATTGATAGAAATTTATCCAAGGGATGTAATTCAGTAGAATCAAAAGTAATATACACAAAGATGTTCATGGCTATATTATACTCAACAGAAAAATAAGTAAAATGAAAATGCTTTTATTAGAATGGTAAATAAAAATTCCAATAATACCACTATGATTACAAGCTTTTATTTCTGAAGAAAATTACCAAGAAAATAGTTGCATGAGAAGGTGGGATTATAAAGAATATGTTACTACCATCACCTCTATTACAAATACATTTTACTTACTCTTCAGTAATCTTTTCATCTTTTCATAAACATTTCAACAAAAATATTTTACATGTAATTCTTCTGATAAAATAAGACTACTGAGTATTGGTTTTTCCATTTATAGTTCCAGTTTTTAGCATTAGCTATGTTTCCAGTTCCAAATTCACTCTCAGATATTTCTAGTTGGAATGGAGTACGTATGATTAGTCTAAAATAGGAGTTTCATCTTGTTCTGGGTAATATACTTTTCTTATATTGGTATTAAAAGTATCTTGTATTTTTATTAAGAGGGAAGATTAGTGTCATCAACTTTGTAATGCTGAACTGTTCATTGATTCAACAAATTTTTTTTGCTTAATTTTTTTTTAATTTGAGTATAGTTGACACGCAACATGACATTAGTTTCAGGAATACAACTTAGTGATTTGACAAGCTTATGCATTATGCTATGTTCACTGCAAGTGTGGTTACCAGTTGGCCCATTGCATTGCTATTAGGTTATCATTGACTGTTTTTCTTACATTCTTTCATTCCCTTGACTTACTCATTCCATAACTGGAAGCCTGTATCTCCCTCTCCCATTCACCCATCTGGCCCAATTCCCCCCTTTCCCTCCCCTCGGGCAACCATCAGTTTGTTCTCTGTATTTATACTTCTGATTCTGCTTTTTGTTTATGCATTTCTTTTTTTTTTCAACAAATTTTTGGGTGCCTACTGGATGCCAGGTAATGTTTTTCATGCTGCATCTAAATCAGTGCATAAAACACATCCTGTACGCTGGTGGTGAATACATTCTAGTGGTCCTGATTCCACGCTTGGTACTAGATGCTATTGTGAGAACTTTACAAACATGAATTCCTTTAAACGTCATATGTGCAATAAGGATGGGAGACTAGAGAAACTTTTTTTTTTTTTTTTCACTTTCCATTCTATGGTTTCATAGATCTTTATCTCTAGGAAATTTTCAAGTTCTAAAACTCAGTGGTTTTTATATGGTAGGGATGTGACCTATCATTGTCATAGCAGATAAGAAAGACCCAGTTAGCACATGAAGAATATATGGTGATTAGCTTCAAATGAAGATCTGGAGATAAACTGCTGTGTGTGCAAATGTAATACGGGAGATATTCTTGAGAAGAGAGGAAAGTTGAAAGGACAGCTGTAGCGTAAAGGTGCTGACGATTCAGCCTTTCCTACCTGTCATGTTTGATTTATTTTGTTGTACAGTTTAAGGCCATAGAACAGAGAGACAATTCATCTGGTTCACAGGGGAATTAACTATGGACTTTAAGCCTGTTAGTATTTCAGTTTAATCGGTTGAACAATGATAGGAAAACACAGGAGTGAGGAGGAAATTTTTCATAAAATTAATAATTTTATCAATTATCAATACAAACTAGTCCATGTAATTATTATTACAGTTTTTATTTTCTATTTTCATGTATTTCTAGATTCTGTTTGGCCTGCCATCAGTAGTATGCCTACAGAATAGAAATATGTTGAAAGTAATCCAGGTAAACAAAGAACAACGTACATCTCAAATTTTATTCTCAGAGCACATGTAATTTATTTTGAAAGCATTTTGCCTGTTGGAAAGCTATGTAGGAGTAAAGTAGTATCATCATCAGTATTGATTGTTTTGAGTTCCTTGTGTTATACCCAATTTTTATAGGACAATTGAACATTCATTATAAAAGGGAAAAAAATAACCTCACTTGCTAATTTGCTGAGAATGGTGTATTAGGTACGCCAATAATCAATAAATCTCAATCAGTGTCTCTCTCTCTCTCTCTCTCGCTCTCTTCACTCTCATCCTTAGAAGTGGAATGTTAGTCAGACCAAGATTCGCATCATCTCAACGATCATATTTATACTGTTTGGCTGTGTACTCTTTGTTGCCCTGCCTGCGATCATATTTAAGCACATAGAAGGCTGGAGTGCCCTGGATGCCATTTATTTTGTGGTCATCACTTTAACCACCATTGGATTTGGCGACTACGTTGCAGGTAAGGTTTTCCTGGCATGGACCCTACTCGCCTAACCCATGTCCTTTAGTTAGGCCTTTCACTTGAGTTTGAGGCACAACACAGTGTCTGTCTTAGTTTCCCAGGCCTGCTGTCATGAGCAAAGAACCCCAAAACTGGGTAGAGCTTTAAGAAATCCATTGCCTCATCAAATTTCAAAATCAAGGGGACAGTAGGAACATGGTCCCTCTGAGACTCTAAGTGGAATCCCTCCTGGCCTCTTCCAGCTTGTGGAGGAGGCCATCCGTCCTTGCCCATCCTGCTCCATTACTCCCAGCCCTGCTTACGACATCACATATGGCGTTCCTTCTCTTTGTGTCTCTGTCGCTGTGTCCAGATTTCCCTTTTCTTACACGGACACCAGTCCTACTGGATGAAATTTCCTCACTCTACTCCAGTAGGAGTTCAGATGAACTAATTACATCTTCAGTTGTTCTGAGGTACTGGGGATTAGGACTTGAGCATACCATTTTGGAAGACCATTTAATCTATCACTGGGACAGAGAGACGAAAGAAAAGTTATTCTGGGACAGTGGAGGTAGGCAGAAAGGTGCAGTTGAACATTTATTTTCATTCTAGAAAAGAAATTTAAGTTGCTGTTGTTCAGAATCTTATATTCTCACCCTAATTTCAGAAACCAGACAATCTCCCTCTAATTTTTATTTTTTATGTATTATTTATTTTTATTTTACTGTTAGACAAATTCGAGTTTATCTTTGCTCTTTTTACTTAAGTCTTTTCATGTCTCAGTTTTAAAAACACCTGCAAACTTCGGAAGATGTTCTAAGCTACTTAAAACCTTCTTTTCTCTAAGATACTTACCTCATTTAATTTTCAGTTCTCAGGACAGGATTTTTTACATTAACCAGTATCCACACTTTTTTTTCATGTTTTTTGATATTTCCTTTTCTACATGTTGTTACAGTTGCAGCTTGCTTTATTGTTGTTTCTCTTGGGTCTTAACTTCTGTTACTTTAACTCCCTCTTTACCATTTATATTATCCAATTATCATTGTTCTAATTCCAGTTTTAAAGAAATTATAATAATGGTGGTAAAAGTAAGTGCAATGGTGTTCTATCTGGGATCATTTTGACCAGCTCTTAAAGATCTAAACCATTCTTTTTTAGAAAATCCAATTTCAAGTATTAGAAAGTTTGTCACCATATAGTAGGAATGTGCCCTTCAACTTCACAGAATAAAACTCACCAGCCTAATTTAGATTTAGGAGAATTTTATACTTTCTGGCTGTTCACTGTTCTTTCTTGTTCCAAAGTTCTTAAATGTTTTTAGAGAAAAAATATTTTGCGCAGTTTTATAAAATCTCAGAGAAGGCCTGATAGTTCATCTGTTTCTATTTGTTAGGTTTGTTAATTTTGGTTTAATCTGGCAAAGCCTAGACTTCCCTTGAGGATGCTCATGTTTTCATGAAGGAAACTTTGCTTTTGGTCAAAAATCCTAGGAACACATCTCTGTGCTGGATGGAGACCCCAGAAGGGGAAGGGGGCATCACTCTGCTGGAGATCTTTTCATTTTCTAATTAGCAAAATGTAGAGAGAAAAATCTCAGATATTTGTAGCTCCTTATAGGAAGACAGACTTCTGCCCTGAAACACTCATTTTTCTACCTGTGAAGGTGTATGGTTAGCTTAAGTAGAAGTGGAAAGTGCATTTGTGTAGGAGAAAGTAAGACACAGTGAGATGATAACAAGATTCAGACTTGTGATATGTTAACCTTGGCCTCTTGCACTACTTTATAAATACCATTAACAAGGTCTTAGAGCAGCTGTGGAATATATAGGTATTTGGTGAGGACTCTAAGGCCAACAGCCTTGCACTGCATATGTTAATTTTAAATTTTTTATAGTAATGCAACATTCTATTTATTATTTTTCAGCTTTGTTGAGATATAATTGAAAATAAAATTTAAGATATTAAAAGTATACACTATGGTGACTTGACATAAGTATAAATTAGGAAAGGATATCCACTGTCTAGTTAATTAACACATTAACATATCCATCCCTTCACATATCTATCTTTTTTTTTTTAAAGATTTTATTTATTTATTTGACAGAGAGAGAGAGAGAGAGATTACAGCAGGCAGAGAGAGGGGGAAGCAGGCTCCCTGCTGAGCAGAGAGCCTGATGTGGGGCTTGATCCCAGGACCCTGAGATCATGACCTGAGCCGAATCCCATGTGATGGGATTAAAGTGGGTTTTAACCCACTGAGCCACCGAGGCTCAGGTTCACCCAGGCAAAGATTCCCTTCACATGTCTCTTTTGAGGGAGTGGGGAGTTGTAAGAACATTTAAGTTCTACTCCTAACAGATTGCAGTAATATAATACAGTGCACGTGTTATTTTAAGAAATTGACAGACTCCATCAGTCCAGTATGTGTCCTGGTCTGGTTAAAAAAAAAAAAAAATGTTGTATTTGTGACCACAGTATAAAATGGCTTAGAAAAATTAAATAAATATTTTTGATTTATGGTTTTGTAGACAATTGAAAAAATACCTTTTTTTTTTTTTAAAGATTTTATTTATTTATTTGTCAGAGAGAGAGAGAGAGCACAAGCAGGTAGAGTGGCAGGTAGAGACAGAGGGAGAAGCAGGCTCCCTGCTGGGCAAGGAGCCCGATGTGGGACGACTCGATCCCAGGACCCTGGGATCATGACCTGAGCCAGAGGCAGCTGCTTAACCAACTGAGCCACCCAGGCATCCCAAAAATAATACCTTTTTAAAAAAGATTTATTTAGAGAAGGAGAGTGAGCACATGCACAATGGGGGGAGGGGCAGAGGGCAACTCCCCGCTGAGCAGGCAGTCCAGGGAGGGGCTTGATCTCACAACCCCTCATGACCCTCAGATCAAGACCTGAGCCAAAATCAAGGGTTGGAGGCTCAACCCACTGAGCCACCCACACGCCCCACCTATTCTTTTTTTAAACTAACCTTTAGAGATCAAAACTTTGAAACTGGCTAGATCATGTGGGTCTCTTCTTAGCCATTCTATTAGAAGAGCAGTTCACTGAGAACATCTTGTCTGTATGAGTGGGGACCCCGAATTCAGATTCATGGCAGAGCCCTATAGGGGAACATGGTCACAAAATAATATTTGTGTGACATTGTCATCTAATAAACATATTTATTATTACTAGGATTTTATTCTGTTGTACCCCTTGCTAGAAGTCCATTACTGTGATTTTATTTTTATTTTGCAGAGGAAGTAATAGAAAGCACTAGAAATATGCCTTGCTAAAAATTAGCAAAGGAATGTGATGGGATTAAAGTGACAAATGCTGAGAAAGAGAGCTTAGAGAATAGTCCTTATATACCAAGCAGGTCCCGTGCCCAGGGAGTGGTTTTGGAAGGAGATGTGGCAAAGGCTGGTAGGAAATGTGTACTCTTTGCAAGATTCTTTGGAAAAACAAAAATCTTGAGTTCTTTTTTTAAGGATCTGGGAAAAGAATTGCTTCACTTAATTCAGTAGAGTACACACAGTGTTTGCTTCTGGGTACCTTGTGGCTAAGCAGCAAAAGTAAGCTATTGAGCAAAAGGCAAGTATCCCACCTGGGAAATATCAGTTGTTTACTCTGTAGAACCTTCCTCTTTGAAATTCCATGTCACTACAGATAGTACTCTCACTTAATGTTGGTATTTTTGCCAAGGAAAAGCAGGAGGCACTGCTCCAACTTGAATCTTCTCGCCTTTCTATTGGGCTGTAAATCTCACGAGAACACAAAGATATACCACCAGCAATGCACGCTCACCGTCCAATGCCCTTCTCACACCTGCCAACCCTGCTCTGCATGCGACGAAGGTTTAATCACATTGTTGTATGGAACTCCTTGGAAGATCAGTTAAAGAACGTACTCTTCAAACTGATGTGATTAAAGGAGAATAAGTAAATTTTGTAAAGTGATGTGTAAATGTTTAGGATACAAGTTGTCATCTTGGCGTGATTATTAGGAGCATCTCAAGGGCAACAAGTAAAGACATGGGGTGTTTTAGACCAGAACTCTGAAACAGCTCATCTCTAGGGTATAAGCAAGAAAGTGCATGCCAGGTATATTTTCTGCCATGGGAGACAAGCAGGACAACTCCTGTTTCTATGTATTTTTAAGCCTCATTCCTTACTTTTTCTTCTTTATATTGGTCACAGTGTTCATGATATAAAAGCATCATATTTTTTTTGAGAGAGAGAGAGAGCACGAGCGGGGAGAAAGGGCAGAGGGAGATGGAGAGAGAGAATCCTAAGTAGGCTCCACACTCTCCAAAGAGCCTAATGTGGGGCTTGATCTCACGACCCCGAGATCATGACCTGAGTTGCAACCAAGAGTCAGACTCTTAAGCATCTGAGCCACCCATGCGCCCCAAGCATAATAGATTTCTAATTCATAAATAAACATACATTTAAATGTGTGTGTGTGTGCAAAACCTTTCACTCTTGGTAATATTGAAACAAAAGCATTTACAGATCACTAGTAAAGACAGGATAGACAGGGTTCAAGTCTCATTGTCGTTGTATATGTAACTGAAAACAGGAATTCATCATTTAGTAATTTTTCTGCAACAAAGACCTGGAAGAATTTAATTTTATATTCATATTTAAGCAAGGAAGGTGTTTTGTATCTGGTTGGTTACCTTAATGGTTGGTGTGTGCTCCTTCCTGATGGGCTTTTTTGTTCTTTCACTAGTTCTCAATGTTCTAGAACTAAAAAGAACCCAGGAGGCCACAGGGAAGTCCCACATTTACTTTACACCTGAATAAACAGATCCCTTTTACTAAGGCTAGTGCTTGCACATAGTAATCCCTCCTAAAAGGTAAAAATAGACAAACTCAGTTATTTAGCAAATTGTCATTTATTTGATTTTAGCAGTGCCTGTAATTTATAGTCCAATTACACAGGTTAAAGTTAACGGCAAAAATTATGTTTGAGAATTAACTGTTAATTTCCTATGTTCTGTTTCTTAATTTTTGCCATTTTATTTTTCATTTGATGAAAAGTCTGGTGATAAATTGTTAAATCATGCTTACCTTATAGACTGAGAGCTAAATCAGCTTTTCATTAAAACCTAAGTAGTAATATTAGTTATGTGGAAATGTGTGACAGATTGAATTCTGTTTATTCAGGGTTGCCTCTATGACTGATCTTCCGGGTCCATTTTTTTTTTTTTAATGGTGATTCTTCAAATTTGGAGAGAAGTCAAAAAATTACCTAATATAGTGCAATTTAAAATTCTTTTCCAAAGCTAATATCTCCTTTATAAATGCTCTTGGGGTAAGAGTGGGTCATGCAAGCCAAGAAAAACATGGTCACATCTTGTTTAGAAGCTGCCTAAAGGGGCGCCTGGGTGGCTCAGTGGGTTCAAAACCTCTGCCTTCGGCTCAGGTCATGATCTCAGGGTTCTGGGATCAGGCCCCGCATCAGGCTCTCTGCTCAGCAGGGAGCCTGCTTCCCCCCCTCTCTCTGCCTGCCTCTCTGCCTACTTGTGATCTCTCTCCCTGTCAAATAAATAAATAAAATCTTTTTTAAAAAAAAATAGAAGCTGCCTAAAGAAGTTCTCAAAAACACCCGTTTTCATAAGCCAGGTTTGTTCATAAGACATAATTTGAATGAGTGAAAGCCAGATGAAAGTTTGTATTTCACAAAACAGTGTCCTCACATTACCTATTCTTCTAATAAAAACCAAAAATTTTAACCAAAAATTTAGATATTCTGAGAAATCCTCACAGTTGATCTTATGAAAGCACATTTTCCATTTCATCACCAATAAATAAATTATTTAGCCATCCAAATATATCTTCTTGGAATTTGGATCAGTGAAATTTAGTAATTTTAGTTGAATAATGAAATTTTCCATATCTCACAGGTAGTTATTGAAGGTGTAGGGGCCAAGGGCACACTGCCCCCAAGATGGGCCACTTTGGTACAAAGATTATTTCGAGTTAAAAGTCATCAAAATGCAACAGAGGCAGGAAAAGCTCTCTGCCTCCCCTACAGCTGCCTGACTACGTTGGAAAAGAGGGTATATACCAGGAAGAGAGCTCTTAACAGAGACTCCCTTTTACCTAAAAACTTAACCTTCATAATAGAGCAAACTTTGTTTTTCCAAATATCTCCTCTCACTTCCTGGTAATGGCCTTCTTCCTCTTTGTGTTCTCATATCCTTACCCCTCTCCTTGCTCATAAAAGTTTCATGTTGCTTCGTTGTCTTTGGAATTTCATATTTGTGTGGATTCCCTGCCTGCATACCTATGTAATTTGGTTTTCCCTCTGTTGGATCTGTCTCATGTGAATTTGATTCTAAGTCCAGCTAGAAGGACTATAGGGCAGGGGAAGGTCTTCTCCCTGACCAAAGCTTACTGAATTAATCAGGCTTTATGCTTAGTGCCTTATGCTCCTCTATACAGGAAATACAATTTAGGACTTTCCAAGGTAAAATCCTTCTGGTACTTTTACCTTTACTAAATTTTCAAATTTTCACAGTTGTATAATCATTTGTCATCACATTTTTTTTTTAACTTGGGAAGAACATATTTGTATATCTCATATTAAGAAATAAGTTTTCTTGGAATTATGTTTTCAAAGTCATTATCGGAAATGAAGATTTTAGTAAGCAAACTGTTGCTTTTCCTTATAACTGAAAACATGACTCATTTGGTGGGGTGCTTAGAACTTGCCTAATGGAGGGGAATTTTATCATGAAAACATATAAATCTCTGTTGGAAAATCACGACAGGTGTTTTCGTTCAAAACAGTTCTAGCAGAGACCCTCTAGAAAACAGTTCTTGGAGTTGCCTAAAGGTTTTGCAACTATGTCAGTGGCCATTTCTTAAACTTGCTGTTACTGAACTGATCAATAACAGTGAAAATCAATACTAGATATCTAAACTAAAAAGAAGGAAAGTCGCTGATGAGGAGTGAGGTCTACCGAAGAACAGTCACCCCACCACCCCAATGTCTCAGAAAAATCGCTTTTATCAGAAAGGGAGGGTTTATGTGACTCCCAGGGAAATGTATTATACGCATCAGTCTTCCATTTATTCAGATATTTAGCAAGCACATATTGTGTATTAGATACTCTGCTTTGCACTTAGTGATGACTGCTCTAGTTCCTTTTCCTAGGAACTAGAAATTAGTTCCTTTTCCTAGGGACAGAATGTTTGAAATCCAGGAGCAAAAATTAAATTCAATAGGGAATTTTTCTTCTCTTCCTGGTAGTCATTCTGTTTTATAATACAGGAAACTACAGCAAAGAGCCTGGCCACCCCCTGATTCAGCCACTGACTCTCAAAGAACTCACAAGAGAATGGATAGTGTCTGCATGATTAATTAAATGGGATTTCATCCAAATGGTCCAGAAGTCCTAGGATCTAGGGACAGACCGAAAAGTTATTTAACTTTTCAGATTCAGACTGAATCTATAGAAGCATTGTGGAAGCATGTGCAGAAAAAAAATGAGAAGGAAAACATTGAGTGATTGATAGTTATGGCTTAGTGAGACAGGTAGTAAATTGTACTAAGTATAATGAAAAAGGCTCCAAATTGCCCTATATGAGGGCAATTGAGACTTTTAATGGTAATTTCTAGGTATAACAATTATGCACATCTTAAATACTATAGGTTTCCATCCTTGTAAAGGATGAGCGAGTGATAATATTTTGATCTTTCTTTGTGATCATGAAACCCCTGCTCTTCTAATGGCTGTTTTCCTAAATTTAGACCAAGTACCTAGCAGGAAATGAACAACATCTTGAAGGCTGAAATTAAAAATCCCAAAAATATAGGTTCAAATGCTAGGAAGGTTTAGTTACCATTTTTTTGCCTTTTGTTTTTCTGACTTAATAGCATATGAGAAGTTTGGTTTAGTAGGTGAGCTAAAGTTTAACACTGAAGTCATACCTTCCATTTGTAAGAAAGAAAGTAGAATTTACAACATTACTGAGAGAGCCTCTTAGGTCTTGAAACCCTGAAAAAACTCTTCATTTGGTTAAATTGCTTTACTATAAAAAAGATAAGCATGCTAAAGCAGAAAATAAGTCCCCCTTTATATTAAGGCAGGATAGTTTTATATAATACAAGTAAAGGTAACCAAAAAAATTAAAATCAATATTAGATATCTAAACTAAAATACTTAAAGACCAGTACAAAGAAGTGATGCCCATTTTCTTTAGAACAAAGTTCTATGTCTGTATCTATATTCTATAATACAAATATCATTTTAAACCAGAGGAGGGGGGCATGGCATTGATAATTTTAGCTCAGAATAGCTAGATGATTCTTTAATTCCAGAATATATCTTCCTTTTTTTTTTTTTTTGTCTTTGTAAATATTCTGTGGTTCAGAAGCATCTCAGGGAAAGAAAATTAAAAGTAGGAGAGGGCATCGCATCCTCAAGTTTTTCAGTGCAGAATAGGGCCAACCTCTAGAAACTGTTGGAATGAGGACGAAGCAAGGGGGAGGCTCTTGATAAAATAGTGATTCGGGAGAGCAAAGTTCTTGTCTCATGGAGTTAAGGAATGAATCTCTCGGACAATGGAGCGTGAGTAAAGCAATAGAAGCTTATTAAGCAAGGATACAGTAAAAAGCTCGCAGGAGTCAGAGAAGTCCCAACAGGGTTGCCACAGAGGGCTTTTAGGGATGATCTTTTATAGAAACTCTGACACCTAGAACAGGATGGTCTGGTTTGTTCCCTTATCTCTGGTTTTCTTTCATCTCCCCCATTTTGAATTTTGTGAGCCTGATCCCATTGGCCCCCTACCTCTCTCTCCTATACCTAGCCCCGCCTGTCCCTTACATATTCGCCTGGAACAGTACGCCTAACTGACTTTAGGGAATGGGACTTTGACCCCTCTGGCTGCTTCCTGCTGAAATGGGGCAGTGGGCTGCGGGGCAGTTAGAATCTATCCAGGGGTCGGTCCAGGGGCCCACGGTATGGCTCCAGTGGATCATGATGGGCAGCAAAGGGGACATGCTTCAGCACATGCAAAACGATAAACATAAAACAAGTAGTAGGCCCCAAATTATGAATACATCCTTTAGATTAGCTCCCCAATTACTAATTTCATCAAATAGATCAGTGGATATTTTGATCTTATTTACCTTATCACAAATGTCCGCGATTAATTGGGACACCTTGTGGGAGTTATCTGTAATGTTAAAACCACATGTGAGGAAATTCCTCACACCCCAAATGGTGTCTCAATAGTAGGCAGTCAGTAGTGGCACGGTCTCCACAAGTCCCTGTGTGACTTCACTTGAGTTTTGGCTGAGTACGTCTAGTGCCTGGGAACTATCATTTGGAGTCTGGCTGAACAAGCACATACTGTTTTATTTTGTGCTGCGGTCCTGTCTTAAGTCCTGGAAGTCCCATCGTGAGCTTTGAGGCTCCTTTTACCAGGAGGACTGTTGTGTGCTTGGCTCAAGTCTTTGTAATTGTACCTCCGTAGAGGTGGCTTCTAGGATAACTATGACTAAGGAATAAAACCATCAAGAAGTTGTCTTTGAGGTCTGGCTTGAGCAGTATTATAATTAGAAGGAATCACTGGCAAGTGGGAGAAGACTGCCTCCGCAGATAAGGGCATCCCCAATTGAATCATAAAGAAAATAGGGTCACCATTTCCATAAGTCCATAATTAACCCCATACAGTGGGGTACCTCTGGCTCTAAAGGAGCAAATTCATTATATCAGCCGCACAGAATTGGTCAAAGTGCTAGCTGAATTACATAAACACTGGAGAATAATCCCATTTTTTTTTTTAGCTGTTCAAATAATCATATGCCCCTGGGGTCCTGTTATTATCCTCATAGGATAAAAAGCACAAAAACTGTCTATATGAGCTATTGTGGCAATTTCTCTGAAGTTTACCTCAAGTTGTCTAGCTTAGGTAAATAACAAAGACAATCAGAACTAAACTTTAACATCTGCAAAGGTGTGTTTTTGAAACATAATTTCTCCTTCTATAGTAACCATCATTTTTAATCAGAGGCAGCCAAATCAGGACTGATAGGTTTGTAAAACAAGTCCAGTTTTAAGAAACTTGGCCTAATGATTTACATAAGCTCAGCAAGAATAATGAAAGATCATATAGAATTATCTTTTAGAAGCTGCTCTGCTGGAACTTTCTTTTTTTTTTTTTAAGATTTTATTTATTTATTTATTAGGGAAGAGAGAGAGAGTGAGAGAGAGCATGAGAAGGGAGAAGGTCAGAGTGAGAAGCGGACTCCCCATGGAGCTGGGAGCCCGATGTGGGACTCGATCCCGGGACTCCGGGATCATGACCTGAGCTGAAGGCAGTCGCTCAACCAACTGCGCCACCCAGGGGCCCTGCTGGAACTTTCATAAGGAATCTCTAGGTTGAACTTTTAGTAGCCTCTCCAGGCCAGAAGCCAAGGCAAGTACTTGCCTGTAGATGTGGGTGGATTCCTCTTCACGAGGTCCCCCAGTGTATCCTGAGGTTCCTGCACCTGCCAGGAAGTGACATTCTTGACTCACCTGGTGAGGCTGCTGAGAACTCGTAAGCAAGGTATCAAACCAGCAGTTCCAAGGGGCTTTATGGCTCCAGGTTTCATAGTCAACCTTAGTTCCTTAGAGCTGTCTGGTCATATCTGAGTCTATGTATGTCTCTCTCAAATATGACATTCCAGTCAAAGCCTTGGTAAAAATAACCCATGTTTCCAATGGTGTCCTGTTACAAGGAGAACAGATTCTTATTGAACTTAGGCAAATGATTATGTTTGCCATGGAAGAAAGCTTGTTGAGACCTTTTGAATTTCAGAGGATTTAGGTAGAGAGAAATGTTAAATGCTTTAATGCTTTTGTTTACACGGGAAAACTTTATCCCACTTTTGTAGATACCTTGAGAGAAAGTTTCCTTCATCTGGGAGAGCAAACATTAGAGAACCAGCAGTGTTTCAAAAAAGAGTCACAAAACTATAATCAACTCTTAGTTCATTTAGTCCCATGTTACTAATTCTTTAGTTTGAATGCAGCCTTAGTTCTAGAAATTCTTACCCATTTCTGTTTTAATCTTAAAGATATCGAATACCTGTATTTACCCTTAAAATCCTTCATATTTATCTTCTTGAAGATGGACCTCTTTTTGCAAGAGAATAAGAACAATTATAAATGACAAAAATTCAGATTGGATATGGTTAAATATTAAAACGTATTAAAACTTTAAGAATTGCATATCATCTCTAGAATAGAGCATTTACCAGAACTATATAACCTAAGGCTTACCATTTGTTTAATAGTGCTTCCAGAGTAACTAACTTACCATGCCAAGTAAAGGGCCTGATGAGTTAAAGAGACGTCATTTACGTCAATTTAAATCTTGGAAAAGTTAAAACCTTAGAGAGTTTTAAAGCACATGCCTAATTAAGATTAGGGATCCTCAAAAACCTGATAAAGGCAAAACATAGAAACTGGTTTTTCTGGACGGGCAAAGAGGAAACAACTGTTTTTTGTTTTTTAAGAGCAGATTAATGCAAGAAAACGTCTTTTGAACTGAGAGAAAGCAAACTTTTAATCTTATATGAGTATGCTTTAAAATCCATTTATTTCAATCTTGGTCCTGACCAAAATTCCTCTCCAGAAATTATCTTTCACAAACCTTCCACAGCTTTCCTTTGCATTCAGATTTTGTCCCAAGCCATTTCTCTCCAAACACCCAGTCTCATTTAGGACAAAATTACCTTCTTTTACCTTCAACCAAAATGCATTCCCATTCCTTATATTTTTCTTACATATCTTCTACTTTTTTACATACAGAATTGTTTCCCTTATTTCCATCAGTCTTAATTACATTTAACAGAATTTTGCATTCTTAGAAACCCTAGTCCCCAGTGAACACTAAGTAGTCACCAATTGTGAACTTTTACACCAAAACTTTAGATGGCAAATTTGTGAATCTGCTAAGCACAAAGCATGTTTACCAACAGACTTAAATATCCTTCTTTTCTTTTCAATAAGTAGTCAGAAGCACAAACCTACATCTGGTAATCAATGATTTAGCACTTTAACCTGTTTGGAAAAGACCTAGATGTCCAGTGAATTTAATCCCATTTGTCAACCCAGCAAAACTTTAAAGTTTCAGGTTACTAAAGACTTTGAAAGCTATCTTAACAATGACCCAGAAACTTTGAGACAGACCATTAAGCATCATTTTAAGTCATCTTTTTGCTAACAGCTTGCGGCAGACAACATGAACTTATTTGGCCTTCAAAAGATTTTGGTGGAATAGAAGTTTCATATTTAATGCTGATAACTTTAAAGACGTATCTATTTTAATTAAATCAACAAACTGAAATTAGTTTACATACCGAGTTATGTTCACCTGGGCCCATTTTTTTTAATTTAAAGATTTTATTTATTTATTTGAGAGAGAGAGAGAGAAAGTGAGAGAGCATGAGAGGAGAGAAGGTCAGAGGGAGAAGCAGATTCCCCACAGAGCTGGGAACCCGATGTGGGACTTGATCCTGGAACTCCAGGATCATGATCTGAGCCGAAGGCCGTTGCTTAACCAACTGAGCCACCCAGGTGCCCCGCCTGGGCCCCTTTTTAAAAGTCAGTTTGTTCCTCGTTGTCAATTTTACCCGAGACACCGGTGCAGAAATCTGAAGGGAACAATGTAAGCAGACCACACCCAAGATGCTGAAGAAACAGGTGTGGGGTGGCGGGGAGGGAGACAGAAAAGGCAAAGGGCAGCCAGAGGCAGAGGAAAAGGGTTCCCAGTTTTGAAACTCATCCACTCAGATGAGCAAATGCCATGTTTTTCTACCAATAAGTGGGATTAGGCAGTCCATGTCAGGCCAGAGAAGACAGGGAATTTTCCCGAAACAAAGGGAGTTTTGGCAGCTGCTTAGGAATATTCCTTGAAGTCCCCATCCTGAGGTAGAGTGTTAACCACAGCTGGCTCCACTTATAGCCATTAACCTGGGAAATGAGTGAGGGAGAAGCCCCCACATCTGTTAGGAGGAACAGTGAGAGACAGGGAGAGTGAGAGTCAGTGTTCCATTTGCTAGGGAGGCCTGTGTTTCCTCCAGCAACCTAGATTTATTGGGAGGAGGCCTATTTCGACAATCATCCAGTACGTCAGAAGGGTCTGGTTAACCACCAAACATGTTCTGCAAGAGGCCCTTAGGTCTGGATCCTGATTTAGAGCCCTGAAAGCCTGGATGGACCTAGGCTACCTCCATCTATTCACCCTGTTTCCTGCAGAAGAGACCTGATAGATCCCACTGAGGCCATGCAGTGAGCATTACAGTGGCTCAGTCCTTGCCTAAATTTGCAACCCAACTTGTTTCCAGTGGGTTAAAAGGCACCCCAAGGGAGGGTCCTTGGGAACTGAGGAAGAGACCATGCCTTGCCTTGAAGAACCCGCAGTGATTAACCCATGGAAAACACTAGAAAAGCTTTACAAGGGGAAATTACCCGATTTTGCAGTACCCAATCCAGCAAAGTCCCTACGGAGGTTGGTTGGTTTCCCATCTCTCGATCCCGGTAGGAGTCAGTTACCCTGTACCTAATACAGAGAGGTGGCTATGAAGGAATCCCTACATATCAGCTCTCACCTGTGACCAAAGTGAGGCGTCGCATGGTTTCCTACCCAAGGTGAAAGAGTAGCCTAACGTCTTGGGTTGAAGAGGGCTCAGGCCAACAGGAGTAGCCACTCTGACCCATTCATTACCTGATCCTCCTTTTCTCCTCCAAGACCCTCCCCCCACTAAAAAAAACCTGGCCTAATCCTAAGGGCTTGGCAAGGTTAACAGTTAACACTTTGATATCTTTAGAAGGTTAAAAATTTGAGCAAAACAGCTAGGGTCTCTTGGTGGCAGGCACATGCTGTTTATGAATAAGGCTTCCCCAGAGTGTGACCCCCAGGGCCAGGTCTCTATCCTTTTACAGGTCTTGGAGACCCCAGAGTCACTCATGGTAACCAAAGGGCAGATTCAGAGCCCTAGATTGCCACCCCTTACCTGTGTTCCCTGCTCCCCTTGAACCTTAAAGTAGGGGATTCTTGTAATGACCGCATTCTTGGGCGCTCTCAGGGATTGAGCCCTCATTGTTTGGTCATGTAAATTCACTTGCATTCCTAGCCCCAAGGTGCCTTAGGAGTCAGGCTGCTGATATAAGCCAATTTCAATTATGCTATCTCACCTTATCCCTGGAGCGCTCTTCCTGTCCATCCTGAACCAAGTTCTCACAAAAGACACTTTTAAATGAAAAACTCTTACATCTACGTAAGCAACACTCTTTTTGAAATGAATCCCTGATTAAAAGGGCATACTAATCAACCGAGATTGGAGAGACCTGAGGCCAAGTCCCAGAGGGGGGAGAAAGCCATTTAAGAAAAGCCAATGAACAGAAAGCAGAGCTGGGTGGGGTTAGGCCAACATTCCCTTCTTTTGAGAAAAGGGGAAACCTTTCTCCAGAAGCCAGTCACCTGAGACTTAAGACAAGCAGCCTGCTCTTTGCCTTTAACTGGCCAACAGGTGCCCCATTTTGTTGTTTTTTAAGAGAGGTCATTTAAGGGAGAGACTTCTCCCAGGAAAGAAACGGTCTGCTTTTTCTCGTGCTTCGGTGGGAGTAATCCCGGGTTTTGGCACCAGAATGACGCAGGAGAGCAGGATTCTTGTCTCACGGAGTTCGAGAATGAATCTCACGGACAACAGAGAGTGAGTAAAGCAATAGAAGCTTACTAAGCGAGGATACAGGAAAAAAGCTTTCGGAACTGAGAGGGTCCCAACAGGGTAACCACTGAGGGCTTTTAGGGATGGTCTTTTATAGAAAGCTAGCCAGAGAACTTAAATCTGTTTAACATCTCCATTGATAGTACCATTGAGTAAGAACTAGTGATAATACCTTTAATGGCTTACTTCCTTTTTCGGGTCTGGTAATTTTTGGTCACAAGTAGCTGTTACAACAAGACCTCACCTCTGACATCTAGGACAAGATGGTCTGGTTTGTTCCCTTATCTCTGGTTTTGTTTCATTTCCCCATTTGAATTTTGTGAGCCTGTTCCCTGCCCTCCCCCTCCCCCAGCCCTGCTCTCGCTCCCTAGCCCCACCTGTCCCTTACTCAGTAGTACCTAACTTCAGCCCCACCTTGTTTTTAGGTAAAACCGTTGAGGGGAAGAGGCCCACCTTTTTGTCTTGGTGTTTCTAGCCCTAGCTGAGTGTCTACCATGCAGTATGGACACAAAGGGCTTGTGGGTAAATGATAGGAAGGACAGCAGCTGATATCATAGGTGACAGGGACAACCTAGTCATTGAGAAAAAGCCTGTGTTTTGGAGCCAGGGAGCCCTGGGTTTGAATTCTAGTTCGGCTGCCTCCTTTCCTGTGTGGCCTGACACATGTTCTTTTCCCTACTGAGACGATGGCTTCTTTGTTGTGAGTGGAGCTACTTCCTGTTGGGATTTCTAGGAGACAACACAAAAATGGTCTTTTACTCTTGAGTTCTGAACAGACTGTGAGAGTGATGGCGATTGAGTTATCAGCTTAATTACTGATAACGGCAAGTGGAGATGGGCTGAAATCTATAGTGGATGGTCTTACTAATAGCCCTGACCTAAGTCAATGGAAATGTGAGGAGTGGGAATACAACTCCGCTCCACACTGCCCGCCCCCCTGGGGCTTTAGGGTGGAATGATTTCATTTTGGTGGTCAGTCTTCTCTCTCAGATTTTGAGTATTTTGGAAATCAGCCGAAATGAACATAGACTGGGCTTATAGGACGAGCAGGCCCTTTATCTAAAACACCTGTCTGTGCCTGCTCTAGTCTCATGGGCTATTTTGCCCCCTAACCAGTGATTCTTTGGGGCCAGATAGGAGATGGCTTTGTTAAGGCTAGATAGAGGGATTGTTCCAAGCAAATGTTTAGGAAACCCACTATTGCTAAAGCGGGTTCCTAGCAATAATGCCATAAGTAATAATAGTAGTAGTAGTAGTAGTAGTAATAATAAACAACCTTTCCTGAGCTACATTTTTAGAAGTTTAATCTGCTAGATCAGATTAGATTCTGGCTAATCTCTTTATTTAAGCACTACGGAGAAAGCCAGAGAAAAATGGCGCCATCTCATATCCTAGGTGTCAGGAAGAGATTTATTTATTTGTTTGTTTGTTTGTTTATTTATTTATTTATTTATTTATTTATTTATTTTTCTTATAGGAAAAGACTTATTTTAACTATTTGGAACAGTTTATAAGATTCCTGAAAACTTTGTATCTCCACCCCTCTTTGCTATTTTTTTTACCTTCCGTCTGCTGACCTATAAGGATTAGCTAGGAAGGTCTGAAAATGGAAAGGACTTGCGTGCGTATTTTCAGGAGCAACAAACAGCCGTGAGGTGACCAGTCCTGCCAACTGGGTGAGGAACCCAGGAGAGGAGAGTTGGGGAGAGTGGCATCCTGCAGGCTGCATCTCAGGAGTCTCTGGAAGGAGGGGAAAATGACAGAGTACCAAGCGAAAATGGGGAGGAGGGCACAGGCCATGAATCCAGGACAGAAATTACCCTAGGCTCTTTTCCCAAGTTTAGCTAGACGAAAATTGATGCTTAAGACAGCCAGAAAAATTTTCGTTGACATTTCCTGATTTAAAAATAAGACTAACAGTTCCTTTTAAGTGAGTTGCCTTAATATTACAGATATTTTAATTTGGATTCTTAGACCAAGTGGATGAAATATGCAGAAATTAATTCATAAATCTTGGCTGTCAGAAAGTGAGTAGGACTTGTGAATTGTTGGACCACGCTCCTGTGTACCTTAGTTTTTCCCAAATCCTTCTATGGGCCAGTATTTTATCCTAAGAGTGGCGGTGCAGAATAGGAAACATTCCCCATCCCCATGCTCAGGCTTAGAATCCACTGAAACTTGTGGGACAACATTTTACCCAAAGATAAACTTTGGGGTGATTAAGCTAATTTACCCTTTTCAAACTGTGACATCCTGTTTACAAGAAAGAAGACTTATAAAAAGTCATCTTGAGGATGAACTAACTTTTAAAATCATCATGTGAGTGAACTTATGTGTTAAGTGAGTCACAACTATTTGGATGAAGATTTTCTGGTTTTGAAAGAGAAAGTACTTGGGAAAAAATGTCATTTGGGTTTCATTGAAATGGAAACATCTGAAAAATGGAATTCACTAGCGAACCTATCATATAACAAGTTTCCACACACACTTCTTAAGTCACTTCTGTGAATTCATAGAGCTGCTTCTTCCCGTGGGCCAAGTCTCAACCATCACGAGATGTGTCTGGCCTCCACAATCCTTCCCAGAAATGATACTTTTAAAAATCCTATACAAGGTAAAATTTCTGTGGTATTTTAAAGTAACATTACTTACTTTGGAAACTGTGTTTTTAAAATTATTTTTCATCCCCAAGGCAAGCTGAACCTGCGTCTACTCCTATTACTTGCTTGATAGAAAAATGGTCCCTTTTTAATCTGACCCTTTGATATTTGAAAATGTCATTGCAGCAACACGAAGTCTAATTTATAGTCCTGTTACATTCAGTATTTTGTATCTGACTTTAATGTATACTTGCTATTAGCAGTTCTTCTGAATGTATGGATTGGATTTTTTGTGAATTGAGTACATTCCTGACTCCTCTCAGCATCCCATCTCTGTGTTCTTACTGCAGTCCTTATCTCCTAGCTCTGCCCCCTTAGGCAGTAGATCTTTAAGGATCCTGCTGTGTACCTCCACGGGATGGTCCTCAAGCACTTCAAACCTATCGTGTAGCAGTTTCAATTACTTTTTTAAGGTTTATTTATTTTATTGATCTCTATACCCAAAGTGGGGCTCGAACTCACAACCTCAAGATCAAGAGTCACTGCTCTTCTGACTGAGCCAGCCAGGCCCCCCTCCCCCACTTTTTTTTTTTAGTCCGTTTTCCTTCCCCTGTGTTTCCTGTTCAGTTGCTGGTATCATCTCCTCTGTTGGGAGGAAGGACAGAGGGACTCTGGTCGTCCTAGAGCCTTTCCTTAATAATGCTACCCCTACTGCCTTTCCTTTTCCATTCCAGCCCTAACTTAGGCACAATAAACTCCTGGCTAGTTTAGAATAAAAGTTTCTCATGGGACTTCCTTGTCAACCTTCCTTCTCTGCTGCTGGATCTTTCCATGCATATGGTTAAACATGAATAGAAGACTTATCACCTGTAAACTTTACCTATGCCCCATGTTTTTTTGTACAACCTGATAAAACTCAGGTTTTTTTCTAGATTCCTCTCTCCTTCTCATCTACTCCCTGACCCCCATCCATATTGTAACATTAGCTACCAAAAGTCCTTTGAATTTTATTTTTTTTTACAAATATATTATTTTTTTTTTAAGATTTATTTGACAGAGAGACCACAAGTAGGCAGAGAGGCAGGCAGAGAGAGAGGGAGAAGCAGGCTCTCCACTGAGCAGAGAGCCTGATGCAGGGCTCGATCCCAGGACCCTGAGATCATCACCTGAGCCGAAGGCAGAGGCTTTAACCCACTAAGCCACCCAGACGCCCCATATTTTACTTTTAAATATATATATTTTACACTGAATTCTTCTATTTTGATCTTCATTACTGAAGACTCTTTCTCTCTTCTCACCTTTCCCCGTCCAGAAGTAAAAAAAAAAAAAAAATCACTTTTTCCATGTCCTCTCCTAAACACTTTTTAAAATTCTCTTTTGCTGTCACTTGATCTACCCCATTATGAGTAATTGTCTATGTGAGGCTTTCGCAGGGTAGATTATTAATTTCTCAAGAGAGTGACTTGTTTCTCTCTTCTGAAGAGAAGTAACTTTGCAGTGTTTGGGAATTACTAAGTGCCCCATTAATACGTGCCAAAGTAGGGATGTGTTGAAATGTATTCAGATTCTCATAGGTGCAGTTTCTGTATCATATGGAGAAGTAACAAAGGTTAGAGTAAAGCAGAAGAGCTCCTTTGCTAATTTTTCCTTGAGAGGCAAGGATTTAAATATGTGACTCACATGGGAATCTCTCTGAAAAGTCAGACTAATGAATGGCAGTATTATCTGCAAATTACTGTTTGTTCCAATTATTAGCCCCCCAAGGCATTGTCTCAGGCATTTGTTATCAATCTATTGTATTGATTTTAGAATAAGAACCACTTTCTGTCCAGGTCGACTTTGAATTGATTGGTTAGCATGTATTGACTGGGGAGCATGAATTGATTGGCAGTAATGTGAATATGCTAAGTTAAATGTGTACCCAAAAGTGTCATTTCTGTCTTCTACTTGTTATAGTAGAGGTGGAAAGAGAAACAAGTACACATGGAATACTTAAGTGCTAGATTAGTTGAGGCAGATTATAATAAACAAAAAAGAAACATAGAACAAAGAAAAATCATGACGACCCGGAGATGTAATGAAAGGTTTCATTAAGGCTCAGTGGGTTAAAGCCTCTGCCTTCGGCTCAGGTCGTGTCAGGGTCCTGGAATCGAGTCCCGTGTCAGGCTCTCTGCTCAGTGGGGAGCCTGCTTCCCCCTCTCTCTCTGCCTGCCTCTCTGCCTACTTGTGATATCTCTCTCTGTCAAATAAATAAATAAAATCTTAAAAAAAGAAGAAGAAGAACCTAGTGACTGAATATAACACTTAGATGTTAACTAACTGGAATTAAAATAAAAACTTAAAAAAAAAAAGAACTTAGTGTCTAGTTCTTGAAAAAATAGATAAGGACAGAAAAGAATCCCATATGAAGAAAATAATGTGGATCCATGGACAAGACTTCTGTTGTGTAAGCCACAATTCAGTTGATACTTTTAGCAAATAGCCACATGGTTTACTTTCACAAGAATATGAAGTGATTTCTGTTCTTTATGTTCCTACCCAGGTGGATCAGATATTGAATATCTAGACTTCTACAAGCCTGTCGTGTGGTTTTGGATCCTCGTAGGACTTGCTTACTTTGCTGCTGTGCTGAGCATGATTGGAGACTGGCTCCGAGTGATATCCAAGAAGACGAAGGAAGAGGTAAGGATGAAGGAGTGTGCAAAAAACACTCCTATTTAGCGAATTTTGTGAATTTTTTTTTCATCTTTTTTAAGATTTTTAATATTTATGTTTGGTGTGAATTTGCTATGTGTTAAGTATAATTCGGTTAATAGATACTTGCTAAACACCCCTATGTACCAGGTGCTGAGGCTGATTTATAATGAACAAAAGTAATTTAAAATATTTTCCTCGCTATTACGTCTTCCATTTTCTTTTGTTTCATTTCATTTTTTTGAGGGGAAAGGTAAGTGTTATTCCATAAAGAGAAATACAGTGGAAAATATTTATGTCAAAATGTCAATAGCATGGAAAAGTGAATGTATCATATAATGAATTTTTTGACTACATTGAATTGTTTCCTTCTTATATCCCTATAAACGTGTGCCAGTACAACTAGGTACATATACATATGTGCCCAAAGCTGTATGAATTATGTTCCCTGTACAAGTTCCCTGTGTACAGATTTCAGGTGTTAAAAATTACTGTTGTACCCATTTTATACAACTATACATATAGAAATGAACATTAGAATTTTGACCCATGAAGCTTTGGAAAGTTTAAAATTTCAGTCTTGTTCTTGAAATCTTAATACTTTGGAAATTACATTTGGATTTCATATTTACAGTCCCAGAAATATTATCAGTTAAGTGTGACAGAATAGTGTTTTATTATGAATTCTGTATTTTTGGTTTCTTGGTGTTAGCCAACTTTCCAATTTTTTAAGAACAAATCTGTAAAACCTGCAGCTATTGTACCCATTGTCTTCCTCTAATTATCCCTCCATTTCATTATCTAGTGGTGTTCATATGCCAGGAGACACCAATGTCCACATCTTTGATAGAGGAAGCGTGATCCTTGAAACATAAACCCAAAGGAAATAGAATAAGATAGGAAATGATAAAACTAGTGTCTCCCTACAATACTTTCTTTGAAACTCTTCGTCAGGTAGGTTCTTATCAGTACCCAAGGTGCCTATAGTCATTAGGCTGTGAGTTATCCACCCTTCCCTTCATGGATATCCTATTTCTCAAATAGGAATTCACATAGTCTATATGCATTAATCTGTATCTTAGTTGCACTGCAAAACCAAAATCTTTTATTATGAACAAGTCAGCAAGACAGTGTGCTTGACATTCTAGTTTAAATCCTATGAAAAGTTCTGCTTTGAACAGGACCCCAGGTGATTTGCCTCCATCTTAGACTCATTGTGTGTGTGTGTGTTTGTGAAAGAGACAGAATGAATATGAGGGCAAGAGAATACTGTAATTGTTTTAGCTTTGGTGTATCTTTAAGGATCTTGAGCTGCTAAGGAAAAGAAGGAAATTGTAACTAGGAAATGTTTTGGATAACATAGTTAAAAAAAAAAAAAAAACCCTCAAGCATCTAGCCATAAACTGACTTTTAAATGGATTTTAAAAACATCCAGAAGGGTTTATTTTTTTAATTAACTTCTAAAATTTGTGTATAGTGGACACACAATGTTGCGTTAGTTTTGGGTGTACAGCATAGTGATTTAACATCTCTATACAAGTGTAGCTATTCTTTGCCACCATACAACTGCTTCTATATTATCGACTGTATTCCCTATGCTATAATTGTTATCCCTGTGGACTTACTCATTCCATAACTGGAAGCCTATACCTCCCGCTCCCCTTCACCCATTTTGTCCCTCCCCCCACCCTTTTCCCTCTGGCAACCACCAGTTTGTTCTTTGTATTCATTGGTCTGATTCTGACAGGCATTTATTTTGCACATAAAATAGAATTGAGCAGAACATAGCTTCTTCAGATAGATAGGAAAGGTTTTGTGAAAGACACATACTTATTATAAATACGCTATATATTATATACATATATGCATGCATAAATACTAAGACTATTGTGGATCACAGTCAAAGTTTGAAAGCCACTAAGGCACATGTAGACAGTGGGAGATTTTATTTTTATGGTACTGGTATAGACAATTTTATCAAAGTTTAAAATCTGTGCTATTAAAAACCAGTGCTTTTTGTGATAGGACTAGCTGGTACAAAGCTTTAACACACTTCTCCAGAGTAATGAGATAACAATCTGCCTTAGTCTGCTCAGGCCAACGTAACAGTACCATTGACTGAGGAGCTTAAACAATAAACATTTCTTTTCTCACAGATGTGGAGGCTGGAAGTTCATAGTCAAGGTGCCAACAAGGTTCATTTCTGGTCAGATCTTTCTCTTCGGCTTACAGATGCTGCCTTCTCCCCGTGGTCTTTACGTGGCTTTTTCTCTGTGCACCTGCCTGGAGAGAGCACTCTGGTGGCTCTTCTTCTTGTAAGGATGTCAGTCAGCCCTGTAGACTCAGGGATGCACCCTTATGACCTCACTTAACCGTAATTACCTCCTTAAAGGCCCCATCTCCAAAGACCATCATGTTGGGGGCTTAGGGCTTCAACTTACGCATCTTTAGAGGACACATTTTGGACCATAACACCATCCTTTGACGTAAAGTGAAATTCCCATTACCTGGCTTATTTAGCACGAAAAACAAGTTCACGTGCCTTCTTATGCGTGATCTCCAAGAGTCTCATACAGAAGTGTGAGATAGGTCACTGTGTTTTCAGGCTTTTAAACACTAAAAAGTAGTAAACTTTTTTTCCCCCTTACTATAAGTCTGAGCTTTCACCTAACCTTCGGAGTCACATGTGGTTTCTGGCCACTGCGTCTGTAGAAAGCTCATGTGAGTAAATGAGCAAAAGTTACTGGGAGCCCTCCTGGGCTGGAGCGGCAGCTGCTCTGGACGGTCGAGCCCATTAAAATGGAGCCGCCAGTTTGAGCAGATGTGTGTTTTGTAATTTATTTATAATGCAGTTTAGGGACATAACAGAATGGAGTTACAGATCCAACAGAGGAATGTGAAGAAAGAAAGGCACAGACAATTTATAAATGATCTATGAATGATCAGAGCCAAAGTTTTTATGAACGGAAATACTACAAGAATGTCTACAGAGATGGAAGAGATTGTTCGATCATCTTATTTTGAATTAACTCATGAAAGGGCATAATTAAATACAACTAGATACATTCTGGTTGTCATCTTTACGTTGATGGATCGTGTAGGCCAGGTGACCGTTCACGGTGTATTCCTTACCTTCTGTCCCTAAACCATTCCAGATACCGTAACCTTTACAAGCCTCCTACATGTTCAGAAGCAACAAGAGTCTATCTAGCTTTCAGTCTTGATGAATAAAAATGCTACATTTTTGATAACTTGAAATTCTATTAAAAAACACATGCTTTCCCTGAATGAAAATATTTTGCCCAATAATGTCTGTTATATTTTTTAAAAATATTCTTAGATCAGTTGAGTATAAAAATATACATGTAATCATCTGTGGCCTTATTTTTAGGCTTTTAATGCTAAAATGGATTTTGTTTCCAATGAGGACTAATTTTAATGAAAATATGGTTAGAAATAAGGAAAAATCATTTTCAATGAACATGCTGAAATAAAATATTTTGGTATAGCTGATCCATCGGAAATACTTGTAGGAGAAATGGTTAGTTGAAGCAACACTGCACTGTTTCAAAATGTCACACATAATTGTAATCAATCTGCATTCCTCAAGGGAAATAATAATGACCTCAATCCTTTTTCCATGGAGACACATGAGTTTCTGTAAAAGTGTTTGTCTCATTATTTGTAAAAGTTTAATGGAGAGTAGGTGCATGTTCAACAAGAATTGCATGACTAATTATCTTTTCCTATTAAGCCATGTACCCTCTTCTGAGGAAATGATGTTTCCATTTAGAAAATAAAGATTACGTAGGTATTCTGGATAATACAATAAAACCACTATCTGAGGCAGGTGTAATAAAAAGAAAAATGTGACCAAAAAAGTCAGAGGGGACATTTTGAAGTAAACACAGAATAGTGCTTCCTTATTACGTGTCATTTTCTACTGTTGACAGGCCTTGTTTGAAAAGCCTGTGATTTCTGCATAGGTCTTGTGTTGATTGATGTATACGTTCCCGTGTCTGGAGTGTTCCTGTCCATACGTGAGAGGGACACCCCCACGAACCAGTCTCCCCTGCCCCCCGCCCTGCATGTCAGTGTCATCTGACAGCTGGCCGCAGTGAGTGCATCACGTCTTTACCAATGTCACAGGTTTTACTCTCCAGAGGGGTTTGTGCTAATGGAGATGCTCATGCTAGCAGGTTGGCCTCATGTCATAGTCAGAACACTGCCTTGGGTTGGGAAGCTGTGCCTGGAACTTAGTTTGCCCCAGGGGCCTGAGAATACAGAGGAAGACTGTTTTCTTCTGCTTAGCTGGTGGCAGCAGTTGGTCTTTCCCAGACTTCCATTCAGATAGGGAGGCCTCCCTTCTATGAAAGAGGTGCAACTTAGCAGCCCTTTTTCCTGGCCAGGTGGGCAAGTAAAGAACATTTGCAGCCTGAGTTCTGGAAAGGTAGTAGCAGCCCACTTTGTTATTTCTTATGGGAGAAGGGCTTTGACTAGGAAAGGCTCGTATGCCCTTTGAAGTCAGTTAGCCTTTAGTCTGAAAACCTGAGGGAGCCGCCGAAGGATTGTAAGTGGAATGAGTGGTCTTGTTGACAGTGAGGAAGATGGATTAGGAACAAAGCTGGATGCAGGGAGATGACTCGGGAGAGGTTAGTGGAGGAACCCAGGTACTACAGCATGGAGGCTCTCTGGTGACAATGGGATGGAGATGAAGGTAGGGAGTTCAGAATTATTTGGGGGATAAAAGGACTGGGTCTTCATGACCCATTAGTTTGGGGCAGTAAAGAGAAAAGGAGGGTGATCTCCCTGGTTCTGGCTTTGGATGGAATTACAAAAGAAAAACGAGAGATTCTGAGGGAGGAATGAAGATGTCATTTTGAACATGTTGTGATGGAAGGATGTGTTGGATATCAGGTGGCCAGTGTAAGTGTGAACAAAGTTGGAAGGATGGGAGCTGGAGAGATAGTTTGGGGGAGGGTCACTAGAAGAAGTCACTAGAATTCCCATGAGGTTGTGCTCCAGGGGTGCCCCTCTTATGGAAAAAAAGGGGTCAACTTTGCTTCCTGGGATTGGGCCATGGAGTGGGTATATCTCAGATGGTTCTTTGGGCACATCACGCACAATTCCCAAGGCCAAGAGTCAGTGTTTTCCTCGGAGCACAAGTGAGAGAAAGCTATGTGCATGGTGAGGTACGGGGTTGAGCACTGTTAGCAGCCCTGATTCTGGGTCCTGCTGGGCATCCATTAGTGGTGAGTATGGACAGTGAGGGGGTGGGAGGTGAGCTGTGGAATGGCAGCATCAGATTGGCAGGACAGGGAAAAGCCTGGAGGCATGGAGACCAGCTAGGAGAATATTTAACATCTAATTGATTCCTAAATCATTCATTTAAAAATTACTTACTAAGTACTGTGTGATGAGTGCTGCATTAGGTTCTGGGAGTAACTTCATTGGTGCTAATTTGAGGCTGATGTCTTTTTTGGAAAGATCCATAGGTGGTGCATTTCCTAACTGATCTTTATAATGTCGGTTTTTACTTTTCTTCTAGAGATGGAAAAAGGAGTTTTGACCAAGAAGGCACTTAGTCTTTGATTAGTTCTTAAAATAGCCTGCTTTTACTTTTTTTCTTTTCTCTTCTTCGCCCCCTTCCACCCTTCCTCCCTTCTTCCCTTTCCTTCCTTTCTTTAACCTTCAAACGGCATATTAGACTTTGTTGTTGTTGCTTTGATTTCCAGCATTGGGTGGAGGTGTGGGGGGTGGCATTATTCAGTTCAAATTTTTTCTTGGTACATTTTTGTTGTTCTCTGTTGAGATGCTAAAGTAGTGGTAAATAACTAAAGTTGGACTATGGGTACAGTATACAGTGATCATAAGACTTTGCAGGTTTATATTTCAGCACATATAACTCTTTGCCTAAAGGGTAACGATAAAATCAAGGCAGGTGGTACCATGATGTATTACTTAAAATAAGGCAGATATAAAGGGGCCTTCTTTTTTATTCCCTGAGGAGGGAGGTGTCCCTTGCTGTGCTATGGGGAAAAGCTCAGTGCAATCAGACTTTGAGATTCATCTGCTGGTCTATATTTGACTCTGCTTGGTTGTGCCGAAGCAAAAGGTCCTTCTCATTCCAGGTCGAGCCTCAGTGAGGCAAGTTATTACCTATTTAGTATTAGTAAATAGGAATTTGGAAAGGAGAATAAAGATAAATAAAAGAACAAATAACAATGTAAATCTTAAATTATGCTTTGAGGCAAGAGTAACTCTTACACCCCAGCCAGTACGTGTCTAATGTCTAAATGAATTTTATGGACAACCATTTCTGTAGAATCAAGACCCCAAATTATGTCTCTAGGTCATCCCAGGATTAGATTGCATTCCATGAACCTTTGCAGGTCCAGTGTTAGGAGGCTCTTACAAGTCAAAATATATGCTAAAAACAAAATGGGATTTGAGAATGGTAAAGATAGAAGTACTTTTCTTCTAGAATATACTTTCTTTTATTAAATGAGACAATGAAGCAAAGTGCTCAGCTGTTGAATAATAATTGCTAATAAGGAAACTGAAGCACAGGGAGGTAAGATGGCTTGCTTAAGGTTATAAAGCTAGTAAGTGGTATAATCAGTCATCAACCCAGACAGCTTAACTCCATGGCCCAACCTTTTTGCTAAGCTGACTTTATTTTTTTTCCCCAATGCTGCCTCCCAAGTGCCTAAAAAAGTTGGGTATATATTACTGTATTGCTGGTTTTTTTCTTATTATTTTATATGTAGGTAATGTCAACACATTACAAATAAGTACCCAAATCCAACCCATCTTTACTATGTAGTTATAGAAAAGGGTTTTGTGAATTTCCTCTGGTCACTGTGTTATGGTACAAATCAGTGATGTCTTGCAATCTAAAGTTTTAACATTCTTTTAAATGAATGGGGATGATTTCTATGATTTCTAAAAGGTGCATGGGGTTTGGAGCTCATAGAACTGAGATTTAATACTATCTTAATTATTTACTCGCTTTGCAAACTTCACCATAATACCTACTCTGTCTGACTCTCCATGTTCTTATAAAGTGAGATTTAAACTCCTTTATGAAGCTGCTTTATAAAGATTTAGTGGGTAGAGAGTGGGATGTAGCCAAGTACTTACTCGATGCTTATTCTTTTACTCTTGGGTTTCTGAAGAAATTAGTATCAAATTACCATCCCAAATCAAAGAATCCTATAAAACTCTAAAGCTATCATCTTGATATCATCATATATTATTCGGAAATGCTATGAATGCTCATATGTCCTAGCATCTCATCTGGTTGAAATAAAAAGTAAACATAAAAGAAAAGTTAACCTAGAAAACATTAAGGTTATGTATATTGCTAGAATTTAATCAGAAACCCAGGGACCATGTGAAAAGTCTAGGAAATATTGAGTGCAAGTATTTTAAGTATATTGGATGTTCTATGGACTTAAAATCTAGGTCCAGCATTAAATGTTCCTTCAATCTACTCACACTACTATTATCTTCAGTCTTTTCTTAAATTAGAGCTTCAGATTTCCTAGTGTCTTGATGTATGGGCTGAGGCAAAATCTATTTGTATTTTTCCTTTTATTAAACCAGGAAAGAGTAGCTTAATTTTAACTTAAAAAAATATGTGAGAAGATTCCTTTCTTTTTTTTCTCTCTCTTTTAGGCTAAACCCTCACTATTTCTAAATTGTAACTTCTTTTTGCTCCAGGTATTTCACAGAATGTCATCTCGTAATGGAAATTCAGAGTAATTTTTTCCTATTCATTTCTACATAATAGGAAAATAACTTAAGTTAATAGTTTTTGCCTCAAAGCACTTTATAAGTAATTTTATTTTCTTTCGCTAGAGAGCATATTATGGGAATTTAATGCATCAAGATATAATGTTATCTCTTTTGACTGTTTTGATACCGTTATCTATTCTGAGAATTTGTGTTAGGAAAAGTGGTCACCATGAACTTTGCTTTGAAAATTGTTTTTGGACTTTCTTCATCAAACTGAAGTATTGTGCTTGCCTGTATTCAGAGCTAAAATCAATCAAATTTTACAAAACATCAAACTTGTGTTTGCTGAGAATACAAGCAAGTGCATTTTCAAAGATGGATCAACAAAATAAATTTGTTTTTAGTTCCTCTTCATAGATGCCTCTTCCTAAAAGAATATTTGTGGTTGGTTGGACCTGAGTAGGGAGCCCACTTTGAAGTTTAATCAGGGATTATTTGATCATCTTTTGCAACAAAATGTGGTGATTTGTTTAGCGTTCATTGCATGGCACCCTAATCTTAGTAAAGGAATTTATTAGTTCTTCCTGCCTAAACTTGATTTGAACCAAAAGAATGGCTTCCAATGAAAGATAATGTGTGTGTGTGCACACTCATGCACGCACACACTATCTGTTTCCAAACACGAAGATTCCCTATTCTCCTTTGAGTAAAAGTGTTAGTCCATCAGTGTTCTTCATGAAATATGTGTCTCTCCTTCCAGATGCATGTGAGGACTGCACTTCCTCTTTCCCTTGTGGTTGGTGAGCCATCGGGATAGAATAGTTCTGGCCAATGACTTGTGCCCAGAACTGATAGGAGCAGAACAAGAAGATTTAAAAGATTTAATTGCACCTGTGAGCCCCCTCAAAAGCATACCTGTCTCTGGCATAATGACTCTAGGAGATCATGGTGCAGTGTTATCCTAGGTCCCTGACTATAACCACAGTGACCAGAGCCCGCTGCTGACATGAGGCCCACTAGCCTGAGTGAGAAACTAACCTTTGTTGCTTTAAGGCACTAAAATGAAGGGGGTATTTGCTAGAGATTATAACTTCCTCTGTTTTGACTAATCTTATAAAACATAAAATTGCTCTAATTCAAGGAAAGAGTCATAATAGTTTGGAGGATTAAAATTTTATGTCTCGCGCTCATATTTGGTGAATTTTGGGTTAGTTTCCAAATCTCTGATGGACTTGGGTTTTTATTGTCTGAATTAATAATATTTAAGATACTATGTTATCACTTTTATATTAAGATTCACTAGTGGTTTTATTAGAACAGAAGCATCAAGGTAACGGTTGAAGCAAACTGCTTTTTAAGGAAACTATAGATGGACTTTAAATTGTACAGAGACCAGACAGTCCTTTTTCTGTAAAAAAGCAATCTCTGCTCTCATTCAGTATTATATTGTCATTCAAGATTCTGTCCAGTGACATTGAATCTGTTCTATATGTAAATTTTCCAGAAGAATCTTAAACTGATGCATAAAACCAATGCATAACACCAAAGTAATCACAGATATAAAAGACTAAATATCCTTATTTTTAATTTATTAGGTTGAACTATATGAAATTATTGACCTTCAACTATTTTTGACCTTAAGAATCACAATTCCATATGGTTTAACCTATTATTCTAAGGAACTGTATTTACAAACCAATTTCTACCAATAATACAATTTTCATAGTATAAGCTATACATTGGATTATGACCTACACATTATCTAGACATTGCTTTATTCAGTACTTGGCTAAAACTTGTTAAAATTCCATTCAATTATGTATATGAACTGTAGACTGATTATCTCAGCTTGAAGACAGACCAGTTGGTTGCACTTTCAAGTTCCACACATCTGTCCTCAAACACTTGTCAGTGGTCACTCCAGATTTTAGTTCTGGATTTCCCTGCTCTTTCCTTACCTACCTAGATATGTCGTAAACTGCTGCAGCTTTCTCTGGTGCCAATTCACGCCAAATAGATTTCTCACTTTATTCCTCATAATACAGCTCATATGAAGCTGAGACAGTCTATACTTCTGTGGAAGTCTTGAGGAACACCTCAGCGAATTACAGAGCAGACACAGATGACTTGGTACTGGGTGATCAAGCAAATTGCTGCTAGAGTCCGTTGGTGGTCTTCTCAAAGTGTCCCTCCTCAACCTCTGGGCTTGGTGGCATATTGTAGGGGTCTATTTGTCACTCTAGACGAGTTTAGTCTCTTGAGTGTTCACTCTCCTGAGGACAGAGCCCAAACAGAAAACCAGTTGACATAATAATATATATATATCCAATATATAAAAAATACACAATACGTGCAAATATGTTCTCCCCCAAATGGAGATATCCATTTAAAGTATTAAACATAGTATTGGATTGGTCTAAAGCAACTCCATTTGGACTGCTTCCTCTGGCAAGGTTGTTCTAAGAACTGGGTATAGGTACTTGACTTACATGTCTGTGATTAAACAAACAAAACAAACATGCTCTCCAAAGTAGTCACTTTCTTAAAGAGGTGGATGCAACTTACGAGGATAAACTCTAACTCTGGAACATCAGGCTGCTTATGATCCCTGAAATGTCCGTTTTTTTCATCTTTGGAATTGAAAAAAAAAAAAAGAAAAAAGAAAAAGCTTCTTACATCTTATAGCTAAGTATCCCTGCTACACATGATGAATGCTACACATTCATCACGGCCCTGGCAATGACTTTCGTGATTTTTCTATACCAACAAGCACTTAGTTATCTGTTGAAGAAAACGTCTGTATGAAATCTTGCCCTAAAGCCTAGTAGAAAATCAATCATATTGGGAAATCTTACTATACAAAGGAATTTATTTTTGAAACTGGAAGCTCTGTATATATAAATATGATATTCTTCGTGGTATTTCTCACAAATGCCAAAGTTTGTGATGTATTGGTGGTCCCTTCAGTATCCTGGTGCCTGTTGGTGAGAACCTAGGACATTTCTTTTATGAGGCTATTTTTATGTTATTTGGTGACATATACATAAAAGTCTTTGCATTGACCATTCCCTCCATTAGGAATGCTCTTTGCTTTTTTCCAGGATTATCTATCAGGCTTGCTTACTGATATTTTTAGGTCTTTTTTTTTTTTTTTTTAAGACTTTATTTATTTTAGAGAGAAAGAGAGTGTGTGCGTGTGAGCACAAGCAAGGGGAGAATCCTCAAGCAGATTCCTCAGTGAGCTTGGAGCCAAAAGCAGGGCTTGATCTCAGGACCCTGGGATCAGCACCTGAGGCAAAGTTGGAGGCTTAACTGACTGAGCTACCCAGGTACCCCAAGCCTTTTTTTTTTTTTTTAAACAACTTCAGTATTTAATTATGCAAACAATTTACCATTCCAAAAACAACTTGAGGGGAGAAAAATCTTCCCCATTAAAATAAATGAATCAGAATTGCAAATATAGCTTTTTACTTCATTAAAATGGTCCCTGCAAGGTTGCCCCTCCATTCAGGATCTTTCCTGTACCATTACATAATGAAGAGAAAACAGTATTACATTAATGCTTTGTAGTTTCATTTAACATAAGAATTTGTTCAATGATTTTTTTCATCTTCGGCTTTAGTGGTCTTTGACACATTACAAATGCTGCTGTGGGGGCACCTGGGTGGCTCAGATGGTTAAGTGTCTACCTTTGGCTCAAGTCCTGGGATCGAGTCCCGATTTGGGCTCCCTGCTCAGCAGGGAGCCTGGTTCTCCCTCTCCCTCTGCTTCTGCCTCTCTCTCTCTCTGTCTCTCATGAATAAATAAATAAGTAAAATTAAAAAAAAAAAAAAAAAGTGCTGCTGCAGTAACCAGTACTTGGGAAAGAACATTCACCTTTTTGTCACATACCATTTTGAGGCCTACTGTATTCCTCTACCCCCAGCACTCTTTTTTTTTTTTTAAAGATTTTTTTTTAAGATTTCATTTATTTATTTGACAGAGATCACAAGTAGGCAGAAAGGCAGAGAGAGGGGGAAGCAGGGCTCCCCACTGAGCAGAGAGCCTGATGTGGGGCTCGATCCCAGGCCCCTGAGATCATGACCTGAGCTGAAGCCAGAGGCTTTAACCCATTGAGCCACCCAGGCGCCCCATACCCCCAGCACTCTTGGCTCTCCTTGCCTTGCTGTAGTTTTTCATCATATTTACCCAACTTGTAACATTCTGTGAATGTACTCGTTGATTAGATTTCACTGTTTATTGCCTGATTCTCATTTTAGAAGGTCTTGTTCATAAGAAAAGGAATTTTTTTTTTTTTTTACTTCATCAGAATCAGGTAAAACAATCCTTGGCATGTAATAGACACTCAATAAATGCGTATCTTGCACTTCTTAGTTAATAAAAGAGAAACTGGCTGGGTTTTCCTCTCTAGCAAGTCAGAAATCCTTTTATTTTTTTTTAATCTGATTTTTTTTTTTGCCCAAATATGTTCATTTTATTTTTTCAGTGTTACAAAATTGATTGTTCATGCACCACACCGAGTGCTCCATGCAATACGTGCCCTTCTCGATACCCACCACCAGGCTCACCCAACCCCCCGCCCCCCCTCCAAACCCCTCAGTTTGTTGCTCAGAGTCCACAGTCTCTCCTGGTTCATCTCCCCATCCGGTATCCCCCCCATTCACTCTTCCTTTCCTTCCCACAATGCGCTCCATGTTTTTCGTTATGCTCCACATGTAAGCGAGACCATAAGATAATTGACTCTCTCCACTTATTTCACTCTGCATAATCTCTTCTAGTCCTGTCCATGTTGATACAAAAGTTGGATATTTATCCCTTCTGATGGAGGCATACTATTCCATTGTATAGATGAAATCCTATTTTAATTGAGTTCATTTTTTACATTTTTAGTAGTAACAAAGTATACTTTTTGATTACTTTTATTCATTCTATTTACAGATACAAATTATAATTAAGATTTAAAGGATGATTAATTTCATGATTAAATAGCTTGACATATAAGCTACTTAGAATTTTCTATGAGCTAAAACTATTTGATTTCAATTTTAGAAACCTGAGCAATTACTGTAACATATCTTACTCTGTAAGGTGTAGTAAAAAGTACAGAGTTTAATATTATCAAGCTAGAAGCTAGTTCAAGTTAGTCTCTAGCTGCAATCAAATGTTAGGAAATTTTCATTTTTATTCCTGATGCAGTGATTTTATGACAGGAAGCTTCTTGGAAATTTTAATACCTTCATTATTGTTTGTTTTGTTTTATTTTAAAATAATTGGTCCTTATTATTCCCTGCAGCTACTTTAGAAAGTTCCCTCCACTCCTACCCCCCGCCCATGTGAAATCTTGCTTATAGACAGTTGGTTTTATTTTAAGCACCAGGAACTTTTTCCAGAAGACTTTAATATTTTTAAATTTTCTAGGCTATGTAAAACTGCAAAGTTGCTGATTTGGAGGTCATTTATTTTATTTGAAAAGTGAACTGTATGCATGAGTGAAGAAAAATGCAGGCAGGCAGGGAGATTGGTGCATAACTCACCTATTTCTAGAGAACAATACACATAATAATACTAGTTAAAGTGAAGAGAGTGTTTAGAGAAACTGTTTTCTTAACATGAAATTAACTTAATATGGTGTCCTAAAAGAGGAATTGGTATGTTTTCCAAGATCTCTAATTAGAAAACAGAGTTACCTCTAATGCATCATGCTAAACAATCTGCTGTTTTTTTAATTAGAAGACTTGTGTCAAAAATGCTGACTTCAAAATCATTAATTTCAAATAGCACAGGTTTTCCCCTCCCATTACTGGAAATGTTGTATTGAGATTCAGTTTGATCCACCAGGGAATTCTGAATGAGCAGTTTTGGAAAAGAAGTAGTACCACCTCTCCTCCTCCCATCAACAATTTTAGACACTAAAAACTCCTCAGAACAGGGGCGCCTGGGTGGCTCAGTTAAGCATCTGACTCTTGATTTGGGCTCAGGTCCTAATCTTGGGCTCATGAGATGGAGCCCTGAGTCTGGCTCCATGCTGAGCTTGGAGCCTGCTTAAGACTCTCTCTCTCCCTCTGCCCCATCCCCCTACTCCCCACCCCCACCCCTATTCCTCATGCTTTCTCTCTCAAAAAAAAAAATCTTCAGAACCACTGATACCATTTCTGACACGTGCTAAACTAGATACTTTGTATTTGTACTTCGTTAATGACTACATGTAAAACAAACTATAATTTTTATAATTTGAGAGGGAAATATTTGGCCTGCTTGACTGGAAGAAAAGTGTTCCCAGCTTTGAGATATCCTGTAGTATAAAGCCTATCAAAAAATGACAATATAACCAAACCAAACCAGAGTTCGTCCACCCGATGAGCAGCAAGCCATAGTAACTGACACCGAGCTCTTGCAGTGGAGAAGGATAGGTCTTCATTGGTGTGGTACCACCTGAAAGAACGGGGAGCTAATGCTCAAAAATCCTGAATTCCTTGGTGACTTGTAAAGGAGGATTTTGTTTGTTTTGTTTTGTTTTTTTAAAGATTTTATTTATTTGACCAAAAAACACAGCAAGAGAGGGAACTCAAGCAGAGGGAATGGGAGAAGGAGAAGCAGGCTTCCTACTGAGCAGGGAGTCCGATGCAGGGCTCAATCCTAGGACCCTGGGATCATGACCTGAGCCAAAGGCAGACGCTTAATGACTGAGCCACCCAGGTGCCCCAAGGGAGGGTTTTTAAAGGCAAAATTTGAAGCAGGGGTCTCCTGAGAAGGTGGATGCCATTGATTGGAAGCCCATGAGGTCATGTTAACAGGTGTCTTTGTGCCACTTTGCCTGGTCTCCGAGAGGTCTTTGCTATCCCAAGAGACTTGGAACCTAAAAGATGTCTTTATTCTTTATGTTAGCAATTTCATTGGGCACACTGAGTGATTATATCTTTAGGGTAGTGTGAATAACTACTTAAAAGCTAGTGGAGTTACATTCTGACTTGTTCCTTGGCCCATCTGGCCACGCCTTGGGGCTAAATGACTTTCTCATGTTCATTTTTTATCTGAAGTGACAAGATGGCAGCTGACTTCAAAAATGCTTTACATGGTTTTATATCCAAGATAGACAAAGGTTCTGTTACCCTGCATTTGAGTGGTGAGGAAGCCTACATGCTTCACACAGTCTTTGCATGCAGTGGGAGGGTGATGCCGTTTTTAATGGGTTTTCTGTAGGAAGCTTAATGAAAAATGGTTAAGTCAGAAGATCCTTCTTATTTAAATAACCAGTTTCAAACTTAGAAAATAGCCCCCCCATTTTGTAAGAGTAAGCTACAGAATTATTGTAAATGTTGGTTACTGTTAAATAGTCATATGCTAAAGCTGGATCTTATAAAATACTTCCTTAAAGTAGAGGAACTGTAGAAATACAAATTTGAAGTTGCTTCGAGAACCCCTACTTTGCCGAATAAATCCTATGATCAAAAGTGTAGGTTCGGTAGATTGAAAGCACAGAACTCAAAAATGTTTCAAAAGTTCTTGGGAAATGTCACATTTCTAGAATTTAATATTTGATGAATGTTCTATATTCAGCCTACTTCTTTTGTTGTCTATTTGTGGGTCTTTGCATGCATCCTAATTTCACTGCCAACTGACCCAGAAACAAGTTGAGATGTATCTACCTCCATCATTGCTTGTTTGGCCCTGCTTACTATTACAGAGACATTTCATTTGTCCACATTTGGCATCCATGAGGAGCATGGTGTTCTTGCATTTTCTTAGTTCTCAGGTAGCTAGGTATTTTGTCTCACTAGGGAATCATATGTATGGTTTGTCCCCTGTTGGACAATCTGACAATTTGAAGAAAGTTTTAAACTAAAGAAAAATGGAAGTTTTTCTGGAAGTTCCCACCTTCCATTATTTAAAATGCATAAGCAACCAACTTGACATCTGCAGGTAGGGAGATAAAGAGGCTAGTGAGAGGGGGACTTGGGAGTAATTAGCCTTTAACAGCTCTGTTATGAGCCCACAAGATGTTAAATTCAGACCCAAGCAGAAAGTTCCATCTGCCCTTTTCTCTGAGCATTGGTTTAATGTAAGTGGTAACAAAGCAAGGCTTCCTTAGTCAGTATCAAATCAAAAGCAATAAGTAATGCTGGCAAGGTGCCTGGAGAAGCATTTGGATTTGCCGTTGCTTCTCCTCTGCCATTTCTCAACCTTCTTGAATATTCCTTGCCGCTTTAGTGCTTGATGTAATACAGGCTTCATAAAAGAACCAGACCAAGGTATAATACAGACCCATTATAACACAGCTCTCTGTTAAATGGATGCAAACAAAAATGGGTCAAATTCTGTTCTCAAAAGTATAAGGTGATACCATAAATGCTGCATATGAAATCAGCTTGCCCCAGGAGATTAGCAGTGGAAGAGAATGGGTTTGACTTCATTTTCTCTTGGTGGAGTTGCTTACTTTTTATGGAGTACAAGTAGATGCTCTGAACAGCTCTGACCACCACAGGCAGGCAGTGTTTGTGCCCAACGTGTTACCTTTAGAAGTACCACATACTCTTTAGAATCACTTGTTGATGGGATATTCAACTCAAGCTCTTTCACTTTGCTTTCACAATGAGTGCTCCTGTGTTTTATTGCATTCAGTGGTGTTGTCTTTCCCTAAATTCTAAATCCATAAGCCATCAGTGGATACAGCTGGGGAGACAGGCTCACAGAATTCTGATCTGCATGCACTTCTGATCTGCGTGCACAAAACCGAGGGCGAGCCCTCGCACTCTCCTGGACTGAGAGGCTAGCCGTGCCTTCTTGTCACGCCCTCAATATTTCCATTGCCGCTTCTTTTATTTTCCATCTTTTCCTCCTGTTTCTTATGTAGCCTCATGACAGTCTGGCTGCATTAGCTGAAGTCTAGTGTCGTGCTTGTAACAGACCATGTCCTGCACAGTGAGCAGCATTTCTGAGAACTAATTTGGCAATGCTAGACCGGGCTTGGGAAAGGCAGCTGGGAACACTTGCTTCATGTGTAGTGAACACTGCATTATTAGACCCTCTCTGCTCCTTTGGTTGAAATACAGAGTGAAGGAAGAATTCTAATCTTGCATTATTTTCTAAAACTACATAACCATTTTTTTCCTAAATGTTTGTTTTACACATTCATTTAAGAATAAAAGCATGAAAGGTGCCTGAGTGGCTCAGTTGGTTAAGCATAGGTCATGATTCCAGGGTCCTAGGATCGGGTCCTATATCGGGCTCCTGGCTCAGTGAGGAACCTGCTTCTCCCTCTGCCTGCCACTCCCCCTGCTTGTGCCCTTTCTCTCTCTCTCTGTCTCTCTCTCTCTCTCAAATAAATAAGTAAAATCTTAAATAAAAGCATGATATTTTGCAATCCAGTTTAAAGATGGCAATGAAAGGGCATTCTATGGACCAGGCTATCCAATAGAAATATAACTCAAAGCACAAATGTAAGCCACATATGTAATTAAATTTTTAAATAGGTTCGCTAAAATAAAAATAAGATGAAACTATTTTAATAGCATATTTTCTTTGACCCAGTATATTCAAACTTGTATCATTTTGATCTGTAAATGAGATACTTTACATTTTCTGCAATAAAATTTCAATATCCAGTATGTATTTAACATTTATAGCATATCTCAAATCAGATTGGCTATGTTTGAAGTATCCAATAGTCAGGATGGTGGCAGTCAGTGGAGTGGCTGGTACAGCTGTAGACTAAGATCAGAATATGGATTATAGACTATATTATAGAATATAGACTAAGAATCCCTGGCAGTGATCTCTTTTAAAACAAAGCTGCTTCTTCTATCCTAATGGTATAAAATGTGGTTTTCCTTCTAAAAATGTAGTGTCCTTAACATCGTTTCAAGGAGTTGCAGTGGAGAAGAGTAAAAGGCAAATTGCAAGGCAATGAAATAAATATGTAAATTCACAATGTTTATTACACATTACACAAATGTGTAAATTACTTTTTCTCTTGTCTGCAGCGATTCTTGGAGAGTATCTTTGAGTTTTATATTTCTGTTGATACCTCTGCCTTTCATCTGTTGTGTCAAAGTGAAGAGCTCTACATGGATCATTAATTATTTCAGAGGATTTCCATAAATGTCAACCACCCACACCCATGCAATTGTCCAAAAGAGAGTTTGAGGGAAATTTCTGGAAGCAATATCTCCTTTGGAAAAGAAGTTGGAAATAAAATTTTCCTGTTTCCACTTAGACCATATTGAATATTTTCTCTTACATTCCATTTTGCATTGCTTACATAAGATAGATTTTTTTAATTGAGAGAGTATATACTCAGAGAAGAATGTATTAACCTCTAAAAAGAATACCAACCAAGAACAACAACATAAAGACTTGTTCTTTCTCACTTCTCTGTTACTGACTTCTCATCTTCTTTTATATGGGTTTCAAGTTTTTATTTAAATTCTACTTAGTTAACATATAGTGTAATATTGGTTTCACTAGTAAAATTTAAGTGATAAGTGATTTATCACTTACAACACCCATTGCATATCACATGTGTCCTCCTTAATGCCTATCACCCCTTCAGCCCATCCCCGGCCCACCTTTCTCCAGCAGCCCTGTTTGTTTTCTATAGGTAAGAGTCGCTTATGATTTGTCTCCCTCTGTTTTTATTTCCCTTCCACTATGTTCATCTGCATTGTTTCTTAAATTCCACATATGAGTGAAATCATATGGTATTTGTCTTTCTCTGATTTATTTCACTTAGAATAATACAGTCTTCATCCATATCATTGCAAATGGCAAGATTTCATCCTTTTTGATGGCTAATAATCCATTATATATTTATACTACATCT